>CM053411.1:63433871-63468411 GCA_028644305.1 Xerus rutilus | reverse complement strand
CCTCCCTCCGAGGATTGGACCCTGGGCTTTTCACATTCTAGGCAAGCACTCTACCACTAAGCTCCAACCCCCGGCCCTTTTTATTTTTGAGATAGGGTCCTCTAAGTTTCTCAGAGTGGCCTCCAACTTGTGATCTCCCTCAGTTTCTTGAGTACCTGGGATTATAGGCATGTGCCACTATGTGGCCTCCTTTGTTTTTGTTTTTTGGTACCTGGGATTGAACCTAGGGACGCTTAACCACTGGACCACATCCCCATCCCTTTTTTATATTGTATTTAGAGACAGTGTCTCACTGAATTGCTTAGGGCCTCGCTAAGTTGCTGAGGCTGGCTTTGAACTTGCGATCCTCCTGCCTCAGCCTCACCAGTTGGCTGGGATTACAGGCGTGCGCCACTGTGTGTGGCTTTCTTTACTTATTTTTAACTTTTGTCATTTGTTCTTTCATTCTTGAGCTGTAAAAATTTTTTGTATGTCTCCATGTATAAATTCCTTATCAAGTATATGACTTGCAAACATTTTCTTCTATTTTATGAGTTGTCTTCATTGTTTTGGTAGTAGTGTTCATTGAAATACAAGTTTTTAATTTTGATGAAGCTCTATTTATCTTTTTTGTGTTTGTTGTTTATACTTTGGTGACATATCTAAGAAACAATCATTAGATTCAAGATCAAGAATAAATACTCCCCTTTGTTTTCTTCTAAGAATTTTAATAGTTTTAGCTTTTACATTTAGATCTTAAATTATGTCAAGTTTTTTTTGGAGGGTGGGGAAATTGAAGATTGAATCCAGGGATGCTTTACTTTTTAATTTTGAGATAGGATCTCACTAAGTTGCCAAGGCTATTCTCAAGCTTGTGATCCTCCTGCCTCAGTTTCCCGAGTTGATGTGCCGCCATGCCAGGCTTAGATTATGTTTTGAGTTGATTTTTCTATATTGTATGAGGTAGGGATCCAACTTCACTTTTTGCATGGATATGTTCAGTTGTTCCAGCATCATCGTTGAAGAAGTATTTTCCCCCTTTGAAGCTATTGGAAGTTTTTTTGCTTTTTTTTTTTTTTTTTTTTTTTTGGTACTGAGGATTGAACTCAGGAGCACTCTACCACTGAGCCACATCCCCAGCCCTATTTTGTGTTTTATGTAGAGACAGGGTCTCACTGAGTTGCTTAGCGCCTCGCCGTTGTTGAGGCTGGCTTTGAACTCATGATTCTCCTGTCTCAGCCACCAATAGTGCTAAGATTACAGGCGTGAGCCACCGCGCCCAGCTTATTGGAAGTTTTTAAGGAGAAAAATGATATAATCAGACATGTTTAAAAAAAATTATTCGTCCACTGTGTGAGCCTAAGATCTCAGAATCTTAGAACGCCAGCAAAAGATCCTGAAAAGGAGCAGCCAGTGACAGAACAGTGAACAAAAATGTGTATCTTGAAAGTCATGAGTGTAAAGTATTTGGGGAAGAAAAAGAGGTCAACTGTGGAATTGACTTAGTGATTAAGAGATATATAATTAAAGAAGTAACTCTTGGATTTGTCAAGCAGACAGATATTGGAGACTTTGAAGAGCAGTCTTGGTATAGGGTATTTAGTAATAGCAGTTTGTTTAAAGTTAATGAAGGGGGCCTGGGGACGCCTGCAGCTCAGTGCACAGAGCACACGCTTAGCAAGGGCAAAGCCCTCAGCATCAAAAAGAAGAAATGGTTGAGGAAAGAGGAGGAAGCAGCAACTACAATGAATTCTTTTTTTTTTTTTTTTGTACTGAGGATTGAACTCAGGGGTATTCGACCATTGAGCCACATCCCCAGCCCTATTTTGTGTTTTACGTAGAGACAGGGTCTCACTGAGTTGCTTAGCGCCTCGCCATTGCTGAGCCTGGCTTTGAACTCGTGATTCTCCTGTCTCAGCCTCCCTAAGTGCTGGGATTACAGGCTTGAGCCACCGCGCCCGGCTACTACAATGAATTCTTAAGAAGGTTGTTGGGGAACTGAGGATGTAACTGAGTGAGGAAACACTTGCTTAGCATGCAAAAGGCCCTGGGTTCACTAACCAGTACTGAAGCTTTTAGTATAAATGTTGACAAGCTTATCTTAAAATTTGTATGGAAAGAGTAGTGTAGCTAAAACAATTTTAACAAAGTGAAAGGAGTGAAGAAAATCACTCATCTGGCTTTTAAACATTTTATTTAGGTACAGTAAACCAAGACAGTATGGTAAGGGGGAAGGCATGGGCACAGGGCATTGTAACAGAATAAAGAACCCCAAAATACTCTAAACCATGGCCTCTAGATTTTTGGCAAAGGTGCAGAAGCAGTGTGATACCGCTTTGTATCAAAGTTAAATCAAAATATACGATCAGTTTAATAAACCTTAGACTTTGGGCTGCAGTTGTAGCTTGGTGGTAGAGCTACGTATGAGGTCTGGGTTCGATCCTCAGCACCACATAAAAATAAATAAATAAAATAAAGGTATTGTGTCCATCTACAACTAAAGAATATTAAAAAATAAACCTTAGACTTTTAGATACAAATGTGAGAAATCTTTGGGAATTAAGACTAAGTGAAGAGTTCTTAGATATGACATTAAAAACTGATTCATTGGGCTGGGATTGTAGCTCAACGGTAGAGCGCCTCCCTTGCATGGGTGAGGCCCTGGGTTTGATCCCCAGCACCACATAAAAAGCAATAAAATAAAGACATTGTGTCCATCTACAACTAAAAAAAATTTTTAAAAAAATACATGATTCATTTTTAAAAATCAGTAAATTGAGCATCAGCGTGATTAAAACCTTTTACTGTACAAAATACCTGTTCAGAAGAATGAAAAGATCAGTTACAGACCTGGAGAAAGTATTTGCAAACCACATATCTGACAGAAGGCTTGCATATGAAAAGAACTTTGAAAAGTCACCAGTAAAAAGAAAAGCAAGCAAACAGCCAGGTGTAATCCCAGCTATGGGGGGGGGGGGGGCTGAGTCTAGAGGATTGCAAGTCCAAGGCCAACCTGGGGAATCTAACCATACTTTGTCTCAAAATAAAAAAAGGCTGGGAATATAGCTTGGTGGTGAAGCACTTGCCTAACATGTACAAGGCCCTAGATTTGACCCCCAGCACCACAGACACAACACAACAAAAAAATCTCTGAGAAAATGGGCAAAAGATAGGAAATAGACATTTTACCAGAGGATTATGAATGGTAAGTAATTAAGCACATGAAAAAACATTCAACTTCTTAGCCATAAAGAAATAACAAATGATGACGAATTATCTCACTGTATGTATGTGCCCTATTAGAACAACTAAAACAAAAACTAATGATAACATCAAATGCTCTTAAGGATATAGAGAAAAACTATCTTTATACAAACTTAACATGTGACTCAAAAATAACATTCCTGGGCATTTATCTCAGAGAAATGAAAACACGTCCACCCAGAAACCTGTACATGAATGTTTATAGAACTTTATCTGTAATAGCCAAGAACTGGAAACAACTCAATTGTCTTTACATTGGGAAATGATTAAACAAATTGTGGCATATCCACACCACAGAATACTAATCAGCAATTAAATGTGACAGATTCATACTCCATGAACAACTTGGATAGGATCTCAAGGATATTATGCTGAAAAAAATATATGTATAAATGCCAATTTCAAAAGATAGTGTGCTGTGTGATTTCTATTTATATAACATTCTGAAAAATGATAAAATTTTAGACATGAAAAACTGGTAATTGGCCCTGGTTCAGGGACTGTGGGAGTGGTGATGAAGTGGTGTCTTGGTGGTGATTGCAAAAGCCTGTATGTGATAAAATTGCAGAGAACTATGTGTGCACATGTTAGAGTAAGCGCACAGTGGAAAAAAAGCAGTCTGAATAAGGTTTGTAGATTGTACTAATGTCAGTTTCCTGGTTTTGCTATTCTACAATTTTATAAAATATCACCACTGGGAAAAGCTGGATAAGATACTCAGGAACTCTCTCTACTGTTTTCGTAACTTCCTCTAAGGCTATAATTATATTTCAAAATAAAAGTTAAAAAATGTTAGCTGGAAAGAAGAACAGAGAAATTGTTAGTTGGAGAGATATGGAGTTGTGAGTAGAGTTTATTTTTGCTTTTTTAAAAAAGATAGACTGCTGGGCACTCTGATGCATACCTGTAATCCCAGCCACTCAGCAGAGGAGCACAAGTTTTAGGCCATCCTCAGCAATTTAGCAATACCATGTCTCAAAAAAAGGACTGGGGAGGTGGCTCAGTGGTAAAGAGCTAGCTATTGGTGATGAGAATGATGATCCATAGAAGAGAAAGAATTTGGTGATACAAATGAGAGGGCATAATTACTGGAGCAAAATATATAGTAAACCTTTGGCATAATGAAAATGTTATTTACCTATATCTGTCACTATTTATTTATTTATTTTTTAAATTTTTTTTTTTTTTTTTTAGTTGTTGATGGACACAATGTCTTTATTTTATTGTTTTGTATGTGGTGCTGAGGATCGAACCCAGGGCCTCACGCATGCAAGGCAAGCGCTCTACCGCTGAGCTACAATCCCAGCCCATCTGTCACTATTTATAAATGAGGTTATCTTTACAACTTTTTGTAAACGATCCTAAATGTTGTGTTGTCCTTAAGTGTTCCTAAAATTCCAAATGCTTTTGTGTTACATTATAAAATTAATGGTTAACATAAGATGGAATTTCAAGAGTTTTTATGGTACTTGCTGGTATATATTAAATAATTTCTAGAGTTTTATTTATCTCTCCTTCTGTTTTCCCTTCCAGATTTTCATTCAGTATGGTTGGCTCATTAACTTCCTTCACCCAGAAAGTGTTTTATGTATATGTATTTATGAAGAACCATCATTGCCCATTAAGACTTAACTGAGTGGTTATTCTCTTTTGCTTTTCTGTAGATCTAAGTTTTCAGGGGGTTTTATTTTGCTTGGTTTTGATTTTTGTGTTTTGTTTGAGATGGGGTTTCCCTGTGTTGCCCAGGCTGCTCTCTCAGACTTCTGGACTCCATCCATCCCCTGCCTCAAGGACTCCAGAGTAGCTAGGACTACAAGCACATTTAACTGTGCCTGGCTAGATAGAGTGTTTTAATCTTTATTTTACCATACTATTCTGCTGTTTTATCCTTTATCTGTAATGTAGTAATATCGAAATGCTTAATAAAATTATTGACTGTTTATTTCAGGGATACAGCAGGCCAGGAGCGATTTCACACCATCACAACCTCCTACTACAGAGGAGCAATGGGTATCATGCTAGTATATGACATCACCAATGGTAAAAGTTTTGAAAACATCAGCAAATGGCTTAGAAACATAGATGAGGTAAGACCTAGAAATCGTGTAAATGCTTCTATCTTAAACTTCTGGCCAGTCTATCTAAAACCCCATCCAAGGCAATTATTCGTTTATCCAGAAACTGTATGGCTATCTTATAAGATGGCCCCAAATAGAAACTAACAATGCCCGTCTCTGAATGAAAATTTTTCCAGCGATCTCCCCCCGCCCCCCAGCCTCAGTACTGAGGATTAAACCCAGGGGCTTTACCACTGAGTTTACCCGCAGCCCTGCCTTATTTTATTTGTTTGTTTATTTTATTTATTTATTTTATACATACATACCTTTTGAGATACTGTCTGGCTAAGTTTCCCATCTGGTGTCAAAACTTGCTGTCCTCCAGCCTCAGCTTCCTGAGTAGATGGTATCACAGGCATGTACCATCATGCCTAGCTTTGGTTAATTTTTTTTTTTTTGGTTGGGGATCATTCCGAGGCCTCATGCATGCCAGGTAAAGTGCTCTGCCACTAAACTACATTCCCAGCCTTAGTAATTTTAAAAATTACTTTAAAGTTATAAAAATGTTATATTTCTTCTAGGCATTTAAAAATACACAGATACCAATTTTTATAAAGCAAACTTATAAAAGCGTATCTGTTCATGCTATAGCTTAGGTGGCTTCTTTTGGGAATTAGTGCTGCCTCCTAGCCTTTGAATTTCACCAAGACTAAGTCTTTAAAGCATACTTGGAATGAATTCTCAATTATCATAACCACCTATACAGGAATATGTTATTTTAGCTACAATTTTTATAACATATGCTTTAAGTTTTTTCTGGACAGGTTCTTTTTTTTTTGGTACTGAGGATTGAACTCAGGGGTACTTGACCACTGAGCCACATCCCCAGCCTTATTCTGTGTTTTATGTAGAGACAGGGTCTCACTGAGTTGCTTAGCACCTTGTCATTGCTGAGGCTGGCTTTGAACTCTCAGCCCCCCAGAGTACTGGGATTATAAGCGTGCGCCACCGCGCCTAGCGTTTGGACAGGTTCTTATTACTATTGTCGTATTAAAACAACTTTGAGGTTTATGTTTGTGAAAGACACGTAGATTTCTTAATGTTTTCATGATTAATTACTGAATGTAAATATCCTTTGAAATTACTTGGCACCTCTAATTTATTTAGCAGTGGACGGTGTTCTCTATCCAAACTAGTGATTCTCAATCAGGGAACAGTTTTACCTTTTTTTTTAAATTCTAATGCAGTTTTACCTTTAAGAGAACACTTGGTTATATGTGGAAATATTTTTGGCTGCCACAACTGGGGCACAAGAATACTACTTGAATCAAGTAGGTAGAAGCCAGGGATGCTGCGATACGTCCTACAGTGGACGGGAAAAAACCCTTGAATTATCTGGCCCAGAATGTCAGTTGTGCTGAAGTTGAGAGCGGCCCTCCCCATACCTAAACTCATCTCTTTGTAGTATTATCTTAGGAAATAAGTTGATTTTTAAGCTAGTTATAGTCTGGGTATGTAATATATATGGATAGTCATGTTTATGCTCTTGCATAAACATGTTTCTGGATGTGTCTATGTGGTGCATCTACCAATCTTTGTGTGCTTTTAAGTTGTTGTGTTTGTTATTCAGAGAAGCATATCCCAGCTGTTTTTCAGGTACTTTCTCTTCTTAGCCTCGCTACAGATCTCTTTTTTACTATGTAAAAGGAACAATAATTAGGGGGAAAAATGTGAGCCAAGAAGATACTTAGAAAGTTCCTAGACTAGTAGGAACGTATTATTATTTAATGAACTCAAATATATCTTTCTTGGATATGTAATAGTTTTTCATTTCTGTATTTGAAAACATAACCTTTTAAAAACAGGTGGGGCTGGGCATGGTGCCACACACCTATAATCCCAATGACATAGGAGGCTGAGGCAGTAGAATGGCAAGTTCAAAGTCAGCCCCTTAGCGGAAACCCTGTCTCAAGATAAAAACAAGTAAATAAGCTGGGCATGGTAGTGCACACCTATAATCCCAGGGATTTGGGAGGCTAAGGCAGGAGGATGTGGGGGAGTTCAAAGCCAGCCTGGGCAACTTAACGAGGCACTAAGCAACTCAGTGAGACCCTGTCTCTAAATAAAATACGAAATAGGGCTGGAGATGTGGCTCAGTGGTCGAGTGCCCCTGAGTTCAATCCTGGGTACCAAACAAACAAATAAAATTTTAAAATGAATGAATGAATAAAAAGGGTTGGGGTATGGCTCAGTGGTAAAGTGTCCCTGGGCTCAATCCCTAGTACCAACAAAGGTAGTTAAGGAACCAAGTTTAGGCATAATGCAGTTCTATTACTAAAATATAATACTTTGAAAAGCATTTCTGATAATCATGACATTTAGGTAAGTCATAACATATTATATAAAATTTAGTGCCTTTCTTATATAGGTTGTTAGTCATACTAAGAAAGTACTTTGTCTTTCTGAACACCATTAATGCAACAGAAGCTTTTTAACTTCCTAATGAAATTTTTAACAGTAACCTACCGTGAGTCAGTCCAAATGCAATTCCAAATTTCCCATCTTCGTGGGTAAAAGCATATGTACCAATTCTAAAGAGAAAGGGATAGTTTAGAATCCTTCCAGATCATTGCTCATGGTTTTAATAACAACTGAATTGGACCTAATAATATTAACTTTTCCCCCTGCCCTCTTTTGGTGAGAGGTTCCTAACCCCACCAGTAAGTCAAAGCTTAGTAAGGGATAGAAGAGGAACTTGTACAGCAAGTCTGGGCACAGGCTAGTCCATTTTAATTTGTGCTAGGAGCTGAAGGAAACTCACACTGATCCCAGGATGTGATCACCATTGTCTTAGATCGAATGGTGCTCCTCTGGGACTGACATTGAGCAGTTCGGAGCTCTTAAGGTCTTATTTTTTCAGGTTTACTTTCAAATCTGTTTTTAAGCTTGAATTACATTTATGTTGTAGAATTTTACCATTTCCTCATTAACCTCAGAATAGTAATGTATGTGATTATGGAGTGGTAGTAGGATGTAAATTGGTGGTCAGATTGCCAAAGCTTTGTTTTTTGTTTTTTAATATTTTTTGTTGTTGTTGATGGACCTTTATTTTATTCATTTATTTATATGCGATGCTGAGAATCAAACTCAAGGCCTCACTCATGCAAGGCAAGTGCTCTACCACTGAGCCACAACCCCAGCCCTTATTTTTTTTTAAAACCAGGCTCAGAATACCTTAACTCTTCTGTTTACATCTAATGGAATTTTACTCTTTTTATACTTTATTGATCATTTATTGGCTTTCCTCCATTGGCTTGCTTATGCCTTAACGAGTATCCTTAGTAGAATAGTGGTCTTTAGAGCTATACTTACTGTCTTCTGTTATAATGGAGGTTCACATTAGTGTCTCTGGAAACTTGACTGCTTGAAGCAGTTAGGTACTTATAGATTATTTCAGGTGACTGATACATATTTTGTGTCTGAAGCTTTTTAGAGCAGTGCTTCTATACTATGTGGGAGTTTAATAGGACACCTTTCAGAATTTACAGACCTACAAAACAATGTACTTACTTACATAACTTGAAAATTTTGTTGTGTTTATTTAGAACTCTTGAAGCCCCTGAAGTACATCCACAGATTTCAAATTAAGAATACCTGTTAGCCGGGCGCGGTGGCTCACGCTTGTAATCCCAGCACTTAGGGAGGCTGAGACAGGAGAATCGCGAGTTCAAAGCCAGCCTCAGCAACGGGGAGGCACTAAGCAACTCAGTGAGACCCTGTCTCTACATAAAACACAAAATAGGGCTGGGGATGTGGCTCAGTGGTTGAGTGCCCCTGAGTTCAATCCCCAGTACCAAAAAAAAAAAAAAGAATACCTGTTAACAATTTTTAGCACATTGCACCTGTTGTGTTGCTGGTTGTTAATGGACATTTGCCAAGTTGCCTTTGTTTTAGCAGTAACATAAGTTAGGAGACACTAAGTTCAGGTAAGACTATAGAATCCCTAGATTGCTTCTTTTTCTTTTTTTGTACCAGGGATTGAACTCAGTGGTATTACTAAGCCACATCCCCAGCCCTATTTTGTGTTTTATGTAGAGACAGGGTCTCACTGAGTTGCTTAGTGCCTTGCTGTTGCTGAGGCTGGCTTTGAACTCGCAATTCTCCTGTCTCAGCCTCCCAAAGTGCTGGGATTATAGGCGTGCGCCACCATGCCTGGCCCTAGATAGTTTCTTTATAATATTTTGTATAATTAATTAATTTCTAACCTTGATATTAAGGGCATGTCATATCTCCACATAAAGAGGTACCCTCCCTGACCCTAACTTTTTGTCTCTACTTAAAACTATATTATTTTAGGTCACGAACATATTATATAACTTCTTAGATACGCTGTTGTATGTGTAGGAAATGAAGTAACTCAACTGCAGTCATTTGGTGTTCAGTGTTTTTTGTTTTAAACAATGTTTTTTAGGTCTGGGAATGTAGCTCAGCAGTAGAGCACATGCTTACATGTGCAAGGCCCTGACTCCAATCCTTACCACCACAAAAACAACCAGTCACACAACCTACCTTTATTGTGGTTTATACATGTAATCATTTTTTGGTAACAGGTACATTGACATTAGCAATAGATTTTACTGTTGTACGACCATCAACATCCTTTTCTAAAATTTTTTCATCTTCATAAATAGACCTCTATTAAACAATACCTCCCATTCCCCCTTTCTCCCAGCCTGACATTCTCTTTTCTGCTTCAGCTATTATAGATACCTCATATAAGTGGAGTCATACAGCATTTATTCTTTTGTGACCAGTTTATTTCATTTACCATGATGTCTTGAAGGTTCATCTATGTTGTGACATGTCAGAATTTTCTTTTTAAGACTGAATAATATTCCATTGTATGTATTTATCACATTTTGTTTATTCATTCATTTGTCTTTGGACACTTGGATCATTTCCACTCTTTCACTGTTGTGAATAATGCTACTGTGAACATTGGTGTACACATCTCTGCTTTAGTCCCTCCCTGCTTTAAATTCTTTTGGTTATATACCTACAAGTGGAATTGCTAGATCATTTGGTGATTCTCCATTTAACTTTTTGAGGAACTACCAAACTGTTTCCCACAGTGATTGTAGCATTTTATATTCCCCACCAAGAATGAATATGGATTTTAATTTCTCCACATCCCTGTCACCACTTGTTTTCTTTCTTTCTTTCTTTTTTAAAATTATTAATACTTAATTTCTGTTGTTCTTTTTAAATACCTGTACTAATGGATGTGAAGTGAAGTGCCATCTCATTGTGGTTTTGGATTGCATTTCCCTAATGATGAGTGATATTAATCCTCTTTTCATACGCTTATTGTTTATCCTTTTTTTTTTTTTTAAACTGGGGATTGAACCCAGGGACACTTAACCACTGAGCCATATTCTCAGCCCTTTTTGTATTTTATTTAGAGACAGGATATCGCTGAGTTGCTTAAGGCCTCACCACGTTGCTGAGGCTGCCTCAGCCTACCAAGCTGCTGAGTTTGCAGTTGTGCACCACCTCACCCGGCTTTGCTTATTTTTTAATTGGGTTAGTTTTTGTTTTTGAGTTTTTTAGATACTAATCAAATATATGATTTGCAAATATTTTCTCCTCTTTCATGGGTTGTCTTTTCACATCAAGGTTGTATCCTTGATGGATACTTTGTTGTGCTGAAGTTTTTAATTTTATTATAATTTTTTTTGTTTGTTTGTTTGTTACTGGGGATTGAACTCGGGCACTCGACCACTTTCGCCACATCCCCAGCCCTATTTTTTTGTGTTTTATATAGAGACAGGGTCTCACTGAGTTGATTAATGCCTTGCTGCTGCAGAGGCTAGCTTTGAACTCGTGATTCTCCTGTCTCAGCCTCCCAAAGTGCTAGGATTTCAGGTGTGCACCACTGTACCCCGCTTGAAGTTTTTAATTTTGATGATATGCAGTGTGTATACTTCTTTCTTTTGCCTTTACTTTCAGTGTCGTAATTCAGGAATTTACTACCATGCCCTTTTGTCATTGACAGATTTAAGCACTTTTATTGAGGCTTTCTTGGCCATATATAAATGGGAAGCTTTATTTATAGGCTTTCTGTTCTATTTTATTAGTGTATATGTTTGCCTTATGCCAATACCACACTGTTTTGATTGGAAGTAAGTCTTGAAATCAGGGATTTAATGTGAATCTTGGTGTGTGTGTGTTGTGCTGGGGATTGAACCGAGTGCCACCGTGAGCACATGCTCTGCCACTGAGCTACATCTCCAGCCCTATATATATATTTTTTTTTAAGCTTAAAGTTTTTAAAAATTTAAGCTTACTGGGTGCGGTGGCATATGCCTGTAATCCCTGCACTTTGAGAGGCTGAGGCAGGAGAATCGTGAGTTCACAGCCAGCCTCAGCAATGACAAGGGGTTAAGTAACTCAGTGAGACCCTGTCTCTACCTAAAACACAAAAAAACCAGGGCTGGGGATGTGGCTCAGTGGTCAAGTGATCCTGAGTTTAATCCCTGGTTCTAAAAAAAAAGAAACTTAAAAATTTTTTTTTGGTGTGGGGTGGGTAGGTGGTGTCATTGTGATTCCAATGTGGGTGACTTTGTTTTTAACTGATTTTTTTTGTGTGGGAGCTTCTTGTCTGTCTTTTTCTTTTTCTTTTTTTTTTTTTTTTGGTACTGGAGATTGAACTCAGGGGCACTCGACCACTGAACCACATCCCCAGCCCTTATTTGTGTTTTATGTAGGGACAGGGTCTCACTGAGTCACTTAGCGCCTCACTGTTGCTGAGGCTGGCTTTGAACTCGGGATTCTCCTGTCTCAGCCTCCCAAAGTGCTGGGATTACAGGCTTGCGCCACTGCGCCCAGCTTGTGTGGGAGCTTCTTCTTCTTCTTCTTTTTTTTTTTTTTTTTGGTACTGGGGATTGAACTCAGGGGCACTCGACCACTGAGCCACATCCCCAGCCGTATTTTTTTGTGTTTTATGTAGAGACAGGGTCTCACTGAGTTGCTTAGTGCCTCGCTGTTGCTGAGGCTGGCTGTGAACTCGCGATTCTCCTGTCTCAGCCTCCCTAAGTGCTGGGATTACAAGCGTGAGCCACCGCGCCCGGCTAGGGAGCTTCTTTTAATCCAGCAGTGGTAGTTATTTGATACTTTAAGGACTCCATCAAATTTTAAATTAGGACTTCAATAAGGTAGTATGCATTATAGATCTAATATCATGATCCAGCTTGGATTTAGATTATGCATAAGATTTCCAGTTTCAGGTCTTTTTCCTGTGTCACCTCTTTTGGTGAAACTATCTAGAAAGTAGACAGCCTCCTCTAGGGGAGAATAACATCTGGCATGGATATTTGTTCAGAATTGTATCTCTTTTGCTAGGTAATTTAAGAATTTGTTTAGGCTTTTAACAGGTTTTAGGATAATTTCTTTAAAACTTTAATGCTGCCAGGCGTGGTGGCTCATGCCTATAATCCTAGCACTTTGGGAGGCTGAGACAGGAGAATCGTGAGTTCAAAGCCAGCCTCAGCAATGGTGAGGCAGCAACTCAGTGAGACCCTGTCTCTACATAAAATACAAAATAGGGCTGGGGATGTGGCTCAGTGGTCGAACTTTAATGCTATGAAAATGACACTAGAGAAAAATAAAGTCATATTTGGAAAACATTAAGTCATGATTCATGGTAGTATCTAAAAGTAAAATTTCATTCCATTTTAGCATGCCAATGAAGATGTGGAAAGAATGTTACTAGGAAACAAGTGTGATATGGATGATAAAAGAGTTGTACCTAAAGGCAAAGGAGAGCAGGTAAGAGTCTTTTATTGAAATTGATATATTTCCCTTTTCTTTTTCTTTTTAATTTATTATTTTTTTTCTGCAATACTATGGTGTAATCTACCACTGAGCTACACTCTGCACTTTATTTACTTGTTTGTTTTGTTTTTTCTTTTTGGGAACTGAGGATTAAACTTAGGACTTTGCCCATGCGAGACAAGTGCTTTACCATAGAGCTACATCCCAGCCCTTTTATTTTATTTTGAGGTAGAGTCTCATTAAATTGCCTGAGCAGGCCTCAAACTTGTGATCCTCCTGCCTCAGCCTCCTGAGTCATTTGGATTACAGGCATGCACCACCGTGCTTAGCGATGCTGGCCTTTCTTTGTGAAGATAATTCTATATTTGATTGTCTTGATTCTGGTGGTGATGGAGTACACTAAGCTAGTTACATAGTTTTTTAAATGCTTGTTGAAAACAGTAGCCTTTTTTGGTACCAGGGATTGAATTCAGGGGTACTGCATCACTGAGCTACACCTCCAGCCCTATTTTGTGTTTCATGTAGAGACGAGCTCACTGAGTTGCTTAGTGCCTCGCCGTTGCTGAGGCTGGCTTTTGAGTGAGTATTTTTCAGTACATATCCAACCTATAGGGGATAATCAGATCTGTGGCTATAGTATTTTTTTAAAAAATATATTTTAGTTATAGATGGACACAGTGTCTTTATTTTGTTTATTTATTTTTATGTGGTGCTGAGGATCGAACCCAGTGCCTCACACTTGAGAGGCAAGCGCTCTGCCACTGAGCCACAACCTCAGCCCTGGCTATAGTATTTTTAACTTTATTTAAGCTACAGAAGGAAAAATACACATCAAGAATTCTTAGGTTTTCATCTTAGGACTTTAGAGAAATATATCAATTAGTATGATTCCAATGTTTGACAGTCAAAAGCCTGTATGTGTGGGGGAAGTCAGGGGAATAGAAGTTCAAGAGATTAGACAAAAGGCAATGAAGGGAAGGGAAGGGGAATAGGAATAGGAAAGACAGTGAAATGAATCTGACATAACTTTCCTAGGTATATATATGAATACATTACAGTGAATCTCAACATCATGTACATCCACAAGACTGGGATCCTAATTAGAATAAGATATATTCCATGTTTGTATAAATATGTCAAAATAGACTCTACTGTCATATATAACTAACAAGAACAAAAAAATAAAATAAAAGCCTATATGTAACAAGCAGAAATTAGATAAGTCACACAGAGTTTCTAATTTAAGTTTGCTTCCAGAGTGAAATGTATGATTTAAAATATCTGAAATAAATTCTTGGGGTAAGAAGAGTTATTTTGATTACTTCTATATTGTTTGTTTGTTGAAAGAGTTTGACTCATTGAAATAATCAGTTTTATATACTCTAGCTGAGATTATTGTCTTCAGAATAAGATTAGTATTTCCTAAGATGTTACATCAGTTGATGTTGTAACCACTTGTCAACCATATGTGATAATTTTACAATACTATTTTGCTTCTATTTTAGATTGCAAGGGAGCATGGTATTAGATTTTTTGAGACTAGTGCAAAAGCAAATATAAACATTGAAAAGGCGTTCCTCACATTAGCTGAAGATATCCTTCGAAAGGTAAGTTCCTGTTTTTACTTTGCTGAGTGTCTCAATGGAATATTTTTATCTCTTTGAAAATACTGATTTATGTAAAAAATTTGGGTTTGGGTGGTATTTTTTCCTGTACCTATTAACCAAAGTCCAATGCTCTGAAGGGAAGTAAGGAACTTCTAGCTAGATTGCTAGAAGCCATTAGCAATGTGATGGATCTAGTTAGAATCAACAGTTGGTATCTGGGTTCTCATAGTTATTCTCTGATCCCCAGTTTCATATTTCTAGCTATGTGTATGCGTGCACGCTTGAATCAAACCCAAGGCTTGTTAGGCAAGCAGTACCACTGAACAACACTCCCGCCCAGCCCCTTGATTCAACTTTTCACTCTTGGACTTGTTTCTTTCATGTACACCCTGTCTTTCTTTCTCACTTTTCCCTAATACTAGGGATTGAACCCAGGGATGCTTTAGCACACAGCTACATTCCCAGCCCTTTTTATTTTCTATTTTGAGACAAGGTCTCACTGAGTTGCACAGGCTGGTCTCAAACTTGCATTCTCCCAACTCAGCTGGAATACAAGCATGGGAGCTATGCCCAGCTGGATTTTTTTTCTCTTAATGGATCCTTTGCATTCCCATTGATAATTCAAAATAAGAAATGAATCTAGAGTGGTATGTACACAACACCTCAGGAAGCCAAGGCAGGAGGATTGCAAGTTTGAGGTCAGCCTAAGCAATGTAGCAAGACCCTGCCTCAAAACAAAAATTCTGTAAAAGACTGGGGATGTAGTTCAGTGGTGAAGCACCCCTGGTTCCAATTTTTTTTCACCACACAATCTCAAAACAAATTAATATTAATTATTTAATAAGTAGGTAAAGATAAACCTGTTAGAATTCTTTTGAAGGTGAAAAATAAATTTGAAAAAATAGAGTAGAAAAATACTAGGTTGGCTAAGGGAAAAAAGATTTTAAATAAAGAGAATAAAAGAACTAGTAAAATGTTTTCTTAATCAGTAGAAAATACTTGGTCTTTCAGGGATTGATGGGCAAGGATGAAAAATTATGGTCCAGGCAAGATAGGCAGGATATGACTGACAGGAATCATCACAAAAGTTACTGAAATACCCTTGTTTCTGGGCATTTTAGTCTTCCAGATTTCTTCCTGTCTATACTATGTAATTTGGTCATCTTGGTATTTCTTTGAATAGTATTATATAATTTGTGTTCTGTTGAGGTAGAGCTTCCTTATCATATAAAAGTTAAGGTGTAGGGGCTGGGATTGTAGCTCATTGGTAGAGTGCTTGCCTCGCATGCGTGAGACACTGGGTTTGATCCTTAGCACCACATAAAAATAAATAAGTAAAATAAAGATATTTTGTCCATCTACAACTAAAAAAATATTTAAAAAAATGTTAAGGTGTAGATAGATGCATAAAGATCTCAGGCTAGCCATGCACATTGGCATACACTTGTAATCCTAGTGACTTGAGAGGTTAAGGCAGGAGGATCCCAGGTTCAAAACCAGCCTCAGCAACTTAGTGAGGCCCTAGATAACTTAACAAGACCCTCTCTCAGAATCAAAGGCACTGCTGGGTTCAGTCCCCGGTACAGGGGGTGAGGGGTGGAGATCAGGTAGCTTTTTGTTTATTTCGTACATGACTTTGCAATAAAGTCATGTGTTCAAAATATCAAAGGTAAACTTGCTTCACATTAGATTGAAAGCAATTTAAAATATTTTAAACTTAACTATTTGAATAGGTAATTCATTTCCATGGTTCAAACATTTAAAATAATAAGTAAACTGGGAGTGATGGTGCATACCTGTAATCCCAGTGACTCAGGAGGTTCACAAGTTCAAGACTCACCTGGGCAATTTAGCAAGACCTTATTGCAAAATGAAAAAGGACTGGGAGTGTAGTTCAGTGGTTGAGCACCCCTGGGGATCATTCCCCAGTATCGCCTATGTTTGTGAGGGGGTAATATGTAGATGTTGGCAAAGTATAGCATGATAGAGAAAGAAAATCACCCAGGAACCTACCACCTATGAATTTTACTGTTTTATACAATTTGCTTGATAAATTTTTTGTTTTTTGTTTTTTTGTTGTGTTTTTTTCTTTTCTTTTTTTCCTTGTACCTGGGATTGAACCCAGGGGCATTTAACCACTGAATCACACCCCAGCCCTTTTCTAGTTTTTATTTTGAGACAGGGTCTCATTGAGTTGGGTAGGGCCTAGCTAAGCTGCTGAGACTGGCTTTGAACTCAAGATCCTCCTGCCTCAGCCTCCTGAGCTGCTGCACCTGGCTTTTTTTTTTTTTTTTTTTCCTCTTTCTTTCTTCTTTTCTGATACAGGGTCTAAATATACTAACTGTACTGAGGTCAAGGCTAGGAGATAACAAAATTATTGAGAAGAGGGCAACGATGATTTCAGAAGCTTTATTACAGGTTGCCAGGAAATGTCTGTAACATTTTATAGCTTGGAGGAAGCAGGCTGAAAACTAAAACCACGGGATCCAAATCTTGACTTTGCATGGGGAAGAAACTATTTCATGCTACTATAATTGCCTTTTGTTGCATAAATTGACATTGAATCTTGATTTCTCCATGGCAGTTTTTTCATGGTTACTTTCCTTGTGTGTTTGTTTCAGACCCCAGTAAAAGAGCCCAACAGTGAAAATGTAGATATCAGCAGTGGAGGAGGTGTGACAGGCTGGAAGAGCAAATGCTGCTGAGCGTTCTCCTGTTCTACCCGTTGCCATCCACCACTCGTTTCTCTTCTTGCTGCAAAATAAACCACTCTGTCCATTTTTAACTCTGTTAAACAGATATTTTTGTTCTCATCATAACTATCCAATCCACCTATTTTATTTGTTCTTTCATCTGTGACTGCTTGCTGACTTTATTATAATTTTCTTTAAACAAAAAATGTATAGAAAAATCATGTCTGTGACTTCATTTTTAAATGTACTTGCTCAGCTCACCACTGCATTTCAGTTGTATTATAGTCCAGTTCTTATCAACATTAAAACCTATAGCAATCATTTCAACTCTATTCTACAAATTGTATAAGAATAAAAGTTAGAATTAACAATTTTATTTTGTACAACAGTGGAATTTTCTGTCATGGATAATGTGCTTGAGTCCCTATAATCTATAGACATGTGATAGCAAAAGAAACAAAAGCCAGGAAAACACTCATTTTCGCCTTGAATATGTAAATGGGGTTAATTTTGTCCTGTGCCTTATGTGGAAAGGAACTTCTTTGGTTTTTCCTTTTTTGTTTTGGTGGAAGCATGTGCAGGAGACATATCATCCAAACATAAACCATTAAGATGTTTGTGGTTTGCTTGGCTGTAATTTTCACAGTAGTTAATTGAGGACAAAGGGTAATGCAGAAATGATAACTTTGGTTTGCTGAGTCTCATTTTCAGTGGCCTTGTTATTTAAAACTTTTCCTGCCGCCAGTTCTTCTCCTTGGCCACTTTTTCCTTGGTCTCTTCTTCCTGCATGCTGCTTAATTTGCTTTTCCTCCCCTGCCACCTCATGGTGTGAGTTATTTAAAAGTGAAAGGGGCAAACTGGTAGGTTTGCCAAGTTTAACATAAAGCACTGATGTAACTTGCTAAGTAAACTGAAAGATAAATTCTAACTGCCTACTGTCAAATATCACTTAATTGCTGTCTTCCTCTCATATACTCTCTCCCCGGAAACCTCTGTCCCAGATTTCTTCATTGGCTGTTTTACTTCTGTGTACCTCTTCTTCCCTTTGTTCTCTTCCTGTCTGTCCATTGAGTTTATGAAATGGAAGAGTTAATTGCATGCACTAGTGTTTGGAGGGTGTTGTGGTTTGTCTTTCTAATTAGATGTATATCCTATTCACTTTCCTAGAATAACACTCAATCTAAATTTGAGTAAGTCTCCATTTTGGCAACTCCTCTGGCAGTTTGGTAGCCCAGTAAAGATTGTTTTTAAAAAAATAAAAGGCGGGAAAGAGGAGTGGATTTTATTAACATGTTTGCCAAATGTGTTGAGATTTGGCCTCTGAAGAACACTTTTTCAGTGTTAAGTTGTCTTTACCTTAAGATTTAGAAATGCTTTAGAATATTATTGATTTTAAGTCCTATGGTCACATCCTCTTAGAAAACTTGTATTACCATGGATTTAGAAAAAGGACAACAAAAGGCTTCTCATGTAAAGATAAGATCTCTAGCTGTTTCTAACCCTGTCCTTTCTTCACTTCATCTTTTCTAGTTTTGCTTCATTGCTTACCGTTAGGATAGGGTGGGTTAAGTTTGCTATGCTGCTAGCATCCTAAGATGATACCTTTGTTGGAATAATTGTGAATAGCATGATTCATTTCGAGGAGAGGCTGAGTTTAGGACAGCAGCTTCCATTGAAAAGTCTTTTTGTGTCGTGACACGCATTTTAATGACCTCTTGGCTCACATAAACAACAACATAGGGACTTATCTGCAATGAAAATCCATGAATTTTTCAGATAGTGCCCTAAAAACAATTTTATATGCCTCACTGGTTGTTGTTCTTAGGTTTTTTCCCTCACTTGACTTTATCATTGTTTACTAGTAAAAAGCAGCGTTGCCAAATAATCCCTAATTTTCCACTTAAAAAATAATGAAATGATGTTACAGCTTTTTTGAAAAGTTTTGGGTTAAACCTATTGTTGTTAGGTTAATGTATGGGTTGTTTCCCTTTATCTGGAATGTGGCAGTAGCTTTTTTACTTTTAACCCTCCTTATCTTAATTCAGTGACTTAAGGTTTGAGAGCTAAACACTGGGATTTTTGGGTAACAGACTGACAGTTTATTGTTTGCATAATTATATTTGGCATTGTACATAGAAAGGATATGGCTACCTTTTGTTAAATCTGCACTTTCTAAATATCAAAAAAAAGGGAAATGGAGTATAAATCAATTTTTGTATAATCTGTTTGAAACATGAGTTTTATTTGCTTAATATTAGGGCTTTGCCCCTTTTCTGTAAGTCTCCTGGGATCCTATGTAGAAGCTGTTCTCATTAAACACCAAACAGTTAAGTCCATTCTCTGGTACTAGCTACAAATTCGGTTTCATATTCTACTTAACAATTTAAATAAACTGAAATATTTCTAGATGGCCTACTTCTGTTCATATAAAAACAAAACTTGATTTCCAACTGTGTGGTTTGGTTTTCATTTATTTATGGAGGTGGAGATGGAGGATTTCTTCTGAAAACAATGCAAAATAGCAAACTAAATATTTAGGGGCAAAAATAGAAGGGAAAAGCCAGGTGCAGTGGCACACATCTGTAATCCCAGCACTTTGGGAGGCTGAGACAGGAGAATCGCGAGTTCAAAGCCAACCTCAGCAATGGTGAGGTGCGCTGAGTAACTCAGTGAGACCCTGTCTCTAAATGAAACAAAATAGGTATGGAGATGTGGCTCAGTGGTCAAGTACCCCTGAGTTCAACCCTTGGTGCCAAAAAAAAAAGGGGGGGAGAAATAATTTTCTCAGCCTATGGAAAATGGGAAGGCAATTTCAAGACCTCTATTTGTGAAGAACTATATTAAGAAATATAAGGCTGTCTAGGACACTAAAGCACAATAATCTGGTAGAAAGTAGTAAATGCTATAGTCCTAATGGCCTCCAGCTAACCTTAGTTGAGTGTGCCAAAGGCCAGCTACACAAGTCAGCTGATAACCCAGGACACCAAGGTTGGCTTACCATACTAGAGACTGCTTCCTCATTTAAGCAGTGACTGTTCTCTTAACTGAAAATGCGAAGTTTTTCATACTTTGTGATCCATAGCAGCAGCTTTGACTACATATATTATATTGACAAAAGAAATGTTTAATCTTACAGTAAGGCCTTATCAGTTAATATTTGTTAAGCTTGTCTCTGCTGGAAGGATGATAGACATTTTCTTAAACATTTATTTGGTGGTACTGGGGGATTGAACCCAGGGTACTTTACCATTGAGCTACATTCCCAACCCTTTATCTTTTAAGACAGGCTTTGCTAGTTTTCCCAGGGCTCAAATTTGAGGTCCTTTTGCCTCAGCCTTCTGAATAGTTGGTGATCGTAAGTGCACCACCATGCTTGGCTCAAACTGTTTATAAGAATCGCCTAGATCTGGGAGTGATGGCTCACACCTGTTACCCCAGCACCTTGGGAGGCTAAGTCAGGAGGATTGCAAGTTCAAGTCCAGGTTGAGCAATTTGGCAAGACCCTGTCTCAAAATAGAAAATAAAAGAGGATGGGGATGTAACTGAGTGGTAAAGTGCTTCTGGGTTCAATTCCCGGTCCAAAAATCAAAAACCTAAAATGTTTTTTCATGGTGTCTTGCACCTACCCCACATGTGTGTGTTTTGTGACTAGAATGAGGCCTAATTCTGCTTTTGGTGTAGGAAAAAGAGGAAATGGTCTCTGCCTTCAAATTGATGATCTGGCTTAGAAAGCAAAAGTAGGTAAACATGTAAGCCAAATGTTGTGATCCAATTCTAAAGGTATTATTAGAAGAGCAAGTCTAGTTGGGGAAAACAGCTGGAATGTCTTTTTTTTTTTTTTTTTTGGTACTGGAGATTGAACTCAGGGGCACTCAACCACTGAGCCACATCCCCAGCCCTATTTTGTGTTTTATGTAGCGACAGGGTCTCACTCAGGTGCTTAGCGCCTCGCTGTTGCTGAGGCTGGCTTTGAACTCGCGATTCTCCTGTCTCAGCCTCCCTAAATGCTGGGATTACAGGCTTGAGCCACCGCGCCCGGCTAATGTCTTTTTTGAAAAAGGGAAGATGTACATGAATTTGTTCCTCCATGCCAGGACTCTCCAGGCAGAGATGGACATTATATATGAGGCATAGTCTTGTGCTGTGGCCCACTCATAATCCCAGCAACTCAGGAGGCTGAGACTGGAGCTGAGATGGGAGGATTGTAAATTCCAGGCCCTCCTGGGCAACTTAGTGAAACCCTGTAAATTCCAGGCCCTCCTGGGCAACTTAGTGAAACCCTGTCTCCAAAAATAAGGGCTGGGGTTGTAGTTCAGTGGTAAAGTGCCACTGGGTTCAACTCCCAGTACCTCCCCCACACATCAGCTCGGGTTTTGGTAATTTATTTTCTAATCCAAACCATCTCTTGGCTGAAAATAATAAGCCTGTGGTTCTTCACAATTCTTTATATTGCCATATATATGTGTGTATATGTGTGTGTGTGTGTGTGTGTGTGTGTGTGTATACACACATATTTTAGATGGAGACAATATTTTTATGTGGTGCCGAGGATCAAACCCAGTGCCTCATACATGCTAGGCAAGCACTGTACCACTGAGCTGCGTATAGTTGATGGCAGCTTCCTAGATAGACTTGAGGTGATCTATATAATAGAAGACTGAAATAAGATCAAGGAGTCTGTAGGAAGGTGTGGGGAGCAGGCAAAGGAAGACTTGCCAGGATGCTGAATTTAGATGTCAGGCTTCAGCACCAAGATGAGAGGGAGCCCATGTAAGTAGCAAAAACGTTGCTAAGAGGGCTGGGATACACAGCTCAGTTGGTAGAGTGCTTGCTTCACATGCACAAGGCCCTGGGTTCAATGCCCAACACCACCAAAAAAAAAAAAAAAGTTGCTAAGGAAAAATCTCTGGCACAAAACTCTGAACTACAAAGTGAACTGTATCCAATGAAGAGTTACCAGACATGTTTGCCTACATCCCTCTGTCATTTATTGGATACCAATGAAGCACAGGAGTAGATTGTAAATCAGTGATGTTTGTACAGGGCACTGAAGTAGTAAAGTCTCAGTTTGTAGCTTTATGGTGATCTGACTTGTTATAAACAGAATTTATTGCTCAAACGATGACTGACATTAGTTTCTGAAATGGTCTCATTTGGTCTTTGGACTGGAGCTAGAAAAGAGAGTAAGTGCTCTAGCAGGTGCTTGGAATGCAGGGTTTTGATGTTAAATTTGCTTTAGACACCAGATACACAGGTAGCAAAGCTGATGTTGCTTTGATAACGGCAAGACTTGGAGAGGCCTTTCCCCCTGTGCTTCTTGGGAAGGCCCTGAAGTATATTCCGTTAAGACTGAAGTGTTGGGAACCATGTGGGCCTGGGAGAGTTGAAGGCAGACTTGCTGCAAAACTCCAAACGGTGAATATGTTGAACGGGGAGCGCCCCCTGCAGGTGAGCTGGCTGCCATGTTAGGGATAAAGCTAAAGCACCCCAAAGCCTGGCTGCTGTGTCCCCACATTTACACTGGAGCAAGGACTGACTCTCTCCTGAACACAGGCTACTGAAATGTCACCTGGGAAATAAATATTTGATAAGGACTGTTTAAGGAATAAATTCCTGGGATAGAGATTACTTTCTCACTTTCAACTCTAGATTGTACATGTGGGAAGTTAAATTTTCTTTTCTGTGGTTGTTTTCTCTTGTTTTCTGATTACCCAGCCTTGAGATCACCACTGCTGATGAGTCTTCCCCCTCGTTCACCTGGCCCTGTTGAGTTTCTGTACGTTAATTCACATCTTCCCCTGGCATGCTTACTGGCCGCTCGGATTTGGTAATTGTCCTCTCTCCTGGATCACCAGTAATTTCCTAACTGATCACCCACCACACCCGAGTCCATCTTGCAGGATTAGAAGGGTAATCTTCCTGATCCCGCTTTTTCCCCATGAATCCACAATGGCCCCATTGCCTCTATCAAGGATCTGCCATAGTTTGTCACTGTGTGCATTTCCAGGGAAATACCAGTGAACTGATCCAGCAGGTGGGTCCTTCTTCAGGCCCCGACACACAACAGCCTTAATTTTGACCAAAGTGCTGTCTGTCCACTCAGCAGCTTACAGGTCTCAAAACAGATCACACAATGGAATCCTTGCTTCCACCAACCACTGGCTTAACTGGAGATTTACCGGCGTCAGTTTTTGTTCACAGCTGCCAACAATAAAAACCAGCTTTAGCTCAGTTAAGCAGTGGAGGGCGTTTCTTAAAAGGATACAAAGGTGGGATTTCAATGAAAAGTTGGCAACAGGGACATAATTTGTCTTTTTCCCCAAATCCCTGCATAAAAACCGAGCCACTAGGATAACAAACCCCATGGGCAGCACGCAGCAGAAGGAGTGGACAAGGTATTCCCACAAAGCCCCAAATACAAGCAGGGCCAAAACCCTGACAAAAGCAAAGGCTGTTCAGTGTCGGCGTGTGTGCAGGAGAAAGCCGAGGGAAACCACCGCAGGCCTGTGCAACTCCCGCTCTGCCTCCGCGGGCCACTGAGCAGGCGCTGGAACCGGGCAAGCAGGAGGCAACTGCGACGCAGCACGAAGGCTGTGGTATTCTGAGCAGTAGGAAATTCCCCTTTTCCCACTATGAGAGACCAGAGCTGCTTGAAATGGCAGATCCCAACTTTGTGATAGGAAATGTGTAAGCTGGGCCTGAAATAATTTGTCACCTCAGACAACAAAGAAACTCACAATGTAAGGACATAAAAATAAGGCTTGAGAGCTCCCTTAAAGAAGCCCACTGTGGCCAAAGATGGACAGTTAGGACATATTGAATGTGCGTAGATCACCAGGCATGCTGGCATATGCCTGTAGGCACAGCAACTTCATGAGACTCTGTCTCAAAAAATGTAAGGGCTTGTGGGGTGCGGTGGCTCAGGAGGCTGAGGCAGGAGGATGGTGGGTTCAAAGCCAGCCTCAGCAAAAGTGCTAAGCAACTCATGAGACCCTGTCTCTAAATAAAATGCAAATAGGGCTGGGGATGTGGCTCAGTGGTCGAGTGCTCTGGAGTTAAATCCTCGCCACCAAATAAATAAATAAATAAATAAATAAATAAATAAATAAATAAATAAATGGCTGTGTGTGGATCTAGCTCAGTGGTGCCTCCGGGGTTCAATCCTCAGTACTGCTATAAAAATAGAAAAAAATTTTAAAACCACAAGTTCATAATGAGACCAAACACACACACACACATCTAACTGGTCCGAGGATGTCAGAGAAATGTTCTCCCCACATACTCTCCCCTGTGGGTAAAGAATCAATAATTTATCTTGCCCTCCTTATATGAACTATACTAGGTAACTAAATAGTAAACAAGATGAAGTTTCTGTATAGAGAAGTATTCCAACAAAGTAAGAAGAAATGATAGAATCTGATTTTGTAACCTCTAATGAATTAATGGATTTAGGCAAAGTCAATAGCTATTAACATTACAAAAAGAGAAATCTAACAAAACGTACACTGAAATACCAAGAACACAATACTTCTTATGATGAGGCCACGCCAAAAAAAAAAAAGTCAAATCTGTAGTCTGAATCCAAGTGCCAATTTATAAGAAATCTGAGGACAGAGGAATATATTAAAGCAACAAAATCCAGACTGATAAAATTTATGGGACAATTGATCCAGGCTTTTCAACAATAAAATTTCTTTTTTCTTTTTCTTTTTTTTTTTTTTTTGGTACCAGGAATTGAACTCAGGAGTACTCAACCACTGAGCTACATCCCCAGCCCTATTTTATGTTTTATGTAGAGACAGGGTCTCATTGAGTTGCTGAGCACCTTGCCTTTGCTGAGGCTGGCTTTGAACTTGCAATTCTCCTGTCTCAGCCTCCCTAAGTGCTAGGATTATAGGCATCCGCCACCACATTAAATTTCAATGGGAGAGAGAGAGAAAAGCAAACAAAACTAAATTATAGTGTGTTTAGGAAGGTACAGAGGTCATAAATTATTGAGAAAAATTAAGGAAATGTTTGCCCTGAAAGTCGGATGATCTTTGCAGAGGGAGCATTATGACCGGAAAGGACATATGGAAGGTCCCAGGTGCCAAATCCTATCTTCTTTTTTCTTTTTTGGTACTGGGGATTGAACTCAGGGGTACTCAACCACTGAGCCACAACCCCAGCCCACTTTTTATTTTTTGAGACAGGTCTTACTAAGTTGCTTAGGGCCCTCACTAAATTGCTGAGACTGTCCTTGAACTTCTGATTGCTTTCCCAGTCACTGGGATTACAGGCATATGCCACTGCGCCAGGCTCAGAACCAGTCTTATAAAAGCTGTGCAGCTAAGACCAATGCTCACAGGTCAGAAGTCAGTCACTGCTGACAGGCACAGACATCAGGCCCTGTGAACTGACCTTGCTGCTCTGAAAGCCATGTGGTTCCAGAACCTTTGAAAATGCACACATTGTGTCCTCCACTTTTTGTTTCAGCAGCTTCTGGTTATGTTGGTTGGCGAAGCCCAAATTGTGTGCCACTGTGCCCAGGGGAGTGAGGAAAGGGATAATCTCTTGACTTTCATGTCAATAATGGGATGGGACGTGGGCTGTCACCTAAGGGGAGGATTTAAGTATTGAGTGGACAAAGAGTGGCAAGTGTCCTGAATGCCAGTTGTACTCAAGTTTTACTGCACATTAGAGTCAGCTGGAGAGTGCTTTTACAAATAATGCCAAAGTTACACCCCATTCTAATTAAAACTGAATTTCTGTGATGAGAGTACAGTGTTGTTTTTAATGTACTATGTGATTCCCACGTGCAGCCACATAAGTGAACCAGGGCCTAACCCTTGCCACTCAAAGTGTGTTCCTCAGATCCTGCACTGGGATCACCTGGGAACTTGTTAGAACTGCAGAATCTCAGCACAATTATAATCTGCATTTAAACAGGAGCTCAGGTGAGTCTTATCCATATTACAATTTGAGTAGGGCTGGCCTACACTTTTTTCTTTCCTTGTACTTGGGATTGAACCCAGGGGCACTTTACCACTGAGCTACATTCCCCATCCCTGCCCCCCACTTTTAGTACTGGGGATTGAACTCAGGGGCACTCGACCACTGAGCCACATCCCCAGCCCTATTTTGTGTTTTATGTAGAGACAGGGTCTCACTGAGTTGCTTAGCGCCTCGCTGCTGCTGAGGCTGGCTTTGAACTCGCGATTCTCCTGTCTCAGCCTCCCTAAGTGCTGGGATTACAGGGCTTGCGCCACCGTGCCCAGCTCATCCCTGTCCCTTTTTATGTTTGTTTTGACACAGGGTTTCTAAATTAGGGAGGCTGGCCTTGAATTTTCTATTGTCCTGCCCCAGCCTCAAGTCACTGGAATTACAGGTGTGAGCCACTGTGCTAGGCCGATTCTTTGTCTCAATAAAGTGGACTAGAAAGCCTTTCAAGACTCAGTCTAGGGGGTGCACTCCTGTAATCCCAGCACTTTGGGAGGCCGAGACAGGAGAATCACTAGTTCAAAGCCAGCCTCAGCAACGGCGAGGCACTAAGCAGCTCAGTGAGACCCTGCCTCTACATAAAACCCAAAATAGGGCTGGGGATGTGGCTCAGTGGTCGAGTACCCCTGAGTTCAATCCCCGGCACCAAAAAAAAAATAGACACTCAGTCTAATGGAAATATTCTCCAATTCTGTGGTTTCCCTTACTGGATTAACCAGGACTCAAACTCTAGCTCTTTTTTTTTTTTGTACCAGGGATGGAACTCAGGGGCACTCGACCACTGAGCCACATCCCCAGCCCTATTTTGTGTTTTATGTAGAGACAGGGTCTCACTGAGTTGCTTAGCGCCTGGCCATTGCTGAGGCTGGCTATGAATTTGCGATTCTCCTGTCTCAGCCTCCCTAAGTGCTGGGATTACTGGTTTGCGCCACCGCGCCTGGCTTAAACTCCAGCTCTTAAATTTGGAGTCAGTCTGCCACCTTGTGGCCATTACTGAGGACTGCACTTTTTCAGTATGCAGAAAGAGACTTAGGAGACTTGGTGTAAACCCATTAAGAATTTATGATAAAGGGCTGGGGTTATGGCGCAGTGGTAGTGTGCTCGCCTAGCACGCGGGAGGCACTGGGTTCGATCCTCAGCACCACATAAAAATAAAATAAAGATATTCTGTCTGCCTACAACTAAAAAATAAATATTAAAAAAAAAGAATTTATGATAAGCCGGGCGCGGTGGCTCAAGCCTCTAATCCCAGCATTTAGGGAGGCTGAGAGAGGGGAATCGCGAGTTCAAAGCCAACCTCATCAACGGCGAGGCGCTAAGCAACTCAGTGAGACCCTGTCTCTACATAAAACACAAAATAGGGCTGGGGATGTGGCTCAGTGGTCGAGTGCCCCTGAGATCAATCTACAGTACCAAAAAAAAAAAAAAGAAGAATTTATGATAAACATAGCCACACGAAATTGAATCTCTCCCCCAACTGACACTAAACTGAAGTAGAGGGATTTTTTTTTCAGTACTGGGAATTGAACCCAGGACCTTATATGCTAGGCAAGCACTGTACCATTGAGCTACACCCCCAGCCCTGAATAAGTATAAGCCTACAGCCAGGCACGGTAGTGCACACCTGTAATCTCAGCACTTTGGGAGGCTGAGACAGGAGAATCATGAGTTCAAAGCCAGCCTCAGCAACAGTGAGGTGCTAAGCAACTCAGTGAGACCCTGTCTCTACATAAAACACAAAATAGGGCTGGGGATGTGGCTCAGTGGTCGATTACCCCTGAGTTCAGTCCCCAGTACCAAAAAAAAAAAAGTATAAGCCTACAAAGAAAAAAAAGAACAAGAAGGGGGCTGGGGTTGTGGCTCAGTGGCAGAGTGCTTGCCTAGCATGTGTGAGGCACTGGTGTTCGATTCTCAGCACCACATATAAATAAATAAAATAAAGGTCCATCAACAACTAAAAAAAGAAGAACAAAAAAAAGGAGGAGGAAGAGAAGGACGGCAGAGACATTTGCAGGTGAGAATTAGAATTTTTAAATACTTTTTATTTTTTCCTATTTATGGAAAATTTGAACTAAGTCTTTAAAATATGGAAAATGGAAGCCAGGCATGGTGGCACATGCCTATAATCCCAGCAACTCCAGAAACTGATGCAGGAAGACCACAAGTTTCAGGCCAGTCTCAGCAACTTAGAAAGACCCTGTTTCAAAAGAAAAAAATAAAAAGGCCTGGAAGTGTAGCTCAGTGGTAAAGCACCTCTGGGTTTAATCTCTGGTACCAAAAAAAAAAGCCCTGAAGGATCCCACAAGTTTCAGCATTTTAAGGTACCTAGAGCTGTGAAAAATCCAGGCATGTGGAAGTAAGCTAAAAATAGAAAAGCAGAAGGAAAGTGCTAGGGGGTGCACCCCTGTAATCCCAGTGCTTTGGGAGGCTGAGACAGGAGAATCACGAGTTCATGAAATTTATGTGTAGGAACCTGGTGTCTGAGATAAGGTGGCCTTTTTTTTTTTTTTTCCAGCACTAGAGATTGAACCCAGAGCCTTGTGCATGCTAAACAAGTACTAGAGGTGGAGCCGTTTAAGAGGGCTCAGGTGAGCAGTAACCCACGTGGGCCAGCCTGGCCAGCCTTAGCAAGAACCTGTCTCAAAAGAAACAAATAGAAAGGGCTGGGGCTATAGCTCACTGGCAAAGCACCAAAAACCTCTGCACCAAAAACCAAAAACATTTAGATCATGTAACAGTTCTGGGAGACACACTGAAATCTATCTCAATGAAATCTAAAGTCCTAAACTGTTCCTTGTCGCCCCTTCGCCATTCTGTCTCAAGCAGATCAAACGCGCCCTGCTGCAGAACTTCTGCACTTGACGTTCCTTCTGTCTGCAACGCTCATCCCCCTCAACAGACTGGCTCATTCTCAGTTCCTTCTGGGTTTCACCCAAATGTCCCCTTATTGTCAAGGCCTTCCCTGGCCACTCCAAATAGAATAGAGTGACACCTCCCAGCTCTGGATTCCCTGTCCTTTTCACCTGGCTCTCTTTTTACCCCCTCCATAGCTCTTACCACCAGCTGACATTAAAACTTCCTTGTTAGCTGGGTGCAGTGAAACACGCCTGTAATCCCAGCACTTAGGGAGGCTGAGACAGGAGAATCGCAAATTCATAGCCAGCCCCAGGAATGGCCAGGCGCTAAGCAACTCTGTGAGACCCTGTCTCTACATAAAACACCAAATAGGGCTGGGGATATGGCTCAGTGGTTGCGTGCCCCTGAGTTCAATCCTCAGTACCAAAAAAAATTCTACTTGCTAAGGGCTGGGGATGAAGCTCAGTGGTAGGGTGCTTGCCTAGCATGCACACAGCCCATCCCCAGCTCTGAAAAATAATAACAACAGCAACAACAATTTGTTCTGTTGTTTATTGCCTGTCTTCCTACTAGGATAGAGGTTCCATGTGGGCAGGAGCTCTGTCTTGTTTACTGCTGTTTCCAGCACCTAGAACAACACCTGGTGCTTGGAAGGTACTCCTTAAGTACTTGTTAAATGAATGAACCTGATCTCTCCTGCCCTTCTCTACCTCCTACTAGGAAATCCACAAGGAAAAAAATGGGAGTACAAAGCAGATATTTTCTCTCTCTCTCTCTCTCTCTCTCTGTACTAGGGATTGAACTTAGGGGCACTTGACCACTGAGCCACATCCCCAGCCCTATTTTGTGTTTTATGTAGAGACAGGGTCTCACTGAGTCAAGTTGCTTAGCACTTCGCCATTGCTGAGGCTGGTTTTGAACTCGTGATTCTCCTGTCTCAGCCTCCCAAAGTGCTGGGATTACAGGCATGCACCACCATACCCAGCTCTTTTTTTTTTGCGGGGGTTGGGGGGGAGGTACTGAGGATTGAACCTAGGGGCATTTCACCACTGAGCTACATCTTCAGCCTTTTCTTTTTTTTTTTTGGTACTGGGGATTGAACTCAGGGGTACTCGACCACTGAGCCACATCCCCAGCCCTATTTTGTGTTTTATGTAGAGACAGGGTCTCACTGAGTTGCTTAGCGCCTCGCAGTTGCTGAGGCTGGCTTTGAACTCGCGATTCTCCTGTCTCAGCCTCCCTAAGTGCTGGGATTACAAGCGTGAGCCACCACGCCCGGCTATCTTCAGCCTTTTCTCTTTTCTTTTTTTTTTCTTTTGTTAAGAAGGGTCTTACTAAATTACTGAGACTGGCCTCATATGTGCAATCCTCCTGCCTCAGCCTCCCAAATTGCTGCAATTAAAGGTGTACCACCATGCTTTTGCAGCATTTTCTCAGGATCATGGAAGGCTTCCTAGTATCCCCAGAGATGTTTGCCCAAGCCCTCAAAGTGAAGGTACTAGTCAAGACTTCATAATCAGACGTGAGCTAATCCTGATTCAGTATATATGCCCCAGTAGGTATGTGTTAGTGTCCCCATTTTGCAAATGAATAAATAGCAGCTCAGAAAAAGTATGTTATTTGCCAGGATCACACAACTAGCAGAAGAAAAAAACAGATTTAACCCCAGATGGCCTGAGTCCAGGCCTGGGCATTCACCTCCCCTGAATTTGCCCTTTAGGAAGGGCCACTCTCCTTGACATTTGTTATTTTGTTTTGTGGCTGTTTTGGGAATTGAACTAGTGAGAAACACAGCTCACCTGTCCCAACCTAAAGAATGGACTAAGAGACACACGTGTAACAAAAAGGGAGGCTTTACTGGCAATCTTGCAAGATCAGGTGTCTGTTACAATCAGAATTTCATCCCCTAGCACACAAGGTCCGGCTCCCCTTCCTCATTGGCTGAGTACTGGGGGGTGCCCAATCTTCTCCATGAATGTCACCTAGGTTTCTGTCTCCAACTGGGTTATTTAAAGAAATTTACATTTAGTTGTTCCCACCTCCCTTTGTTCTCTGGTGGTGTGAAGACCCTTCTGGGATTGAGTGCATTTTGAGCTTTACCTTGTTGGTCAGGCTGGGCCCCCTCCCCACCCGCTGTTTGTCAAGGGGCTGTGAGTCTGTCACACTCAGGTGTAAACTGCTGGTAACCACTTGTTCTATTTCCTCTTCAGCAGATTTTCTTACATCCTCAGTAATTGTACATTCAAGACTAAATACTGTATTCTGAAAAGGGATCACAGGACTTTCTATCCAAGGGCACTTACTTTACCACTGAGGCTACATCTCTAGTCCTTTTTTTTTTTGGTACCGGGGATTGAACTCAGGGGCACTGAGCCACATCCCCGGCCCTATTTTGTGTTTTATGTAGAGACAGGGTTTCACCGAGTTGCTTAGTACTTTGCCGTTGCTGAAGCTGGCTTTGAACTCGCAATCCTCCTGCCTCAGCCTCCCTAAGTGCTGGGACCTTTTTATTTTTTATTTTTTTTTTATTTATTTATTTTTTTTAAATATTTATTTTTTAGTTGTAGGTGGACACAATAGCTTTATTTTATTTTTTATGTGGTGCTGAGGATCGAACCCAGTGCCTCCCGCGTGCTAGGCGAGCACGCTACCACTGCGCCATAACCCCAGCCCCTTTATTTTTATTTTAAGACAAAGTCTCACTAAGTTTCCCAGACTCTCCTCAAATTTGGGATCCTCCTGCCTCGTCCTCCTGAGTTGCTGGGATAACAGGCATGCGCCACTGCATCTGGCAACATTTGTAATAAAAATAAAGCAGAACACAAGAAGCATGTGTGCTAGATGTGGTGGCGCACGCCTGTAATCACAGCAGTTAGGGAGGCTGAGTCAGGAGGATCATGAGTTCAAAGCCAGCCTCAGCAATGGCGAGGTGCTAAGCAACTTGGTGAGATCCTGTCTCTACATAAAACACAAAATAGGTCTGGGGATGTGGCTCAGTGGTTGAGTGCCCCTGAGTTCAATCCCTGGCACCCCCCTCCCCCCAAAAAAATTGAAAACAAAAAGTATCTCCTCTGGGTCCAGGGTGTAGCTCAGTGGTACAGCAGGTGCCTAACATGTGCAAGGCCCTAGGTTCAATCCTCAGCACCAGGAGTATCTCTTCAACCATAATAGAACGAAACTATAAAGTGACAGAAGGAAAACTGGAAATTTTACAAGTACATGGAAATTAAACACATACTCTTAAATGATTCATGCACTGAAGAAAAAAATCACAGGGACATTAGACTTTTTCTTGAGATAAACGCAAAACTATAATACAACATACTACACAGTCCCCACCCAAAAAAAGTCCCATAGATGGATAAAGAAAGAAATAACTAGAATCAGAAATAAAAGAAGACCTTACAATGGATGCCACAGAAATTAAAAAGATTGTGAGAGACTATTAAAGTAATATACCAACAAATTGGATAACCTAGAAGAAATGGATATCTTCCTAGAAACATAGAAAAGATGAATAGATTTTCAACTAGAAAGGAGGTTGAATCAGTAATCAAAAACCTCCCCAAAGAGAAAGTCTAGGAGCAAGTGGCTTCACTGGAGAATTCTACTAAACATTTGAAAAAAAGAATTAGCTGGACTCAGTGTACACCTGTGATCCCAGCACTTTAGGAGGCTGAGAGGAGTTCAAAGCCAGCCTCAGCAACAGTGAGGCACTAAGCAACCCAGTGAGACCCTGACTCTACATTAAAAAAAAGAAAGAAAAACAAAATAATAGGGCTGGGGGTGTGGCTCAGTGTGGAGTACCCCTGAGTTCAGTTCCTGGTACCAAAAAAAAAGAAAAAAAATTAACCACAATCCTAAATTCCTAAATTCTTTCCAAAAATTGAAAGGAGAGGGAACATCTTCAAACTCATTTCAAGAGGCCAGCATTACCCTGACACCAAAGCCAGACAAAGATAGCACAAGAAAAGAAAACTAAGCCGGGTGCGGTGGCACAAGCCTGTAATCCCAGCACTTAGGGAGGCTGAGACAAGAGAATCGCGAGTTCAAAGCCAGCCTCAGCAATAGCGAGGCCAAGCAACTCCGTGAGATCCTGTCTCTATATAAAACACAAAATAGGGCTGGGGATGTGGCTCAGTGGTCGAGTGCCCCAGTTCAATATCCGGTACCAAAAAAAAGAAAAAGAAAAGAAAACTACAGACCTATACCCCTGAAGAATATCACTGCCGAAACCCTCTGTAAAACATTAGCAATCAGAATTCCACAGTACCTCAAGAGGATCGTACACTGCTGGGCTTGGTGCTGCCACCTGTAATCCCAGTTATATTCCATCTTCTGCTGAAGCAGGAAGATGGGAAGTTGGAGACCAACTTGAGCAATTCAGGAAGACCTATCTCAAAGGAAAACAAAAACGGGCTAGTAAAATATGTCAGTTGTAGAGCATCCCTTGGTTGGATCCTCAGTACCTCAAGAAAAAAAAAAAGATCATACATCATGCCCAGGTGAGATTTATCCCTGGGAATAGTTCAACATACTAAAATCAATAAATACATATACCACATGGACAGAACAAATGACAAAAATCACATAATCATCACAGAGGAGGCAGAAGAAAAGCACTTGACAATATTCGACATCATTTCATGATAAAAACACTCAGCAAATTAGACATCTAAGGAAATTATCTCAAGACAGTGAAGGTCATATATAAAAAGCCAACAGCCAACATCATACCTAATGGTGAAAAACAGAGTTTTCCCTCTAAAATTAAGAACAGGGCAAGAATGCCCACTCTTACCACCTCTTTTCAACATAGTACTAGAAATTCTAGCCAGAACCATTAGGCAAGAAAATAAGTCATCCAAACTGGAAAGGAAGAAGCAAGATTACTTTTAATCACAGATGACAGTCTCATGTGAAGTTAACGCTAAAGATTCCACAGAGTAACTGTTAGAGTTAATAAATTCAGTACAGTTGCAGGATACAAAACCAACACCCAAAATCCAGTTGTTTCTGGACTGGGGGTGGAACTCTGTGAGGAGCACTTGCCTAGCAAGTGTAAGGCCCTGGGTTCAGTCCCCAGAATCACAAAATAATAATAATAAATAGACAAAATATATTGGAAATTATCAGGTCATGGGCTGGGGCTGTAGCTCAGTGGTGGAGCGCTTGCCTAGCACGCGTGAAGCACTGGGTTCGATCCTCAGCACCACATACAAACAATACATGAATAAAATAAAATAAAGATCCATCAACAACTAAAAAAAAA
>CM053411.1:63401915-63433371 GCA_028644305.1 Xerus rutilus | reverse complement strand
TGTGTCTGTGTGGCTTTGGCCTGTGTTCCTACAGTAGAATGGGAGGGCTCAGTGCAGCTCTAGCAAGAGATTGTAGAATCCAGGGCTTCCTCTGTCTCAGGAGGTGAGGAGTTGAAGAGGCAGACTCAGGTGACACGTCTCTGTAACACACACACTATACCAGTAGGGACACTGCAGGCCTTGAATACTACTCCTGTCCCCCAGCCCCCACTTAATGGAGACTACACATTCTACGGATGCTGAGCCATCAGAGTAAACCATTTCCCATTTGGCTGGCTGGCAGAATTTTAGTAAATTGTGTCTGAGGGGACTGGGAAGGAGTAGTGCCCTGCCCCCACCCCCACCCTGCGTACCAGCTGCAGCCAGGAGATGCCTGCCCCATCAGCCTCCTGGAAGCTGGGCTGCCCCTCCTGCTCCCCTGGAAACCGTTGCTGGGGTTGCAGCCTCCTGGGCTCAGGCCCCTTCCAACTTCCAATACCTCAGCCCCAGCACTGCTTTCCTGGACTGGGTTCCCCCCTATTGCCTTCTAAATCTGCACCCCACCCCCTATGAAGGGCCAGGAGAGAGAGGGCGTCTGTGAGATGGGGTAGGGTGTCAGGGGGCTCCTCTCCTGTCCTTGGAGGGGCTCAGAGTCTATGGCAGTGGGTGGAAAGGCTGTGCATGGGAAAGCCAGGAATCAGCTCCTGTAACCCTGCCATTCTCCTGACCTCAACAACCTGTGGCTCTGAGGAGGCTCTCACAGCTGGGACCCAGGAGGGGCAGTTCCTTCTCACCCCTCTCTACTTGCGCAGCAAGGCCCTGCTTGCTTGCCTGGGCACTGGCTGGGCAGCTAGGGTTCTGTTGGGATGGATTTGCCTGCTCCTGAGCTTCGCTCCCATCTCCTGCCCATCTTCACCTCCTTCACTCCACCCCCAGCCCAAGCCACTGTTCTACTCTTTTGAGTCCCCAGACACCCTCTGCTTAGTGCATCAAACTTGCTGCTCTTATGTCTCAAGAGGCCTGAGGGCTCTTGGAGGGCAGAGGCCAGCTGCGCTCATCCACTGGGAGGCTCCAGCCCCTCTCAGGCCAGGACAGCCAATACTCTGTGATGAATGAGGGCCTTGGCTGGGCTGGCGTCGGAGGCCCCATTGGGAATCAGAGCTCTGAGAGGCTCAAGCCTGACTCAGCCCAGAAGCCACAGCTGGCACCCACCTGTCCCTTGAGTGTTGCTGACCTGGATGGGGATCAGATCATGGGAGTTGTCACCAGGCAGGGTCTTGGTTGGAGGAGTTCACCCTGATTGTTTTTCTGCCCCTCCTAACCCTCCCTCTTCCTTTCCCTCCTCCTCTGTCCTTCTTTCTTCTTCCAGGGGAATATGCTGAGGGCGTCAGTGAGCGAGACATCTTGCTCATCCACTCCTGCCGCCAGTGGACAACGGTGACAGCCCACACCCTGGAAGAGGGCCACTATGTCATAGGGCCCAAGATCGACATCCCCCTGCAGTACCCAGGTGTGCCCAGCCAGGACAGATGATGTGAAGGCTGTGTGGGGTGGGGGTGGGACCAAAAGTAGAGGGGAAGCTATTGGTGACCACCTTTCCTTAAAGCTGCAGAGGTGAGCGAGGAAGGAGTGGTTGGCAGGGGAGTGGTTAGGGTGTGGGTGGGAGTTGGGGCCCAGTGGTTTCCCTGTTGTCCTGTGGAGTCCTGGGTTTCCGGAGAGGTGGATCTCAGGTTTACAGACCTTTGGTTCATATTTTATCTTAAAATAGATCCTAAGGTAATGATTAAATCACTATAAATTAAATCTTACCCCTAACTGAAGGCTCTCAGTCTATGCTTTGAGCTGCCTCATTAACCTTTTTTTCCTGCAGATTCTCATAGAAAAGATCTCCTGCCAGGATCTCAGTATTGTCCAATCACAACCTTCAGACACCTAGGGATTCTTGTCAGCTTTGATTCTCTTTTCCCAGTTTTTGGGTTAAACTCACTGTTTTCCTTGATTGGCTTTGTAAGTAAATGTTAACACTTTAGATTTAAAGATTATGCTAATGACTACGTTTATGTCCTTTATTTATGACAATAATTGTATAAGATTGTTCGCGGGGCTGGGATTGTGGCTCAGCGGTAGAGCGCTTGCCTTGCATGCGTGAGGCCCTGGGTTCGATCCTCAGCACCACATACAGAGCAATAAAATAAAGACATTGTGTCCATCTACAACTAAGAAAAAATTTAAAAAAAAAAAAAAAAAAAAAAAAAGATTGTTCGCTGTGCACCATGGCACACACCTGTAAACCCAATAATTTGGGAGACTGAGGCAGGAGGATTTCAAGTTCTAGGCCAGCCTCAGCAACTTAGAGAGACCCTAAGCAACTTAGTGAGAACCTATCTCAAAATAAAAATAAAGAGGGCTGGGGATGTAGTTCAGTGATAGAGCAGCCCTGGGTTCAATCCCCAATATTGGGGGAAAAAACAACAACAAAGATTTTTGGTTTTTGTTTTGGTACCAGGGATTGAACTCAGGGGCACTCAACCACTGAGCCACATCCCCAGCCCTATTTTGTGTTTTATTTATTTATTTATTTTTAAATATTTATTTTTTAGTTGTAGGTGGACAGGATATCTCTATTTTATTTTTTATGTGGTGCTGAGGATCGAACCCAGTGCCTCCCTCGTGCTAGGCGAGCACGCTACCACTGCGCCATAACTCCAGCCCCCTATTTTGTGTTTTATATAGAGATAGGGTCTCACTGAGTTGTTTAGCGCCTTGCCATTGCTGAGGCTGGCTTTGAACTTGCGATTCTCCTGTCTCAGCCTCCCAAAGTCCTGGGATTACAGGCAGGTGCCACTGCACCCGGCTAAAGACAAAGATTTTGTTTAAAGAAAAGGTTGTGCTGACAACAACAAAAGCAGCCCTTTTATTCTGCAGAATGTGAAACCTAGTGCCTAAGGAGGGCAGAGACCTGCCCAGGGTTACACAGCAAGTAAGGGAAGGTAAAGGCCAGATCCTAGGTGTCCTGACTGCTGGACTGGTGCTTGCTGCACAGTGCCAGGAATGCAGGGCTGTTGTCCCTTTTGTGGGAGGGATAGGAGTCTGATGGTCCAGTCCCAGAGTGCCCCCATTTGAGCCAGGGTGCGGCAGCTATTCCAGACACTGTGTTGGGCATTGTCACTTCATCCTGGCAGTTAGCCTGTGAGAAAGTCACCACATCCCTTAACTTACCCTGAGGCTCCTGATTTTAGGTAGCTAGTCCTTTGTTTTTCACTGCAGTGTGACTTCCCAACAAAGGCGAGAACCCATTGAGCTGGAAAGTCTTGCAGTCCCTTCCCCACAGGTGCTACTACTTCCTTCAGCCTGCCCTTGCTTTGGGACAGCGCTAAGCCCTTTTCACAGACTTCAGCTCTTTACAACCCCGCTGTGGGGTTGGTACTGCCAAACTTCCCACACCCATGAAAAGAAGAGGAAATTATCCCAAGGGGCTTCCTGACTGGGTTCTGTCCTGATTGCAGGCTTTGGGGGCCTCCTCGAGCTAGAAATGCCCTAGCCCCAGGATCTGGCAGCAGCTCCGTAGAGAGATCAGGTCTTCTTGGGATAAAGCAAAGGCTGGGTAAAGCCCTCACCGGCAGAAATGTGACTTCAGCGGGGACTTCTTTCGTTTCAGTTGCATGATTAAAACTGGGAAACCAAAGTACAGTCTTCCAGGGAATTATGGGCCCACGGGGCCTCCAACCCTGTCGTCTGTCTCTTTTGGTGCTCCCTGCAAGCATGAGTAGGGTGGGCGACAGCTGGCCTACCGAGGGTGGCCGCCCGAGCCCGGTCTTCCCGCTGGGCCGCTGTGAGGAGGTTAGCGGAGGGGCGGGCGGCCGCGGGTTGACGAGGAGGCTGAGTGCAGGCTCGGCGCCGAGCCCTCCGGATGAATTAGTAATGGTGCTGCGGGGGCAGGGCGGCCGGCTGCGGACCGCGGAGAGCGCCCGGCCAGGTGGGGGAGGGGGAGGGAGAAGCGGGAGGACGGTCCGGCGGCCCTGCCTGGTGACCCAGGCCTCCAGGCTGCCGCCCATTGCCCCGGGAGTCAGGAGGATCTGACTTCGCTGAGAATCCCCGCCAGTGCTGCTAGAGGGACTGTGTGTCGTTCCCAGGGGGCGCCACTTCCTCAGCATTGCTTGAATGTGTGCCCTGCGGAACACTTGGCAGGTGCGTGGGGTGAGCCACGCACCATTTTACAGATGGGAAAGCGCAGCCCAGGGAGATTGAAGTGCCTAGGGCCACCCAGCTGGTTGGGCTGATTGATTCTAAAGACGTGCTCCATCCACTGTGTTATTATTTTCCCCCTTTCTTTTTGCGGTTCTGGGGAATCGAACTGAGGGTCTTGCGCATGCTAGGCAAGCGCTCTGTCGCGTAGCTACACCTGCGGTTCTTTATTGAGCGGTGGGTCAGGTGCTGGGGAAGGGAGCTGTGGAAAAAGACCTGCTGCAGCCCCCAGAGTGCTTCAGAATGGAAGGGCGGATCAGCGCAGCGCAAATGCGTTGTGGGAGTACAGGACAGGGATTAGGGGCAGGGAGAGGGAGGCCAGAGTGGGACAACCCCTAGAGCGGTGGGGGACCCTGCGTCGCACGTGGGGAGAGGGAGGAGAGGAAGCCGCAGTGGGGAGGAGAAGGCTTCCAGGGGCCGAAGCATCACTCCCAGGAGGTCTCCCTTCCTTCCTCCCACCAGTAATGACCGGTGCTAAGCGGCGGAGGGGGCGGTGCTGGGTGCCATGGTTACATCGATCTTCCCTACCACATCCTCCCTCGGCTTCAGCCCAGACTTGGCTCCAAATCTCCCCACAGGGGGCAGCGAGCATTTCTCCCTGCATGACTGCTTGGGGTTGGGGGCGGGGATTGTGTATGGATATGGGGGAGGGGCTACGGATGCAGGGGACTGCCCACGGGTGCTAAGGTAGCAGCAGAGTTCCTGCTTCCTGACCCAACCCCCTCCCCATTTAATTTCTACTGCCCTCTGAGGCTGAGGCACTCCGGAACCCTCTTTCCTTAGCATCCCTGGGAAGTTAGGGCCGGGATGGAGCTTCCAGTCCCAGCTTGGGGTCAGGCGTGTCCTTTTATCTTTCCAGTCTCTTCTTGGCTTCTCGGCTTGCTTTCTCTCCCGCTTCTGGATGCTGATGCTTTACGCCCTGCCTCTGGCCCTTCTCTTCGTGGCCTGCGACTGGGGGTATCAGTCCAGTGTGGAGGAGGTGGCCATTTGCGGGACTACAGGACCCGCCTTCCATACACATACCGTATACAACATTGTGTTCATGTTAGGAGAAGCTTGGGCATTCTTCTAGGATGTGGGTCCCCAGAGGGTCCCTCAGCTACTCTTTTTCTCTGAGCCATCAAACCTATAGCTGAGGCTGACACCTGTGCACTGGTGGTTTTTTTTTTTTTTTTTTTTTTGGGCACCGGAGATTGAACTCAGGGGAACTCGACCACTGAGCTACGTCCCCATCCCTATTTTGTGTTTTATGTAGAGACAGGGTCTCACTGAGTTGCTTAGTGCCTCGCCATTGCTGAGGCTGGCTTTGAACTCGCGGTTCTCCTGTCTCAGCCTCCCTAAGTGCTGAAATTACAGGTGCACTGGTGTTTATTGTTGTTCTGAACAGGTGTCCTCAAGCTCTGGGCCCAACACTGGTGGTGGTTTTCTGGAAGTACCACCTGGAGGCCTGTTCCTCAGCCTTCCAGAATCTGCCCCATAACATGTTCCTTCCAGGTTCCCACAGGGGTCAACCTGGAGGTTGCCATCTCCATTCTCACCTCTGGGCTGACTATATCATCCTTGGTCGCTTCCTTCATCTCTCCTGTCACTTGAGTTTGAGGAGCCTCCCTTGGAGTCTCCCTTCCAAGTATCCCCTGGTCTGTTTTTTTTTTCTTTCTGTTCTCTGGATCGTCTCCAGAAGTTGTTACTAAACCATTTACTCAACTGGTCTTCTGTTTACCTATTTTTTTAAAATATTTTTTTAGTTGTCAATGGATCTTCATTATTTATTTATTTATTTATTTATTTATTTATATATGATGCCGAGAATCTAACCCAGTGCGTCACACGTGCTAGGCAAGTGCTCTACCACTGAGCCACAACCTCAGTCCTTCTATTTATTTTAATAGAGTTCACCTGGATCATGGTCTGTCCTTGCTCAAAACCCTCCAGTGGCTCTTATTTCTTACAGAATAAAGTCCTCTTGCCTTAGCACAGCAGCCAGAGCCTTTCCAAACCCAGTTTCTGCCTACTCCACCTCCTGTCCTCCCTCCAGGCATGCACAATTTTAGGCAGATGATCTAATTTGTGTCTCCGTCTTGGCTTGTGCCATTTGTCATGTGGAATGCCCATTCTGTAAAGTCCCTTTCATTTCCCCCCTTTTTTATAGTGAGAGTATTAAACAAGGGGGCTCTTGCCACTGAGGTACATCCCCAGTTTTTATTTTGAAACAGGGTCTTGTTAAGTTGCTGAGGCTAGCCTCGAACTTATAATCATCCTGCCTCAGCCTCCCAAGTCACTGGGATTACAAGGCCCGTGCCTCTGTGTCTGTTGCCTTTGATTTTTAAGGTGCAGCTCTTAATCTCTTCATCTTCTCTTGGGCAGGTTTCTTCTAACCCAGCAGTCCTCTGGCTCTTTTGTCATGAATCTGCCATAACACTTGTCACGTGCTGCCATCGTTAAGTACTTATTGGCTCACCCACTGTGTCTGGATATCCTGGAGGGCAGAGTCACACAGAGTTGTTCCCCTTAAAGGGTCTAGCATGGTGACTGACACATAGTGGGTGCACCGTTAATGTTTGTGTCATAAATGAGTGAACTGTGACTGAAGCCATCACCAGGAGGACTAGAGAAACTGAAGTTTCACCTTGTCTTCTGTCCATGTTGCTCCCTCCCCTGTATCAGACTCATTCTATAGAGGAAGCCTGGAAGAGGCCATCTATCTGATTGCAGGGTGGTTCAAAGCCTGTCTTTGTGCTTATGTGGATGGGCACATAAAAGATGTATGGCTAGTGAGGCAAGACAGTTTATTTACATGAAATGTCAGCATCACAGATTTGCATTACTTCTTTAAAGTCTGCTAGGACATCTGCTGAGTTATCAAAACACATAGCCCCTGGCTGGCATCGGTAATCCCAGCAGCTTGAGAGGCTAAGACAGGAGGAGATGCTAAGACAAGGATGCTTGCTGGGCTCTGGTTGCTCACCTCCTCCCTGAGGCTTGAGCTAGATGGCCCTCCCCCTGAACCCATGCTAGAGCACATGTCCTCTTCTACCCACCTGAGTTCCAGAGCTACTGGAACTGAGATGAGGGTAGCAAGAAGCAGGGTTCTAGGGGGGTTCTTAGGATGCAGGCCCATCCCAGCAACCTGTATCCCCCTGTGCAGGTAAGTTCAAACTCTTGGAGCAGGCCCGGGATGTGCGGGAGCCGGTGAGATACTTCAGCAGTGTGGAGGAGGTGGCCAGTGTCTTCCCTGACCGCATCTTTGTGATGGAAGCCATCACTTTCAGCGTCAAGGTCAGTTCTCCTGGCACCAGGCATGGTGCCCCCCACCATGGCCCCCTCCCTTAGGAACAACCTGATAGTGACTGGAGAGTTGCTTTTAGGGTCTAGGAAGGAGAGTGGCTTCTGGGGACCCATCAAGGACTTTTGGCACAATCAGGCCATGTCTGAAGAGCAGGGCCTAAGGACATCTTGGGACAGGTGGTGAAGCAGGAGTGGTGCGTGGGAGGGTCATGCCGTGACTTGGAGACCTTTCAGGAGAGCCTGTCCTGGCACGGTAGCTGCCCTAGCATCCATTGGCATGTATGGGGTGTGACTGTAGTGGGCACATAGTGCAGAGTCCTGGTCTCTGTGCAGCTAGCTCTTCATTGATAATAAACTCTTTCTTCTTCTTCTTCTTTTTGGCACTGGGAATTGAACCCAGGAGCGCTTTACCACTGAGCCACATCCCCATCCCTATTCTATTTTTTAGAGACAGGGTCTCTCTCATTAAGTTGCCTAGGGCCTCAAGGAAGTTGCTGAGGCTGACTATGAATTTGCTATCCTCCTGCCTCAGCCTCCCACCAGCTGGGATTACAGGCATGGGCCACTACTACCGGCTAATAAACCCTTTTCTTATCCATCAGTTCATTTCTCTACACAGCCTTGTGGGATGGGTGGGAAATTACAACCCAGATGTAATAAGTTTGCTATTTCCTGAATGCTTTCCCTGTACTTACAGTCTGTTTAATCCTATATCAACTCTCAGAAGTAAGCATTATTACATGAGGTAACTCAAGGCCCCCACAGGCAACCCATAAGGTTGCAAAGCCTCCACATGGCCTTTCCAGGATGGGACGCAGGTCTCCTGACCTTCAGTCCAGTGCTCTTGCTCTTGTTCAGTCCTGGGAGGGCTGCTGTCCTGACCTGGACAGCCCCACCTGGCTTTCCTTGGGACCCTGGTCAAGCCTCGCCCTGTCTGTGGGATCCCCAGGTGGTGTCCGGCGAGTTCAGCGAGGACAGCGAGGTATACAACTTCACGCTGCACGCAGGCGACGAGCTCACACTCATGGGCCAGGCGGAAATTCTATGCGCCAAGACCACCAAGGAGCGCTCGCGCTTCACCACGCTGCTGCGCAAGCTGGGCCGTGCCGGGGCGCTGGCCGGGGTGGGCGGCCCAGGGGGCGCTGGAGCTGCGGGCGGCGGTGGGGGCACCAGGCCCATCAAAGGCAAGATGCCCTGCCTCATCTGCATGAATCACCGCACCAATGAGAGCCTGAGCCTGCCTTTCCAGTGCCAAGGCCGCTTCAGTACGCGCAGCCCGCTGGAACTGCAGATGCAGGAGGGCGAGCACACGGTGCGCGCCATCATTGAGCGCGTGCGGCTGCCGGTGAACGTGCTGGTGCCCAGCCGGCCTCCGCGCAACCCCTACGACCTGCACCCCGTGAGGGAAGGCCACTGCTACAAGCTGGTCAGCATCATCTCCAAGACCGTGGTGCTGGGGCTGGCGCTGCGCCGGGAGGGTCCGGCGCCGCTGCACTTTTTGCTGCTCACCGACACACCGCGCTTCGCGCTGCCGCAGGGCCTGCTGGCTGGGGACCCGCGTGTCGAGCGCCTGGTGCGCGACAGCGCCTCCTACTGCCGGGAGCGCTTCGACCCGGACGAGTATTCCACAGCCGTGCGCGAGGCGCCCGCCGAGCTCGCCGACGACTGCGCGAGCCCGCGCCGCGCGCGTCTCTGCCTGCCTGCACCGCGCGCCCCGGGGCCCGCCCGCGCACTCGGCCCGCCCCTGCCCACGCCCTCCGGAGACCGCGACCAGGAGGAGTACGTGAGCCCGGACTGGGCAGGTGTGCCCGAGCCTGCCGTGCCGCCCGCCGAGATCCCCTATGAGGAGCTGTGGGCGCATCAGGCGCCCGAGAGCCTCGCCGAGGGCCGCGCCCGGCCGCCCCCAGGGCCCGACCTCATCTCTTTCGGAGCCTCTGGGTCGCCGCGTCGCGAGCCGGAAGCGCCGCCGCCTCCAGTCCCTCCCAAATCAGAGGCGGTGAGTGAGCCTCCTGGTACTGAGGAGGATGCAGCCAGGAGTCCAGCTTCGTGGCTATCTTCTCAAAGGAGGCTGCCCAGTTTTTCTTGGGGTCCCGAAAAGGCCAAGCCCCTGGAGTGCGTGACAGAAGGTGACAAAGGAGTGTGGGGAAGAAGGAAAAGGACAAAACACCCAAGAGTATTTGTAGGAAGGGATTGGGGGGGTGGAGAGTAAAGATGCCAGCAGGCCCCCAACTTCAGAGAGTTTGGGCGAGCCTGGAAAGTGTAGCCTAGAAGCTTCCGGAATCCTTCAAGTAAGTAAAAAGAAGGTCCCATGATGAAATAAGGTCAGAAAATATTGAGTGTGATTCTTAGTCCTCATTTCCTTGCTTTGGAGTCACAGAGCGGTGGCATCTTAAAGGCTCTGAGAAGTCTTTCTTTAGGAAACCTGTTTTTCTTTTCCTTTTAAAAAAATAAACCTGTTTAATACAGAGTTTCCAAAGCTTAATTGTCCGCAGAACATCTTCCCTACCCATAATGCCTGTTAACATCCCAGGAAGTTACTGATCTGTAAGTAAGTACAGGTGCTTTACCTAGAAAGAAGGGATCCAAATGGCAGCTACTTTTGCTTACCTTTGTTTCCTCTATCACATATTCCTCTTTTTCTTGAGGAAGGAATATGTCTGCTTCTCTTTTGAGGGGAGGGGTATTGGGGATTGAACTCAGGGGTACTTGACCACTGAGCCACATCCCCAGCCATATTTTGTATTTTATTTAGAGACAGAGTCTCACTGAGTTGCTTAGCGCCTCCCCGCCTCCCTGTTACTGAGGCTGGCTTTGAACATCTGAGTCTCCTGTCTCAGCCTCCTGAGCCACTGAGATTATTATTATTATTTTAATCTACTTATAGGGGAATAGGAAATGGTGTGTACTGTGGCAAAAGTGTGGGTGGATGAAATAGGCTGGGGTGGTGAGTGGCTGGGTGGGTAGATGGGGTGTCCAGCAAGGCAGCCTCTTAGCAAACCTGGGCAGTGTCAGTCCCAGGCAACCCTCTCCCAGCTACTTGGAAAAGGGAAGATATGGGTGTCCGTTGCCTGTGACAGTGGAGTCACAGCTCTCTGCCTACAGGTGAAAGAGGAGTGCCGCCTCCTGAATGCACCCCCTGTGCCTCCCCGGGGTGGCAGTGGCCGGCTCTCAGGCAGCCCCCCTGTGCCGCCCCGCTTCCCCAAGCTGCAGCCTGTCCACTCACCCAGCTCCAGCCTCTCCTACTACTCCTCTGGCCTCCAGGATGGGTGAGTCCCTCCCTTTTCCTGGTTCCTGGGTTCCCCTAATGTGCATTGAGGCAGGGGAGGTGGGGAGTGCTGAGAAGAGGTGGTTTCCTCTAGGAGGTTCCCAGGTTTGGCCTGTGCCCTGCTCTGTCCCTTCCTCCCTCAGCTCCTTTCCTTCCTAAGGAGGGTTTGAGAGCATGGCTCTGGTTCTCTTCTGGGACTCTGCTGCAGGAGTGCTCCTGGCTGTTTTTCAAATTTTACTTAGTTTAATTTCCTGCCCGTGTTTTTGTACTGTGCTGGGGATGCGGGAAGAAAGAACAGGGCGGTTTCAGGAGTCTCAGCCCTGGGGGCTGGTGTGCTGGCGAGTGATGCTGAGATAGGAATGGTGGCCTCCACAACTGACAGTTGTGACCCTTCCTTATTGCCTTGCTCTGCCTTACTTGTCCTGTGTGTTGTGTTTCTGCTACAGCACGGGTTCCCGCAATGGCAGTGGCTCCCCGTCACCAGATGCCTACTCCCTCTATTGCTACCCTTGCACTTGGGGAGATTGCAAGGTGGGGGAGTCCTCCAGCCGTCCGCCCCCAGGACCCCTTCCCTCCACGACCACACAGCCCAGCCAGGCGTCAAGGGCCCTCGTGGAGCCCCTGAGCAGTCGAGCCCCCTCCCTTTTAGGGGCTGACAGCCCAGTCAAGACCTACCATGGCTGTCCACCCCTATTCAAGCCCTCCCACCCCCAGAGACGCTTTGCTCCCTTAGGAGCTCCCAACCCCTTCTCAGGGCCCACCTGCCCCACAGGCCCTCCTGCCGCCGCCTCTTCTGGGCCCACAGCCTCCTCTGGTGCCCTGGCTACCTCCAGCCCTGCACGTTCCCCAGGCCCGGCCTCACCTGGCCAGGCCTATTCAGCTGCTCCTCCCTCTTCCCCGTCATCCTCTGAGTGGCAAGAACCAGCCCTAGAGCCCTTGGATCCCTTCGAGCTAGGACAGAGCAGTTCTCCAGAGCTTGGTTTGCTGCGCTGTCAGGAGCCCAGAGTCATGGGGGCACCTGGGCCTGGACCCTGCCTTTCGCCGCTTGGTCCCCCCAAAGCCTTTGAGCCAGAAGGTTTGGTGCTGAGGCAAGTCCCTGCCCCACTGTCACCAGCTGCTCTGCAGGGACCTGAAGCAGGAGGAGCCCGGCTTTTTCTCACCCCAGGGCGGATGGAGGGTCCTCCTGCCAGTCCCAGGGATGGAGCTCCAGGCTTTGGAGGCCGGGATGGCCCCTCCTGGCAGCCCCCTGCAGACCTGTCTGCGCTCTCCCTGGAGGAGGTCTCTCGCAGTCTGCGCTTCATCGGGCTCTCTGAGGACGTGGTGAGCTTCTTCGCCCGGGAGCGCATTGATGGAAGCATCTTTGTGCAACTCAGTGAGGACATCCTGGCCGACGACTTCCACCTCACCAAGCTGCAGGTCAAGAAGATCATGCAGTTCATCAAAGGCTGGAGGCCCAAGATATGAACTGCCCTGCCAGTCACTGCACAACTGGAATGCTGGCTCCAAGGCTCTGGGGACTAGTCATGGGTCTGCAAGAGACAGTACTCCCAGAGAGGCAGGTCCTGCCTGTGGGAGAATCTTTCCAAGACTAAGACTGCTCTGCAGCCACTCAGAGTGACCTGGGGAGACACTTTGGGTAGTCTTCTGGGCTCAGACCCCTGCAGGGGGAAATCTTGCCTTTGTGCAGAATATGTGGGGGAGGGGCTTGGAGGCACACCATGTCCCTGACCTGGTGAAGTATTTGCTGCGATTTTTAGCAGGGAGAGTGGTGGTGTGTCAAGAGGTGGCCCAGTGACAGGCACCTTCCCCTGCTCTGCTGCAATCCTTCACAATCTCATGCTTCTCAAACCTGTAGGTTCAGGTTAGAGATAAGGGAAGAGGGCCCATAGTTTAAGCACAAATGCCCCAAGTGCCCGCTCTCCTTTGTACTCTGTTGGCTTTTGGCCTGCGGCTGTCCGAGTAAGGGGTGCGATTTGTGTGTCTCTGGGATGCCTTTCCTTCCCTCTGCTTTCCCATGGTATAGGTGCCTGGCCCTGAGCTGTTCAAGTACGAGCCTGTGTCACACACCTCAGAGGCTCCACCTCTGGGCTCTGGTTGACAGCTTAGGAAGAGCACAGCGCTGCTGCTGACCTACCTGGTGAGGGAGGCAGGTGCTCCCCTAGCTCCTGCTCCTCACTAGAGCTAGCCGTCTGTCTTGTCAGGTAGACTGCCTCTGAAGACTGCTTTGTGGAAGAACAGATGGTTTAGGTCAGCTGCTCCTTTGTAGAGGCAAGCAGTGGTCAACCAACCCTGCCAGTCTCCTGTCCCCAGCATTGGGCTCTGATGGACATTTAGTATCCTTCCCTGGTTTTCTGTCACTGGCATAGGGAGTTACAGTTAGGTGAGAGAAAGGAGGGTAGCTTGGTTTTGAAAACCTGCCTTTCACTCTGGCACTTGTTCATGTACTTCAGAGCAGCTCTTCGCACCGTTCTATCTCGAGCCTGGTGACCTCCTTGGTTCCAGACCTCTGGTCATTGTGTACAAGCCCATGCCACCAACTTCACTGTCACCTAAATCAGAACCACACTACTTCTAATGCCCACTGGGTCAGGACCCAGAGGAGGCAGCCTTCTCTTCTGCCTTACTGAGTCTGCCTAGATATTTATTTCCTGGGTTTCTTTTTTATGAGTAGCTAAGCCACGCTGCTACCCCTGCTGAAGGAGGGAGAGAAGAGCACAGAAACAGACATTTGGTTTTCTCACAAATTGTTTTCATGAATCCTCAAAGACTAGTGAAATAAATGCTAGGGCCCTGAAGAAATAGTGCAAGTGAATTCTCGGTGTCAGCAACTTTCTTTTGGAGGGTCACAATGACCAATGCATATGGGCACCGTGCATATGCCTCCAGGCAGGAGATGGCTTTGGAATGGTATGTGGATATAGTCTATTCATATGTCCCCAGAGGCAGCTGGCAGCAGCCCTCACTCCCTTTTGCAAGCCCCTCACTGGCTGCTGCCCTACAAGAACCCTCCAACTCTTATTGTTTCAACATAATTTACACCCACCTGGTGCTGATGGTGGAAAAGACCCAGATGTCAAATCTCAGTGTCAGCCTGGGCCCAAGTTCATCTTCTTGCATTTACAGAATGCCTGAGCCTCTCAGAGCCCCACACATAGAAACTTGTTCATGGGCCAGATGTGGTGGCGCATGCCTGTAATCCCAGGGAGGCTGAGGCAGGAGGATCGCAAGTTCAAAGCCAGCCTCAGCAACTTAGTGATGCCTTGTCTCAAAAAGTAAAAAGGGCTGGGGATGTGGCTCAGTGGTTAAGTGCCCCTGGGTTCAAAAGCCCTGGTGCCAAAAAAGAAAAAAAAAAAAAAAAAAAGCAAAAAGAAACCGGTTCAAGGTCTTGGTACAGAGGATCAATTCTGTCTTCTGGTCATCTAGAAATCCCAACTCAGATGACTGTCGTACAATTTGCCTTCCTAGCAAACAGCAACCAGTGTTTAGTAGAGTCAGAGCTAAGCTTCATGCCTGCCAGTCCCAACACCAGAGCTGGGACTAGGGTAATGTAACAAGTACTTGCAAATGGAGCGGAGCGGGCTTTATCTGAGTTTAGAATGCACTGAGTGTGATGGGACTTGAATTAGGATTCTGCACACTTGGCAACTCAGTATGGATCTTTCTGCCAAACCCAGTTAGGAGCCCAACACTGTTTATCCAAGTGGGCACTGCTGCCAGAACACAAGTGTGAGAACCCTGCACACCAGGGCTGGGCCGGGGAGCGAGGAGGTGATAGCAGTAGGGGAGGTGGCACGTCTCTGCTGCTTCCAGTCACCTCTCATCTTCGTGCAGGCATTTTTCATCTTCTCCTCTGTGGTGCAGCCAGCACATGCAGGATTCCTGAGCGTCAGAGAAATGTTATCTCTTCTGTTTAATTCTGACATTGCTACAACATCCTGAGAAGCAATCATGCATGAGGCACACCAAGAAAGGAAGCAGGTACAGCATACAGTGAGGAAATCCAGTTTGGGGAAAGAAGTACCTTTTGCATCCCGGTACACCATACCTCCTATATATCTGCTGCTCTCAGTACCCAGGGTCATTTCCCCTGTGAGCCACCCTGCCAAAGCATTTAAGCAGTTAGGCTTAAATGACTGTGGGCACAAAAAATCCCACTTTCTGGTATCACAGTCTCTCTTAAGCAGATCCCCAGAACTCTCCCAACACCTTCCTTCTCCAGTGGGACAAGACTTTGTTCTGGCTCACTTCCTCAAGAAGGGGCTTGAGCCAGAAGGGCAAAGACACAAGAAAAAGAACCAAATTGAGAGGGTAATAGTTTGGTTTTTATTGTTGTCCTGTGTTGGGCTAGTTACAGAAATGCCCTCACCATCACTGGCCACCACTGGCTTTCCAGGAAGAATAGGCAACAGAGGTGGCTCCGGATGGCTCTTAGCTGCTGATCTGGGCTTCAGGGTTTATAAAAGGAGCACAGTGGGTTCCACTTTCCAATATGAAGTACAAACTCTAATTCAGTCAGACTTCACCAGGAAGGAGATGGTCAGAGCTGAAGGCACTTTAAGGAGCAAACTCAAGGCCAGGCGTGGGCTTCCTTCTGCTTCCTGATACGCCCCGATGGCACTGTTGAGGCAGCGCTGCTGGCAGCTGGGTTAGTGCGCTGATAGAACAGGGCAGGAGGGCCTGCTCACTGGTAGAACTTCTTGCTGGGGCTGTTGGCATGGTCAATGAGCAGTTGGCATGGGGTGAACTGTTTTCCATAGGCAGCTTCATACTTCCGGAGCCGGTCCACTATCTTCTGGGCACCGTATAGATCCACAAAGCGAAAGGGCCCTGAACAGAAACAGGACTTTTTGAAGAAGGCAGCAAAAAGAGCACTAGGATAAAGCGAGACTTCCCAGCCCACGGACTAACCTCCGAGACAAGGAGGGAAGCCAAGGCCAAAGACGGCTCCGATGTCTCCCTCTGCAGGTGTGGCCAAGATCCCTTCCTGTAGGCACATGACTGCCTCATTCACAAATCTTGTCACCAAACGGTACTGGATATCTTCATCAGAGGAGCTGCCAACAGGAAGAGACAGCTAGGCAGAGGAACAGGGGAGGCAAGCAGAGCTGGGGTACAGAATGTGAAGTGGGGGTCAGGGCTGGGAGCCCTGTGGCCAGTCAGGACCAAACCTCTCACTGCAGATAAGACAGCCTGGGCCTCCCAGGCTTCCTCTTGGGTAAAAAGGGTGTTACTTATCCTAACTGACATGAAACTGAGCACCCATGAGGGTCTGGCACAAAGGGGATAATCAAGTGCTCACAAGTGATAATCCAGAGCTGGGAGGGTGAAGGAGCCTAGTGCCCACCCTTCCAGTTGCTCTCTGGGACCTTCCCAGGGAAGGCTACAGCAGGCAGGGCCTTCGCCAGCCTCTGCCCACTCTCACCTGATGCCTGCAAAACTGAGGGCACATGCCTAGAAAGCCTTCATGACTAGAAAGCCTGTGCCAGCTTCAGGAGCATTCTCTGTTCAGGTGAGCATACGGAAAACAGAAGGGGGGCCAGGAAGCTTTGGGCTGTCAGAAATGTCTGTTTCCATGCCCCGAGCCACTCAAATTGACTTACACCTCAGGCTTAGCAGGAAGCCTCAGACTTGCAAAAATACTATCCATGTCAGAGTTCAAACTCTTATTCTTCGAGCCCTCCTGATAGATATAAAAGCCTTTCCCAGACTTGCGACCTAAAAGAAGAAAGAAGAGGCAGCATCACCACTTGTTCTTCCCGCCCTGGCCACGAGTACCTGTCTCTGCTACCTGCTGTACAGCTCGCCCTGAAATTCTGTCTTCATCAGAAGAGCTGACAGAGAAGGAGAGAAGATCTGTGCTTTCTGGAGCTTGGATATCTATGTATCTGCTTGAAAAGGATGCTCAGGTGAACTTTAATGCCCAGATATATAACACCAGGCCCCAGGAGGCAAGGCCTAATGGAGATTTTGCTGTTTCCACAAATGTAGTAGAGGCAGAACAGAAATGCCTGTCCATCTGGCATTACCTGGACCTGGTAGTGGCAGAGGCCTAGAAGTCCAGACCTTTTTTTTTTTTTTTGGTGGTGGTACTGGGGATTGAACTCAGGGATGCTCTACCACTGAGCTACATCCTCAACCCTTTTTATTTTGAGATAAGGTTGTGCTAAGCTTCCCAGGCTGGTCTTGAATTTGTGATCCTTCTCCCTCAGCCTCTGGAGCTGCTGAGATTACAGAGGTGCACCACCACACCTGGCTAGACCTCTCTTTTTGTCGGTGATCTACAGGCCTAGGTGCCTGTGAAATCATTTTTGAAACTCCCTGTGAGCAGGCTCTCATGTTCAGGAAACATGTTTCCTGTAGGCCTTCTATGATTCTCTGGTCTCAAGACCCTGCTCAGAACTTTGTAACTAATGGGGCCAGTCATGTGTCTTTGTCCTACTCACCCAGGAAGCCCTTGGACACCATCTGTTTCAGCAGTTCTGGGTTTCCACCTCCAAATCGCTCCCCAAAGGCTTTTCCCAGATCTTCTGCCACATGTTTCGCTACATCCACACCAACTTCATCCGCCAGGGTGGCAGCACCCACAGGAAAGCCAAAGCCTGTGGTCAGGGAATCCAGCTTCTTAGGGTCAACTCCTTCCTGAACAGGAAGTGAAGGAGAGGCCTCAGGGAAAGGCCATCTCAGACCTCTCCCCAACACAGAGAGAAGGTCTCCTTGGTAGCCCCCAGGCACGGCCTTGTGCAAAACTTCTCTGGGTTTCACCTGGCTAGGCCCAGGACTGGCACTTCATCCAGGGAAGCACAGGTGGAAAGTGAGCAGCTTCTCTATCTACAGCACTTTACGTAAGTTTAGAGATGAATAAATTATCTACTTCCTTCTTGTTTGCAATCCTGACTCTTAAGAAGATGCAATAGAAGACAAGGCACCATGACTGTAAGACATCAGTATTGCCAACAAGCAGTGCTGCAGGGTGCTGAGATTCCTGTCTGGGCAAGTGTTCAAGGGAGCAGAGTTCAAATCCTGCCTATTTACTGTGGCCTGAGCCCCATGACTTCCACTCCTGCACAGAGAAGGTGGGTACAAAAAGGCCTCCTGAAGAAGAGGCAGGAGTTAGTGTACTTGGAGGAGACTTGTCCCTCTGTTGCCATCTTCAGTTTGGAGGCCTGAGTGAAGGAGTGGAAGAGGCCTCAAACACTCCACAAAGCAGTACCCACCTGGAGGATTCGTACAACTTCAGACATCATGGGTGCAAGACACCTGGTGGTGTAGAAGCCAGGTCCATCCTGCCAAGGAAGAGTAGGTGAACTCATCGTCTGCTTTTTACTAGAACTACTCATGTCCAAAAAGTCTTGCTTTCCCAGATGTCATTTCAAAGTTTAAGGGAATTTAGAATCTCAATGAAAGTCCTTAATATTAAATTGTAGAGGAAGTTATTCTGGGTTAGTCTGGCATAACAAATTGTTCCATGGTCACCTTCAAGGCCTGGAATGGGTGGGAGAATCCTGTCACATCCCAGAAACAACCAAGGGGACAGCGTTATCAGAAACTGCTATATTTGCTCCAGAACAGTTATCAAGCCTGGAGGTATAGGGAGTCCTTTAGGACTTTTCAAAATCTGTTGTAAAATCTCAGCTCCTCACCTTGACCACAATGATGACCTTCCCCTGCTTGAGACCAACTGCTACAGCTGAAGCGGTTGTGTCCTTGGATGTTTTCTCGGTTGCGATGATCTCTAGTAGCTGCATCTTGTCCACAGGAGAGAAGTAGTGCATGCCAATCACCTGGCAAAGAGAGCCAAAGCCAACAGATCTACAAATGCTGAGGAGGGAACCTGACACCTTCCTTTTTTGTTAGAAAAACAATGAAGGGAAAGGCGGATGTGATAAGGAATACTGCTGATAGTTAAGTGGTTTGTTTCCATGGATTTCTGATCAGGAGTATAATATGTTCAGGGTGAGCTAACCAGAATCCTCCTCTTCCATCTGCTTCTAAGGATATCTGGGCCTACCAACAATCAGTACCAAAGTCACAGCTAAAGGCCAAACTAGAGGTATTGGGGAAGAATGGATGAAGATTCCACTTACAGTAATGAGGCTGATGGGTTAGGTGAGAGGTCCACATTTTGTGGGAGAAGGGACAGGCAGAAGTATTGGTTAATATGCTGGACTGTCACTGATGTATTTGCATTTTACACAGAGGAGTCTCACCACTAGGACACTAGCTAGGCTTAAGAAACACCCCTCCAAAATCATTAAACCAGTGATTCTCACAGTGTAGTACCCAGATCCAAGATCATTAACATCACCTAGGAATGTCAGAAGTATGGATTCCCAAGTCCAACCCAGACCTGAATCAGAAAACTCTTGAGGGTGGGGTCCAGATCTGTTTTAATGAATCTTTCCAATGATCCTGATGCATCCTACCATTTATTTTATTTTTGTGGCACTTGGGAGATAGAACCAGGGCCTCATGCATGCTAGGCAGGAACTCTCTACTACTGAGCTACATCCTCAGCCCTTTCTGTTTTTTATTTTGAGACAGGGTTGCCCAGGCTGGCCTTGAACTTGCAATCCTCCTGCCTCAGTCTTTGAGTAGCTGGAATGACAAGTGTGTGCCACCATACCCACCCAATCTTATGTTAACATTTAAAACCACCTCATAAAGCTAACAAAAAAAATTTTTTTTTTTTTTTGGTACTGGGGATTGAACTCAGGAGCACTCAACCACTGAGCCACATCCCCAGCCCTATTTTGTGGTTTTTTTTTTTTTTGGTTCCAGGGATTGACCTCAAGCTCGACCACTGAGCCACATCTCTAGCCCTATTTTGTGTTTTATGTAGAGACAGGGTCTCATTGATTTGCTTAGCACCTCACCATTCCTGAGGCTAGCTTTGAACTCGCGATTCTCCTCTCTCAGCCTCCCTAAGTGCTAGGATTACAGGCTTGTGCCACTGTGCCCGGCTCCCTATTTTGTGTTTTATTTAGAGACAGGGTCTCACTGAGTTGCTTAGCACCTCGCCATTGCTGAGGCTGGCTTTGAACTCCTCATTCTTCTGTCTCAGCTTCCCAAGCTGCTGGGATTACAGGCATGTACCACCACTTCTAGCCTAAAGCTAACAATTTGATGGGCTTCAAAACAAAACTGTGAAAGAAATCTAACTCATTTATAGTTCTGCTTTCTCCTTCCACTTTAGTTACAACTAATAATACCTACTATTTACCTACTATTTTAATCCATTTACCATTTATTTCTAACATTTAATCCATTATAACCCTGTGAACTGGTCAAGTTATCTAGATGAGGAAAAAGGCATCATGAGGTTCAAATCAGTAGCTTGGGGTCGGTTAGTAAATAGCAGAGAGGGATTCCATTACAGGCCAGCCTGTCCCTGAAGTCTGACCACTTATCTTTTTTTTTTTTTTTGGTACTGGGGATTGAACTCAGGGGTACTCGACCACTGAGCCACATCCCCAGCCCTATTTTGTGTTTTATGTAGAGACAGGGTCTCGCTGAGTTGCTTAGCGCCTCACCGTTGCTGAGGCTGGCTTTGAACTCGCGATTCTCCTGTCTCAGCCTCCCTAAGGCTTACAAGCGTGAGCCACCGTGCCCGGCTCTGACCACTTATCTTTATCAATTAAATGTTATGTATACTTATCAATCCAACAGTTTCTTCTACCCCTTGAACTTAAGTCTAAAATACCTAGGCACTGATTCAGATTCAGTAACCTGAACAAAAGGATGTTCTTATTGATGTATAACTTATATACAATAAAATGCTTGGATTTTCAAGTATTCCTTTCAATGGGTTTTGACAACTGTATGTACACTCATGTATACACCCCAAGCAAAATATATTTAGCTCACTCAGAAGGCTGTGCCAAAGGTGACAACTCATCCTGGATTGTTGGAATTTGCTCAGTTGTAGCATTGAAGGTCCTGTTCCTGGGACGAGATGGTTGGTTCCCCTACTTGTGCCCTCTGGACTTACTCTGATATGAATGACATAAGGCAAGCAGGTGACAAAAGCTACCTGAGACACCAAGTGGTTTGGGCTATAGAGTGTGCTGCTTGCTCCATTCCACAGTGAGAAGGAAAGCATCGATCAGAAACAGCAATGGACTCTCTGGTACTATTTTAAATGCTGCAGAGGTGCTTTGAGAGATATGGCAGGGTCAGACTGAGCAGGTGCAAAAGACTGTGAGCAGTCTTCATACTATTCTGGTATCTTCCCTCAGGGTCCAACTCTCAGGCCTGACCACCAGATGCTACTTCTCCCTCTGACCCTTCTCCTGCCGTCTCTGAGCCTGCTTTCATCAGGCCCCACATCACCTCGACCCTGACATGTGCTAGGAAACTAGATTATTCTGCATTAGCAAGCTGGATGAGTAGGAACAAATAGGCATTTGTGTCTTTAGTACACAGACTTAAGGCCTTTTGTATTTCCTGCCTACCTTTGGCTGGTTCTGATGAGCTGAGGCAACTGTATCTTCTAGAGAAGTAAGGTATTTTATTTCTCTTGAATGAATGCACGTCCCCTTAATTACTCTGGTTGAGCAAAGATAACTTTCTAGGTATCATTCCAAATACTCACTGAACGTAATTCTACACCAGCCTTTTCATGTCCTAGCCATGAGTAGACACAGGCCACCTCATCCCTTGGTCCTCCCTTCTAGGATCTGGGGTTGGAATTGACCTGTCCTAAACAGTCACTAGACTGCTCTGTAGCCAAATGGATATTTTATTCTTATTTTAGGGCCTATCCTTCAATGTCTAATACAGGATAAAAGATGGTTTGAAAAAACAATACCAATTAGGATGCCAATAACCAATGTACGATTATTTTAGTTGTATTTCACTTATTCTTACACCTTACGCTGGTCATGGCCTAACTTTCCTGTGCCCAATTTTTGGGAATCACTCCTTCACTTCACAATCCACACTGTGCTTTCTCTACTCATATTCTAAGCTTTCATCAGTGAGTCTGAAGCAGAAGAACATTTCAGGGTTTTTCTCTGTCCAGAGATTACCTTCTCAGGTCTTTTGCTGACAGCAGCAATTTCATTGATTGGGAGAGCAGATGTGTTACTGGCAAAGACACAGTGATCTGGAATCACCTGCAAAGGAAAAGCATTTAATATGTCACATAGGCCTGGGAGATGATAGAGTCTACAGCAAAACTAAGAAGGTCATGTGGGCCAAGCCCACCCTCTCTCACCACAATGCTCAGACAATAAACAGTACTCACTGAGACATTTCAGATCACCCAAGGGCTTTTGTTTTGGAGAATATGTTGACTTTATTCTTTCTTGTTCAGTCTAGTTATGGCCTATCATAAGGTCCTGGCCTGGAGACTACATCTCAGCATGGATTCAACACCTCTTCTTGTTGGGATCTGTCCAATAAGATCTGTCTGAGAGTCTGATACCCTTCACTCCTGTCTTGACTTTTAAATAAATGAGACGTAACATGCACGCCTAGCTCATTTTATTATAGTGTGTTAATAAAAAGTGGTGTATCACTACAATTATATCCACAGTACATGAACACTGTTGACTCTTAGCTTTATTAGCCTAGAGGATAATCTCTAACACAGACTGTCACAGCATTCTGCCCATGATCCCAACTTATTTTTGTTTTAATTCAAATGCCTGGGTGAAAAATGTGGAAGGTGCCCCTGTTAAATTTGCACAAATCTGAGACAGGCAGGATCCAAACATCAGAGATGGGAATTAAAGCTGAAGATATGTTAACACACCAAAAAGATGAGAACAAACCAGGCGCGGTGGCGCATGTCTGTAATCCCAGTAGCTTGGGAGGCTGAGACAGGAGAATCACGAGTTCAAAGAGAGCCTCAGCAATGGTGAGGCACTAAGCAACTCAGTGAGACCCTGTCTCTAAATAAAACACAAAATAGGGCTGGGGATGTGGCTCAGTGGCTCAGTGCCCCTGAGTTCAATCCCCAGTACCAAAAAAAAAAAGAGGAGTATAAAATAAGAACAATTATGATAGAGATAAAGTACTGCATTAAGATTTTAAAAAAAGGAAAAGAAAAAGGAAGAACTATATAGGCATGTGAAGGAAAAGACCTGGGTTGGCAGTAAACTTGTGATAAAGATCCCATGATTTTGGTTAACTGACAGTGGAATGTGAGTTGCCAGTATGGCATGGCTAAGTGAACAGCTTCAAATTGTGTCATTAGTGTCATAAAAATCCTCCAGGAAGAGCAAACTAATGTCTCTAAAAATGGATGGTAACAGTCTCAATTTGTAGTGTAATGGTTACCACTCTCGCCTCACACAAAAATGGTTGGCAATAATTCTTCCCCTCCTTGAATGTGCATGTCTTTCTTCTCATCTAGAGATGGAGCCCATTTCCCCTCCCCTTGACTCTGGGATGGCTCTGTGACTTGTTTTTACCAACGGAATACAGCAGAAGTGGTGCTGCCAGTTCCAGGTCTCACTGCATGAAGCTGGGGAGCTTCTGCTTTTTCTCTTAAAAAGCCAGTGCTCATGCTTAGAGAAGCTCTGATGAAACTGCTCAGGTCAGGCCACAGGTAGAGGGAGGCCAAGTGGGGAAGCACTGGGGTACCCCAACTACACTTCCAGCTGAAAGCAGTCCCTTGAGTGACCTTGGCTCTGAAATCAATGGCGCTGTCTCTGCAGAGCCTTGCCCAGACTGCAGAACTGTGGAAAGATGAACAGCTGCTGAAGCCACCGTGTTTGGTGACAGTTTGTTACACAGCACTAGAACACTGAGACATGATGAAGACAGTAATGGGGACAACCAGGACAGTGAGGGATCTGGAGGCAACATGTTATGAAGAATGTCAGAGGAAGTTCATAATGGGCTTTGTTTAGTCCTACGCAGAGTGAGAGAAGATGGTGTTTAAATTCTTGAATATACTAATAGTTTATTCAGTTCGGAAATTTTCTTATAAAGAAAGCAAAGGCCAGATAGGAGAATGGGCTTGATACTCTCCTTAATGTCTTTCACCTAAAATTCTTAAATTTTCTAAATCTGTTCTGGACTTCATTTTCCCCAAACCTTCTGAATTACTTCTTGGACTATTTATTTATATAAACAACCACACATACATAACCTGTTGGACTTTCCCTGCAGTAACAAGCTTTCCATCTGAGGCTGGAATCTCTTCTTACTATCTGCTAAGAACCCACTACTCCCTGAGCGTCCTCCCTCCCTCATCTCTTTCTGTGCACTTCCCCCTCCTTCCTTCCCCAATATGAACCATGTGCCCTGGTCTTTTTTTACCTTCCAGGTAAAGGGAAGGAAAAGACCAGGGCACATGGTTCTGCCCCACCTCTTCCTTAAACTTTGTTTCCACTGTAAGAACTATTTTGACTTGTTCATAATCCATACTTCTCCTGCTTTGATTTGATCCCTTTATGTTTTCTTTTCCTTTACCACTGGCTTCCCAAATGCCAAAATGAACAAACTTTTCTCCATTCTGATACTCCCAAATCTAGATTTTTCCAAGAGCAAATACCAAGTTGGTAAGTGCTCTTGGCTTCACCTTGGCTATGGAGATAATCTGCTGGTTGCTGACTGAGTAGTGCCCTCCAAGCCCAGGGACAATCTCTAAACTGAAATGCCATCTAACACAGATGGGACTCAAGTCTACCCAGCTCTTCTGAATTTTCTCTCTCAGCTGAATCTAGCATTATACTTACCCATACAAAAGATTTTGGAATGCGTGTCTCACAAATAGAATTTGCCTCCAACAGAGCAGCTTGACTGTACTTGCTTAGGCTGTTTCTAAATCTTCTTACATTCATTCTTCAGCAGGACATAGACTGTCCCACAGGGAAGGGCACCTTCAGAGTGCTGCCTGCTTCATCACAGCCCAATGCTCAGACACCAGCACCCATTTCACATGTACCACTCCCTAACCCAAACTCTGTTTAACCAACTGTAGGCAGGCTTAGCTGTGGTCTTGCCTCATGCCGGGATCACTGCCATCTCTCCCTTCCTGGGCTCTTTCTCGATACCACCACCAAGTACTCCTTTTTTTCATGTCATCCTATCTCAAAGCATCTGGGAGGAGGACCAAAGTAGCATTTCCATGAACAAGCATTGAATCCTGCCTGGAAAAACTGTCTCTCCTTTATTTCCTTTGCTGCCTAGACTTGAAGAAATTTGGTTACCACTTGCAGCCAACCAAAAAAATCTCAAGACATCTGGTTATACATCAAGTTAGTTGTATTTTGAATGATCTCTCTTCATAAATAAAGCTAATGAACCTGTGTTTGGGTTAATAAGCTATTTAATTTTCTTCCTTTATGATTTAGATCTGACCTTTCTAACATGTAGAGTTCCTGAGTTCACACAAAAACTTATGTTTGGAAATGAACAGTTCTATGTAGAGAACCATGAGTTTCCTATTAGTTCTTTAAAAATCCCTCTCAGCGTCCCCTACTCGCTCCACTAGGATCCAAACATGTCAAGCCTCTTACTTACTGCTTCTACTTCCTTTAGCACTTTGTGCTTAACACCGAGGTCCTCAAAAACAGCTTCAATCACCATGTCAGCCTTTTCAAAACCCTGGTAATCAAGCTGCCCAATCAAGTTGCTGAAGATGGAATCCCTTTCAAATGACGTTATAGCTTTCTTCTTCACTTTGTCGTTCAATCTAGACAAAAAAAAAAGAAGAGTAGCATTTATTGAGTGTCCACGGGCTATAAAATCACTATGTGTTTTTCACAGCTCTGTGAATGAGTTATTATATTACCCCAATTTTGAGGGGACTGAGTAGCTCAAAGAAGCTCAGGGGCTTGTGGTCATGGCCAGTTAAGACAAGGTATTAGCTTTCAAAAACCAGCTGACCCCATGTGCACATGCTTTCAACTACAAAATAACCTCTAAATGCCCAACTTACATTAACTGTATCCCTCGTGAAACAGTTCAATTTGCCAGGAGGAGTAAATAACTCAAATATGAGAATGGCGGAACAAAGAGCAACAGTTCTACTTCTCTAACTAAACCACCTGGTTGTCACAACTGCTGCCATCACTCCACTGTGTTCCCTAACTGTAATCTGCCAGGGGAAGCTTTAGTTCTCAGATTTTCAATCCCCTTCCCACTCAGCACCTGGTAGCACACTGCACTTATCACATAAAATATTAACTCAAGGGGCTGGGGTGGTGGCTCAGTGGTAGAGCGCTTTCCCAGCATGTGTGAGGCACTGGGTTCGATTCTCAGCACCACATATAAATAAATGAATAAAATAAAGGTCCGTCAATAACAACAAAAAATTTAAAAAAAAAATTTAAAAAATGCTAACTCAAGAGCTACAAGGATTCCTGCTACTCAGTGTTTTATATTGCCAAGGAAAACAGACTCTCTTAGATTTCATCTGACCATACATTCAGAATAAATAACCTAGAGCTTTCCTCTACTGAAGTATGAAGCTAAATTCCATTCACTACTTTCTGTAATCAACAGAAAAATAAAACTACAGATAAGTTAAAAGAAGTATCAAATTAAGGTCTTGAGTATGGGCTCAAACCTTTTGGTTTCTTTTCTTTCTTTCTCTCTTTTTTTTTTTTTTTTTTTTTTTTTGAGGTACTGGGGATTGAACCCAGGGGTACTCTACCACTGAGCCATATCCCCTTAATGCCAACTGAAACTATTTCTGGGAGGGGACAGGAAAGATGCCCCAAGTTGGTTGCATGAGGAGTGATCCTTGTCAGAACCTGATGTTTCTGAGATGAAAGGTAAACCTGGGATGGCTATATCTAGACAGGTCTCAGAAAGAAGCTATCGCAGAGCAACGATTTCTCTTTTTGGTGACTATATTAAGCTGTGTAGGGATGCTTGTTTGCAAGTTTCAGAGAAATTTGTTGTTATTTCTCTAGCCTATACCATTTTTGGGGAGGGAAGGGAGGTTCCAGAATCTTTTACTACAACTCCTTTTTATCTTACAATAAGCTGCCAACATGACTAAACCTGTCAAGTCCTAAGTTAGCTTTATGGTAGCAACATACGAACTCCTGTGCAAACAAACGATAACAATGTGCTTCAGCTACATAATCCATTTAAGAAACAAAAAAAATCTCATTCAGCTAAAAGTTACTAGCAGGATGGTCTAAGTGCAGCCCTGATGCTTGAGTAGCACACTGTGCTGAAACCAACCCTAAGCTGGCCAAGCTGCTGTTGCTTATCCCCTCTGCAAAACTGGTGGTATGTGTGTGGGGTGAGTGGGAGGTGTGGAGCGGGAGAATAAGTCACCCTTGTCAATTCAGAGTAAGACGGAGGCACAGTCTGCAAGGCCTCAGCTGTTATGAACTCACCAGGAAATGGCTTCGCCTTGTCATGACAGTCAAGAAAGACAAGGCCCAAGAGTTGCGACTATGGCCTAACCTTCACCTGCAGTTACCGCACATTCCCTCACACCCAGCCTCAGCCCTCTCAACAGAGACACTGTCCTGCTGGTTCAGGAAGGTATTACATGACAGCAGCTACATGCAAACTGCAGTAAAACCTACAGGACTGAGGATTTCTAATTTGATACCAAAGCATAAGATAAATGGCATTTAAAAATACCTACTAAGGAAGAAAAAAAACAAACAAAATATCTACTGGAAAAGGTTTTCCCTTCTGCACACAAAGACTACAGATTCCAGTGATGTTAAAATTCTATGCTATCCATAACAAAATGAAGTGAAAGAAGGAATTAGTGTTTCTAAAAACTGAAGGAAATGTGACTTAACTCTGGCGTATCACCACGTTCAGGGCAAAGGAATCTATGATGGCAAACCATATCCACAAACCAAAACACCAAAAAACCCCCTAAAACATTTTCACTCCTGGCAAAAACAGAGAGGAGCCTTACCCTTTGAACACTTGTTGCTGTCCTCGGCCCAGGCTAGCTACTGTAGTATCTTTAAGAAGAGTCTTCAGTCCCTTGTCCACGGAGACTTGGGCAATGCCAGCTCCCATCAGCCCTGCACCAAGAACAGCTAAATGCCTGAAAGCAAAGGATGAAATGATTCTGGGAAAGAACTCTTTGGTTGTTTCAGGAAAAGTGGGAGGTTGCCCAAGTTATCATCCAATAAACTAACTCAAGCAGGCACAACTACGAGGTGCTTTAAATAATTTCCTTTTTTTTGTCTGGTACTGAGGATTGAACTCAGGGGCACTCGACCACTGAGCCACATCCCCAGCCCTATTTTGTGTTTTATGTAGAGACAGGGTCTCACTGAGTTGCTTAGTGCCTCTCTGTTGCTGAGGCTGGCTTTGAACTCGCGATTCTCCTGTCTCAGCCTCCCTAAGTGCTGGGATTACAGGCTTGTGCCACCGCGCCTGGCTTAAATAATTTCTACTAATACAAATACAGTTTTAATAAATTATTGATTTTTAAAGTGAAATGTGAACATTTTTTGGGTCTAAAAGAACAGGTCTTCTCAAAACTATACTAATTACCAATAGTGCCGGAAAATGAAACCACCCCTTCTAAGCCTAAACCAACATCAGTATTTTTGTTTTTTGAACAAAGGCCAACTTGCAGCAATATGTCTGAAGACTATTTCTAACTTGTTAAGCACTGATCTGTTAGTGATTTTACCACTTTCCAGCTCTTTCATTTCTCCTGAAATCTGTGTCTCTCTTGTCCCTCACCTGGCTGAGTTGGAAGGTCTCCTCCTTGGTCTCTGCTCCAGGCTCCGCCCCCCCCCCCCCCCCCCCCCGGCCTCTACCGGCGCACATCCCTGCCCTTTTCACCTGATTCCTCTTCAACTTGTTAGGACCACTTGATTTATCTCAGTGTATTCTGCAGTGGCTTCATGTATAATATGGTGATTACTTTTAGTTTTCCATAGTTCTGGAACAATATGCCATATTCCCACAGCAAATACATTTTTTTTTTTAAGGAAACATTTGCTTGAGACCAAATATGGCCCAACATGTGGATGAAGTGGAGGAGACTGACTTCGGCCCAATGTGCAGAGGAGGCAGAGGAGACCCTCCGCACTGTGGGCACCCCATCAACCAATGAGTGGCTGTCGCAGCCTACTTCTAGAGAAAACAGCCAGGACCAGGAAGACCATCCCTAAGGTCCCTGAAGGCTCAGTTACACCAGAGGTGAGGTACTGGTAACCTGCAGGGACACTACAAGATTATAGAGTAGAAACTATAATACCTCAGAGCAGCACTGCCAGAGAGGAAGACACATGAACAACATAAAAAAAACAAGGAGAGAAAAAGCCCTAAACAAACCAAGATGATACAATAATAGAATCCATTGACAGTACAGTAGATGAAATGTCAGAGAAGGAGTTCAGAACATACATAATTAATCTGTGAAGCACAGAATAATGTAAGAGAGCAATTATAGGCAATAATTGATCACCCCAATGAAGAGATCAGGGAGCAAATGATTACTTCAAGAAAGAGACAGAGACTGAAAAAAAATACAAGCAGAAATTCTTGAAATAAAGGAAACAACAAACCAAATAAAAAATTCAATAGAAAGCATCACCAACAGACTAGACAACTTGGAAGACAGAACCTCAGACAATTAAGACAAAACATATAACCTTCAAAATAAAGTGGCCACACAATGAAGACAGTAAGAAACCATGAACAGAACATCCAAGAATTAGGGGATAACATGAAAAGACCAAATCTAAGAATTATCAGGAAAGAAGAAGGCACAGAGATACAAACCAAAGGAATGCACAATCTCTTTAATGAAAAAATATCAGAAAATTTCCCAAATATGAAGAATGAATTGGAAAATGAAATACAAGAGGCTTACAGAACACCAAATGTACAAAACTACAACAGATCCACACCAAGGCACATTATAATGAAAATGCCTAACATACACAATAAGGATAGAAATTTAAAAGCTGCAAGAGAGACAGTTCAGATTACATACAGGGGGAAACCAATTCGGATTTCAGCAGGTTTCTTAACTCAGACACTCAAAGCCAGGAGATCCTGGAACAACATATGCCAAGCTCTGAAAGAAAATGGGTGCCAACCAAGAATCTTATATCCAGAAAAATTAAGCTTCAGATTTGATGATGATATAAAAATCTTGCACAATAAACAAAAGTTAAAATAATTTACAATGAGAAAGCTTGCACTAGAGAATATTCACAGCAAAATATTCCACGAGGAGGAAATGAAAACAACAATGAAAATCGGCAAAGGGAGGAATAACATTAAAGGAAAAGCCAATCAAAGAAGAAACCAAGTCAAGTTACAAACCAAAAGTAAACCAAAATGAATGGGAATATAAACCATATTTCAATAATAACTCTGAACGTTAATGGCTTAAACTCATCAATTAAAAGACAGACTAGCAGAATGGATTTTAAAAAGGCCCAACAATATGCTGCCTTCAAGAGACTCATCTCATAGAAAAAGACACCCACAAACTGAAGGTCAAAGAATGGGAAAAAAACATACCACTCAAACAGACCACATAAACAAGCAGGGGTCTCCATACTCATATCAGATAAAGCAGACTTCAAACCAAAGATAGTCAGAAGGAATAAAGAAGGTAATTTCATACTACTTAAGGGAACCATACGTCAATAGACATAACAATCATAAATATCTATGCTTCGAACAATACAGCATCCACATATATCAAACAAACCCTTCTCAATTTAGAGGATCAAATAGACCACAACACAGTAATACTGGGTGACTTTAATACACCTCTTGTACAACTGGGCAGCTCTTCCAAACAAAAACTAAACAAAGAAACCACAGAACTCAATAATACAACCAATAATTTAAAATTAATATGCATACACAGAATATATCATCCATCAATGAATGAATACATTTTTTTTCTCAGCAGTACACAGATCCTTCTCTAAAATAGACCATATTGTTATGCCACAAAGCAAGTCTTAGCAAATACAAAAAAAACAGAGATACTACCCTGCATTCTATCAGACCATAATGGAATGAAATTAGAAATCCATGATAAAATAAAAAATAGAAGCTACTCCATCACATGGAGACTAAATAATACACTATTGAATGACGCATGGATAACAGAAGACATCAAGGAGGAAATAAAAAAATTCTTAGAGGCAAATGAGAACTCTGATACAACATATCAAATTCTCTGGGACACTATGAAGGCTGTGTTAAGAGGAAAGTTCATTACATTTGAGCTCATTTATTAAAAGAAGAAAAAGTCAACAAATAAACAATCTGACATTACATCTTAAAGCTCTAGAAAAAGAAGAACAAATCAACACCAAAAGAAGTAGAAGACAGGAAATAACTAAAATCAGGGCTGAAATCAATGAAATTCAAACAAAGGAAACAATTCAAAAAACTGACAAAACAATATGAGATAGATTCAAACTAAAAAGCTTCTTCTCAGCAAAAGAAACAATCAATGAGGTGAACAGAGAGCCTACATTCTGGGAGCAAATTTTTGCCACACACACATCAGATACAGCACTGATCTCCAGGAATATATAAAGAACTCAAAAAACATAAAACCAAAAAAACAAACAACCCAATCAATAAATGGGCTAAGGAGCTGAACAGACACTTCTCAGAAGAAGATATATAATCGATCAACAAATATTTGAAAAAATGTTCAACACTTCTAGCCGTTAGAGAAATGCAAATCAAAACTAACTTTTCATCTTACGCCAGTCAGAATGACAGTTATCAAGAATACAAACAACA
>CM053411.1:63308253-63401415 GCA_028644305.1 Xerus rutilus | reverse complement strand
AGAGTTGTAATGAGGGGTAAAGTTTCATTCCTAACCATTCTTGTTACAGTGAAAACAAAATCATAATGGAGTCCTAAAAAGTAACACTAACTTCAAGTCTAGGAAGGATCTCCCAAACGCAGCTTTGTAACAATATAAATATTTATCACCTACCTTTTTCTTCAATTCTTTCCCAAGTTTGGTCAACTCTTAGATCATCCTGTTTTTTCTATCCATTTAATTTTGAGTTTTTGAATTTTTGATTCAAGGTGATTTTTGTCTTAACTGAGTGCATTTTTGTCTTAACTACAAGTGCTTATTTAAGGATATTTAATTCAAGTTTGGGAATGTTCTGTTATAGTGTTTTTCTGCATTGTGGTTGGGGAGCATAGCTTAAGTGCTTTGATTTTCACTTATTTTCTATTTTTTCCTTATATTAGCTTTAATGGATGATGCCTCTCTTTTTTTGTACAGTTTGTATATAATACATAATGCTATCTGAATATAACAAGAAGAGTAATATGCAGACAGGAAAAGTAGTGTGAACTGGCATGCCAGGTTTCTTTTATTACCTAGCATATTATAAAGTAAAGTGCCTGCCTGCTTTTCCTTCTCTCTCTCTCTCTCTCTCCTTTGGTACTGAGGACTGAATCCAGTGGCCATATACCACTGAATTAAGTCCCTAGCCCTTTCTATTTTGAGACCGGATTTGTTAAGTTGCCAAAGCTGGCCTTCAACTTCTGATCCTCCTGCTTTCCAAGTAGCTGGGATTACAGGTGTGCGCCACTGCGCCTGGCCGGAAGTACAATTTCCTAATTGACACATTGTGTATATGGAGGGATAGGGGTGAAGGTGTTAGGTAGGGTCAATTCTTAATATTTTTGTCTCTTCTTTCCTTTCTTTCTTGTCACAATAAAGATTTCCTCTTAGAAGTTAGCAATACTCAAAGAACAAATACAAAATAGTTAAAAAAAAGACAAAACTTTTTATATAATATTAAAAATTGTTGGGAATGAACACTAAATTCAGTCTAATCTTTGTCACTTGAACTTTTCTGATAGTGCTGTAAGACTTTACCATGTTTGTGCAATATAATAAACACTGAACTCCCATTAAAAAAATAAAGTTAGTAATACCCTCTGCCTTCTGTATATGCTGTACATGAGGAATAGGGTTTTGTTTTCCTTGTTAATCTGTTTGATCTTTACAGAATGTGTAAAAAGGTATATTTTTAAGTGGTCATCATTCTACTGCAACACAGGAGTAATTTACCAGACCATTAAATAAGAGGTACCGTCACTCTTAGGTAACAAACACAATTGATCTGATTGATACCAAGCAGTAAGTATGCTGGAGAAGGAGTTTAAGGTTGTATTTCAGATTCTATTTGGAAATCAGCCCTCCTGGCTAGAATCTTATCTGTCTCACCCAGCTTCTTTTCCACTTTATCTTCTACTTTAGGTGTAATCTCATTAAAGGTGAGCTAAAGAAGAAGGAAGGAACTTTAGCTGCTTCTCTTTAATCCCTCACAAAAATTCAGCTAGAACAGGGTTTTCAACCTCAGTATTATTGCTGTTTTGGGTTGGATAAGTCATATGGTGGGGCCATTCTGTGTATTGTAGGGTGTTTAGCAGTATCCCTAACCTCTAACCATTAGATGTCAGTAACAGCTCTTCCTCTGAGTTGTGATAACCAAAAATGTTCTTACACACTCAAATGTCTCCAGGAGGGGGTAAAATTGTCCAGGGTGAGAAGCACTGAGCTAGGGTAGGGACATATTAAATTGAAGATACTGAAAAACAACATAACATTAAAAAAGGATTCTGATGAGTAGACCTGAAATAGGCAAGTACAAGCTTAGGCTGTAAGCTAAAATAAGCAGATTTTAAGAATGTTAATGATGTTTTATGGTTTTTTTTGTGGAGGGTACTGGGGATTGAATTTAGGGGCACTCGACTACTGAGTCACATCCCCAGCCCTATTTTTTTTTTTTTGGCACTGAAGATTGAACTCAGGGGCACTCGACCACTGAGCCACATCCCCAGCCCTATTTTGTGTTTTATATAGAAACAAGGTCTCACTGAGTAGCTTAGCGTCTTCCCATTGCTGAGGCTGGCTTTGAACTTGCGATTCTCCTGTCTCAGCCTCCCAAAGTGCTGGGATTACAGGCATGTGCCACCGTGCCCAGCATGCTTTATGTTTGTTTGTTTGTTTTAAAATATTTTTTTAGTTGTAGATGAATGCATTATCTTTATTTATTTATTTTTATGTGGTGCTGAGGATCGAACCCAGTGACTGATGCATGCAAGGCAAGCACTCTACCACTGAGCCACAACCTCAGCCCCGCTTTATGTTTTTTAATGAGGAAGAAGTGAGTTCTCAGAGATGGCATTTCAGGTCAGAGAGACAGAGAATACCACTAAAGGGTACAGAGTACATTCAGGAAGGGGGACCTAAATTGGACTTCTTGGGGACATCAAGATAAGACAAGGAAACTCTCAATAGGAGCCACAATAGGAACAAAGAAAACTCAGAACAGGCAGAACTTTGAAAGTCAAAATGTTCTTAGTATGAATAAAGGCTCTAATGTGCTTAGGACAGAAGAGGTCGAGGGCAAGACCAAATTAACACATAAATCTAGTTTTGCTGATCTTCAAAAACATCTATGACCTTTGCACACAGTAACATTCACCAGGGCTTGTAAGTTTAACTTACTTAACATCCTTCTGTGGGGCTCCAAATTTATTTTTCTTGCATAGGACTTGGCCATGATAAAGTCCCATCAAGGCCTTTGATTCTTTGGTCACTGCCAGCTCTCCAAATTTCTTAAAAGCAAAGAACAAGAAAAGGTAGAAATTTACAGTCTGCCTGACTGGGATCCTTCGGTTTGTTTTTCTCTGCAGAGCACACGTAGTGCTCACAACATCTCAGTTTCTCAGGGGTGCTCAGGAGACTCAGTGGTGTCTGTGCTGTCTCCCACTGATTTTTTTTTTAAATTATTCTCATCTGCAGCATGCTCTGACTAGTGCTTTGAAAGGTTTTGGATGTAACTTACCTCTTGGATTCTTTTTTTAAAAAATATATATATGTATTTTTTAGTTGTCAATGGATTTTTATTTTATTTACTTATATGTGGTGCTGAGAATTGAACCCAGTACCTCACACATGCTAGGCAAGCACTCTACCACTGAGCTCCAGCCCCAGCCCCAACTTCTGGATTCTTTACAGCAGAGGTTCAGTATTCTTTGTCACAAAACTATGTCTTAGAGCCAAACAGGCCTTCATAAATATCTCCAGCCACTTTATTTGGGTTGGGAAGAAGAGGCCCAGACACATGAAGTGACTCTGCTATTTAAAGCCACACTACTTCAAAGGGGCAGAAATGGAACTTGATTCCTAACTCTAGTTCTTTTTCCACAATACCAGGCTGCCCTGCAAGATACCTACCAACACTTTTTTTTTTTTAATATTTATTTTTTTTAGTTGTAGGTGGACAGAATATCTTTATTTTATTTTTATGTGGTGCTGAGGATCGAACCCAGTGCCTCACGCATGCTAGGCGAGTGCGCTACCACTGCGCCATAACCCCAGCCCCAATACCTACCAACACTTTAAAAAGTATCTCAATTTAGTGGTTAACAGCATAAGATTTAGAGTCTGGATTTGACACAATTGGGTTTGAGTACAGGCACATGCCTATAATCCCAATGACTCAGGAAACACAGACAGGAGGATCTCAAGTTTGAAGCCAGCCTCAGCAGTTTACTGAGACACTTAGGAACTTAGCAAGACCCTGTTTCAAGATTGTGTACATGTGCCACTATACCCAGCCTATCTTTGTCTTTCACTGGGTATGAGACATTTCTTTTCATTTTCTAATCACCAAAAAGAGGCTGAGATTCAACATTTCATCTCTAGGTCCTAACAGGTACTCTACCAGTGTATTCATTTTGCCACAACAAAAATCAGTCCAAATGCAGAACAAAACCGTCCAAGTGCTGGGCATGGTGGAGCATGCCTGTAATCCTAGCTACCAGGGAGGCTGAGGCAAGGAGGATCGCAAGTTGGAAACCAGCCCGGGGAACTTAACAAGGCCATCTGAAAATTAAAAAAAAAAAACAAAAAACGGGTAGAGCACCCCTGGGTTCAGTCCTCAATACCACAGAACAAAACAAAACAAAGTAAAACAAAACACAAAAAACTGTGCAAGAGATTCATTTTGAAAGGGTTGTAACTGCTGCTGTTTCTTCTAGTTACAAATTCATTACAAAGCGCAAGTTCAAACATCTGGAGACCATCAGTATTTTCTCAGCATCAACTTGTTCACTGAGAAATGACAACCACTGAAGAAAAAAAAATTATTAGGCTTTGGATATTTTTTTTTCTACTTTAAACAGAGTACTAGATCTTTGGTTTCCCTGTAACAGATAATAAAAAAGTGGAAGGAAGGAACTTTACCTGTGATTCAGCAAGATAACCAGCATCAGTCCCTTCCTCAAGTCCAGTTTTTACGACCTAGAAACCACAGACAGCATTTGTTCAGTGTTGAAATAGACTGGTGAGGTGTTTAATAATGCTTAGTTAAATTGCCAGTATTGGTAGGCTTTTCAAAGAGTAGGTCAAGCTGAGTCACAGTGGCTCGCGCCTGTAATCCCAGCACTTTGGGAGGCTGAGACAGGAGAATCGCGAGTTCAAACCCAGCTTCAGCAACGGTGAGGCGCTAAGCAACTCAGTGAGACCCTGTCTCTAAAGAAAACACAAAATAGGGCTGGGGATGTGGCTCAGTGGTCGAGTGCCCCTGAGTTCAATCCCTTGTACCAAAAAAAAAAAAAAGAGTAGGTCAAAAGTCTAGATTTATGAGAAAGTAGAGGACTGAGTACCTGGTTGCTCTAGACTGAACTCTCCATCTCTGAGGCTACTGCTGAACCGAACATGAAGTGGAAGCAGGAGAGATGCTTACTTCATTTCTCTAGCTTCCCTTCTTTCTCCAAATGTAGGCAGACCCTCGACTTCTACTCTTAGCCCTTTCCTCTCTCTATGCTTTCTTCCTCCGATGCATGATCTAGTTTATCACATGAATATGAACTCTATGAAATTCTACTTCACATTGGGGTAAGAGCTATCCTAAGTACAATGGCAAATACAGAAGACAAAAATGACCCTGAGCCTAATCACCATAATCTATGGGAATGACAAAACCAAACCAAACTACATCCACATTCCTAACCCTGACTTTTATTAAACCATTGTTTGAATTTCCCATAACATCTAAACTCAAGGCCCTAAAATTTAATTATAATTCCTCTTTGGCAAGTTTTTTTACTACTTCTGTATTTTTACTTTTACTATTACATCTCAGGGTCTTACTCAAACGTAAAGCCTAACTTACCAAGTTACTTGGCTAATTCATTGCTCTACATTCTCTCTCCCAATATTCATTTTTACCCACTACTATGAAAACGGCTCTTTATAATCTATGGGACAAAAGTAAAATTTGTCAATTTAAATATCAACATTCTAAAATCTAGTTTCAAGCTGCCTTTCTTCAGACATCTCACTTCTCACCTTTAAAAGCTGGTTTCATTGACTGCTCCTTGAAGAATCTTTCATTTTCTAGCTTCCATGACTATTCAAAATACCCAATCCACCTGACACAACTTTCCCTTCACCTACCCTCCACTAATTTTTCAGGGCTCAGGTCAGAGTTCCTGAAGCTCTTCCTGATTCTCTGGCTCACAGTGATTGGTCTCTCCCATGTCCTTAGTAATCCTCTTGGTACCTGCCATTACTCTTTTCTTTTCTTTTTTTTGGTACTGGAGATTGAACTCAGGGGTACTCGACCACTGAGCCACAACCCCAGCACACTTTTTATTTTTTGAGACAAGGTCTTACTAAGTTGCTTAGGGCCCTCATTAAATTGCTGAGGCTGTCCTTGAACTTATGATTCTCCTTGTTCAGCTTTCCCAGTCACTGGGATTACAGGTGTGTGCCACTGTGCCAGGCTCAGAACCAGTCTTTTTTTTGGTACTGGAGATTGAATTCAGGGGCACTCGACCACTGAGCCACATCCCCAGCCCTATTTTGTGTTTTATGTAGAGACAGGGTCTCACTGAGTTGCTTAGTGCCTCACCGTTGCTGAGGCTGGCTTTGAACTCGTGATTCTCCTTTCTTAGCCTCCCAAAGTGCTGAGATTACAGGCGTGCACCAATGTGCCTGGCTCTGCCATTTACTCTTGAGCTGCCTTATGTCTCTTCCACAGCTATCTGCATATCCACATGTATATGTTTAATATCTCTCACCCAGACGGTGAGATAAATACCAATAGGGAAGGGATAATGTTTCACATTCTATTTTATTTTTCTTCAGTGTTGGGGACTGAACCCAGGGCCTCGTGCATGCTAGGCAAACATTCTACCAGTGAGCTACACCTAGCCTATGTTCCATATTTTATGTAATCTGGTGCCTTCTGCTCAAAATATATTTTTTGATTGACCCATTCTCCAATTCTGAAGTCTTCAATTATATGCTCTCTTAATCCTCTTATCTTGGACTTGGACTTTTCAGATGGAAGAGTTCTAAATTTTAAAGTCTACCTTGGACAGGTTTCTTTAATCCTATGACCATTTTAACTATTCTCCTGGATCTTTTTTTACATCATTACATTTTCTTAATAATTACAGCAACTGGGAGCCAGGCACAGTGACGCATGCCTATAATCCCAGCAGCTTGGGAGGCTTAGGCAGGAGGATTGAGTTCAAAACCAGCCTCAGCAATTTAATGAGACCCTGTCTCAAAATGAAATATAAAAAGGGCTGGGGATGGGCCTCAAGAGTTAAGTACTCGGGGCTGGGGCAGTAGCTCAGTGGTAGAGCTCTTGCCTCGCATGCGTAAGTCACTGAGTTCGATCCTCAGCACCACATAAAAATAAAAAATAATAAAGATATTGCATCCATCTACAACTAAAAAAATTAAAAAAAAAAAAAAAGAGTTAAGTACTACTGGGTTCAATCCCTGGTACCAAAAAAAAAAAAAAAAAAAAAAAAAAAAGCAATGAGGAAGTCTCTGAGGGATTTTAGGTGCTGACAGTGGTTCTGACCAAGGATAGAATAACCATCATTTTTGTGTCAACTACCTCATAATTCATGTATAATATTTCACTGGCCTTGTTTTGGTGACAAGCCTTAGGATTCTTTCCTGCTTTCCTGGTTTCTTACTGACAGATTTAAACTCATCAACCGAGGAACATGTCTAACACTGTTTTTCCCAAATACTTCATTTTATGACTCCTTAGAGCCTGACACGTTCTTCCCCTACTTTGCAAGTACTTTAATAGCAGACTTAAGAACTTCAGTACTGATATCTGTGGCCCAAAATGGCAATATGCTTTCTATAAGGGTAGAAAGTATGAGAAAGGTAAGCGCACAGGCTAAGAAGACTCACATCAATTATCTTCAGAGGGGCAGGATACAGGCCTTTGGTCTGCTTTCGCACTTTTTCTTCCACGGTTTTGTAAATCTGTCGTCTAACAAATGGAATAGTCATGGCATATGCTGTCAGTTCTGCAAAGTAAAAATGCTTTTAGATACTTTTGCAAAGAGTCTAGCTCTCTTGTTAGTTTGTTCTGTAAACTCCATAAAAATCCAGTAATTCTAGCTACTTTTAAAGAACTATTCTTTAAACACACAATCTAAACATGCTTTAATTAGCTGCTAAATGTTGAAGCTTGGCCTTGGTACATGCAGGTTTATTATACTATTATAGTACTGTACTTTTGTATTAATGTTTAAATTTTTCTAAAATACAAGTTTTTTTTGTTTTGTTTTTTAAAAGGCTTTAACTGACCATTTTAACTTGACTCTAGTGCAGAGCAGTGAAATCCTTTATGGTTAACTTTATGCTTACAGTAAATAATGTACTCCACTTCTTTTTCATTCTGAATCTATAGCAAATAAAACCAATGCCCAAGGGCACAGCTTTGCCTTGGTTTTTTACAAAGATACTCACTTTCCACCAATCCCTTGTTTCTCTTAGGAGAGATCTTCTTATCAACTAGTCCATTGGCAAAAGTAACTGCAACTTCTTCTAGGTATTCAATTGTCCGTTCCTCTGGAGGTTTTACTCCTGGTCCTGTAAAATGGAACACAACAGATTGGAATGCAAGAGGATTTAGATCAGTCCCAGCTAGGCAAAAACCTAGGCATGCCAAAGCCAAAGGCTCCAGTGCAGTATGACATTTCAGACTACAGACTCGTAGGTGGCAGTTGAAAACTATGGACTCAAAAGAGGGGAAATACACTGGGCAAAGGTGCAACAATATGCTCAAGGTAGAAAACAAGGTCTTGAACCTTTCAGTTTGACTTCCACTTCTGTAGGATGTAGTATGTCTTATGTGTCTGGTATTATTGCTGCAAAACTGGAAAAAAATGCATAAATTGCAAAATCATTTGTAAAGACACCAGAAAGCTGTGGATTCACAAGGTCTATATAAACTAAAATTCCAGAAAGGGAAGAGCCTTTCTTAGGTGAACTGATGATTGCTGGTCATTTTCTTTTGGGGGATATGTGATGCTTTGGGGCATGGGGTGAAGCTGAAAGATACTACTGGGGGTCAAGTAAACTATCAGTTTTTAGTGATCATGCACACCAAGTCGGGAGCTCAAGGAAACCACATGCAAAGTCAGTTTTCTCCATGGAATATTTGTAGAATTCTAAGCCAGTTAGGAGACTTGAAGGGGCTAGATCAGAAAGGCAGAGTGAAATCTCTCACAGAGTCATCTATTTAGGACACAAAGTACTTCTATGGAGAAGGAGATCTGTAACAAACGTGCAACTGATTTCCCACTCAAGGCATTTGCCAAATTTGAACCTGCTGGAAGCAGGAGACTAGAGCGAGGCTCAGGCTGCGTGAGGGGTAGCTCAGTGGTAGAATGTATATTTACTAGGCACTGGACTCCACCCCAGCACCACACACACACAGTGAGGTTCCAAAATCCAAAGAAGGGAATTTACAGAGCTGTGAAAACAGATACCTACCAGGTTCTCAATTTAAAGTGTTTAAGAACTTCACTGGAGGAGGTGGCTGGGGTCTAAAAAGCAATCTCATACAGTCTGTGGCACTTAGGAAACAATTCTAATAGAGGGAGGCGCCTGCAACAGATACAAAACTGATCTCTCCTTTACAACATTTGTCTTGTTTTCAGTCTGTGTGGGGAAGGAGGAAAATGAACTGAACCCAAACCTTCTGAATGGTAAAAATTCATTTATCCAAAAAAGTCATCATGCAGTCCTAATCCTACAGAGAGGTCAAGGCAACTGAAATCTGTAAAGTAGAAATCTGGAAAGCGGGCACCACACAAAAGAGATCTTATACAAAGGCTCTTCAAAACTTTGACCAAGTATTATTCTGTACATGCATGAGAAGAAACTATCTGAGGCCAAGGGAAGAACCACCACAGAGGTGCAAGAAGAAGCCAGGAGACAAATCAACAAAGACCAATGTGATATTGGTAGACATATAGATAACTGGAAACAGGAAATTAAGATTATAGACCCAACTGAGCGCGGTGGTGCACGCCTGTAATCCTAGCACTTTGGGAGGCTGAGACAGGAGAATCGTTGCCATTCTCGGCAATGGCGAGGTGCTAAGCAACTCAGTGAGACCCTGTCCCTACATAAAACACAAAATAGCGCTGGGGATGTGGCTCAGAGGTTGGGTACCCCTGAGTTCAATCCCAGGTACCAAAAAAAAAAAAAAAGAAGATATGAAATGGGAAAAAGATCTGAACAGATACTTTACCAAAGATAAACAGAAAGTAAATAAACATGTGAGAAATACTCAGTATCTTTGGTGATTACAAAATGCAAAGTCACAATGAGGTATTACTACACTCCTATTAGAATGTTTAATAATAAAAGACTACCTATGTAAAGTGGTTGGAAACTAGAACTCTTATACACTGTTGGTGGGAATGCAAAGTGACATAACCAGTTGGGAAAATGATCTGATAGATTCTTTTTTTTTTTTTTTTTTTGGTACTGAGGATTGAACTCAGGGGCACTCAACCACTGAGCCACATCCCCAGCCCTATTTTGTGTTTTATGTAGAGACAAGGTCTCACTGAGTTGCTTAGCGCCTCGCCCTTGCTGAGGCTGGCTTTGAACTTGTGATTCTCCTGTCTCAGCCTCCCTAAGTGCTGGGATTACAGGCTTACGCCACCGCGCTCGGCTCTGATAGATTCTTAAAAGCCAAATACCTATCTAGTCAATCCACTCTTCTGTATGTATCCAACAGACGTGAAACTTGTCCACATCAAGACTTGTGGATCAATATTCATAGCAGCTTTATTCAGAATAGCCCCAAACTGGAAAACAACTCAAATGCCCATCACTTGGTGAATGGATAAATCAACTATGGCATATTGATACAACAAAATAAAACTCAGCCAGAAAAAGGAACAAACTACTGATACATGCAACCTGGCTAGATTTCAAAAACATTTTTCTAAATGAAAGACAAATAGCTGCACACTAGAAATGTCCATTTTTTTTTTTTTTACTGTAGTAGTGATTATACAGCCAGGTATATTTATCAAAACTCAAATTGTACATAAAAAGCGGTAAAATTATTATGTAAAAAATATTTCAATCATGCTGAATTTTAAGGAATATGAGAAGATAATGAGGGTAATGAATACACAATTCAGAAACATAGTTTCCATTTCATTTTTTCTTTTTCCTTTTTTTTGGTGGTACTGGGGATCAAACCCAGGGGCACTTCACCACTGAGCTACATTCCTATCTTTTTTTTTTTAACTTTGAGACAGGGTCTTACTACATGGCTGAGAGTCTCACTAAGTTGCTGAGGCTAGCCTTGAACTTGTATTCCTCCTGTTTTACTCTCTTGAGTTGCTGGGATTATAAGCATAGACCACTATGCCATACAGAAATTGTATGGGAGGAAGCAGTACATAAATAGACCACAATTACTGTTAACACTCTCATGTTGTTTGCTTCATACAGGTTTATTGTTAACACACACACACAAAATGGATAATGATACAGGTAATTTTAAGAATAAAAAATAATTACTTGTTTTAAATTCTGTACTCCTGATATCCAAATTATAAAGTAAAATAGAAATCAGGATAATGTTGATATGAAGTATTAGTATTAGTAATTTTAGAAAACTGCGTTCCTCAAAATCATGACTCATTTCCTAAGAGTGTGAGTGTCACTCTAACCGACATTGGAGACATCAACTCCTTCAGAAAATAAATAACTTTATAAGGCCCAATTTTGAGACACGCTAACACTTACCCAGGGGTTCCACCAGTTGGTCAACCAGTCCCATTTTCTTTGCTCTGTCTGCACGAATGTTTTTACCAGTCAGCATCATGTCAAAAGCAGCAGGCACACCCACCTAACAAGCAGCCAAGGATCAGAAGAATATGGAGGAAAACGAGGGTGACAAATGAGCAAATACCATAATGTGAAAAGTCAAGCCAGATTTTTAAGGTACTTATCGGTAAGTTAAATTTTACATACTGATACACATTTAGGTTTGGGATTAGATACTTCTAAGAGAAGAAAAAATGTCTTTATTTCTTCTTTTAATCTAATAAGTAAAATTTCTGTCTTCTGCAACTAATAAAGTGGAGAATTAATTTCATGTTTTCTAAAAGTATACACTTAGGTCATTCCAAATTTCTTTTCAACCATTCATATAATACGTAAAATTCCTATAATGGAACTACAGTGGAGATGCAGAAATCTGATAGTTTTGAGAAAGTCTTTAGAAAGAATTTTAGGATTAAAAAAATGGAATTCAGCTAGGGCTTCTTATGTGATACTAGGAAAACGATGTTTAGCAACAAATACTAATAAAAGTTAAAAAAAACCAATTCAACAAATATCTTCTATAAATATATGTTTATTCATGGTTTTAATAAATCCTTTGGACATTCCTATAAAGGAATGAACATTATTTATTATTTGAAGACTAATACCATAGGGGCTGGGGTTATGACGCAGTGGTAGCGTGCTCACTTAGCATGCATGAGTGCGATCCTCAGCACCACATAAAAATAAAATAAAGATATTCTGTCCACCTACAACTAAAAAATAAATGTTTAAAAAAAAAAAAGAAATACTCTTAGCAAAGAAGTTGATAGGAACTAGGCACCAAAAAAGGGGAAGATTTATGGTATTAGTCTTTTTTTTTTTTAATTTTTTAAAAATATTTATTTTTTTAATTGTAGGTGGACAGAATATCTTTATTTTATTTTTATGTGGTGCTGAGGATCAAACCCAGTGCCTCACGTGTGCTAGGCGAGCACGCTACCACTGCGCCATAACCTCAGTCCAAGAGTATTTCTTTTTTTGTACTAGGGATTGAACCCAGGGGTGCTTAACCACTGAGCAACACCCCTGGCCCTTTTTTTGTTTTTTATTTTGAGACAGTGTCTCACCAAGTTGCTTAGGGCCTCACTAAGTTGCTGAGGCTGGCTTTGAAGTTGCACTCCTCCTGCCTCAGCCTCCTGAGTTGCTGTGATTACAGGCATGCACTATCACGCCCAGCTGCAAGAAGTATTTCTGCAAAGCCTTGTTTTCACTGAGGAATCTACAATGTCAAAAGCTACAAAGTTTGGTAGGCCCTCCAATTTGTTATTAAGATTGCTCTACAGCCTCCAGATCTGATTCTCCTTCCCCTTGTCCTTAAGAATTCAAGGATGGGGAGTAGGAGCACTTGCCTAGCATGCACAAGGCCCTTGGTTCAATCCCCAGTATTTAAAAAAAAAAAAAAAAGAATTTAAAAGCATGATGGGGCTGGGTGGGGTGGCATACACCTGTAATCCCAGTGCCCAGTGGCTTGGGAGGTTGAGGCAGGAGGATCTCAAGTTCAAAGCCAGCCTTAGCAATGGCGAGCTGGTAAACAACTCTGTGAGACCATGTCTCTAAATAAAATCAAAATAGATCTGGGGATGTGACTCAGTAGTCAAGAGCCCCTGAATACACCTCTCCCCACAAAAAGTGTGATGGGTTTCTCCTGTCTGATAGGAAATAGTGAAAGGAGAGAGTCTAACTCAGAGAATGAGGGAAAAAGATCTGCCTCATATTTATTATGAAATATAACCTATGATTTTGAAAAGATAAGATTCCATGCAGAGAAGGAACAAATAAAACTAAAAGCTCTGGAAAAGCAAGGCATATATCTTATTTATTTTTACCTTCTTTAGGGACCAACAAAGGACCTGATTGATAATTCTATGCAATTAAATAAATATCAGGAATAAAAATCTGACATTGATCCTAAAATACTCTTATTTGGGTCCTAAATTCTACAATGAATGCCTGTATTCATTGTGTTTTGTACAAAAGGAAATAGATCTAAAGGGACACTTGCGTTTCCAGATTCTAAGTTCATGGGGGTGAGGCAGGGGGGAAGGGTGGATGGAAGGGAGGGGGGTCTTAAACTCACCATTTTGGGCAGCCTTTGGGTGCCTCCTGCTCCTGGTAGGATCCCCAGCAAGACTTCAGGGACACCTAATACTGTTTTTCTATCTTTTGTTGCTATTCTGTACTGACATGCAATGGCGAGCTGCAAACAAATGAAAAAAAAAATTAGACTGTTGGAAAATATTAACTTCATAATATCTTATGACCTCTGAGGGTCTAAAGATTACTTATAAAGCCGGAAGGTGACAGGGTGGCATCTGATGCTCTCTATAATTTACATTTGCAGTCTTTTTTCATGCTTTCACCTTAAATTAAGGAGAAAGCATAATCTGATGTGGACTCCAAGCGAAGAAGCCCTGTACTCTAGAGACCCATCCTTCCAATCAGGCAGGTCTACTTGGTTTCCCTCAGAGGCGCTGCTTATCCTTGCCTTTGCTCACTCTGCACTGGTACATGGAATGCATTTTTCAATCATTTTCTGATTAATCAAATTCAGCCCATCTTTTAGGCAAAGGCCCAAGTTTTCTTAATTAACATATGTGAAAATGTCCCACAGAGCCTCACACATGCTAAATATGCAATAAATGTTATTTTCTTTTCCCCTCCTTCTTTTCTTTTTCTTTTTTTTTTTTTTTAAATTTTTTTTTTTAGCTGTAGATGGATATAATGTCTTTATTTTATTGCTTTGTATGTGGTGCTGAGGATTGAACCCAGGGCCTCACGCATGCGAGGCAAGCGCTCTACCGCTGAGCTACAATCCCAGCCCCCCCTCCTTCTTTTCTTACATGCTTTCTACATATAAGAAACTCTTGGGAGGCTAGGATGGTAGAGCTCAGTGGTAGAGCGCTTGCCTCGCATGCATGAGGCACTGGGTTCAATCCTCAGCACCACATAAAAATAAATAAAGATATTGTGTCCATCTACAACTAAAAAAATATTTTAAAAAAAAGAAAAAAAAAAGAATCTCTTGGGCTGCGGTTGTGACTCAGCGGTTGAGCACTTGCCTCGCATGTGTGAGGCACTGAGTTCAATCCTCAGCACCATATAAAATAAATAAAGGTATTGTGTTCATCTACAAAAAAAAAAAAAAAAAAAAGAATCTCTTCTCTCCAATCTTATATTATTTACCATCTTTACTACTCACAAGAAACTTAAATGTTTACCTTGTTTTTCTCAACCAGATTTAAAAACATGAACATGGATCACACTTTTCAATCTTTGCCCTTCAAACTTCAACTGGGTTTCTAGAACTCAAAAGAACCTTGGAGACCCAGTTCAAATCTCAGTTTGTATGTTAAAACATTACACCTTGGTTCACCTGTCCTATGCCAGTTGCTCTGTCACACAGATTAAGGACTAAAACCTATTCAGAAGTTTGATATTAAAAAAAAAGATGAATATCTTCTGAAAATGTTTTGCAAGCTAAATAGCAGCCATAGTTTTATAGCTGTGAATCCCACCAATGAACTGGGGTGTCTGAATAACTGAAATACATCTGTACCTCAAGTCCTCCTCCCAAACAGGATCCACTGATGGCAGCCACGACAGGTTTTGGGGACCTTTCAAGTTTCTCAAACATTCTCTGTCCTTCCTGTGATATCTGTGTTGCTTCTTGAGGGGTCTTACAAGAGGCTAACATGCTGAAGTAGCCACAAAAAGTGAAGAGGAAAAAATGAAAGATGAAACCACAGCCTACTTTGTTTAATACTTCATCTACTATATACTTACCTCATTATACCACATGTCAACCTTTGGTAATGAGTTTTTAAATAGAAAACAAAAAAATGCGTCACACAATTTATTTTCATTTCTATAACAAATCATCAGATGACAAAGCTTTGTATTTGAGAAATATATAATTTCTGTAGATATAAAATACATATATTTGTATATGTCACCTGGTTAATATTTTCACTATGAAATTAAATGGCAATCAAAACAAGAGCAAAAAGACAACAAAATACAAAACTCTTAGGTTGTTTAGAGGGGCCTAAAACTTTATTAATAGACCTCCTAATTTTGGGGGTCGGGGTTGAACCCAGGGGCACTTAACCACTGAGCCACATTCCCAGTCTTTTTTTATTTTTTATTTTGAGACAGGGTCTAACTAAGTTGCTTAGGGCTTCACTGAGTTGCTGAGGCTGACTTTGAACTTGTAATCCTCCTGCCTTAGCCTCTGAAACTGCTGGGCTTTCAGGTGTGCCCCCACCATACCTGGCCTCCTCTAATGATTTAAAAAAAAAATCTCGTATAATAATAATATTGTAGAAAAGACTACATTTAGTTTTACATGATTTAAGCAATAAGCCCCTCTATTTTGTCAGTCTTGCTATACTCATGAAAATAACATAAAAAAAATTTCCAGAAAATTTACTTCTGCTTTCTTTTAAAAGGAGGAATTATTAGGTCTAAAAAATGTTCAAGATAAAAGGCAACTTCAAATTTCCTAAAACTTACTTGATATCAGCACCTGCAACAAAGCAGCCTGGCTTTGATGAGATGAGGACGGCACTTTTGATTTGGTCACTGGCCCAAACTTCATTCATTACTTCCATGAACTCTGTTTGTACTTCTTTATTCAGTGTATTTACCTGCAAAAGGGAAATAAATCTAAGGGTTGAAATTTGAAATACCAGATGCCCACTACTATCATCAAATGGTATTCTGATTATGAAAAATGTGTTTATCCAGCAAACATATATTGTTAGAAGGAAGGAGAAACAGAAAACAAACAACCTCAGTAGTTTTCTGTTCTGGCACATTTAGTCAAGTATTAGCACACCTTCCTTTAAAAACAGGAGAAATCTAAGTTATATTCCTAAGAGTTTGAATCATACATAGCTTATACATAAGTTCACAAACATTTACTGGCAGGGAAAAAATCTGTATAATATTAAGGAAAAAAGGAAATCAAAATCAGACATATAGTATGATCTTAGCTTTATAAATATTATTTATTAAAAATGGATTAAATGTGGTTATCTTTGGGTTTGGATTATGAATGATTATTACTTTCTTTATAATTTTTTGTAGTTTTAAATTTTTCTGTCACTGGCATGTATTATGTTTAGAAAAACAGTCAATGAGAAAATTCTGAAAAAAACCCTTAAGCTTGAATCATTGGTTAGTGAGTGCTAAGATTTACTCTAGTGAAAAGGAATGGCTTTTATTCCTAATTTGTGATCGTTGTCAAGTGCTTTCATCTAGGACTCTGGTTATAAGATTTTTAAAGTATGAAAGCTTTACACCAATTTGAGATGGGGAAAAGCATGGGCTTCTGTGATATAGTTCTTCTTGGCAAAAGACTGGAGTAATACTGCATACCTTGTTGAAGTTGCCAGACACAAATGAGGTTCCACTTTGAAAAGAACTTGATTTCCAATATTTGAATAGATAGAATAGATCCCAAGAAGCTTAAGAGCCAAGTGCCCGCATTTAACCCAAGCAATGTACTATGAATAATGATTTATGTAGGTAATGAAGAAAATGGATCCAATAAACTCATATTTAAGATGAGCAGTGAGTTTCAATTCTTACAAAGTTTGTATTTTGGTTTTTATCTAATAAGTCATCTCCTTATTCTACCTGTAACAGAAGGCTAGTCTTATTAATCTTCAATATTAATCTCACATGTAGAGTAAACAAGGAGGAATTCATACACAAGAATATCTGCTTCAGAAAACTATCTTCTTGGGGAGATCTGTCAAACTTTAACTATCAACATTATAAATCCATGTGATAGGACTATTGCCAGATTGGTAGATTCCTTCTCATTTAGGATTGGATTAATAAATGTAGTTAGTAGAAATAAATTGCAGAAAGTTAAATTAAGTACCTTTGAATTGGGTGAGTTAATTCGAATAACTGCCACACTCCCTTTGACTTCATAGTTAATATGGGTTCTAGCTAAAAAGACAAGAAAAATGTATTAGTAAACATGTTTATTATAAAATAATCTACAAAGCAATGTAAGTATGACCACAAGAAATTAAACTTACCCAGCAAAGCAGAAGACACTGAAAAGCTGCGGCAACTATAACCTATATGGAAAAGGCATTTCAAAATTATTTAGCAAAACAGAATTTCTGTAGTACCTGGTAGGTATAGCAAAGCTGGAATTTTCAGTAACAACCACTCACCCCCAATCAGAACAATGTATTTTAGACCATCATTGTGACTATTACTGCATCTTTTTCATTTCGATTATCAGGTCATGTGATTATTTAGACACTAAATAAGGTAGGTAAGAGAATGTCCTCTCACGCCCTGCCAAAGATGACACATCCTCAGAACCTGTGAATATATTAGGTTACATGGCAAAGAGGGATTGAAGTTGCAAATGGAATTGATTGCTAGTCAGTTGACCTATATAGGGAGAGTATCATGGATTATCCAAGTGGGTTTAGTGTAATCACAAAAGGGAAGAGAGAGGTGAAGAGAATCAGAGAGATGGCAATGAGAGAATGACTTGGCCTCAGCATGTTGGAAGAAGAAGGAAGGGAGTGAGCAACAAGTCAAGAATGCAGGCAGCTTCAAGAATTCTTCAACAAGTCAAGAATGCAAGCTAGAAAAGGTAAAGTAACTGATTTTCCCTTAGAGCACCCACAATGACCAGAGCTCTGTTAGCACCTTTGATTTTAGCCCATTATGGACTTCTGACCTCTTTAACTGTAAGATAATAAAGTTTTACTTCTTTAGATAATAAGCTTGCGGTAATTTGTTACAGCAGCAATAAGAAACTAATACAGTAAGCAATAAGTAAACTACAAAGCAATCCTTAAAGTCAGTTTCAAATGTACTCCAAACATATCCTAACTATGCTTTCCAGGCACATCTACTTACATCTTTCTGGAGAGATGGACTTTCTGGTGTCATCAAAAGTAAAATCAAGGGGCAATAGTGGCTACTATAAATGAAACATTCCAACTTTGCTATTATAAGTATTTCTAACTGAAAATGTCTATACTGTACTCCACCAAAAGTATTCCTACATTTTTGATAATAAAGACCAGCTCTATTCTCTCCTTCTTAATCTCTTCTTTAGTTTAGGTTCTCCAGCATGATGATATAGAGATCTATCCTGATATGACTTATAGCCATCTTGGTTGTAACTAACATTTTGCTTATCGGGGTAAACTGGCAAGCACCCCAAACCCTACAGGACAAACAAAATGGTTAAGATAGTCGGCTGAGTGTGTTGTGCTGGCCAGACTATTTCTTCACTGACAATGGACATATCAATAGTTTTTGAGAAAGGCCAGGTACTTTCTGGTTGGCTGTGGCCCAACTCTGTCTAGCTTAGCATACAAATTCATTCTTCCTAGGGCTGAGAATGTAGCTCAATGGCCTAGCAAGCATGAGGTCCTAGGTTTGATCCCCAGCATTGAATGCCCCCCCCCCAAATCCTTCTTCCTACCTTGGGTGTGAGGATCTATCAACCTTTTGGGCTGCAGCCCAAGCACAATTAAGTCCCCAATAAATTGTACTTTGTGCAATCCTGGATCTATCTGTCTCTTTCTTCAGTCACATGGTCCTTCTCATACACTAGGACTGGGTTTTTCCATAACAAAGATGCTGATGTGATCTTTTGATTAGTGGAAGGTCTTTCAATCTGGACTCTAAAAGAGAAGGTAAAGAATATTGGGGAATTCTAGGCAAATTTATTTTGGGCATCACTCTATCTCTTTTTTACCATTAAGGGTCACTTCTACTCTGCTCTCATCCAAACATCTTGCTCTATGTGGTAACCAAGTTGTTCTGGAGGAAACCAAGTATCAACATCTCTTAATTACAACTTCTGATCGCCTTCAAAAAATCTTTTTTCTCTTGTCTTTCATTCATGGTTTATTTCAAACCACTTCTCCTATGTGCCTCTTTAATACTGTACTCCTTTTCCTTCCTCAAGGAGTACACTGCTTCTTGTACTCCTTCTTCCAAATCTTGCTGTTGTCTTAGGAAAAAGTTTTCTCTTTGGTTTTAAAAATAAAAACAAATAAATCATTCCTTAGCTGATTAGCAGCTATACACATGAAACTCTTACACTCAGGAAAAGGCATACATCTTAAAATGTTATCAAATATAACACAGCTAATACTTTAATAATATATCCAGTGGTTCCTTCTTCTTCTAATTATTCTGGCTTTCCCCACATATTATTTTTTTCTTCTTTTTTGGGGTAGTGCTGGGGATCAAACCCAGGGCCTTCTGAATGCTAGGCAAATATCTACCATTGAACCACATCCCTGGCCCCCAATTATTATTATTTTTCAAAATTATTATTATTAAAACTTGTTTATTTCTAATTTTCATTGAATTCTAATTTTCACTGAATGTGTGGGAACCACTGATTTGGAGAACCCAATGATGGTGGGTAGAATGAGGAAGACCATCAATATTTAGCCAAAGCTCTTGCTTCTTCCATCTTTTTCCTCCATTTTTCAATTATTTAAAGGAAGGGAAGGGAAAGGAAAAGAGAGGAAGAGAAGATAAAGGAAGGGACAGAAAATAGCAGCTTTATATAGGTCTGAAAGGCAAAATAACATATTATTGAGAAAACTATACCTGGCCCCAAAACCAGAGTAGGGTGATCTCAGGTTCTGCCTGCATTTGCTTTGTAAGCAATCCAAGTCAGCTCTCTTAGTACAAAGACAAAGAATGAGTTCAACCATAAGGTTTATTTACTACCTGCGTAATCATGAACAAGTCCCTGGGTGAATTTCAGTGATTTAAGACAGGAGAAGCCATCCATCATTTTCACTCAGTGCCTCCTCTCTGCTTTTCTACTATTTGAAATGTGTGTCATTTGTATTTATCACTCTTCCTTCTTTGTATCTGCATCATGGTTCCAACATTTTCTATAAAATCTCACCTCCAGATTTCAACTATACAACTACGGTCTCTTCCTGCCCAGTTTGTTTTTGTTGTTGTTCTTTTTGTGTGTGTGCTAGGAATTAAACTCAGGGGTGCTTTACCACTAAGCTATATCCTAGCCCTTTTCTATTTATTTTGAGATGGGGTCTTTTTAAGTTGCCCAGGATGGCCTCAAACTTGTGCTTCTGTTGCCTTAGCCTCCCAACTTGCAGAGATTATAAGCATGAGCCTCTGCACACTGCTTTCCTCCTGCTTTTTGAACTTTATCATTTACTGTTTTGTTCTCTAATTGCTGCAGTTGTAGCAGGTGTTCTGTTAACCAAATTATAATCTCTTCCAGCATCACATCATTCAAAACCATTTATTGTGATCTAACACGTACTATGCACTGTTCTAGGAACTTGAAGTATATCTAGGTACTTTGAGTGAACAGAAAAAGGTAACAAACAAACAAACAAAAAACCTGTCTTGGTGAAGATTACATTCCAGGGCAACAGGGGATATGATATCTAGGAAGAATCAGTTCTTACTCAATACAGATAAATGAAAACATGAAAATCAATCTGGAATCAAAAAGAAGTTTTCCTGAAAAGTAGAAATTCTAGTAGGAAGGGAAGCAAGGGATAAGACATGCCATTTAGAATGGGCAGAGTAGAGCAGAGTGGGATTGGACTGACTGGGAGAGTAGTTTGAGAGAGGTGAGGTAGAAAGAGAAAATCCAAGAAACATGAATATGTAAATAAATACACCAGAAGTGCTTAAGTGAAAAAAGAAAAGAAAAGAAGAGCAAGCATGGATTGCAATTTGAAGGATCAAATAATTGAGTTAACAGGGAGGTATGCATTAGCCATTAATATAAGCCATTTTAACTCTTGTCCACTAACCTGCTTTTGCTGTAAACACAGCCCACACACTTACATAAAACCTCTTTTAAATAGAGACAAAAAGACAAAATCTACAAATGTACAAACATATTTAGAAAAGAATTCCAAACCATACTCAACTAAATCAAGTTGAAATACAAGGTGACTTTGTTTTTGGAATCTGTCGTAACAGCAAAGCTTACTCTAGCAGCTGGGTGAACTTTAGCCTACATCTACTGTGCCAGTAAAAGAGAAACCTTTGTCCTACTTTTTAGTTATCTTCATATGTAACTCAAGTGAATACCTAGACCATGTGAGACTATAGTCAGTGGAGACAGTTGAATTGCACTGACACAAATTTCAAATTTGAAAATGTTAGTTTGGTTTTAACAATCAACAGCTTTTTTCAAAATTCAACCTTGGGAGAAGGGATGGGATTAAAAGTGAGTGTCAAATTAAAAATCACTATATCACATTTTCCTCTAATTGATTACCTGTGAAATTTACCACCGACATAATTAGGAATTTAGATTTAGAAGGAGTGGGAATTAGATATTATAGTCAAGATGTAATTTTCATTTTATAGTCATATTCAGAATTCTAGCCCTTGTAGAGCAGGAGTGCACTAAAACTTCAAGAATTACAAATCAGTTTGAAGTAAGTTCAATCATTTCCCAGGAAATGTCATAGTCTCATTAAAAGTCTGTGCAGGGGGCTGGGATTGTAGCTCAGCGGTAGAGCGCTTGCCTCGCATGCGTGAGGCCCTGGGTTCGATCCTTGGCACCACATACAAAAAGCAATGAAATAAAGACGTTGTGTCCATCTATAACTAAAAAAAAATTAAAAAAAAAAAAAGTCTGTGCAGGGCTGAAGTTGTAGCTCAGTGGTAGAGCACTTGCCTAGCACTGGTGAAGCACTGGGTTCAATCCTCAGCACCACATAAAAACAAACAAATAAATAAATAAATATAAATTCTTAAAAAAAAAAAGTCTGAGTAATGCACTGGCAGACTTTCAAGGTAAAGGAACAATCCCTTGTCTAAAAATGGCAATCCAAGTGTACAGGTAATTTTGTAACTGTAGATATTTTTTCAAAACTTATAAATTGCGATCAAAAGAGACAGTAATTATAATGAAGTATATTTTCTTATTGGTGGAAACAATGCAAAATATATGTGTATAAATTTCTGTAGAGAAAATACGGAAAGATTAAGCTGCTTGTTATCATTCATGTTAAATGAATAAATTGAAGATTCTTGGTTGTATAGGGTTATAAGTTCTTCAGGGTTGAAAACAGTTATTAATAGCCAACATTTACTAAGCACTTACACCATGATAAACTGCTTTATATCTAACATAACTTCACAAAGTAGAACTATTCTCTCATTTTAAAAATGAGAAAATAGATATAGAAATTAATTGTACAAGGTCACCTCAAGGTAAAAGAGGCAGTTTCAAACCCAGAAGTCATACCACATGTTTAATGCTTTTAATTGCTCTGTCATTCTACTTGTTAATGCTAAAGAAAGTCTACAGTCTCATTCATTTTACAGATGAGAAAATAAAGCTCACTTTGATTAAGGTTATTTGTTCAAAGTAATACAACTAGTGACTGGAAACCATGTGATCTGACCAGTGCCAATCCCTAAGAAATGCCTTACAAGCAATGCAGGAGCAAATTAAAAAATATTATTTTTCAGAAGTGTTAAATGACAAATGTGGAAAATAAGAAAAAATATAAAGTGCAAAGAAACACATTCAAATGCTAAGGGGAGGAATTTAAGTAGTAAGACAATAGATGACTCCCCAGTCTTTACAGCATTTCATTTTTTTGTAATGTGGTGATATTTTGATTGGTATACACACGCGTCCCGTGGAAACTAAAAACAGGCTGAAAAAATAAAGAAGAAAAAGATTCAATTATTTAATTAATTCCTTGCAGTTAAGGGAGACTCCAGCTACCTGGTTTTTGTTTTTGTTTTTTGTGGTACCAGGAATTGAACTCAGGGGCACTCGACCACTGAGCCACATCCCCAGCCCTATTTTGTGTTTTATTTAGATACGGGGTCTCACTGAGTTGCTTAGTGCCTCGCCATTGCTGAGACTGGCTTTGAACTCGTGATTCTCCTGTCTCAGCCTCCCAAAGTTCTGGGATTACAGGCGTGCGCCACCGCGGCCGGCTCAGCTACCTGTCTTAAAAAACAAAAACAAAAAAACACTACCCAGTGGTTCGGCAGGAAGAAGAAGAAAGAATTCGCATAACCAATTAAAGCAAAAGTTTATAATTAAGTAAGAGGTATTAAATACAAGATGCAGTAAAGTCACGTTTGACCTCACAGATTTGGGATGGAAGGAAAATGACAGGTTTTCTACAGCTACCCTCTTTAACACGTTTACTACCGATTTTAGGAGGAAAAAGGATAATATAGCTAATACAGCAGAAACGAAATTAGATATAGTTCTTAAAATTATGTAACATTTTATTCATTAGGACACAGGTTATTTGCGTATGCTTAAAATGTGTCTTTAAGGGTGCAGAACCTCCCGTTTCCACATACTACATGTTCACACTGGAATTATTCAAACTGCAATAGTTCAGCTACCCGCTTAATTACAACAATTGTTCTTAGGGGAAGGAGCAGGGAGTGGCAGTGATCTCCAAGGCTGGTTAATTTCATCCGAGAAGCTTGTAGGATAGCTCTTGTTGCGAGCCAAGGTGCTGTGGGGCCTCAAAGATGAGACAGACTGATCCTCCCGATCTAGCAGTGTCAGGCCCAGGTCAACATTAAATGAAACAAGAGGGGCGTGAGCCCATTAGTGGACGCGGGGACCTGCGGAAAGTGCCAGAGTGGGTGGAAAGGACTCAGAAATGCTGGGAGTTACCGAGCCTGAAACCGCGGCAGGACGCGGGAGCTGTGAGAGTTAATGGCAGTCCCTTATCAAGGACACAGGAAAAGGGGTTCCAGGACAGTATGCCCTGGCAGAGGGGGTCACTGGGCGGGAGTGGACAGGCGGCAGCGAGGGGCAGGCGCTGCTTTTAGCCACTCCAGTTTCCGCAAGAGTTCTATCCGAGGTTCCCAGGCGCCCTCAGCCAGGCCTCACCTTGGGAGCGGAGGATCCTGAAGGCATTGAAGCGGCTGAGGCTGCCAATTGCCCGGGAGGCCACCATCTTGAACAGGAGAGGACGAAAGTAGAGAGCGATTCTATCCCGGGCAGCAGAGCAGACGACTTTTTCCTACAGCCTAGCTGGCCAGGCGCCCGACGTACTGCCTGACTAAAACCCAGGCGCTGAGTTGTTGCCAGTTCCTTAACCCTGCCCTTCCCTCCCGACGCACGGGGCCAAAAGGATGCTTTCTCTGCCCAAGGACGAAGGCCCAACGAAGAGGGGGCGGAGCGCTGGGCTTTTTAGTCAGGCGGCTGGTGGGCAGTCCGCAAGGTCGGCTGCACTTGAGGGCGGGGATGGGGGGTCCTTTCTAGGAAGGACCCACCCCTCGGTCCCTGCAGGTCTTGTCACTCGGGACCGAACCTTGGCCGGAGTGGGATCTCGCACGGAAGCCGCTTAAGGTGAGACCTTGCGCTGCACCGGATATTCGGCTTGTTTTTGTTGTTTTTTCCTTTCCCCGCAAATAAATTCCACTTCTTTTTCCACTCGTTGCGCCAGTGCCCGCGGCCGCTTCTCCGCCCTGGAAAAGTAGAAGTGGGGAAAGCCGAAGGACGCTCCTCCGACAGGGCCGACGGTGCCAGCAGCAGATAAGCAGTGACTGGGACCCGCGTTATAGTTGTAGCTCGGAGTGGCGGTGTCTACTGTCTTAATTTATCATCGCAGGTTAACGAACTGCATGAGTGTGTGCCTGAAACGCTGGGCTGCGTTTGAGTGGTGGTGTTTCACCTTCTTTACTTGTAGCCAAGTTAGTGGCTATTGAGAACGGCGCCACGGGTTTACCCTGATGTCTGCTCTTAAGGATGGGTCTCAGGTGTAGTAGGAGCTGAGACGCTTGCCGTCCTGCTTGGTGACCCAGTGCTCAGGGGCACTTTCTAGTCCTGAAGGGACCTGGCGATCATCTGGTCATTCATCGCCCTTTCCCCACAACTTTAGAAGAAACAAACTCGTGAATCAGGGTGGGTTCGTCCATGGCTACAGGTGGTAGAAATAGGACTAGAGCCTAAATCTGCATTCAGTTAAGAACTCTGCATTGCACGATAGCTGTTTTGTGTTGGAAAGATAGACTCCAGTCCTAGAATAAAGTGACTTTTATTAAAAGTAATATTAAGGGTGTATCCTGCTCCAAGCACCATATAATTTCAATCCTCACAACCCCCAAATTATCATTTTCACTTTCTAGATGAAGTTTTGGAAGCTAAGATTATGCAAACTTTCTAATCTTTGGCAAAGCCAGGATTCAGACATAAAGCTAAGCTTCACTACTCACCACATTGATTCTTATACAAGAGAGGAAACAAGAAATGGCAGGGAAGTTGAGACTGAAATGAGAAGTATGGAAAGAAAGGAGAAACTTCTGTTTTGAAGCTCTAGCCAAATAAGTGATTCCTTCATCACTGGGAGCATTTTAAGCAGAAACTGGTAACCACTTCTGAATAAATTACAAAAAGGATTCTTGACGCCCGTTCAGAGCCTGCCTTCTGCCCACATAATACTCCCATGTACTTCATTGTATGTAGGGCTTATAATTTATATCAGGGGTTACAAACCTTTTTTTTTTTTGGCACCGGAGATTGAACTCAGGGATACTCGACCACTGAGCCACATCCCCAGCCCTATTTTGTGTTTTATTTAGAGACAGGGTCTCACTGAGTTGCTTAGCGCCTTTCTGTGTCTGAGGCTGCCTTTGAACTCTTGATTCTCCTGTCTCAGCCTCCCAAAGTGCTGGGTTGACAGGCATGCGCCACTGATCCCGGCTACAACCTTTTCTCTAAAGGACCAAACAATATGTAGTTTGAGTTTTGTGAGTCCACTTTGGTCTCTGCTATATATTTGTTTTGTTTTGTTTACAGATCTTTAAAATTGTAAAAACTGGGGCTAACTAAGGATGTAGCTCAGTGGCAAAGGGGAGGTCCTGGATTCCTCACTCCAGAGCAGCAAAAAGAAAAAAGTACCTCTTTATTTCTTCCATATACAGATGCAGGTTTATGGATTTTTTTCTGTCGAAAAATGGAGTCTCATTATACATTTGTTCTGCAGTTTTCTTTTTCATTTGATATGAACATCTTTCCTTGTCAATATATACATTATATTATTATGTTTCATTTTTCTTTCTAACTACCTTTCCATGTTATAATTTAAATATTTCCTATTGATGTGCATTTAGATTAGTTCCAGCTTTTCACAAATATAAGCAGTGCTACAGTGAACATCTTGAGTATTCCTTGAGACCTACGTGTGTAACACATGCATTTTGAATATTTCCAGAGGTTAGAGATGAATAAGTTGTTTTTGAATACAGAAATTTATAATTTGAATTTTGATAGTTACAAAATTGCCTTCCAAAAAGGCCTTAGGCCTTTATGCTTATATCAACTCATATATGAAAGTATCTGGTTAGAACTATTCTTACCAAAATTATATATTAACCATATGTTTCATATTTGCCAATCTGATAAATCTGAAATTATACATTATTGTTAGTGTGAGGGAACAGTTTTTATTTTGTTTACTTTGCCTTTTTTTTTTTGGTCCTGGGGATCAAACCCAGAGCCTCACACACGATAGGCAAGTACTCTACCACTGAGTTAAATCCCAGCCCCTGACAGTCCCTTAATTTCTTCTGAATTGCTCATTTGCTCCTTTTTGCTTTTGGTCTGCCTAAAGCTTGGACTCCTCCATCTTTTCCCAATCCATCTGTTTGGAACATGTGACTTTTTTTTTTTTTTTTTGGAAGCTGTAAGGCATCTACCTTTTAAACCTTAAGGCTTTTATATTATCTGTTGCTAGGTATCAAAGTACTACCAAATTTAGCAGTTTAAAACAATATTTGTTCTCATACAGTTTCTTCGAGTCAGGAATAAGGAGTGACTTAGCTGTGTTGTTCTGACTAAGGAGTTTCTTATGAGGTGCTGTCAGCATGTTGGCTAGGGCTGTAGTCATCTGAAAGCTTGCCTGCGCTAGAGGATTGGCTTCCAGGCTTACTCACATGGCTGTTGGCAGGAGGTGTCAGTTTTTCAATACGTAAGCCTCTTCTTCAGGCTGCTTGTGATGTGCCAGCTGGCTTCTCTCAGACTGATCTGAGGGAAAGACTGAGATTGAAGCTGCAATATTTCCTATAGCCTAATATCAGGAGTGACATACCATCATTTCTGATATATTCTTTTGTTTAAACAAACCAATTGCAGTATAGCATGAGAGGCAACCATATAAGGGTATGAGTACTAAGAGGGGAAGTTTATTGGAATTTAACTTGGAGATTGGCTACCATAGCCTTCATTGTTAAATCCTGTGAGTTCTTTTCATTTGTTTTTTTAAATTAAAATGTTTTAAAATTAAGAAATTATCAAAAATGTCCAATGACAAATCTTCCTTCCACTTCTGTCCCTTACTCAGTTCCCTTCCTTTCAGCTAAATTTTTTTTTAATATTTTCTTTGTACTTCCAAGGATGTTTTATATTGATAGAAGGAAACATACATACTATTTTTTCCTTTTTTAACATGAATGATAACATGAGATATACACTATTTTGTATCTTGTTTTTTCACTTAATAACATAGCTTAGAAATGGTTCTGTGTGCCGGGTGCATACCTGTAATCCCAGTATCTGGGGAGGCTGAGGCAGGAGGATCATTAGTTCAAAGCCAGCCTCAGCAACTCAGCGAGACTCTAAGCAACTTAATGAGATCTTGTCTCTAAATAAAATATAAAAAAGGGCAGGAATGTGGCTCAATGATTAAGCGCCTCTGGGTTTAATTCCTGGTACTAAAAAAAGAAATGGTTCCATATTGGTACATAGTTATTTCCTTATCTCTTACAGGTGCATAATACAGAGTTGTAGCATGCTTTATTTATCTAGTGCCCTTTTTGTTGATTATCCTAATCTTGCTGTTACAGGTCATGTGTATAATATCCATGAAGTAAATTCATGGCAGTGGAATTGCTAAATTAAAAGTCAGGTAAAGTTAGTGTTCACAGATAATTACCAAATTGTCCTGCCTAGGAATTACACAATTCACATTTTGGCAGCTGCATAGGAGAGTGTGTTTATGCATACTATTGTCCACACAATATATGTCAAGCCTTTTTGAGTCTTTGCTAATTTGATAGACAATTAAATGTATGTGGTTTTAATTTACATTTCTCTTAAAAGTAGAACTGAAGATCTTTTCAAATATTGAAGAGCCATTTTTATTTCCTTTTTTGTGAATAGTCTGTTCATATCCTATATCCATTTTTTTCATCTTATTTTGTAGGAACTTATTTTAGGAATTTAACTTTTGGGGGGGCTAATATATTTTAAATATTTTTTTAAATATTATTTCAGTTGTAGATGGACAAAATACCTTTATTTATTTTTATGTGGTGCTGATGATTGAACCCAGTGCCTTACACATGCAAGGCAAGCACTCTGCCACCATCCCAGCCCCTTAAATATTTTTAATATATAGGATTTTTATATGTTTTTAAAAATTTTATAATTATTTTGAAGCAGTACCAGTTTTGAAGAAAAAAGTAGCAAGTACAGTAACTTCAAATTTTTTTTCTAATAGCAGTTGAGAGTAAGCTGCTAACATGATGCTTTCCCCTCTCTGAAAACTTTAGTGTGTATACACTTAAAATACATTCCATAAAGCCTTCTATATAATCACAACACAGCCTTCAAATTCAGGAGATTAACACCTACTGGTTTCATGGTCATATCCAGGAGTCTGTTTCTTTGGCCTGAAAGAGAAAAGCACAAACTCTGGAGCTAGACTACCTGGGTACAAATCCCAGCTCTACTCTTACTAGCTGTGGGTCTTTGGGCAAGTCAGTCAATTACTCTATACTTTGATTCCCTCGTCTCACAAAAGGCTATAATAATCATGCCTACTTCATAGGTCATTGTGAGAATTTTATGGTTAGTGCTTAAAATAGTGGTTGCCATAGTGTGAAAGCTATAACAGTACAGCTATTATAATGTCATTATTAGAAAAAGGATAGTTGATAATAGACTAATTTTGTATTTTTATATTAGCTGTGGTTACCAGAGATTATAGACCACAGATTGCTCAAATAGCCTAGTATATAGTTTGTTCTTCTCTTTTTAGGTTTCAAAATGACTTCCATCTTGACTTACACTTTAAAAAACCTTCCCAGTACATCAAAATGGGCCCTCAGATTTTGTAAGTATAATGTTTCTTTTTTTATAAAGATTAGATTTGGATTTATAAGCACTTTACACAGACATTGAAAGGTATTGCTTTTTATAAACAATTTGTTTTGTCTTCCAGCTGTAAGACCTTTGAGCTGTTCCTCCCAGCTATTAGCTGCCCCAGGTACAGTAATTTAAAAAAATAAATATTTCTCATTTAAGTGTTAGACTCTATATTTGTGAATTTTAAGTAAAAAACAAAACTAATTTGCTAGTTCTTCTCTTTTTGTGAGTAATATGAACATCACTATTACCTTCAAATTCAAAACTTTATGGTTTAGGCTTAAATATTTTTAATATATAGGATTTTTATATGTTTTTAAAAATGTAGCTCAGTGGTAGAGCATTTGCTTAGTATATGTGAGGCCCTGGATTCAATCCCCAGCACTGCAAACAAAACAAAACAACTTATAGGGCTTGAAGATGTTGACAGAAGGTAGCTTTCTGTGCTGTGGAGCCCACTGGATTCATGAAAGTTTCGTAAACCTGTTGGTCAGTGTTTTTACCCTGTGGCCATCAGTCCTGGAGATGATTGGTTTACAATCATTGTGGAGCTAAAAGTTGACTTTTAAAATTGGCAATTAGTGATAGGCTTCTCTATGTAATATCTTCTTATCCCATAAGTAAGGTATTACTAACATAGAGGTAAGCAATTAATAAAATTGTTTAGCTAACATGAAATAAAAGTAAGGAAATTTCTTGATTTGATATGGTCATTTAGACCCTCAGTAAAATCAGGGAGTTAGGCATCTTCATGGTTGAATATACAGTTCTGCAGAATTTGCTTTAGTTATGTATCTTCACTGGACAGTGCCAAAAATATTCTGACAAATTCTTAGCATTTTTCTCCTTGCCTAGGTTTTGTATTGACCTGTACCTCTCATTTTGGTTTTACGTTGGTATTTCTACTTACATAAGAATAGAAAAAGTACCTTCCAAGATTCAGAAGACTTGTACTATGTTCTAGCTATGCTTTCTGGGCAGTGTGGCCTTGAATTGGCCTTGAATTGACCTTGCTTCCCTGTGCTTTAGTTTCTTCCTCTGAATAAGAAATAATTCTAGTCTTGTCAACCTTTTATAGCTATGAAGATATCTCAAAGCCCTTTGAAAAAACTAAATCCAAGTTCAAGATGGTATTGTTATATTCTCACAGATCTGGTATCTAATCACAATTAGAGAAGTTTCATATTGTCATGTAACAGATAGATTTCCTATGACTTCTAAATTCTAACTAGAATATAGGTTTCTATTAGCCCTACAAAGAATAATTCCTTTCTGTCTCATTTCACCTTTTCCCTAATTCAAATGTGCACCAGGCCTTTGCTGTGCACATTCACACAAACAGACCTGATCTTGCCAAGTGAGAGAAGGTCATTCTGAATGCCTACAAAGAAGGCATTTATATGCCATTGAGACTGTTCTTCACTTGCTCTGTAACTGTTTTGGTATATTTTGTCTCCCCAGCTACATTGTAAACTCTTGTGTGACAAGCTTTTCTGGGTCCTCAGTGTCTAACATTGTGTCCTGTCAGTGGTTTGTGTTAACACTGATGATGATAATGGTGCAAGAAGGCACCTGATAAAACAAAGAAATGTGACCAGCTGATTTGAGGGCAGGGAGTGGCATATGCCAGTTTTAGGTTGCAGTAATTTTGTTAGTAATGATTCCTCTTAAAACTCATGGGAATGTCCCTGCTTGACAGAGCTGTTGGGATGAAGGAATTAGAAGAAAAGAGTATAGGATCTATGGATGTTGTCATCTGTTGAACTGTGTGTTCAAGGAAATTTTGACTACTTTGCTGATTATATATCTTTATGTATACATCTCTCTCTACATATATACACATAGAAATATAGCAGCTGTGTAATACATGACACATCTTTATCTTCTTTGATTTTAATTGTATATAAAGAATATAAGATATGGGGCTGAGGTTGTGGCTCAGCGGCAGAGCGCTTGCCTCGCATGTGTGAGGCACTGGGTTTGATCCTCAGCACCACATAAAAATAAGTAAAAACAAAAATAAAGACACTGTGTCCATGTATAACTAAAAAATATTTTAAAAAAAAAGAATATAAGATATATATCAGACAGTCATCGGACCCTAGATTTTGAAGTCATCTAGTCCTCCCATATTTGCAGATAAAGAAAATGGTGGCAGAGCAGGGACTAGAACTCTCAGTTCAGATTCTTATGATTCATTTCTACCGTGTGCCCTTAGCACAGTGGAATATATATAAAGGAGCTGTATCATTGCCCTTGAGAAAATTTTGATGTGGCTAGGAGCCAGTGTGTATGTGAAAAAGAATGAGAACCCTTTGGATAATGTATTTATTATGTTCAATACATAATGAATAACAATTTTTGGGTTTTTTGGTGGGATTAGGGATTGAATTTGGGGTGTTGTGCGTACCAGGCAAACACTCTACCAACTGAGCTATATCCCTGCCCCCCAAATGTTTTTAAAATATGGTTTATAGAATTAGTTTAATTTACTTTATAATAAGCTACATTGTTTCAGATGGGTAATTTTTGCCCTAGCAGTGGCCATGAAAGTTCAGAGGCAGCAACTACAAGTAGTCATAGTTATTGGGGAAGCTTTACTAGGAGGTAGAAGGTGACGTAAGCCTGAGAGACATGAAAAAGTTGGATGACATGGGGCCATACAAATGGAACGGTTCCTGAATAAAGGTAAGGCGGTTGAAGTAAGCAAGGCTGTAAGGGACTGGGAACTTGCTCCTCTTGAGGGTTTTTGTTTTGTTTTGTTTTGTTTTTTGGTACCAGGGATTGAACTCAGAAGTACTCGACCAATGAACTACATCCCCAGCCCTAGTTTGTGTCTTATTTAGAGATAGGGTCTCATTGAGTTGCTTAGCGCCTCACCATTGCTGAGGCTGGCTTTGAACTCATGATTCTCCTGTCTCAGCCTCCCAGAGTGCTGGGATTATAGGTGTGTGCCACCATGCCCGGCTTGTTATATTTTGAAGAGTAGTGGAAAATACTTTCAGATTTTTAAGAAGGCATGAAGTGGGCTGGGGTTGTGGCTCAGTAGTAGAGCGCTTGAGTGTGTGAGGCACTGGGTTTGATTCTCAGCACAGCATGTAAATAAATAAACAAACAAATAAATAATGAAGGTCCATTGACAACTGAAAAAATATATTAAAAAAAGAAGAAGGAACTAAGTAAAGTATGAAATTCATTAGAGGAATGAAGGATTTGAATTTTATCTGAAAATGTGTAAAAGGAGTATGTGTTCAGTTCTTGAAAAGCATGGTGACGTGATGATGTATCTGACTTTTCATCACTTAATTCTTTTTAAGGTCAGTCATAAGTAATCTGCAAATTTAGTGGCCTGTTTTCAGTCTTCATTTGCCTTAAGGATTGAAACATCTACCTGTGTCATTCTCCTTGCGTTTCCCTGCTCTTATACACCATCTGCCTGGCTCTCTGGAGCATGTGCTCCCCACCCCCACCACCATACCTGCTGATTCTCTTATTGCCTCTCAAAGTTACCTTCTGTCTCACAACTCTGTTCTTCCAGTATAGAGAGATCATGTAACTGAGTATCTTTTTATTGTGGGTAATGGGCCTCCAAGTTAAGGGTGAAAGGGTTCTTATGTACTACACTGGGAAAATGTTAGGAACAAAGGAAAGAGCTGTAGGAACAGCTGCTTTTCTCTCTATGTACCATATGGTATGCCCCTTTCCTGGCCTTTCTGCTTCTCTTTGTGTACCTTCACTATTTATTCTGTCTTCTTCGATTACTCATTGTTTTTGCTGTCCATAACACTGACTAACAGATGACTTCAGTTTACCATTGCCCTGGTTCTTCCTCTTGGCATCTTTTTGGCTTCCGCTAATGAGCATTTCTTCCCGTGCTTCTTCACTTAGATTCCTGAGAGAGCCTGGCCAGTGCAGCTTACTACTTGTAGGTAGATGACATTGGTAACTAGTTGCTAGTTGGTTTGGATATGGTTTGAGTATGTCCCCCAAAGGTTCATGTGCTGGAAGCATGGTCCCAGTGTGTTGATGTTGAAAGGTGGTAGAACCTTTAAGAGGTGGTGCCTAGGAAAATGTAATTAGGTCATTGGGGGTTTTAGCCTTAGAAAAAAATAATACACTTCTCTTAGGACCCTAGTTGGTTCCCTCAAAAGTTAGTTGTTATAAAGTGAGGCCACACCATGTGCTTGGCTCCTTTGGCACATGACCATTTCCTTTCCTGCTTTCTTTGCCTTATGGTGATGCATCCAGAGGGACCCTTCACCAGGACACCAGCACCATGTAATTTTGACTGTATAGACACCAGAATTGAGTCAAATAATCCTCTTTACTAAGTACTAAGCTTAGGTATTTTGTCATAGCAACACAAAATTGGCTAAAACACTAGTCAGCCACTCTGTAGATTAATTGTTGGTAGGTCTCATTTACCCACATTAAATCTGGTTGGCTTTTGCTGTGGACTTAACAGACATGGCCACTTATGGCAGCGCCTCTGGCAGAATCTATAATCAAGACAGCTGTCTTTAGAGGGGACTCTGAAAGGACAGGCATTGCCATATATGTCTTGGCTCTGTAATGCTTTCTAAGCTTCAAATATCTTCTGACTTTCTGTGGCGCACTTCAAGAGTTTAGTTGTGCATCTCTAGCTACCAGCCAAATGGACATATCTACCTGATTGTTTCTCCATCACATCAAAGTTTAAAAATGAAGTCATCTTTCTTCCAAAACTAGTTCTCATTTTGTATAGGAGTAGCTTAGTCTCTATAAGCTTCTTTTATAATCTTGTTTTCAGTTTTCCTTTCTTTTATATTTGATTGTTCACCAGGATACCTACTCTTCCCTTATAAAATCTTTTATATTGGTCCCTTCCTTTATGTTCGCATTGATCCTGCCTTTTGTGCCATTAGCATCACATGCTTGGGTTTACCAATCTCCTTGCTTTCTTCCTTGTTGCCTTTGTATATATATCCTTTACTGCCGCATCTCCAGAGAGCTACCAGAATAATCTTCAAACCCTTTTTGTCATGACTCTTAGCTCTCATTACTGTTTCTTTCAAGTCGACTATAGATATTTATCCTAAGTATTTCCTGTGACATCAATGAGTACGGTAATAATGTAGGATTTTTTTTCCTCACTGTTAATGGAGTGATAAACAGGTAAATTTCAACATTAACAATAACATGAAGATATAGAAAGGTCTTCAAGTTCTCTTAAGTCAAACGTATTTGTAACTCAAATTATGCATGTAGATGTATTCAGAAGAATCTGAAAGTTTATAAACCAAATCAACAGTATTTACCTCTGAAAAGGAAATATATGGCTTGAAAGGCAAATGAGGGAATTTTAGTTTTTACTCTTCAAGTTTAGTATTATTTAGTTTTTTAAAAATGATGTGCATATGTTTGCATTTTATTCTTTAATTAACTGGTTAACTAATTTTTGTGGTGCTGGTGATCAAACCCAGGGCCTCACATGTGCTAGGCAAGCATGCTCCCACTGAACTATGTCCCTAGTTGCCACCTCTTCTTCTTCCTCCTCCTCTTCCTCTTCTTCCTCTTCTTCTTCCTCTTTCCCTTCTTCTTCCTCCTCTTCTTCTTCCTCCTCTTCTTCCTCTTCCTCCTCCTCCTCCCTTTCCCCCTCCCCCTCCTCCTCTTTTTCTTCTTTTCTTTTCTTCTTTTCTTCCAGTCTTGATGAGTTGCCCAGGCTGGCCTTGAATTGCATTTGTAATACTGTGTCGGCCTCCTGAGTAGCTAGAATTTCAGGCACGTGTCAACATGCCCAGATAATTTTTTTTTTCTTCTTCCCCCACAGTGCTGGGGATTAAACCCAGGAGTACTCTACTACTTAGCTATATCCTCAACCCTTTTTGTTTTTTGAGACAGGATCTTGCTGAGTTGCCCAAGTTGTCCTTAAACTTTTGATCCTCCTGCCTCAGCTTCTTGAATAGCTGGGATTATAGACATGTACAACTATGCCTGACCCAGTTAATTATTTAATTAAAAAAAAACCACAACTTTTTTTTGGCAGTGCTGGACTTCAAACCCAGGGGCACTCTACCACTATTACATCCTCAACCCTTTGAGATAGGGTCTCACCAATTTCCCAGATTGACCTCAGACTTGTGATCCTTCTGCCTCAGCTTCCTCAGTTGCTGAGATTAGTACTTAGCAGGAATGTTATTCTTTTGAGTTAAAAAGTATTTAGCCAAATTGAATTGAACGGAATCAAAGTATTCTAGGTTTTTGCAGAGTAGTGGTGGTCATCAACAAATGGCCTTTATTTCTACATAGAAAGTCAAGAACATCAAGCTATGTAAAGTGTGAACAGTATCAACAATTGTGGCTTCTGATGTCAAGTTTATGTGTAAAATTGGTTAGTTATTTTATTTTATTTTATTTTTTGTGGTGCTGGGGATTGAACCTAGGGCTTTCTGCATGTGAGGCAAGTACTGTACCAACTGAGCTATATCCCCAGCCCAAATTGGTTATTTATTTTTTATTTTTTTAAATATTTTTTTAGTTGTTGATGGATCTTTATTTTATTCATTTATTATTTGTATGTGGTGCTGAGGATCGAAGCCAGTGCCTCATGCATGCTAGGCAAGCGCTCTACCACTGAGCAACAGCCCCAGCCCCCAAATTGGTTATTTTTAATGTAGTAGATTGTCAAACATGATAAAATGAACAATTTTGTTAATTACATAAATGCCTTTATCATTGTGGCTAATCTTTGTTTACTTTAAATATTATTTAGAGCCAGGCATGGTGGCGCATGCCTATAATCCCAGTGATTTGGCTGAGGCAGGAGGATTCAAGACCAGCCTCAGCAACTTAATGAGACCCTGTATCAAAATAAAAAATAAAAGGACTAGGGATATAGCTCAGTAGTAAGGGACCGTTGGGTTCAATTCCCAATACCAAAAAAAAATACACACACACACAGAAGTGGTTTAGTAAATGACAATGCAATTTGATTTGAATGATGTAATTCTTCTTAGAATGGCTGTCTTTAAGAATGTAGAAAGCTGGGCTGGGCTTGTGGCTCATTAGTAGAGCACTTGCCTAGCACGCATGAGACACTGGGTTCGCATGAGACACTGGGTTCGATCCCCAGCATCACACTAAAAAAAAAAAAAAAAAAAGCTACATAAATTTTAAAAATGTATAAAGTTATCTGATTTCATACATTTTTATTAATAATTCTTTGATCCTTATCTTAAAGCTGCTCAGACCAAATCGAAGAAAACCCTAGCTAAACCCAATATAAGGAACGTCGTGGTGGTGGATGGTGTTCGCATTCCATTTTTGCTGTCAGGAACCTCGTAAGTATGAAATTATCGTGTTGTTTCTTCCTTTTATGCTATTGTCTAAAGTGGTCTTTGTAAATGTAACCTGGTATGTAATAATATTGTTAGTAGACATGTATAGATAGCATCTCCAGGAAACAAATATAAGAAGTAAGTCAAGCTAGTGGTAAAATAATATGGTAGAATGTTTTTTTTCCCTTTCTCATAAACAAACCTGTTAGATTGAATAGCTGTGCTTTGAAAGCCCAGTGTAGATCCAGATACCTTGCTTCCAAGAGCTATCCTTTCCTTTTCTGGAGACAAGTATATTGTTTTTGTTTGTTTGTTTTAAAATATTTTTAGTTGTAGATGAACTAAAATAACTTTATTTTTAAAATTTATTTATTTTTATGTTGTACTAAGGATTAAAACCTAGTGCCTCACATGTGCTAGGCAAGAGCTCTGCCACTGAGCCACAACCCCAGCCCAAGTATATTGTTTTTGTACCTCTTCAGAAGTTTGAGTGGTAAGGATGTGGGCCCATGGATACTCCAAAGGGCCTATGATACACTGCTTCGGCTTCCTGGAGATTATTAGACTTGCAGTTGACAGGTCTGGTTCAAATCATGGGCATAGCACAACCCCAAGTGTATGGGACTAGAATAATCCTAGACCAGCCTGAAAATTCCTTAGAACCTAACAGCTGTTTTCCTTGGTCTTTTCTGTCCCTAGTGATGTTCAGTTTGTATAAAAGTTGATAATGGGTTTTAGTAATGAGGTACAAACAATTCTATTTTGTGTAAATTGTTTTAATATTCATATTTTGAATAAGCAGTCACTAACTTAAAAACTTTTAAGGAATGTTAGGTACCAATTAAAAATAATGAGGCCTATCTTTATATACTGATATAGAAGATCGTTAACTGTAAAAAGTAGTTTACAGAGCATTGTGCGTAATATGCTGTCATTTGAAAGATAAAGGCGGGCGGACGTGTGTGTGTGTGTGTGTGTGTGTGTGTGTGTGTGTGTGTGTGTGTAAACATAGTTACAACCAATCAACAACAATCATTTCTAAGCAGGTGATTTAGGATCTGGAAAAAGTATTTTCTCATAGAAGTAATGCTATAATTATATGGTAGTGAAATTTCTTCCATCATTCTATTTTGTCATTGTAGTAACCCATTTAACAGTAGTTCTCATTTATAATCTCTTTCCTTTACTGACACAATAATGGTAAGAGTAAGAAGCTGAAGGCTTTAGCAGCAAGAAAGAGAGGAGATGAGATATTCCCTGTGCTCAGCAGCAACAGGGTAGAAAAAGAAAGTTCCATCAAGAGAAAAAAGGTCTTGGCAGAGAAGACCACTTTTTTTGTAAGGGCTATTTGTATACTATGTAGGTGTTTGATTCTGTTTTACCAACTATTAAAAATAGAAACATACTCGGTTATTTCATTTACTTATTTATTTGAACATTCTCTTGGATGATTAGTATTTGCATAAAGTTTGGTTTGGGGTATTCAGCACATCAGTATAGTGTCTCTTCCTTTTGTTATCATCTATTGCTGTGTTTCAGTTTATTTCTGGATCCTAATTAAAGAGAAAGTTCATGAGTAATTTAGTGGTATAGAAAGGAGAAAAATCTTTGAGTAATTTAAGAAATAATACTTAATAGGAAAGAAAGAATGAAAAGTATTTTAAGGCAATATTCATGTAAAGAAGAAAAGTGACTAAAAAGTAGCAGAAAGGGAAAATATAAGGCTTTGGAATTTTCTTTCCTTTTTTGGTACTGGAGATTGAACTCGAGTACTTGACTACTGTGCCACATCCCCAACCCTATTTTGTGTTATGTTTAGAGACAGGATGTCACTGAGTTGCTTAGCGCCTCGCCATTGCTGAGGCTGGCTTTGTACTTGTGATTCTCCTATCTCAGCCTCCCAAAGTGCTGGGATTACAGGTGTGTGCCATTGCGCTCAGCTGGAATTTTTCTTTCTTTTCTTTGTTTTTTTTGGTACTGGGGATTGAACTCGGGCACTGGACCACTGAACCACATCCTTAGCCCTGTTTTGTATTTTATTTAGAGACAGGGTCTCACTGAATTGCTTAGTGCCTCGCTAAGAAATCTTCCTTAACAGAAGAGTTTCAATTAATGAATATAGAAGGAATGAGGAAAACAAATAGATCACCATTAGAATGCCACACTAGTAGTTGCTGCAACCTGGATCTATAAATAAATGCTACAATTAGTGGGTGAAATGTTAACAAGAAACAGAATATTTTCATAGTATCTCTGCCCTGGTCCCAAATATTCATTACTTTCATTATTTTAACAAATGTCCACAAACTGTTATTCCTACTAGGAAGTGGAGCTTAATTTTGCCCCCCTTGAGAGTAGGCTGGACTTGGTGACTAACTTTTTACAGACTGAGTTTTATAGATAAGAAGAAAGAGTAACTTTATAGTGGAGAAAACTGGCAGGCAACATTTGAACCAAATGATCAAGTTGGCATCACCAGTAATAAGAGATCTTATGTCATACCCTGATAATAAAGCAATAAGAGCACTTTACCTTTGTGATATTCTTCCATAAAATCCATAATCCTAGTCATAAAACAAGGGAATACTGAAAAACTGACAGATTGGGGGAAACTAAGGAGGCATGACAACTAAATGCAGTGTGGTGTCCTGGATTGGACCCTAGAACAGAAAAATAACATTAGTAAAAAAACTAATGAGATCTCAGTAAAGTTGGTAGCTTATTGAGTATTGTGCTAATGTTAACTCTTAGTTTTAAATACATAGTGGTTAGGTAAGGTTAACATTAGAAGCAGTGCAGGGTAAAGGGAATAAAAAACTCTCGTCTATCTTTTCAGTTCCCTTGTAAATCTCAAATTACTTCAAAGCATAATGTTCTTTAAAAAGACCTAATATGGGCTGGGGTTGTGGCGCAGTGGTAGCGTGCTCGCCTAGCACGCGTGAGGCACTGGGTTCGATCCTCAGCACCACATAAAAATAAAATAAAGATATTCTGTTCACCTACAACTAAAAAAAAAACATAAAATATTTAAAAAAAAAAATAAAAAAAAATAAAAAGACCTAATAGATCCCTTATATCCTTTTAGGCATTATAAAATAAATAATGTACTTTGTAATTTTTTTTTAAGGTACTGGGGATTGAACTCAGGGGTACTCTGCCACTGAGCCACATCCCCAGCCCTATTTTGTGTTTTATTTAGAGACAAGGTCTCACTGAGTTGCTTAGCGCCTCACCATTGCTGAGGCAGGCTTTGAACTTGCGATTCTCCTGTCCCAGCCTCCCAAAGTGCTAGGATTATAGGCGTGCACTACCACACCCTGCTACTTTGTAATATTTTTAAAATCCTCAAAATGTAGATTTTAATTTTTTTTTTTTTTTTTTTTTTTTTATATTTTTTTAGTTGTGGATGGACACAATGTCTTTATTTTATTGCTTTGTACGTGGTGCTGAGGATCGAACCCAGGGCCTCACGCATGCGAGGCAAGCGCTCTACCGCTGAGCCACAATCCCAGCCCCTAGATTTTAATTTTAAAAGAATATGATGTAACACGTGTTATGCTGAACAATAAAGTATAAGTCATCATTGTTGTTAGATTTTTAGCAAGCTCTGTAGGAATTAAGGATTGCCAGATTTTTTTTAAATATATTTTTTAGTTGTCAATGGACCTTTATTTTTTTTTATTTATATGCAGTACTGAGAATCAAACCCAGTGTCTCACACATGCTAGGCAAGTGCTCTACCACTGAGCCACAACCCCAGCCCAGGATTGCCAGATTTTTAAGGATGACAGATAATAAAGTCACAGTGTTTTTTTTTAATTGATGGACTGCTTTAGATAATAAAGTTAAGTGCATTTTCAGCATATGTTAGATGATATTTAAGTATTTTAAATCGAATGAAAAAGTTTTTATTGAAGCTCTAGGCTTTGGTTTAAATTATTTGTTTTCAGGGACTGGGGTTGTGGCTCAGCGGTAGAGTGCTTGCCTAGCATGTGTGAGTCACTGGGTTTGATCCTCAGTACCACATATAAATAAATAAAGGTCAATTGACAACTAAAAAATATTTTTAAAAAATAATAATATAATAAATTATTTGTTTTCTTTCCCCAGATATAAAGACCTGATGCCACATGATTTGGCTAGAGCAGCACTTTTGTAAGTAAATTTTCATTTTCATTCATATTTCATTAAAGGCACTTTGTCTAATATTTACACTTGCAATAGCATTTCCATAGAATTTCCATAGGTAGGACATATTAATTTTTATGTGATAAGAAAAAATATTGATTAGCTTCTATAAGATTAATTTATTCTCCATTTTAAGCATATGTGCTGTGCATATTTGAGCAGCTCATGAATATTGGCAGTCTTTATTTTGCATGCTTATCATATGTTGTCTTGGTATGACAATATTCTTTAATGAGTACCTGGCTGGCCCCAGTGCTAGATTGGTTAACCTAAACACAATATATATATTTGATGATTATCTTAGGAACTTAATACCCACACCTGTAATCCCATCAATTCATGAGGCTGAAGCAGGAGAATCACAAGCTAAAGACCAGCCTGAGCAATTTACTGAGACCTTATCTGAAAATACAAATAAGGTTCGGGATATAGCTCAGTGGAAGAGTACTCCTGTATTGAATCTCCAGTAACGGAGCCAGGGACGGGAAGGAGATGTGATTAAATGAGATTGAGATGGATTTGGTGAGAGTCATAAAATGGCTGTTTCTAGAGTGGAAAATAACATGTAAGGCATTATCTTACTGATTTTCCAATGATACTTTGCCTTAGTGTTTCTTTAAGCAGCCATAGTTCTTTCCTAATTGGAAGAAGTCCTTCATTTGACCTTTCTGCCCATTCTAATTCTTGTTCTTTCTTTTCTTCCTGCCAAATTTCAACAATGAGTGCAAGTAGCAGTTGCTTCTCTTACCTTACTATCATTTATTCTCCCTATTTTCATAATAATTATTTTCAGTCTCATTTCTCTAAAGTAACCATACTTTGGAAGCTTCTCTTAATAGTGACTATGTGATCACTAAATGAAATGCACTATTCTTTCTGAGCCATCTCTCTGTACTCTATAGTACTTTTTAAAATTTTTTTTAGTTGTTGATAGATCTTTATTTATTTTGTTGATTTATATGCAGTACTGAGAATAGAACCCAGTGCCTCATACATGCTAGACAAGCGCTCTACCACTGAGCCACAACCCCAGCCCACTCTATAGTATTTTACACTGTAAACTATACTTAAAACTGATCTTCTGACTTATTTTTGCCTTCATGATTTTTCTTCCATCTCCTGATTCTTCTATATGCCTGCCACCCCCCCCTTTTTTTGTACAAGGGATTGAACTCAGGGGTACTCAACCACTGAGCCACATTCTCAGCCCTATTTTGTGTTTTATGTAGAGACAGGGTCTCATTGGGTTGCTCAGCACCTCGCCGTTGCTGAGGCTGGCTTTGAACTCGCGATTCTCCTGTCTTAGCCTCCCAAAGTGCTGGGGTTATAGGCGTGTGCCACAGCGCCTGGCTGTGGTTTTTTTTTTTGTTTTTTTTTTTTTTTTGAGATGGGATCTTGCCATGTTGCCCAGGCTAACCTCAGACTCTTGGACTCAAGCCATCCTCCTGCCTCAGCCTCCTGGCTAACTAAGACTTGAGGCCTGTGCCTAGCTGCTTCTCTACTTTTAAAAAACTGTATGTATGCATGTATATGTATTTATGTATTTTTATGGTACTGGGTATAGAAACCAGGAGCACTACACCACTGAGCTATAACCCCAACCCTTTTTATTTTTAATTTTGAGATAAGGTATCACTAAGTTTCTTAGGACCTCACTAAGTTGCTGAGACTGGCCTTGAATTTGGGATCCTTATGCCTCAGCTTCCCAAGTCACTGGGATTACAGATTCTTTTTCTAGTTTTTAAAGGTATTTTGCAAGTTTTGGTGCTTAATAGTTTATATTTTTTTGTATGCACCTTTTCCATTAAAAACCTCATTTGCTTAATCCTTATTTTTTTAATGTAGACTACTCCCAAATCTCTAAATTTGACCTCTTTTAATACATACCTCAACCTCAGCATATCAAAAATAAAGTGTCTTTTCTCCAGAGCTAGATTTGTTTTTCATCTTTTCATTGTGTTTTGTGGTACTGGGGAGTGAACCTAGGGCCTCTGTATATACTAGGCAAGTACTCCACCAATGAGCTACCTCCCATCCCTATTTTCCTATTTCTGTTAATGGTGCCTCTATGATGTGAGGCTGAGAGTTGCAAGCTTTTCCTCAACAGTTTATTTTTAAAAATGTCAAACATATGGTAAAAATGAAATAATAACAGAGAACTTCTAAATACCCTCCACCCAGATTTAATAATTGTTATCATTTTGTCATATTTGCTGTGTCTATATGGTTTGGACTATTTTGATAGTAAGTTGTAGACATCAGGACAATGAAGTCCTAAATACTTTAGCATTTATCTCCTAAGAAAAGGAACTTCTCTGTTAAAAGCACAACACCATTACCATATCTAAGTTGTTAATAATGGTTCCATGATAACTTCTCAAGTGTAGTTTATATTCAAGTACCTCTCAATTGTTCCAAGGATATCTTTTCTTTAAACTTTTTTTTTCCAAACCAGGAATTTGTCAAAGTTCATATGATAAAAGGATATGTTCTTTAATCTCTTGTTTTGAGGGAGTTTTTTTGGGGGGGGCAGGGACGAGGAGGTACCAGGGATTGAACTCAGGGGCATTCGACCACTGAGCCACATCCCTTTAGCCCTGTTTTGTCTTTTTATTTAGAGACAGGGTCTCACTGAGTTGCTTAGTGCCTTGCTTTTGCTGAGGCAGGCTTTGAACTTGGGATCCTCCTGCCTCAGCCTGCTGAGCTGCTGGGATTACAGGTGTGTGCCACCGCACCTGGCTTGTTCTTCAGTCTTTTTTAATCTACATTTTCTTTCTCCTCCTGTCTCACCATGACTGACTTTTTGAAAGTCTGGGCCAGTTGTCCTATAGAATGTCCCATTCTGGGTGTCCCATTTTGTTTGTTTTGTACTGAGGATTGAACCCAGAGGATGCTGAGCCACATCCCCAGCCCTTTTTTCATGCTTTATTTTGAGAAAGGGTCTTGCTGAGTTACTTAGGACCTTGCTAAATTGCTGGGCCTGGCCTTGGACTTGAAATCCTGCCTCAGCCTCCTGAGTTGCTGGGCTTACAGGTGTGAGCGCTGCACCTGGCCCATTCTGGGTGTTCTTCATGATGATATTTAACTTGCCTCTCCTGAATTTTCTGTAAACTGAAGATAGTCCCACATTTTTAATCTCTGGGAGCTACTTCAAGTTGGTTCCTGTGTCTCTTGTTTTTTAGTATAATTGCATGTGATGAAAGGCACAGATTTTAAGTGCGTTCTTTGATGAGTTTTGACAAATATGTACATGCTCTTGTTTTGATATGGTCCCATTCAACTTGGAGTACTTTCTTGCTCCCCACTGTCCCTGGTACTGGGGACTAAACTCAGAAGTGCTTTACCACTGAGCTACATCGCCTATCCTTTTTATTTTTATTTTGTGATAGGGTCTTATTAAGTGGCTGAGGCTGGCCTTGAACTTGTAGTTCTCCTGCCCCAGCCTCCCAAGTCTCTGGGATTATAGGTGTGTGCCGCTGCACCCAGCCAGCTTTCTTTATTTTTGCACAAAAAAGATTGTAAGATTCACTTTGTACTTTGGGTTCAGATGTAATATCAGTCATTTCTTTAAAAAATTCTTGGGCCCGGTGGCACATGTCTATAATCTCAGCTGCTAAGGGAAGCTGAGACAGGAGGATTACGAATTGAAAGCCAGCCTCAGCAAAAAGTGAGGCGCTAAGCATCCCAGTGAGACCCTGTCTCTAAATAAAATACAAAATAGAGCGGAGGATGTGGCTCAGTGGTTGAGTGCCTATGAGTTAAATCCCTAGTACCAAAAAAAAAAAAAAAAAAAAAAAAGAAATTCTTGTCCCTGGCTAGGTGCAGTGGCACATGCTATAATCCCAGTGATTCAGGAGGCTGAGGCAATAGGATTACAAGTTTGAGGCCAGCCTGGGTAACTTATTAAGACCCTGTCTCAAAATAAAAACATAAAAAGGCTGAGGATGTGGCTCAGTAGTAGAGCACCCCTGGGTTTAATTCCCAGTACCAGCACCAAAAACAAAAGCAACTCTTGTTCCTTTAATGGGAAATGGCATTTAGAAACCAAGACTGGGTTCAGCAAGACTGTTGTTCAAGTAAAACAAACAGTCATTCCTACTGAGTGTTACTGCTTCTAGATTCTATCAATGAACAGACCTTTAAAAAATTTGACATTTCAGATTTTAATGTAACATCCCCAAGATTTTACTTCATCTCTTTGTCTCTTTGGTTTTATATTTGTCTCTTTTTATTTCATTTTTTCTTTTTATTTGTTTATTTATTACTGGAAACTTTGGTTTCTACTAAAATTAACTTTATTATGTTTATTTATCTATTTTATCCTATTCCAAATTATTTCTATTTTTCCTTTCTGATTTCTCATAACGAACTCATCATCAAATGTTGAGTTTTTAAACCACTCTTCTATTCATTTCTTCTTTAATAAGGCGCCAAATGCTTGTTAAATTAAAGATACAATCTCTGTCCTTTTAAATTCAAAGCTTACATTTTAATTTAATTTACATTTTATTTCTTTATTTTTGTGGTGCTAGGGCATAAACCCAGGGCATCCCACATGCTAGGCAAGTGCTCTACCTGTGAGCTACATCCCCAGCTCAAGACTTACCTTTTAAAAAATTTTAGATATATATTTTTTAAAATTTTTTTAGTTGTTGATTGACCTTTATTTATTCAATTTATATGTAATGCTGAGGATCGAACCCAGTGCCTCCCACATGCGAGGCAAGCGCTCTACCACTGAGCCACAATCCCAGCCCTAGATATATATTTTTTGCTTGATATTCTATTCAGTATATTTAGCTGTGGTTTTTGTGGTTTATTTGTCCCAATAACCATCCCCCAAAAACCAGATACAAAAGTTGTTAAGTAGCTTTTCAAATCAGATTTGTTCTCAAGTTACATTAAAGTCAACAGGTTCTCATTGTAAGGCTTACCTTTTTAAGGAAGTTCATTGTTTTATTTTATTTTCTGTGATTTTGGGGATTAAATCCAGGAGTACCTTACTACCGAGCTCCAGCTCCAGCCATTTTTATTTTTTATTCTGAAACAGGATCTCCCTATGTTGATGAGGCTGGTCAAGGCAATTCTCCTATCTCAGGCTTCTGTGTGGCTGAGATTAGAGCCATGTGCTACCTCTCCTGGCTTAGTGCAATGTTTTATGTGATGATTCTGGCACTACCTTATTGCATGAAGTAAGTGTTTCTTTGCTCTGGATGTCTTCTTTCAGAGGTTTATTGCAACGGACCAGTGTCCCAAAAGAAGTTGTTGATTATATCACCTTTGGCACAGTTATTCAGGAAGTGAAAACAAGCAATGTGGCTAGAGAGGTGAGTAAAACAAACTTTCTATTGTTTAAAGAGATTGATAGAGGCTGGGATAAGGCTTAGTGTAAAGCACTTGCCTAGCATGAGTGAGGCTCTCAGTTCAATCCACAATCCTGCAAAAAAAGAGTTTGATCAGTGAATCAATTTGAATTAAAAATTAATAGAATTTACTTTATGGGGGGAGGAGGTGCCCAGGATTGAACTCAGGGGCACTTGACCACTGAGCCACATCCCCAGCCCTATTTTGTATTTTATTTAGAAACAGGGTCTCACTGAATTACTTAGTGCCTTGCTGTTGCTGAGGCTGGCTTCGAACTTGTGATCCTCCTGCCTTAGTCTCTTGAGGTGCTGGGAGTACAGGCATGTACCACAGTGCCTGGCTTAGAATTTACTTTTTGAAAGTCTTTGAAATCTACTAAGTAAACTTGTGTTTGTCTTAAAATATGATTTTACAACTTAAATAATGTTTTATTTAATATTTAAGATAATTATACTTTAAATCAAAAAATGTATTCTTTAGTATATATTCATTCTTTATTATAAATAAATCAATTATTTTAGCTGGTTTAGGCAATGTTAGATTGTCTCTCATCTTGTGTTAGGAAAACAGATAATGGCAATGTGTTACTGATGTTAACTTTTTGTAATTTTAGACATGGTTCAAAATAATTTAAAAGTTCAACATTTTATAAAGAATTAATTTAATAACTTGGTTTTTGTTATTAGAGGTAATCTTTCTTATGTACTTGTTCCAATTGAATCAATGACACGTAGGCAGTATTTTTTTTAATGCCTGTTCACAGAGGTTTACTTTTACCCTAGTTGGCATAGCTCCACATAGAGTTCATTGAGCAACTGAGATAATGTTAGGCATTGGAATGTCTATGATGTGTCCCACAGGCATTTCACAGTGAATACCAAACACATCTTCTGGGCTTCATTTTAATTTGAAAGTGATTATTTGGTTAATGTTGGCTCAATAGTACATTTCAGTGCTCATTTCTGGTCTGTACTTGTGTTTGTGAACAGTGAAGTTGAGAGGGTAATAACTTTAATCGCTGTCGGCCAAGAGAAAAGGACAGCTGAGCAGGACTCAGAGTGTTTGTTCTGCTTTACCATTTTACCCTTTAGTAAACATTGAAACTGCTGAAGGCCTGTTACCACCCAAGCCCTTAAAAATCAACTATATGTTGTTGAGGGACAGAAAGAGGTTTTTGTTTCTCTCTTTTTAAATTTTTTGGTTTTCTCTATACTCTCATATTTCTGAATGTATCAAATGAGACAGTTTCACAAGTTACATAAAGCCATCAAACTAGCTTTATGAAAATAATACATTTTCAATGCTGACATTCTGAAAGTAAAGTGACTTCCTTTTTTTTTTTTTTTGGTACTGGAGATTGAACTCAGGGGCACTCAAACACTGAGCCACAACATCCCCAGCCCTATTCTCTGTTTTATGTAGAGACAGGGTCTCACTGAGTTGATTAGCTCCTTACCATTGCTGAGGCTGGCTTTGAACTCGTGATTCTCCTGTCTCAGCCTCCCTAAGTGCTGGGATTACAGGTTTGTGCCACAGTGCCCAGCTATAAAGTGACTTTTATAAGAGCACTTAAAAAAATAGATGTTAAATCTGTTTCACCTTTCTCTGTATTTCTGTTCTTTCCTAAAACTAAGTCCATGATTTTTCTGTGATTTTTTTTTTTCCTGCAAGTTTTAAACTCATATGCAAATCTCAGATATTGATTGACATGAAGTAGTTTCCCCTTTCTCCTCTAATACTGGTCATGTTTTGTTACAGGTACCTTTTTTTTTAAATATGTATTTTTTAGTTGTGGATGAATCTTCATTTTTATTTATTTTATTTTTATGTGTGCTGAGAATCGAACCCAGTGCCTCACACATGCTGGGCAAGTGCTCTCCCACTGAGCCACAACCCCAGCCCCTCCAGGTACTTTTTGTAGTGGCTCCAGGGAGAGGTTGAGTGGAGGGGACACTTAAAAGAATGTTACTTTAAAGTTGAATTATAACCTATTAAAAATATGATTGCTAGCTAAAGAATTTCTTTAGAACCTGTTGTCTATATTAATAGTATTAATTATGAAATCCTAAAAGGCTTCTCACGAACCTGACTTTGCTAAAAGATCTCTGCATATTTCCCTGCTCTTCAATTTAACTAAGTGGCATCTTCCATGTTTCTTCTTATCACCTTTAAAACTATTCAAACTTTAAATAGAAGCATGTGGACAAGGGTCACCATCTACCATTTCTATTTAAAGCTCCTTTAGTCCTGAGTCAGCTGGGGCCAAGGGCAACACGTGCTAGAAGGCCCTCATGGGTATCAGGCCAGTAGAACCTGAATGCCCCTTACACTTGCCCCACTGAGGAACTCTTCTCCCCTGCTCCCTGAATGCTTGTTTCTGTCTTCCTTTTGGATTGGTTTATGCTGAGATGTTGACATGCAGTTGCCAGGCAGTAGTTTTTAACAAAGTTGATGGACACTAAGTGTCAGGCCTACCTGGAAAGACCAGAATAAGACCGTGTTACATGTATGCCACTGTACACGTTTCTGTTTCTACAGGTGATGGTAAAGTGTGTGGAAACAGTATAATTATAAAGGTAAACATCAGTTAAGAAACATAGAACCTCTTTAACCTAACTTTGGAAACATTTATCTTACCAAAGTATGGAGTGTTTATATTCTGAGGATAATTAGTTTCAGCTGGGCTTTAAAAAAATTTTTTTAAAAATTTTTTGTGATGCTGGGATCAAACCCAGGAATGTACATTTGCCAGGCAAGCACTCTACTACTGACCACATCTCCAGTCCTAACTAGTTTCAGAAAAAGACCACTAAAAATGAATTCGTGTTTAATTTCAAGAATTTACTGTTGGTCCTGCCAAGTACAATTTTGTTTGTTTTGTTTTCTTGCACTTTTGGGGATCAAATACATGCTAGCTTTACCACTGAGCTGCACATTCAAACCCCAAACAATGAATTCCTTGTAATGGGATTCAGAATTTCATAGTAAAGAGTTGGGAGAATTGGGAGCTTTTATTTATTTTTTTTCTTTTGCAGTGCTGGGGCTTCACAGGCTGAGCAGGTGCTCTACCAGTGACCTACACCCCAGACCTGGAACTTAATTTTTTTTTTTGGTACCAGGGATTGAACTCAGGGGTACTCAACTACTGAGCCACATCCCCAGCCCTATTTTTTGTGTTTTATGTAGAAACAGGCAGGGTCTCACTGAGTTGCTTAGCACCTCACTGTTGCTGCAGCTGGCCTTGAACTTGCGATTCTCCTGTGTCAGCCTCCCAAAGTGCTGAGGTTACAGGAGTGCACCACCATGCTCAGCCTGGAACTTAATTTTTAAAATGAACCTTTAATATTAGAAAACAGTATTTTATAATTGTACATATGTATTAATTCACTGTGTGAGCAAAAATGGAATCAGACGTTGATTTTTTTTGTTAGCAACATGATTTCTCCAATAAATAATACAATAAAATTGTAGATGTCCTCCTTTCATGTTTGACTTTTGTTTTTCATGTTTGACATGTGCCATCAAAATAGAGGCCATTATGCCCAACTGATGAGGGTCTCAGTTTTTCTCAAAGTCCCTCAAACCACAAATCACTCTCTTGCATCACTGTCCTGGCCAGCCTCTCTTCCAGTTGTGTACTGGTGTGACCCTTATTTGTGAGGGACTCACTTGTAACTCAGGCAGTTTTCTAAAGTTTCTTTCATGGAATTGAACTTATTTATATTTGGCATGTCTTTCAGTTCTGCTTTGCCTTGAGTGAGCAGTGTCCTGTCTGAAAAGACTAAGTGGCAGTGAGAAAAGAGATGAGTATAAAGTAGCCCTGAGTGGGAACTCTGTTTATGAATGATCAATTCTTTAGAAACATTTTCATGTTTATTGACTTTGGCTTTGCTTCTAAGCTTTATAACTGCTGGGGCATAGATCATGAGAGGCCCATAAGTTGAAATAAAATTGAATCCTTGATGGTTTTGAACAAAACATTGCTAAATATTAAGGTGAGGTAGAAGAGTATTATAGCCTCTAGAAACTGGCTACCAAGAATTTGCAGTTCTTGCCAATTAATGACAAGATAAAAAATTGGTGAACAATTTCTGTGATGGGCTGAATTTTATCTTAAATATTACTCTTTAGAATATTAAAAATAGAACCCCTTCCCAGTTCACAGTGCAGACTAGTAGTGCTCACAATGTCATTTACATAATGTATTTCCTTTGTAAGTGATCGCTTCATTCACTCTTTCCTGAAGGCTTCCCTTGGAGCTGGCTTTTCTGACAAGACTCCTGCTCACACTGTCACCATGGCTTGCATCTCTTCGAACCAAGCCATGACCACAGGTATGTTGTAAGTTGAAGCTGAAAATGCATGTTAGTTTTTCTCCTTTATTGTTTACAGAATTTAAAAAAAACTAATCTCAACAGAAATAAGTTATTAGCACAGATCTGTTCATTTTAAAAATAAGGTCACATTAAAAATTTTGGGTTTTAGATAGTAGTCCTCAACCTTCTTGCTGTCTACACCCAAGGCAAATAGCCATTGATGTTGCTCCTCTACTAATAATGTGGCTAGTTGCAGCAGGGATTGTCCACTGGAGGAGCGTGTCTTTAGGAGGGTGCTTCAGAACGAGAGGCATAAAGCGTTTGTAACCTGGGTTTTGAAGCTAGGTTGTTCTGATATGACGCTTTCTTACAAAGGTAGTGTCCTGCCGCCGCCGCCACCACTGTAGTTGCGTAATTGTCAGTCTCTGCTTTGGCACAACTCCACCGTCACTTCTCCCCTCATCATTGGCATTTCATAAATTATTGTGACTTCTAACAAATTATGGAACATTTTTGTAGAGGGCCCTTAATGTGAAAAGGCAGGAAACCTGAAAAGCTTAGTATTCCTGTGCTGTTTTAGTAACATGAAGGCCAGGTTGGGCAGCCCAGCCATGGGTGGCAGGGAATGATGCCAGAGGCAGTGATTGGGGGTATTCTCCACTCCAGCAGCATGTGACCAACTCCTGGTTAGAATGACAGAGTACTTGCCAGTGGTCGTAAAGAGGAAGGCAGCCTGCCTTATATCTCAAAGCCAAAATTTCTGTGGTTTTTAATAAAAAATAATATTTTCTACAGGGGAAAGTTGTTTTTTGCTTTTTCCCTCAAAAAAAAACTAAAACTGAGAGCATGTAAAATATGCAAGATAAAGCACACCATAGTGGCACAGGCCTGTGGTCCTAGTACCTTACTTGAGAGGCTAAAGCAGAAGGATGGTGAGCTTGAAGCCAGCCTTGGCAACTAATGAGATCCTGTTTCCAAAAAAAGTGGAGGACTGCAAGATCCTCTGGTTCAGAATATAATTTGTTACAGAGTTAATCCAATGGTTATATCCAGAAGTTGATGTCCATATGGTCTGAATGAAACTTATTTTTCTGTAGTTGTTGAATGTGTTTTTAGTCATTTAAAAAACTACTTTTAATTCCTCTGAAAAAAATGAAAATTTTAATTACAGATGTTGTTCAAAGCAGATAACTGTTACATTGCTTTTTAATCACAAAGCTTAAATTTCATTGGTGTGTTGTGTTTCTGCAAAAGATGTTCATGTATATATAACCTGTGCCCTATAGCTGTTGGCCTGATTGCTTCTGGCCAGTCTGATGTGGTCGTGGCTGGTGGTGTTGAGTTAATGTCCGACGTCCCTATTCGTCATTCAAGGAAAATGAGGAAAATGATGCTCGATCTTAATAAAGCCAAGACAATGGGCCAGCGACTGTCCTTGCTCTCTAAATTCAGATTGAATTTCCTATCACCTGAGGTAAGACTTGTGAACCTTATATAAATAGAGACTTGAGTTTCCAGAGCATCCTGCTGCAGAGATTTAGAATTAGATAAGACACCTGGGCTCAAGCATATTCTAAGATGTTCTTCATTACAGGGAAAGGTAATTATTTGGTCAAGATGGGAAAAAAAAATAGTGGTTAGGGGCTGGGGCTGTAGCTCAGTGGTAGAGTGCTTGCCTAGCATGCGTGAGGCACTGGGTTCGATCCTCAGCACCACATATAAATAATAAATGAATAAAATAAAGATCCATCAACAACTAAAAAAAAAAATAGTGGTTAGAAAATTTGAATTTATGAACCCTCTTTGGAATGCCTTGCTCACAAAGGCATTTTGGTCTTGGTCTTGGTCTTGATAGATGGTAAACAAATAAATTTTCACTTTTCCAAATAACATTGAATAATCTTAGGTGTCATGTGACACTTAATAATGTACCTCCTTTCCTAGCTCCCTGCAGTGGCTGAGTTCTCCACTAGTGAGACCATGGGCCACTCTGCAGACCGACTGGCTGCCGCCTTTGCTGTTTCTCGACTAGAACAGGATGAATATGCCCTGCGCTCTCACAGTCTTGCCAAGAAGGCACAGGATGAAGGACTCCTGTCTGATATTGTTTCCTTCAAGGTACCAGGTAAAATCAAATGTTTCATGGGGCTGAGGTTGTGGCTCAGTGGCAGAGTGCTTGCCTCTGGGTTTGAACCTCAGCACCACATATAAATAAGTAAACCAAATAAAGACACTGTGTCCACGTATAACTAAAAAAAAAAATTTTTCTAAAAATCAAATGCTTCATGATACTTACTAGCAAGTTCTAAGTTGTTCCAGTTGCTCCTAAAACTCAGACTCTTAAATGACTTTTTAATAAGTTATTGATTCTGTTTCCAAAGTACTCAGATTTTATTCTTAAACACTGACTCAAGTTTTGATTTATGTTGTAACACAGGTAATTTTTTTTTTACATTTTTATAAGACCTTCCTTTTAGATTTTCCTGATATCATTTAGTTCTTAAGTACATCCTTATTTTAAAATTCTCAATTCATGCCTCTTTTGTATGAAATAGCCAAATGTACATCTTAAAGAATAGGGTTTTAAAAATTGAATCAGTCTATTATATGACTTTCCAAATGTCTTAAGGGTTTATTTTAAAATATGATCATATTTTTATAACTATAAAAGGTTTCCTTTAAGGCTTGGGGATTTAGCTCAGTGGTAGAGTGTTTGCCCTAGCATGCATTAATCTTGGATTAATCCCTATCACCTGGAGGGAAAAAAGCTTTTTTTTTTAACCTTTATTTTATTTATTTATGTATTTTGTATGTGGTGCTGAGGATCAAACCCCGTGCCTCACACATGCGAGCTAGCATACATTAATCTTGGATTGATTCCCAGCACCTGGAGAAAAAAAATCTTTTTTTTTTTAAACCTTTATTTTATTTATTTATATTTTGTATGTGGTGCTGAGGATCAAACCCCGTGGCTCATGCATGCGAGGCAAGTGCTCTACCACTGAGCCACAACCTCAGCCCCAGAAAAAAGCTTTTTGTCTACTGAATAGATACAATTTACATTTCATTCATTTCTGTAATTTTTAAAGCACATTTCTCTAAAGATCTATAATGTTTATAGTTCCTTAAAGTTACAAAGTTCCTGTTTTTATAGGAAAGGATACAGTTACCAAAGACAATGGCATCCGTCCTTCCTCACTGGAGCAGATGGCCAAACTGAAACCTGCATTCATCAAGCCCTATGGCACAGTGACAGCTGCAAATTCTTCTTTCCTGGTAATTGTCAATGCTGCTTGTGTTTAGTAATGACTTTTATTTCTGTACTCTGAAATAGATTTATTTGTGTATATTATGAATAGAGGCTTAAAAAGTTATTCACTGTAAAGATAACGTTAAAATAGAATTCTTTAAAAAGTAGAATAAGCTGGGCGCGGTGGCACATACCTGTAATCCCAGCACTTTGGGAGACTGAGACAGGAGAATCAGAAGTTCAAAGCAACAGCAACAGCAAGTCGCTAAGCAACTCAGTGAGACCCTGTCTCTGCATAAAACACAAAATAGGGCTGGGGACTCAGTGGTCAAGTACCCCTGAGTTCAATCCCTGGTACCAAAAAAAAAAAAGTAAAACAATAGTATTAAGACTTTAAAAGTCATTTAATCCAATTACCATTCTGATCCAAAAGCTGTTCTCTTTATGTACTTAGCTGGCTATAAAATTTAATTGCCTTTGTTATGCCCTAGAGGTGTGAAGAACAGATATTTGCAATACAGTGAGAAAGTGCTATGATAACTGTAAGGATAGGCCATTGGAGAAAATAGACAGGGCTTATGGAGGTGAGGTGTATGGGGGTTAGTCAGGGAGGCTTCTCAGAAGAGATATCACTTGAATAGCAAATTTTGAAGAAAGAGTAAAAGCCAATTCAAGAAGCATAAAAAGTCATTCCAGGCTGAGCATAGTGGCAGATTACACCTGTAATCCCAGCAATTTGGGAGGCTAAGGCAAGAGGATCACAAGTTTGAGACCAGCCTAGCAACTTAGGAAGGCCCTAGGCAACTTAGTAAAATCCTATCTCAAAATTTAAAAAAAATTTTTTTTTTAATTAAAAAAATAAAAAGGGCTGGGATATAACTCTGGAAAATCAAGGAGATATGACACCAAGGGCCTCTTTGGGGAAAAGCTTGTTTGGGGCATAGAATATGAATTGGAATGTGAGGAAAAATAGAAAGAATAATGGGATACTTCTGATACTTCTTTTAGCTTTGATAATTAGAAAATAATGCTTTAGGGCTGGGGTTATAGCTCAGTGGCAGAGCACTTGGGCTAGCATGTATGAGGCACTGGGTTCAATTCTCAGCACCACTTATAAATAAATAAATAACAGGTCCATCAACAACTATAAAAATGTTTAAAAATAAAACAGTGCTTTATATTGGCCCCCAAATTATTTTCTCACAAGCATTATGAAATGAATCTACCCCAACTTTTTGTTTTGTTTTTATTTACCTGCATGTAGCTTTGTCATATCCTATTAAAAATTGAATCAATCCATTATTTTTCTGACTCTTCAGTCAAACATTCCTTTAATTTTGCTGCTGCTTTAAAATGTGGTTTCTCTTTTTCTTACCACCTTGGATGTAGTCTTCTGGATGTAGTCCAGCTAGTCAGTGTTTCTTTTACAATATAACTCCCCTACCTGGTCGTAATGTCTGGAAACAGGCAGATATTTGTCATACTTGCCCATGGTGACTAATTAATGTCTGCTATTGATGGACTGGGGTACCTGGAATGGTTTCAACAGTATGTATCTCCACTGTTAAGGTATGTATCTCCACTGTTAAGCCTAAGTGGTAAAGGACTGGTTAAATGATTCTTTCCAAAACTAAGTTAGCTTATCATCTAACCTTGTGGCATGGGTTGTATTCACGAGATCTGAATCCCCTTGATTACTTCTGTGGTATATCAAAAGTCCATGTTCCTTCTTTGAAAATCAGAGACATATTCATCAGAGCCAACACAGCACAGATACATGGATTTTTGGAGGTGCATCAGTGTGCAATTTTGCACAGTGGCACATTGAACATATTATTAACGTGATGTCCATAAGCCATTTGTTATGTATAGTGGAAAACTGTTTACAGACTCTGTGGCCACTCTTTTGGTGGCTGCATACTCTGTTCAGGGTTGCTGAGTTGTAAAAAATATGATAGAACTTGTGTTACTTTTCTAAACTATACAGAGTAATTTCCTTTTCTTTGTAATCCTGGATTTTGTTGAGAATTTCTTTTTTGAAGTAATGGTAAATCCCCCCTCCCCAATCCCTCCCAGTGCTATCTCTTTGTCCCCCAACCCTCAACTGTCATTTGGAATAAAAATGTATGGGACAAGCTGGGTGCAGTGGTGCACGCCTATTATCCCAGCGGCTCAGGAGGCTGAGGCAGGAGGATCACAGGTTCAAAGCCAGCCTTAGCAACTTAGCAAGGCCCTAAGCAACTCAGCAAGACCCTGTTTTATATGAAATATAAAAAAGGGCTGGGGATGTGGCTCATTGTTTAAGCCCCTCTGGGTTCAATCCCTGATTCCAAAAATAAAAAAAAGTATGGGACATATCCAAAGAGGGAAAGCCATAGTTCTAATGTTCTCATCAGCACCTGATTCTTCTCCCATTGGTTTGCTTGTTATAGAGCATGTAAGTAGAATAAAATCACCTAGAAGCCATGGCAGAAAGCCAATGAGAAACAACATAGAAAATGTAAAAATAAAAAAGTTATTAAATAAGAGATTTTAATCCTAAAGTGCATAACATTCTTCATTTTCTGTGTCAAAAGCAGAAAACTTTGGCTTGAATTTATTATGGATAAATATTTGTTTTAAAATATTTTTTAGTTATACATGGACACAATATCTTTATTTTGTTTATTTATCTTTATGTGGTGCTGAGGATTGAACCCAGTGCCTCACATGTGTGAGGCAAGCAGTCTGCCACTGAGCCACAACCTCAGCCCAGGATAAATATTTCTAATGTTACCTCTTTTCTTTATCCATTTTGATAATTATACTTTTTGAATAGGCTTCTCTGCTTTTGTCTTCAAAAAATGGGTCAGTACATATGTTTGAATTGTAATGTAATGATGGATACAGTGAAGTTTGTTGTATATACTAAGTATAATGAGTTAGTTAAAAGGAGTTAGAAAAAGGACCTAGAAAATAAATGCAAAAAGACCTCCAGACAGACTAGAGAATTTACGTTATTGTTCTGGTTAACATTTCAGACTGATGGCGCTTCTGCGATGCTGATTATGGCAGAGGACAAAGCTCTAGCCTTGGGTTATAAACCAAAGGCATATTTAAGGTAAAGTAAATGTTCAAGTAAATTGCCTCTGATTTATTTATTTTATTAAATACAATAAAATGATAAATTTACAAATAAAATATTAAATAAAATGAAAGAAGCTGACCTTTTTATTTTTTACCTAGGGATTTTGTGTATGTGTCCCAGGATCCAAAAGATCAGCTTTTACTGGGGTAGGTAGTAGTGTATATTCCTAGACTTTAATCAAAAGTATTTGATTACACACATTTATTTCACAGGTTTCAGAGTATGGAAGTCCTAAGGTCATAATTGGATCATGTGGTGGGTTTTTTTTTTTTTAATAATAATCCCTTTTTAAAATTATTTTCCATATTTCCTGTATTTTTTACTTAAAGTTATTATATATGTATATACATATATATATCACTTTGTATTTTTTATAAGATATCGTAAGCAGTGCTACACAATCTTCTTGATAGCCTTTCACAAAAGCCTTCTGATATGATGACAGTCTTACCCTCCCTCATAAGCTGCTAGCTTCACTGGCTTCCATTATGACCTGGAGATTACCCAAGTCCTTTCCCATCCCTTTCTCTTTAAATCCTGTTCTATTCTGTATATTATCAGCTTGAACTTATCCTTCATCGTTTGCTTGTTTATTGTTCCCCAAACACTGCAATATAAACTTAACAAGAACAGAGTGTATCTGTTCAGTTCATTATCATATTCCCAATACTTAATCAGTATGTTACAGTAAAATTAATGAATTAGTGTAAAACTCAATTTGGAGAATATGAAGGCACTCTTAGGCTAAAAATTAAAATTTTAAGATACTACCTTTTTTTTTTCTTTTCAGACCAACATATGCGACACCAAAAGTTCTAGAAAAGGCAGGATTAACCATGAATGATGTTGATGTTTTTGAATTTCATGAAGCTTTCTCAGTAAGTCATTTGAAAGACATATCTGAAAGGACTATAGTCTTTAAAAATGTAGTTCATGTTTGTAGGAGAGAGCAAGGCATGGTTTAATACAGGTGAAATAAAATTGAAGCTCTATATTTTAAGTACTAATCTACGTTGCAGGGGGCGTTTCAGGGGAAATAATCAAGGGCTGCACGTATGATATTAAAACATAACCTTTTGATGCTATCTTGGAGAGGCCCTTCAAAAGTACTAAACTGTTTCTTTTTTTTTAGATTTTTTTTTAGTTGTAGATGAACACAATGTCTTTATTTTATTGCTTTGCATGTGGTGCTGAGGATCGAACCCAGGGCCTCACGCATGCGAGGCAAGCGCTCTACCCGCTGAGCTACAATCCTAGCCCCCTAAACTGTTTAAGAAATTTTAAACTGAAAACTAATTTAAGATTTGCCTAATTAAATGCTATGTATAAAGCATACATTTAAATGATTGCACTATTTTTATTCTCAAATACAAATTTCCTGTGTCTAAAACTGCACAATAACCAATATTTTAAAAATATAAATTGAGGGCTGGGGCTGTAGCTCTGTGGCAAAGCGCTTGCCGGGCATGCGTGAGGCACTGGATTCAATCCCTGGTACCACATAAAAATAAATAAAATAAAGGCATATTGTCCATATACAACTACAAAAAATGTGTGTGTGTGTGTGTTGATGTTTATGAGGAAATTTAGTCAGCCAATTTAAACCTTAGTACAGTATTTAAGTATCTAAAATATGTGTTTCTACACTGTATTTTCCCCTTAGGGTCAAATTTTGGCCAATTTTAAAGCCATGGATTCTGATTGGTTTGCACAAAACTACATGGGTAGGAAAACTAAGGTAAGTTTCTGATTAAAAAATAATAATAATGCTTGGATTTTCAAAGCACATTAATATTTAGAGCTGTTATATTAAGAATATGAAGGAGGAAGCTGCTTCTTGTGAAGAATTTTGTATTTCATTATATGTATTTATTTCTTTTTTTTTTTTTTTTAATTTTTTTTTTTTTTTTTTAGTTGTTGATGGATCTTTATTTTATTCATTTATTATTTATATGTGGTGCTGAGGATCGAACCCAGTGCCTCACACATGCTAGGCAAGCGCTCTACCACTGAGCCACAGCCTCAGCCCTGTATTTATTTCTTAGTTTAAAAATAGTTTCTGAAAATTCTTTAGCAAATATAGTAAAATTTCATGTTGTCTTTTGTTCTTCCCATTCAGACATTAGATAAAAACATAAATTGATTCTCATCTTCTAATATTGGTCTAGACTTTCTTTTGCAGTAAAATTATTTATGATATATCTAGCCTTAGTCATTTCCCTCTCTATCTATTACTTCCTGGCTTAATTCATACCTTAAGTAAACTTGCATTTATTGTATCTTTATTTCTGTGGGTGCCAGGTTGGATCACCTCCTTTGGAGAAGTTTAATATCTGGGGTGGATCACTGTCCTTGGGACACCCATTTGGAGCCACTGGCTGTCGGTTGGTCATGGCAGCTGCCAACAGATTACGGAAGGATGGAGGCCAGTATGGCTTAGTAGCTGCCTGTGCAGCTGGAGGGCAGGTATGTCACAGCAGCTTCATAGGGGTTTCAAGAAAGTCATTTTCTTAGAAACAAAATAAGCTCATCCTAAGAATGCTTGATTAGTTTAGTTTGAGGTGGTTTTTGTTTTTTTAGAGCATTATATTTATACGTAGTAGTGGGTTTATCTTGACAAATTCATACATTTATGAAGTTCAATTTCAGTTCATGTCCCCTCTCCTTTCTTTCCCTCCTTTCTCCCCATTCTTCTTTCTTCCCTATACTGATCTTTCTTTCACTCATCTATTTTTTATTTTTGATTGGTTCTTTCTGCTTATATGTAGAGGTGAAATTTCCTTTGATGTATTTATATATGTACATGGCATGATTTTTAAAAATCCATTCCATGCTTTCTTCCTTTTCCCATCCTTCCTCTTGATCTTCTTTTACTCTACTGATCTTCCCTGTATCTTTATGGTATTTGATCCTCCCCTCCTGGTTTGAAGTATTCTTAAAGCAATATTTCTGATGACAGCCAACCAGAAATACAGCAACCTATTTTGGGGAGGGTGATGAGTGGGGAAAGTGACAACTAAAATTCTGATAAAACTTTGGAAGAAAGATGCTATTTTAATCCAAGCTGATTTTTTCCTAAGTTGATGTTTACTTTTTGGGGGGGCGGGAGGGTACTGAGGATTGAACTCAGGGGCACTGGACCACTGAGCCACATCCCCAGCCCTATTTCGTATTTTTTTTTTAATTTATTTTTTTTAGTTGTAGGCAGACACGATACCTTTATTTTTACTTTATGTGGTGCTGAGAATTGAACCCAGTGCCTCACCCACATTGGGCGAGCACTCTACTACTGAGCCAAAACCCCAGCCCCTCGTATTTTTTTTTTATATATATATATTTAGTTGTAGATGGACACAATACCATTTTGTTTTATTTATTTATTTTTATGTGGTGCTGAGGGTCGAACCCAGTACTTCATGTGCTAGGCAAGCACTCTACCCACTGAGCTACAACCTAGTGCCTACAATTTTGTATTGTATTTAGAGATGTGGTCTCACTGAGTTGCTTAGGACCTCGCTTTTGCTGAGGCTGGCTTTGAACTTGTGATCCTCCTGCCTCAGCCTCCTGAGCCACTGGGATTACAGGCATGTGGTACTGTGCCCTGCTAATGTTTACATTTTTTTTGTTTGTAAAATTAATACATGCTCATTTTGAAAACTGTGGAAAATGCAAAAACTATGCAAAAAAAATTAGAATCACTTATAATTCCCTGCCTAGGCACCACTGATATAGATAACTTGATGTATTTTCTTATTTAATGATAAACTTTTGTTTATTTATTTAATGAGCATGAGTACTTATCTATAAAATGCCTCCAAGAGGTAAACTGTCTTTCTAAAGGACTGAATTATGGGCTGAGGTTGTGGCTCAGTGGTAGAGCACTTGCCTAGCATGTGTGAGGCACTAGGTTTGATTCTCAGCACCACATATAAATAAATGAATAAAATAAAGGTCCATCAACTAAAAAAACTTTTTTAAATATTTAAAAAAAGAACTGAATTATACCTTAATTAGGAAATTAATTTACCTCTGGAAAACTTGTTAATATTCAAGTAGGAAATTGTTATTCTGACAGATTTTTTTCCCTACCTTGCTCTCATTATATACCCAGTTTCCTACCTGCTATAGCATTTCACTCTGGGAATAAAATCCAAAAGGAAAACTGATGTTCATCTGTTTTCATTTTGTCCTCATGTGAACAGATTGTTTTTCTCCAGATTATAGAAACTTTGTTACTGATCCAGATAAATACATAACATATTTAAAAGTATAAAACATTTAATGTTTAAAATTTTTTATTTATGACTTTTCCTCAGAAATAAGGAAATAGGTTCAGTTATTTATAAGTTAGAACATTTTGAACTTCATGATCAGAAATGGTTTTTAATCTGTATAGTTTTTATTTGGAAGAAACTCTGGTTAGTTAGGACTAGAGCCCTCCCTCTTATCCCTCTGTGCCAGACTTGCAAAAGGGAGACAAGTCATATGTAGCACTGTGTACAGAGTGTAGTTCACATAGGACACTGTCCTTTGATTAGTCTGTTCCCTAATGCTTTTTTTTTTTTTTGGTACTGAGGATTAAACCCAGATCCACTGAGCCACACCCTCAGCTCTTTTTATTTTTTTTATTTTGAGACAAAAGTCTTGCTAAGTTGCTTAGGACCTCACTGAGTGGCTGAGGCTGACCTTGAATTTGGGATCCTCTTGCCTTAGCCTCCCAAGGGATTACAGGCATGAGCCACCACACCTGGCTTCACCAATTCTTTATCTAGCATGTAGAATATAAATAATACTAGATTGGGCTTCTGTATGTGAACAAAAAGTTATCCCTAGTCTCTTTCTTTTAGAAGTATATAATGTAGTGAAGAGCAAGGAGATGATACATTTGAGAAACTATGTTAAACTGATACTCTTTCATCAAGAGCCAAATGAGTAACACCAACATCATTAGGAGATCAGAGGAAGAATCCATCATGGTGGATCTAGAGCAGGGCTTCTCAGCTTTGACACTACTAACATTCCAGGCTAGAATAATTCTTTGCAGTGGGGATCTGTGCCATGGGTACCCATTAGATTTTGGTAGCATTAAACTCCTCCCCGCCCTTACCTCGCTCCATACACACATTGAAACCAGAAATATCTCCAGACATTGCAGATGTTTTCTGGAGAGAGTGGGGATAGGCAATTCTCCCTTAGGTAAAACTACTGGTCAAGCTGGAGCTTGAAAACAGTGATTTTAAATAAATCTGAGGAGGCCAGGTGCAATTGTGCACACTGTAAACCCAGCAGTTCAGGAGGCTGAGGCAGGAGGATCACAAGTTCAAGGCCAGCTTGGGCAGTTTAAGGAGACCCTGACTCAAAGTAAATTTTTTTTTTAAAAGCGTTGGTGGTGTAGCTCAGTGGTAAAGTGCTACTGGGTTCATTCCTCAGTAATGGAAAGAAAAAAAAGGCTATAGAATAGTGTTCCACATTACTGAGTCCTTCCAGGACAATTCCCAAGTCAAACTTGCCTCTCCCTCCTCTTTTTTGTTTGCTTATGTGTTGTCAAAGTACTTAACTGTTTTGCCTTACAATATGTACTAGATTAAGAGTGGAGACTGTAGCAAATGTTTAAACCCACACAGTGTTCAACTTGGTGCCTTGTAAATAATAGTTTCTTGATAAATATTTGTGGAGATTGAATTGGACCTAGAAGCCAGGAAATTCATTAGGCCATTTACTGGTTTGTTGGCAGTCCAAAGTTTAGAATGACTGTGATTATCAGATAGGATTTAAACTAGAAGCATAGTAGTACATAGCACTGTGTAGTGCTGGAGAAGGGACATTTCTTCTTCCTTTGTGGCCCTTCAGACCATTTCTTTAATCTGTGTAGACTAGCGAAGTAAAGAGCCCAAGCTTTGGAATCATCTAGAATTGGTTTCAAATCCTGACCTTACTACTTAATAGCTTTGTGATTTGTCTGAGTCGCAAATCTTTCAAAACCTCAGTTTTCTCATCTAGAAATTTATTTTGTTAGTACTCACTATATTGTATTTATTTTTTGTACAACTAGAAAAGCCCCTGTGATTTCTCACTTTAATAGTAAACTTTGGTAGTAGGATGCTTGCCTACGTGTGCAGGACCATGGTTCAATCCCTAGCATTACAAACAAAAAATATAGCAACCATTTATAGAGCATCTATTAGGAATCAGACTGTACTAGATTCTGGTACATTTATGTATCCATCCACATACAAATATGTGTGTGTTTCTGTATACTGTATGCTGTCTTGTTTGTTTGCTAAACTGGGAATTGAATGCAGGGGCTCTCTGCCACTAAGCTATACCCTATACCCTTAGTCCATTTTTTTTTTTTTAAATATTTTTTTAGTTGTAGATGGACACAATGTCTTTATTTTACTGCTTTGTATGTGGTGCTGAGGATCGAACCCAGGGCCTCACGCATGTGAGGCAAGCGCTCTACCGCTGAGCTACAGTCCCAGCCCCCTTAATCCATTTTTGTTTGTTTAAATATTATTTTTTAGTTGTAGATGGACACAATATCTTTATTTATTTTTATGTGGTGCTGAGGATCGAACTCAGTGCCTCACGCATGTGAGGCAAGCGCTCTACCACTGACCCACATGTTTGTTTGCTTTTTGAGATAGAGTCTTACTAAGTTGTCCAAGCTCATCTTGAACTTGTGATCTTCTTGCCTTAGCCTGTTGAATCACTAGGATGACAGGCATGTACCACCATGCCCAGCATATGCTAATCTAATGTTTACAAAAACTTTCTGAAAATTTCAGCCAGCCTGAGCCCCATTTTATAGAGGAAATCAAGGTTCAAATGCTACCAACTTTCGCAAGATCACAGTGGCTAAATGGCAGAGCCAAGATCAAACCTCCAAGCCTGTACTTTTACAATACTGTTATCTGCTGCTTCCATACTGACTGGATTCATGACCTTTCATTGTTCTAATTGAACTTTTTTCTTTTAACAGGGCCATGCTATGATAGTGGAAGCTTATCCAAAGTGATGGATCCTGAGGAAGAGACCCGATTTCTGTGCAGCACTTGCACTGGGCAATGCCATTTCAATGCATTACTAAGTGACACCTGTAGTTCCTAGTTCCTCTTAGGAGAACATCCGTGGCCTTCTGTTAAGTACTTTGCAATTAAGCCTTGCCAGTGTTCTGAAGTTTTTCAATAATCATAGCTTACTGCTCCTTCAGGGATTTCTAAGTTACCCCAATGTCCCACAAATATGTTTAAACAGTTGTTTTTGAATCTCTCTTGTCATTAAGACTAAATGAGTGGTTGCAGTTTGGGAAAGAGGTTAGCTGAGATTTGCAATCATCTTTGTAACATGTGCAAATTATACTTTTTCCTATCTGTGTCCTAAAGATAAGTATTTTCTCTAAAATACAAACCAATGTGCCTAAATTAACTAATTGTGGAAAATAGTTCATTATCTAAACATGACTGAAAACTTTGAAAATAAATGTTGAGATACATATATACCATGGTGATCAACCTCAATAAAGTAGAGAAGTAATGGAGAACTATTTGCCTTATTTTTATTAGGGAGAGAAGATGATTCTCTTGGCTTAGAGGTGGATTTTTCCTTTAATTATCTCATTTGTAAGTTATAACTTTCGGTAAGCCATAAAGGAATGAGTGTCCTACTTTAAAATAATACCTTCCCCAATTGCTTGATAGAAGTAAATTTATCTCATTGTTTGGAGATGCTTCTGTTTGCTAGAATTTAAATCCAGCATAAACAAGTTTTTTATTTTGATCAACTACTATAAGCCCTCTCATATTTTTGACATCTACACTTTACTAAATAACATATAGACTAGCACTTCGAAAAGAAGCAAAAGGCCATTTAAATGTTGCTTAGGTCTATGACAGTTACTGGTGATCAGAGTCAGCCTGTAGTTAGGGACATTAGGCACGAGACCTAGTGTAAACCTCTTAAAAAGATAAAATTTGGGTGCTCGCTTTGGTAGCACATATACTACACTGGAACAATACACAGAAGATTAACATGGCCCGTTTTATTTACTTACTTACTTTGCAGTGCTGGGGATCAAACCCAGAGCATCACGTATGTTAGTCAGGTGCTCTACTACTGAGCTATATCCCCAACCCTTTTTTTGCTTTTATTTTTTATTTTTTGAAAACAGGGTCTTAACTAAGTTGCCCAGGCTAGCTTTAGACTTGCAATCCTTGTCCTTCAGCTTCCTGAGTAGCCGAAGTTACAGGCATGTGCCATAATGGTTGGCTTAACATATGAAGTTTGATTCTCCATATAATGCAGTGTGGTGGAGAGACAAGCCACAGTGGGCAAAGCGGTAGATGCCTGTTACAAAGGATCCAGAATGTAAGAAATTACTACAGAGCAAGAATAAAGACAATGCAGTAGAGACTGGGGTTGTAGCTCAGTGGTAGAGTGCTTGCCTCGCATGCGTGAGGCCCTGGGTTTGATCCTCAGCACCACATACAAAGCAATAAAATAAAGACATTGTGTCCATCTACAACTAAAAAAAAAAAAATTAAAAAAAAAAAAGACAATGCAGTAGAAAAATGGATAAAAGATAGTAGCAGACATTTTTTAAAACAATGATAACAAATGGTGAATAAACATGAAAAGTTGCTCATTAGTAATCAAGAAAAATAAAAGTCATAATGAGATATACTTTTATACCCACCAGACTGACAAAAATGTAACAAGATAGTAATTGGTGAAGATGTAAAAAAGTAGGGAACTTCTATACACAAATGATGAAAATACAAATTGGTGCTGGGCATCATGGTGCACACCTGTAATCCCAGTGGTTTGGAGGCTGAGGCAGGAGAATCTCAAGTTCAAGGCCAACCTCAGCAATTTAGTGAGGCTGTAAGTAACTTAGTGAAACCCTGTCTCAAATTTTTAAAAAAATTTAAAAAGGGGGCTGGCAATGTGGCTCTCAGTGGTTAAGTGCCCCTGAGTTCAATCCCCAGTTTAAAAAAAAATGAAAGAATAATCTTGGAGAAATATTGAATACCCATATTCACAACTTCATTATTCACAACAGCCAAAAGGTGGAAGCAATCCAAATGTCTATGGACAGATAAATGGATAAATAAAATATGACATATAGCTACAATGGAATATTATGCAGTCTTAAAAATCATGGTAATCTTGGATGAACCTCAAGGACATTATGCTATGTGAAATAGGCCAGTCACAAAAAGACAATTACTGTATAATTCCACTTATATAAGGTATCTAAAATAGATTCATAGAGACAGAAAATACAATGGTGATTGCCAGGCACTGAGGGGAGGGAGGGAGTGTGGGGAGTTGCTGTTTCATAGGTATAAAATTTTAGTTTTGAAAGATGAAAATAGTCCAAGGGATTGGTTTAAGAACAATGAGAATGTATTTTACTGAACTATAAGCTTAAAAATGTTTAAAAATTTTCCACAATTTTAAAGATTTTTTGGAGGTAAAGGAAGACATATTCAGAGTTGAGGTTGCTTCTGGGTTAGGGGCATCAGGACTGGACTCAATGGGAACACCCAGCCAGCCTCACTGTACTGATAATTTCTAGCAAAAGTTGGGTCGTAGGTTCATCTAACTTTGTATACTATTCTAAGGCATTCTGCCCAATTAGTTTATTAGCTTGATTGCTACTAATGATCATCCTTGGCTGAAGTGGCTTGGCCTGGCTTCCATCTACATACTGATTAATGTTCATTCTTTTTTTGTTGTTTTTTGGGACCGGATATTGAACCCAAGGCCGCTTAACAACTGAACCACATCCCCAGCCCATTTTATTTATTTTGGGACAGAGTCTCACTAAGTTGCTTAGGGCCTCCCTAAGTTCCTAAGGCTGGCTTTAACTTGTGATCCTTCTGCCTCAGCCCCCCAAGTCACTGGGATTATAGGTGTGTACCACCCCACTTTACTCTTAATGTTATTGTTAAAGATGCCAACTCTCTCTTTTCATGTAAAACTTTGTTTCACCAAGTAGCTATTTGAAAGTGGCACCTTTTATTTGCTGTCTTCTCTCATTCAAACTTGAAAAGGTTCACTTCTATCTCTTAGCTGTTGGCTTCTCTGTGGTCTCTGATTCTGAGTAACATTCATACTCTTACTATGATCTATATAGTTCATTCAACAAATCTGTATTGAGTGCCTACTAGGAGTTAGGCACTTACTCGAGAGATGGAGATTACAGCACCCAATAAAATAGACAAAAAATTTCTACCCTTTTATCCATCTTTCCAGAGAAAAGAATCCTAATTCTTGTCAATCTGTTGTCTCCTCCTAGCCTTTGTCCGTTTTGTTTACTTTTGCCAGGCCTCTGAAATTTTGGTATTTCTTGAGGAATGAAATACAGTGGCATGGTTCCTAGTCTCCTCCTCAAATTTTAATGGATAGCTCTGAGGTCCTCTGCCACTGGCTTATTTGGGTCTCTAAACTGGTATACTCTGCTTTCTCAGTGAAGAGGAAATACTGACTGGGAGGATGTTGGAGAGAGGATAAGAACAGTGAGTAGGAAGTATATTGATATGAAAGAGAAGAGACATTAGACATACTGGCAATGTTTGTAGCTTTGATGAACTCAGCTAAGGAGCCCTTTTCCCTTCCATAATTAAAGGACTGTGCATGATTAAACAATTGATTCCCAAAGCACACCACCAAAAGGGTGTTCAAAACCTCCTCAGGAACCCCAAATGTCTGCCTTCTATACAAATCTAAATTCCAGGGGGTATTTTCTTTCTACCTTTATTTTTCAGGTTTATATGTTTATGCAAAGGGTTCAGGAGAACTTTTTCTAAGTTTTTTTTTTTTTTTTTTTTTTTTTTTTTGGTACCGGGGATTGAACTCAGGGGTACTCAACCACTGAGCTACATCCCCAGCCCTATTTTGTGTTTTATGTAGAGACAGGGTCTCACTGAGTTGCATAGCGCCTCGCCGTTGCTGAGGCTGGCTTTGAACTCGCGATTCTCCTGTCTCAGCTAAGTTTTTTTTTTCTAGCATAAAAATGCATGCCAGTTGTAGTTTTATAGGATGAATAAGTCCCGAGATCCAATGTATAGCATGAGAGCTATAGTTAATAATATTGTATATATGCTGGAAATTTGTTAATAGAGATTTTAGGTGCTATTAACACATATACAAAAGTAACTGTGAGATGATGGATCTGTTAAATAGCTTAACTTTAGCAATCATTTCACTAGGTATATGTATATCAAAACATGTTCTACATCTTAAGTATGTACAATAAAAATGTTAACTAAAAATTTTCAAACAATATGGAGAGAGGAAGAAAATGAAAAAATCAAGTAGAGATATCCACTGTTAATATTTTGATATCTCCTTTTCCATGCATGTTTGTATGGATCATAATTGCATAGTATAATGCTGCCCTGGGACCCTTTTGTTTACTTAGCTACATAGCCTAAACATTTTTTCCATATCAGCAGGTGTAGCTCTGCATCATTTGTAGGGACCACATAGTGTTTCTGCATATGGGTATATCCTAATTTATTTTACCAAATACCTCTTTTTTGAGGACGCAAACACACTGGAATGCACAGTCTTGTACAGTTATATGTTCTCTTGTCCACTAGTCACTTGAAGCCATCCTAGAAATGGAATTGCTGCTAAATGTTCGTTTTCTTATATTTGTCTCTAGAGCCTTCTTTTATGGTCTGTTTTTTGTTGTTATTTTGTTCCGTTTTGTTTTTTAGTTTCATTTCATTTACCAGTTCTGAATGTAACTTCTTACCATCAGAGTATATACAATCACTTTGAGAAGGAAAAGGAGAACACATCTTTAAAGAAGCACACTCAGGACTAAGGGGTCGCTGCTGCTTCTAAAGGAAAAAGTGGCTGGGATGGGGTTGTGGCTCAGTGGTAGAGCACTTGCCTAGCATGCATGAGGCACTGGGTTCGATTCTCAGCACCGCATATAAATAAATAAAGGTCCATCAACAACTCAAAATATTAAAAAAAAAAAAAAAGTGGCTGGGTGCTGTGGTGCACACCTGTAATCCCAGTGACTCAGGAGGCTGAGTCAGGAAGATTATGAGTTCGAGGCCAGCTTTCAGCAATTTAGAGAGGTCCTAAGCAATTTAGCGAGACTGTCTCAAAACAAAAATTAAAACGTGATGGGGATGTAGCTCAGTGGTAAAGCACCCCTGGGTTCAATCCCCAGTACCAAAAAATAAATAAAGGGAACAAATGTATTTGAATTTGTAACCAAAAATACTATTATAATTTTAAAAATGAAGAGCCGAGCCTAGTGGCTCATACTTGTAAGCCTAGCAGCTATATCTGATGGGGCCTTGCCTGTCTTGGTAGCCCCAGCCTCCCACAGGGAGCAAGTAAGAGGCTTATAACCAGGACCCTGGTAAGTTAGTATTTTATATTCAAAAGCATGATTGAACCTGTTTATAGAAATAGTTGGGCCAGTTTATTCACAATTAAAATATGCACAAAATCATTAAGTAAAGATAGGATGTTTATAAGAAAAATATTTTCATTGGCATGTGATAGCATATCTGTTTTTATTTTAACAGGAAATATTCCCGTCACATTTTTTAAAAATATCCATACATTGTATAATTAAAACAGACTAGTGATTTATTGGAATTTTTTCCATTTATCTAATTTAGATTTTTTTCCAGAAGCCTGTTATGAATTTAATAAGTTAATTCAGCCAGATGTCTTGGTATCCTCTGAAAGCTTTTCTTATATCTAGCTTCTCTATATCTAGTCTTAGCTTCATACTGTCAATTTTAAATGTCAGCATTTGTAATCTTTTCTCCTTGTCTTACCCGTCAGTGGTACCTTTCCCTCCTCTTAAAAATTTTTATAATGAATTCTTTCAAATATGCTCCTATCAGAGCTTACTTGTTACATGCATATGTCCCTGAAATTTATATTGTATATTGATGTTTTTTAAAAGTTAAAGAAAGGGACCAATTAACTTCACCTTTTCCTAGAACTTAAAAAAACAAACAAAATTCTGTGCTTCATCTCCAATGTTTGGAAGATCAGAGGTTCCTGTCAATCAGTCATTCTTTCTTCGTGACTATTAAAGAAATAATCAAAAAAGAAATTACTGAAAGTTAAAACCATTTTTATCCATTATATGTATAACATGGCCTATTGGTTAGTTAAAAGCTGCTTGTGACAGTTTTACAATTACAATTGTAATTGCAATTACAATTTGCAATTATTTTGAACTTTGACATCTTGATATTTTCGCAAGCTTTTTTACTGGGTCACTAGGTGGCTTTAGCTAGTTTTTCATGCTATTGTTGCTTGGATGCCTTGAGGTGGAGACAGGTGAGCTATAAGAGAAATGAGTGTGACAAAGGAAAATCAAAGCCTGCTTTTGCTAAGGGCTGAGCTCTGAGAGGGGGAAGGGTTCAGAGTATTGGGTCAGGGCCCATTTGGTGGATTCAGGCAAATTCCATGAACTTTCTCACAGGAACCTGGGTCCATGTGCGGTTACCCTAGAGCATCTGCCTTGTCAAAGAGCTTACTCTAAAGCTCAAGCCTGCTGACAGGACACCTTACTCACCTCTGCAAGCTACTTTCCCCTCTGGATACCAAACCCACAATGGCATTACCTTTAAGACAAACATTTTTGAGGATAATTTAAAATTTGGGAGTGTGAAAAGGAACTTTCAGAGAGCTGGGTCAAGCTTGGATGATGCTGTGCCTTCTCTCTGAGGCCCATCTAGGAATGGCCACCCTGCGGGGAAGAGCCTGCTTTCCACCCTTCAGGCTGGGGAAGGTCTAGGAAGAGGAGCCTTCTGTTGAGCACTTGGCCGGGAGGCCTCTGCTATACCATCTTCATTCCATGCTGCTCATACTGCTCTGAGTAAAACTGGTTCTTACCTGGCATTTTCACTGCTTCCTTTGCTGTGTTCCGACATGTAGGTTTCATTTGTGGCCTAGGAAGAGATGGGCAAGCCCAATTGCAGGGCAATCATTATGATAGTCCCGTTGTAACATTCTCACCCTGGCTGGGCTGCAGTGACCCCAGGAACGTTGCTGCCTGCTCGCTTGGTCCCATGTGTACTGGTTCTGTCTTTTCACCTCAAATGCTAAGCTGAGACAAATTTTTAGATGGGAGAAATCAGGGAAAAGAGAGTCATCAGGCATCCAGGTCACACTCAGGAAACTGGGAATCTGATTCTGACTGCTTTGGCTGGCTGGCCTGCTCCCTCCCTGACTGGAGAATTTGAACCTGAAACCTGCTCATTCTATTTTTTTTTTTTTTTTTTGTATTGAGGATTGAACTCAGGGGTACTTAACCAGTGAGCCACATCCCCAGCCCTTTTTAATTTTTTATTTTGAGAAAGGTCTCACCTAGTCGCTAAGGGCTTCATTAAGTTGCTGAGGCTAGTCAGGAACTTGGAATCCTCCTGCCTCAGTATCCCATGTGCCACTGTGCCTGTCTTGAAATCTCATTCTAACAGCCACCTCCAGTCTTTTCCCTGCCCCCAGCTGTGCTCATCTCCTCTGGGAAGGCTATGGCTTTGAATCAAGCAACTCACCAGGGAGAGGGTGGAATTGGGAGGTTGGTTGCTGCAAAAGCGCTTGCGTAAAGCCTCTTGTACCTGCAGGAGAGGAAATACCCTGATTATGCCAGCCAAGTTCTGGCTTTCCCACTGCCAGTCATGAGGGGGTTAGCTGGGCACACTCACCTTTTTTTTTTTTTTAAATATTTATTTTTTGGTTGTAGGTGGACAGAATATCTTTATTTTATTTTTATGTGGTGCTGAGGATCGAACCCAGTGCCTCACGCGTGCTAGGCGAGCACGTTACCACTGCGCCACAACCCCAGTCCCCACACTCACCTTCTTATCTGTGAGACAACCAAACAACAAGATGAAAACACCCTGTGAAGAGGGACATGGGGATAAGTTAGTCAAAAAAGAGGGAATTCACCCACGTCAGTTTACTGCTCTTTCTTCAGCCTGTGTCTCCTCCTCTGATCCACATCCTGAGGCTTTCCATCTTGGTTTTCCTGCACATTAGCCCTGCTTGGTTCATGGGATCCATTTCAGCTGCTTTTCTTTTCTTTTTTTTTTTTTTTAATATTTATTTTTTTTAGTTGTAGGTTGACAGAATATCTTTATTTTATTTTTATGTGGTGCTGAGGATCGAACCCAGTGCCTCACGTGTGCTAGGCGAGCACGCTACCACTGCGCCATAACCCCAGCCCCCAGCTGCTTTTCTTATGGTTACAAAGGATGTATCGAAAGATTGAGTGCTAACAATTGCCTGACCTCTCTGGCAAAACCAGATATTTTACAGATAAGAAAACCATTGCTCAGAGAGGTTATATTATTGGTCCAAAGTTGTCCAGCTACACAATGGAGGAACTGTGGTCAGTACATAAGCCTTTTAAATTCCAGAACCTGTTTCTTCTGCTTTACTATGCTGCTTCCATGAGAAGCAATTGGCCATGACTTAAACCATCTAAAAGGGCAATAAGTGCCGCTCCCCTTCAACCACCTACCTGGAAGCTGTTGAGAGCAGTGAAGATGTAATGAGGGACTGTGGAGACTTCCTCCAGCAGGGTGGCCAAGCCCAACCCCCAAGTGAGGCCAAAGATGGGTGTGAGAATGAGCAGGGCTTTGATCACCCCCAGAAGAGCTTGACGCTTCTCCACTGGGGGCCCTTCTGACAGCGAAGGTCTCAGCAACTTCAGCACAGCTGTGGCTAGAACCAGCCCGTTGATACCCACAATGGCCAGCACTGGCCCCACGAAGGTGTAGAATGCCCCTCCCTTTCCATCTAACCAGCATTTCCCCTCCCTCAGGTATTGCCCTTGAGGCAGGTAAAGGCCTAGGGTGACACCTGCAAACACCAGTGGGCACAGGTAGCCAAGGATCACCATCAGGGAGAGAACTCGGTGCTTGGACAGCTGATGGAAGACAAACAGTAGCTGGTGGGCCAACACCAGGGCCTGGGCCAGCATCCAAAAAAAGGTGGCCAGGTAGAAAAAATGAGTCAGGAAGGTGGCAGCCAGGCAGAGTGGGCTAAGGTGACCAGGAGGAAGGAATGAGGTTCCCAGGAAGATGATGTCCGCAGCCAGCAAGCAGATCACCATGTTGAACAGGGCAGCATGGCGGAAGAAGGCAACTTTGTTCCGCACCACGACTCTCCACACCAGCCCGTACACGCCCAAGCACACAAGCAGTGCCAGTACAGAACTCCCCAAGCCCACCTGACTCAGCAGTTCCAGGACAGGATTTTCTGGAACAGTGTGTCGGGACATGAGGATGGAGAAGGCAGTGAGGTGCTGGCAAATGCACCAAGTGGCAGGGCTAGCAATGGTGGCGTCTGCCCGGCACCCTTCACCTGACCAGCCCCCTTCACCCCCGAAGAGATTGTGGTCCCAGAAGACACAGTGCAGGGAACCATCTGTGGCCCCAAAGTCCATGATGACCTCTGCCTGGGTGAAAGCCTGGCCATCAGCCATGATGGAGATGACAAGGACCAGACCAGCAGTGGCATAGGAGTCCCCCAGCCCTTGTCCATGGTTTGAGGGTAGAAGGTGGTCCAGTTTCTGCAGTACCAGACTACTAATACTGATGTTGGTTCCATTATGGACCAGTGGGGCCAGTGAGTAACTGGGAATTTCTGCCCACAGCGGGGGCTGAGTGGAGAAGGAGATTTGGTACCGAGGAAGTGTGGGTTCGAAGAACCGACTCTGCAGCAGCACGTTGGACGAGTTGAAGGAGAAGGGCTGATCCTGTGGGGACAGGCTGCGAACTAGAGTCTCCACAGCCCGCAAGAAATGCGAACCCACCATGGGCTTCTGGACCTGGGCCTGGGTCCACAGAGAGCTGATGTGTGCGTCTAGGATGTTGTCTGTGGTGGTCAGGAGGTCCTGTGGCATCCAACAGAGAGATGAACCTGATCTCCTAGAGCCCACTCTGCTGAGGAGTGGCACTGGAACATACAGACCCCACCCCTATCCTTCCTCATCCAGGGCAAGACCCTAGGCTAAGGAGAGAAGAGGATAGGAATGCAGGCCTGGAAAGGAAATCCTGTGTGGGGCATCTGGGGTGGTGCTCAGCCAACCACCTGGGCATTTTCAAGCATGTGTTCTGACCCACTCCCAGTCCCTCTGACAACTCTTCTTTATTCTCCATCCCTTGGGGCTACACAGGTCCTAAGAGGGCTCCTTTCCAATTCCTTAACCCTTCCAGTGCTGCGAAGCTAGGTAGGGTGGCCAGTGGCAGAAGGCACGATGTTTTGAAGTCAAGGGCCACGTGCATGTCTTTGCACCCACATATGCCACATGCTTCCAGGCCTGAAGGATGTGTGATGTTGCTGCCCTCGTTTTCCTTTTGGCTGCAGCTTATGAACTGTCAGCTGATACCCTGATTGAGGGTTGATGTAGGTGAGCCAGCAAAGCCAAGTGTGTTTGAGTGTCTCCAAGTAAGCATTGTGTGCGTGCTTGTGTGTGTGTGTGAGAGATCCACATGTTTGCGTGTGCACACGTGCCTCCATACTCGTGTCTCCCCACGTGTTTGCGTGTGCACACATGCCTCCATACTCGTGTCTCCCCACGTGTTTGCGTGTGCACGCGTGCCTCCATACTCGTGTCTCCACACCCTTTCCTGCCTTCCAGCCTCCCATGTGTTCCCAGCATCAGGCCTTCACACTCCATAGCCTTGGAGATGGTGTCCCAGAGGAGAGGATGGGGAGTAGACACCTGGACCCAGGGTGTCTGTTGGACTCTAGTCTCTGGTCTGCTGTTGGACTGCCTATGGCAATGTCAGATGGGCCACAGGTGAAAAGTCACCACCCTGCTACTGTGGCTCAGAGATCTCACCTCTAGGGCACTGCGGTCAAGCTGTATTCCTGCCTCTGCCACCACTTCAGACAGTAATTTCACGGTGATCAGCAATGCTACTAAGTCAGAGGGTGAGCTTGCCACCCTGACCCGCCTTTGCAGCTGTGCCAGGATCTGTGGCACCTTCTCAGCAGGCCTGCCCTGGCCTGCCTGCAGCAGCTGAGACAAACAAGACGGTGGGAAGGCAAATGGTGGGATAATCCTCACAGGGAAGGAGCCACCTCCTCCTCCTGCCCAGCTCCTTGTCCCTCCATTTCCACATCCCATCCCAGGGGAGTAGGAGGCCGAAGGAGCAGTAAGTGAACAATGATACTGATGTTAGGGGACAGACACTTGATGGGACTGTGGTTCAAGAACAGTATCCCACCCCTGTGTAGAGTGATGGCCCCTTGAACCCTCATACCTACTTCTTGGCCCTGCTAGGTCTCCAGGTGAGAGACGCTGAATAACCTGTGGGTGGCCTTAGGAAAAGTATCCTAAAGCCAGGTCCTGAGGGAGGGGTGGGTCGTGGTGGGACAGACGTGCATAGCAGATTTACCTTGGCTTTAATACACAAGGCCAGGATCCCCATGTCTGTGCAGTCAGTCTGAACAGGTCCCCAGACGCCATCAGGCCTGCAGGGCCTCTTCAACACACCCATCTTATTCATGGGACATGGAGCCTCTGCCACATGGCCAGCCTTGGTGACATTCCAGGCAACAACAGAGAAGTTCTCAGGGCAGGTGATATCTCCATCTGAAGAATGATGATCAGAGGACTTGGCAATCATAATCAAGCCTGAATTTTTTTCTTGGACAGAAACTTGGGCAGGCCTTGGAGCCTGGTCCAGTGGACCAGGGCTGAGAAGTGTCAAGGAAGAGGAAGAGTAAGTAGCTGAGGGAAACTCCACTTACCCTGGATGATGGTGACAGGGACAGGGAACCTGAGAGGATCCAGGTCCCGGCTCTGCAGGACACAAGTGTAGGTGGTGTCAGCTGGTGGGCAGTGCTGAACAGCCAGCACAAGACACCGAGAGCCTGGGGTGGTGAGTAAGGAGGCTGCGGCTGAGGAGATGAGAGAAGGGAGACATCACTGGCTGGAACAGGCAGAACCCAGCAGGCCCAGACACACTCTTGCAGTCTTCCTAGTAATTTCAGAAATAGGTAAAGCAGGGAGGCAGAGTGGAGTGGCATGTGGGCATTGAACTACTGGGGGCAGAACTCGGGTTTTGCTGAAGGGTACCCTGGGAGTCTCTAGCTCCAGGACTGTCTTCATGGTTTTCTCGCTTGTACACTAGGTCTATTGCAAGAGTTAGAAGAGATTGTGTGGATGAAAGCATTTTGCAAAAAGTTATCTAAACATGTGGTTGTGTTCTATCAAGCCACCTGAGATGGTCCTGATGGGGTGAAAACAGTGTTGAACTTAGACCCCCAACTCCCAGCCTGAGCTGCAGCCTGGAGAAGAGAAGCTGCCCACTGTCACTCCTGATCCCAACAGTCACACCCCTCTCCTACCTTGACTGCCCTCTTCAGAGATCCAGGCAGCGGTGTAGTCCAGGTGTGTGCTGGGGATGCAGCAGCTCAGCTGGAAGCCAGAAGAGGTGGCACAAGAGATGGACAGCTTCTCTGGAACTCGAGCCACGTCTGCCTGCTGCAAGGGCATCCTCACCACCTGGCGCAGCTCCCACCTGAATCCCTGGGCCTCGAAGCAGCTCATGTACTCACCTGCAGACATATCTGCTGCATCTCGGGGCTCCCTTGGGCCCACTTGTGCCCCAGAATCTCTGCTGCTTCCCCAGCCACAGTCCAAGCCCACTCGATTGCTCCCCTCCTTTGCTCTCCTCTCAGAGGTTAGCCCTAGCCGAAAAGGTCCCAGGATGGCTCTTTTGGAAGGCACTTCCTGCCCAAAGAAGGATTTGCAGGATGAAGAGGTTTGTAGAAGAGGCTCCTGACACTTTTTTCTTAGCAGTGGCCATGAACTCTCAGGTGAGCCTCTTTTTCCACAGTACATGTCCTTCCTGTGCCACCCACTGCCATTTAGCATCTGAATAATCACTGATGTGTTCTAAGCTGAAGGAAACCATATTTTCAGCATTCTCTGTATTATAAATTTCTTTTGCTAATAGAAATGTTTATATATATATATTTCAGTTGAGATGGACACAATATCTTTATTTTATTCCCTTTTATGTGGTGCTGAGAATCAAACCCAGTGCCTCACGCATGCAAGACAAGCACTCTACCACTGAGCCACAATCCCAGTCCCATAGAAATGTTTTTTTTTATGAAAAATAACCATATTTTCCAAAACAAACATGATTAGAAGGGTGACATTATTTTATGTTTTTGCAAATCGCATTAATGTCTTGCTAAAGGGAAGTCAGCTGCTTCTGCATGTGAGCTCTGTGATATCACTGCACCCTTGGGAGATGCCACTGTCTGCTCCTGAGGGAGTGAAAAGGAGACAATGACATCTTCCTACATTAGGACAATCATTGTGATTTTGTAAACCCCTGAAAGGCTCCTGGAAACCCCAAGACCACATGGAAATAAGTGTCAACTTTTTAGAATTTTCCATTGTTCTAATGGGTCCCTTGTTTCCCCTGAATAAGTAAATGGAAAGATGAAAAGGATAAGGAAGAGGTGAAAAGAAAAGAAGGGAGAGAAGAGTGGGAGGACTAGGCAAAGGGAAGCAAAGGAAAAAGAGGAAGAAGAAAAGGGAAAGAAAGAGAGATGAAGGCTACCTGCCCAGTACCGGGACATGTGGCTGATGCTGAGGACAACCTGGCCCTGGCTGGAGGTCAGGGACACCTGTGCTCCTTTCTGCAGGAGGATGGGTGTGGGCTTCCCTGGGCGCCTCAGGAACCATCTCAGGTTGGTGGCCTCCTGGCTTATGTGAAGAGTCAGGTTCAGCGTGTCACCAGGCATGTGCAGCTGGGAGTTCAGCCTCAGGTTCCCTGGGACTGCAGGGAGGCAGGAGATAGGGGAGCCCTGGATGGTGACTCATGACCCTTCTGCAACTGCACAGTCACTCCTGGTCCATCTTCTAAGCCCATTCCTCCACACTCCCTCCCTGCCCTCCATTTCTCTTGTCCCCTGAAGGGCATCTGAGCGTGGCTGCTGCAGTCCAGCCTTAAAGACCCTCCGCAGCTGCTGTCATTTCTTGGCCTGCTAGGGGTCACTCTATCCCTTTTGCCCCTTGTCCCTATGCCTCTGGGGCCCCATTCATTGGCCTCATTATTCACAATGGCTATCTTTTTTTGCCAACTCAGACAAGCAGCTGGACTCAAGCAAGCGGCAGAAAATACAGGTTCAGAAAGTAGAAGAATTGCTAGGGACTGGGAGAGAGGTAGGGTGACGGTAGAAGAAAGGTAGATAGGCTTGATTCATTCATGATATATGCATATATGGAAATGTCACAGTCGATTCCATTAATCCTTACAATAAAAAAGAAATATATATTCAGAGAAGAAAAAATACAGAAAGCATATCTTCATTTATGGCTATTAGTTTTAAAGTTCCCAACCCTCCTTACCAGGTGGCAGCAACTGGCAGTAGCCAGAGACGGGATGGGTGAAGACGAGACAGCCACAAGGCTGGTGGTTTCGGTGCTGGGGGTGGCAGGGAAGGTGATGGGAGCAGACACTGGCATTCCACTGGTACCCAGAGAGGCAAGAACAGTGGCTGCACCCTGTGTGGCTGACATTACACTCTGTGACAGAGAGAAGGGGAGTAAGAAGTGGGCAGGCTGAGAAAGCCAGGCAGCAGGACCAGAACCTGCCTGATGCCTCAGAAGCTATGCTGGACAAGGGCATCAGAGTTAGGGTGGGGGCGTCTGGGCCCACCCTGTCTGACCCTTAGGCCCTCTGCCCAAGTTAGAAGACAGGATTGTGAACAGGAAGAGAGGGGTCTGTCGGGTGGAGCAGAAAAGAAGGAATTGGGCTAGGGTGAACGGTGAGGCAGGAAACAGGAAGGGGCTCACAGCATCTCAGGCCTGTTGGCTGTGGGAGGGGAGGCCTGGGCCCCCTTCCATCAACTGCTACCTGTCGTGAGGCTGAGGCCAATGAGAGTTCTTGGGGAAGAGAAAGCTGAGGTAGGGAGGAGAGTCAGGTCCCTGGAGAACATCAGCGGCCAGGTCTTGTCTAAAAATTCCAGATGCGCATAGACTGAGACCAGGACCGATTCTATAGGAGAAGGAGAACAGTTGGAGAGCAGAGCCAGGCCTATTTTACTTCCCATACCCAGCTGGCCATTTCGAGGAACATGGAGCAGATACCTCTTACCCCCTTGGCTTGTAGGATGGCAATGACTCCTGCCCTAGCCATGATGCATGCAGAGACACAGTTTCGTGTCTGTTCTCCCAGCAACCCCACTGCCTAGACAAGTCTTCCAAAGATGCATGTGTTTCTAAGGGCCTCAGGCCTAAAGAAATGATGTGGGGGATCTGTCTGACCCACCCAGAACCCATCCTCTCTCTCCTTCCACTTCCTGTGTCCCCTCCCTGGTCCTTTCTATCTCCCTCCCTGCTCCCATTTTCTTCTTCCCCTCCTCTTCTTGTTGTTCCTCCACTCACCCCCTGCTCCAATTTCTTGGTCCAGTTGCTTTCCAGATTCCCCTCCAGCCTGATCCTGTTCCTGGAACAGAACACAGAGGAGAGACCTCTGAGGAAAGTTTGAGCCCAGGTTCCTCCTGGGGCCACCTCAGGAGGCAGCCTGGGTAGCCTGGCCTCTCTGAAGCTCTTCATTTTTTTTTTTTTTTGTAGATGGACACAATACCTTTATTTTATTTATGTATTTTTATGTGGTGCTGAGGATCACACCCAGTGCCTCACACATGCTAGGTGAGCACCCTACCACTGAGCTATAACCCCAGCCCAGAAGCTCTTCTTTTTGCTGGGAATCAAAGGTACCCATCAGGAGGGGAAAGCAGGCCCAGTAAGGAATGCAGGATGCAGCCCCAGGGACTCCACCAGAGCCTGCCATCCCACTTGAAGCCAGGAACCAGGCACGCCCAGGAGTCAACATGCTTTGCTTAGCTCCTTCCTGAATTTACCTGGGCCTCTAGGCTAATTGAAATGGCTGGGACTGGAGCTCCAGCAGGGAGGCTGGGAGGAAATTGCTGGCAGGGGCTCAGGGACTTAGAGACCTTATTCTTTCCACAGGATTTGACCCAAGGGTGAGCAAGAGGCAACAGCTTTCCTTAACCTCAGTTTCTCACAAATTAATTCATCAATTCCTTCCTCTCTTAAAATTGCACGTGCTTATGAATACTTATCTAAAACCAGGTGGATACACAGAAATGGTATAGATAAGGTATAGTTAAAGTCCGGCACAGTGGTGCACACCTGTAATCCCTGCCACTTGGGAGGCTGAGGCAGGAGGATTGTGAGTTCAAAGCCAGCCTCAGCAAGGGCGAGGCGCTAAGCAACTCAGTGAGAGCCTGTCTCTAAATAAAATACAAAATAGGGCTGGGGATGTGGCTCAGTAGTCAAGTGCCCCTGAGTTCAATCCCTGGTACTCCTCCAAAAAAAGATATAGTTAGATTGAGAATCAATCAAGACAGATTTATATAATGAGAGATACAGATATGGATTTAAGTTTGGAGATACAGCTTTAGAGAGAGATGTGGATATGTCAATATCTTGCCTGGGTAGTGGCACATGCCTGTAATCCCAGTGGCTCAGGAGGCTGAGATAGAATTGTGAATTTAAAGTCAGCCCCAGCAACTGAGCAAGGCCCTAAGCAACTGAGCGAGACCCTGTCTCTAAATAAAATACAAATAAAATACAAAAAAAGGGCTGAGGATGTGGCTCAGTGGTTAAGCGCCCCTGGGTTCAATCCCTGGTAACAAAAAAATAATAATAAATGTCAATATCTCTCCAGGAGAAAAATAGATTAAAAAGTACTAATCTAGTCTCTGCTGAGCCTCCTTGGATTCTCTCCATCCAGATCCCAAGTCTGGAAAATTTCTCTTTCCTTTTAATTTTCAAATTCCCAGCATGACTAGAAAAGCCTTTTCTCAAAGTGCGGCAGGTGTCATTGGAGCTCACAGGGACTAAGGTAAAGAAACAAAAGTTATCCCCACACTTTGGACAAACAATTCTAGATCACAGAACAAAGCCCTTTCCTTCCCACCTGTCCTTTCATCCCTCAACTTGCTGTCTCTCACAACCTCAGGCACCTTTTGTGGGCTCTGCAGACCTTCCCAGGGTCCTCACCCTGGATCGTACTTACAGGCTGGGATGCTGGGGCAACCAGTGACCCCAACAGGGGAAGAAGCATAACCAAGAGCAGCCAGGGGGCAGCTGGACGGGCCATGGCTCCGTGGAGCAGTCCCTAAGAACTCTCCCGCTCCTGCATGATGTAAATTTCCTCATAGGCAGCGCACAGATGGGATGGGAGGGAAGAGTGGAAGGGAGCCAGGGCTGAATTTACAGAGGAAGTGCCACAGCCGATGCCTGTGTTAAATGGGCACTGAGGCCACTTGTGCCCAGCACAAGACCTGGAGTCCTAGGTCGTAATCAGTGATGGGTCAGTAAGCCAGAGTTAGTCATGTTCCCAAGGATCTGGGAAATCTAGATTGTTCTGAAACCCCTCCAGGAAGCTGGATCATTGATCAAAGAGACAAGGTTAGAAAAGAGATCAAAACAAAACAAAAATAATTAGTGCTGATTGTTACCCTAAAATATCATCCAGATAGATTAGAGTCTTGTTTCTTTGTTTTCTAGATTTTTTTTTTTTTTTTTTTAGTACAACACTCCATTGAACCCAGGGATGCTTTACCACTGGGCTACACCCCTGGTCCTTTTTATTTTTACTTTTTATTTTTTTTTTTTAAATGGGGAATGTAGCCTTTGAATCACCTCTTTTTTTTTTTAATTTTTTTTTTTTAGTTGTAGAGGGACACAATGTCTTTATTTTATTGCTTTGTATGTGGTGCTGAGGATCGAACCCAGGGCCCCATGCATGCGAGGCAAGTGCTCTACCGCTGAGCTACAATCCCAGCCCTGAATCACCTCTTTTTTTAAAAAAATATTTTTTTTAGTTGTTGATGGACCTTTATTTTTTATTTATTTATATGTGGTGCTAAGGATCAAACCCAGTGCCTCACACATGCTAGGCAAGCTCTCTACCACTGAGCCACAACCCCAGCCCTTTATTTTTACTTTGGAGACAGGGTCTCACTAAGTTGCCCAGGTTGACCTTAAATTTGTAGTCCTCCTCCTCCTTCCTCAGCCTCCTGAACTGCTGGGATTACAGGCCTATGCTACCATGCTTGACTTTTTGGCACAATGGTATAGACTTGTAATCCCAGAAATCTGGGAGGCTGAAGCAGAAGAATTATGAATTCAAGGCCATCCTGGGCAACTTAGGGAGACACTGTCTCAAAGTAAAAAATGAAAAGGGCTGGGATGTAGCTCAGTGGTATAAAGTGCCCCTGGGTTTAATCCCCAGTACTGCAAAAAGATAAATGAGTAAATAAATAGGGTGTGCATGTACGAATATATAACAATAAATTCCACTAATATGCATCAATACAAATTTTTTTAAAATAAAAATAAAATACATTCTTCCTTTCAAAATAAAAAGGGCTGGGAATATATCCCAGTAGCAGAGAGCCTCTGGGTTCAATTCTCTATACCACAAAACACAAAACCAAAAACTTGGGGGGCAAAAAGAAAATAAATTTGACTTGCCTAAAATATTTTAAATTTAGCATGAAAGGAATAATTTTTTTAAAAATATTTTTCAGTTATTCATGGACACAGTCTCTTTATTTTATTTATTTCTTTTTATGTGGTGCTAAGGATCGAACCCAGTGCCTTACACATGTGAGGCAAGTGCTCTGCCACTGAGCCACAACCTCAGCAAAAGGAATAATTTTTTAACATAAGATAGAAAATGGACAAAAGATTGAAACAGGTGTTCATTGAACAAGAAATACAAATAGTTCGATAAATATATAAAAGACCTCCAATTTCATGCAAAAGAAATGCAAATAAAAATAAAAAAATGATCTGGGATTGTAGCTCAGTGGTAGAGAGTTTGCCTAGCATGTGTGAGGCACTGGGTTCAATCCTCAACACCACATAAAAAAATAAATAAATAAAATAAAGGTATTGTGTCTATCAACAACTAAAAATATATAAAAAATTAAACTATTTCTTATCTTTCAAAAGAAAATATTGATTATATTTAGCATTGAAAATACAGTTATACATGTGTTCAAAAATATGTGAAAAAGGATGTTCAAGGCAAAATTGTTTGTGATAGCAAATGAGTTAAACAATCAAAATGCCCTTTAAAAAGAAAGAGTTTAGTCATTTTCCATGGTTCAGCCTGTAATCCAAGAAACTCAGGAGGCTAAGGCAGGATGATTGCAAGTTTGAGGCCAGCCTGGACAACTTATCAAGACTCTGTCTCAAAAAATAAAAACGATTGGGGATATATTTCAGGAGTAGTGTGCTCTTGGGTTTAATTCTCAGTACCACAAAAAATAACGAAATAAAAATAAAGAGTAGAGTTTATATAAATCTTGTGATTTCTAAACAAAATAACAATATTAAAGTGATAGGGGAAAAGTGAAGCAGCTCTATTTTGGAGTGACTTCCAACATATGTAATGAAATTGAAAGTATATTTTGTATACTATGCTCCCATTTATATAAAAATGGGACTCTGAATTAGATGCTCTGCCTTGTACATTCCTAGACTATTTCTGGAAGAACACATCAGAAAATTGTTAAAACCTCCCATTGTTTCTGGGGAAAGAGGTTAAGTGTCTAGATGTGTCTATGTGCTGTTTCATATGTACTTCTTCTGACCATAAACATGTTTTGTTTTGTTTGTTACCAGGGATTGAACCCAGGGGTCCTAAACCACTGAGCCATATCTCCACCCCTTTTTAAAATATTTTATTTAGAGACAAGGTCTCACTGAGTTGCTGGGGCTAGCTTTGAACTTGCGATCCTCCTGCCTCACCCTCCGGAGCCACTGGGATTACAGGTGTGTGCTACCATGCCCAGCCATAAACATGTTTTTTAAAAATGATAATATAAAAAGAATTGATTTAAACACACAAAGTTCAAAGTACCTGTGGTAGAAATTTACCCCCAGTGTATTTGCATGTCCACCACTAACCACCTCCCATCCTCCTTGCTAGGGTTTGTTGCTGAAGGGAAAGTAGGCACAGGCAGCAAATGCATGCAGGGGAACAAAGACTTCTAGAGACAGAGAGAGAAGACACAGGTGTCAGAGGAGGGATGTCATCAGCACCAAGGGCACTGCCTGCTGCAGCTGCAGGTGGTCTCACATGGGCCAAGGGCACATTGACATCAACAGCATCTGCTACAGTCACCAATTGAGGTCTGTTAACATGCAAAGTGGCCTTGGACAATGCTCATCAGGGTCTCTCAGGAACCTGGAAGAGAGAGATGAGGTTGAGACCCAGAAGAAAGGCTGCTTCATGCCAAGTGGGGACTGAGCCACTCCAGCCCCTAGTTAGGAGAGGCAAGATCCAACTCAGTGGAGAGAAGCCTGGTCATTTGGAAGACTTCACACTGACGGGACAAGTGGACTCTAGAACTCTAGTAAGTTGTTGGAACTGGAGCCAGAGAGACCCTAAGGTCTCATAAGAAACAATTTTTCTTAATTGATAGCCGCTCATCTCATCTTAACCTTGACCAGAGGATTAGTCCTTGATTAGAAGTGGAAGAGAGTAACTTACTCCTGCTTCAGTTAAAGTTGAAGTGTCTAGTGTGTACAAAACTATTTTTTTGTGCTGGAAATTTGACTCAAGGCTTTATCTATACTAAGCAAGCGTTTTACCACAGAGCTACATCCCCAGCACTAAAACTACTGATAGAAAAGAGAAAGCAAGGTTTATTTTACAATAATTTTTAGGTTGTTCCTGTAATTTTAGAGAAGTTGGAAGCAGTTTAAAATAAAAAATCCTAGAAAAAGACTAGAAAGAAATGCTGTCCAGGCATGGTGGCACATGCCTGTAATCCCAGCACTTTGGGAGACTGAGACAGGAGAATCGCGAGTTCAAAGCCAGCCTCAGCAACAGCAAGGCGCTAAGCAACTCAGTGAGACCCTGTCTCTACATAAAACACAAAATAGGGCTGGGGATGTGGCTCAGTGGTTGAGTACCCCTGAGTTCAATCCCCGGTACCAAAAAAAAAAAAGAAAGAGAAAAGAAATGCTGCAGGTTCTACAAAACATTTCTTGGGTTCACCTCAGTATCCTCTAGAGCCTGGCATCATGTATTTGAGGCTCTAATATTTTTATTAAATGAATCAAGAAATAAATGAAATATATCAACACATTAACAGTGATTGTAACTAAATGGTAGGATTGGGTATGTTTTCCTACTTTTCTGGACTTTTCAATTTTGTATTCTATAATGGAAAAATCTTAATAAAAATATTGTATTTTACAGCCTCAATTTCTTTTTTATGGACCAATGAAGTTCAGAGTCCTCTGGCTTTGTCCTAGTGTCACAGGCTGAATAAGTCTTTAGCCTTGGGTGGGGTTCAGACCAACAGACATTTATTGCTGCCACCTACCTGCTCCCAAGTTCAAGGTCAGCTGTAAGGCTATTGACCTTTATCTCTCTACACACATAATGATATTTAAAAACTAATAACTTTTTACCTCCTGGCAGCTTCTCTGAACTACTGGTTGCAACCTGGGCACATCTACACATGCACTGGCTGTTAGTAAACAGACTTCTATTACTTACAATAGTGTTTGTCAGGGATTGCTAAATATTTGTCACTCATATAAACCAGACATTGGATCTTTTTTTTTTTTTTTTAAGTACTGGAGATTGAACTCAGGGGCACTCGACCACTGAGCCACATCCCCAGCCCTATTTTGTGTTTTTATGTAGAGACAGGGTCTCACTGAGTTGCTTAGCACCTCACCATTGCTGAGGCTGGCTTTGAACTCGTGATTCTCCTGTCTCAGCCTCCCTAAGTGCTGGGATTACAGGCTTGAGCCACCGCGTCCAGCTCAGACATTGGATCTTGATGCATTTTATTTGCCCAAATAAGATTTGGGCAGAGTCATGACAGCTGTTGTGGAATACAGGGTTCTGGCTGGTTTCTACCAAACCTTGACCAGTGACAGCACATGTCATGGGAAGGGGAAGGAGAGCAGGGACATGCGTGGCAGTTGGTCCTGCTAGAAGCTTTGTGGCAGCTCAAGCTCATTAACAGCTAAGCAGCTAATCCTTGGCTGGGGCAGAGAGCTATACACAAAGTATTCATTCATAATTGTATGATGCCATAAAGTTAATAACTTGTGAAGTATATGACAATAAGAGCTATTTTAACAAAAAGCTAGTGCATATTCATGTCTCTGTAGGAAAAAAGGTATTTTTGACATCAAATTTTGTGAGAAGTGGTATAAAGTGATTTAGAAAGAGCAATGAGAGGGCTGGGGCTGTAGCTCAGAGGTAGAGCGCTTGCCTAGCACGTGTGAGGTACTGGGTTCGATTCTCAGCAGCACATAAAAATAAACAAATAAAATAAAGATATTGTGTCCATCTACAACTAAAAAGATATTTTAAAAGGAGGGGGTAGGAGGGGGTGCTGTGGTTGTGGCTCAGTGGCAGAGTGCTTGCCTAGCATGTGTGAGGCACTGGGTTCAATTCTCAGCACCATATATAAGTAAACAAAATAAAGGTCCATTGTCAAGTAAAGAAATATTTAAAAAAAACAAAAAGGAAAGAGCAGTGAGAGTTTTAGATCTCCTAACTTAAGCTTTTGACTCTGAATCTTAGCAAATCTATATTTGCTGTCTGGGATGATATAAAAAAATCCTGTCCCAATACTGTGTCAAGTACTTGCTCATAAACACAACCTAGAGAAGTTGAGGAAATTCATGAAGTTTCTGATGTTTTCTTTTATATCTGCAAAATATGGGGACTTCTCAGAAATTTTATGCTGATTGTCTATGTGAATAAACCTACAGGGAAGACTAGAACTCTAGAGCAGAGAATTGTTTCTTCCACAGGTGAAATTATTTCAAATCCATTAACTGAGGGCCTGCTTGATTTTAACATATAATTCAGGCTTATAATCTTATAAACTTAAATATCACTAGGTACTATTCTCTCATCTATTTAAACTCATCTCTAAAAACTATTTTATAATTTTGGAGGAATAGATGGCCTTCATTAGAATGAATTGAAATCCTGAAACCATATAGAAAAAATTGACTGATTTGAGTATGCAAAATAGGAGACGTATTATACAAATCCAGAAGGCTATTAAGATGGTAATATTACTCTGCAAAAGAAACATTTCTGAGTGAACAGATTTGGAAAGTGGTCATTAATGGAAAAGCAGAGAGGATCAGGCAGCTGGAGATCAAAATCAGTTTCATTACTGGAAAAACTGAGTGGGAGGAGATGGTTTGGATCTGAGCCAGATGCATTTCCCAATACATCACCTTGGAACCAAATTTACTTATCTAATCAGTGGCAAGAGGGTACCTCCAAGCCTTGCAGGGAAAGGCCTGACAACAGTTTGCAGGACTTGCAGGACAAGCCACTCCAAAAGAGGGAGCACCCAGACCTCATTCTCCAAGTTTTACCATTTGATAAGTCACTTTTCCCTTGGGAATGAGGAACAGGGAACAGTCTGGGGACTGGTAGTTCCTTCTGTTCCATGAAAATGTGAGAACAGAATAAGTATTTCCTACCAACACCATGTAGTACTGATTATAACAAAACTTATTTCAATATTAGAGTGAGAGAGAAAACAAAAAAAGTATTTAATAAATGGAAATTTATTTAATAAATGAAAAGTATATAAATAGGTCATTTGTTTTTCAGTACTAGGATTTTTTTTTTTTTTAAAACCAGGGATAGAACTCAGGGTCACTTAACCACTGAGCCAAATTTTTAATTTTTTAATATTTTTTAAATTTGAGACAGGGTTTCATTACTAAGTTGCTTAGGGCCTTGTTAAGTTGCTGAGGCCACCTTTGAACTTGTGATCCTCCTGCCTCAGTCTCCCAAGCCCCTGGGATTACAGGCATGTACCACTGCACTCGGTAGTACTAGAGATTTTGTATTTTGAGACAGGGTCTGGTTAAGTTGCTGAGACTGGCCTCCAACTTGTGATCCTCCTGTCTCAGCCTCCTGAGTCACTGAGATTACAAGTGTGTGCCACTATGGCTAGCATAGATCAATTTTATAAAGTCAATAAACCTAGAATATATTTCATATGGTTTATCAAAAGCCCTCAAGAAATGTGTGTCAAGGACAAAAAGTAGTAGATACTTACACTCTATTGTTTTTGCTCATATTCCTCTTATTTTTGGACTCATTTCTTAGAAACTGTCATCCACTCATCACCACAGGTTTACCAGGCAGGTAGTCACTTCATGCATGGTTCCACAGACCCCTGACACACAAGGTCCACAGGTCCACATCTAAAACACCAAGTTGGGACTGTTTTTCTCTTCTGGGGTAATTTTGGAACTGCGGCCTAGTGAGAACCTGAGGTTGGTCCCACAACATATAAAACCTGGCAGCTATGTTTGTTTCTGGCACGTGGGGCAAATGGTCTGAGCTCAGGAAAAGTAAAGCTGAGCTGTAGACAGAAAGAGACAAACATGAGGAGAATTAATTAATTATCCATGATACTCATTTGAACTCTTGATCTTGAGTTCCATAAGAAACCATATCTTAGTGTCTGTGTGTTTCTATAACAGAATACCATAACCTGGGTAAGTTATAATGAAAGAAATTAATTTTGTTTGTTATAAAGGCTGAGAAGTCCAGAATGGAGGGGTTCACATCTTGTGGGGGCCTTCTTGCTGTGTCACAACATAGAAGGCATCACATGATAGCACTCAGAGAGGGGAAAGGGGGCACGATCATCCTTTTATAGGAATCCACTCCTGCAGTAATTTACTCACTCCTGCATTAACACTAATCTATTAATGAGAGCAGAGGACCTAATTTCCTCTTACATGTCCAATTTCTCAACACTATTGCTTTCAGGATTAAGTTTCCAACACATGAAGTTTGGGGGATACATTCAAACCAAAGCAGATTTCAACTTCTTTTGATTTTTTCCCTTTTCACTTAGCCAGTTAGAATATGCTTCTGTTATTTGAAACTAAAGAAATATATTTTAACACATGCTAAGAAAAGCCAAGGAGATGTAGGGAATACAGCACATGCTTATAATCTCAGCAATTCAGGAAGCTGAGACAAGGAGGATCAAAAGTTTGAGGCTAGCCTCAGCAACTTAGTGAGACCCTGTCTCAAAATAAAAAATAGCAAGGCCAGGTGTGGTGGCACATGCCTGTAATACCAGTGGCTTGGGAGGCTGAGGCAGGAGGATTCCAAGCTCAGAACCAGCCTCATCTAGCGGTTGAGTGCCCCAAGTTCAATCCCTGGTGATCCCCCAAAAAACTATATATATATAAGTTTTCTGTGCCTGCTTGGAAAGTTTGCCTTTTTTTTTTTTTTTTTGGTACCAGGGATTGAACTCAGAGGTACTTGACCACTGAGCCACATCTCCAGCCCTATTTTGTGTTTTATAGAGACAGTCTCTCACTGAGTTGCTTAGTGCCTCGCTGTTGCTGAGGCTGGCTTTGAACTCTCAATTTTCCTCTCTCAGCCTCTGAAAGTGTTGGGATTACAGGCGTGTGCCATCATGCCTGGCTAAGGTTTTGTCTTTGTCTTTGGTTTTTAGTAATCATCATGTCTGTAGGTTTGGACTCTGCTTGTTTTTGAATTCACTGAACTTTCTGCATCTGTAGATTTATGTCTTTAATCAAACTTGGACCTTTCAACCATTATTGTTTCATCTCTCCTTTTGGAACTCTAATGACACAAATAATATTAGGCCTTTTTAGTATTTTTCCCATAGACCACAGTGGCTCAGTTCTGGTTTTCAATCTTTTCCTTCTCTGTTGTTCAGACTGGATCATTTCAATTGGTCTATATTCAAGCTGATTGACTCTTTCCTCTGTCATCTCATTTCTGATACTGAGCTTGTACTAAACAGATAATGACAACTCAAAGATGTCCACATACTAACCCCTAGAATTTGTGAATATGGACCCTTATAAAGCAAAAAAGGATTTTGCAGATGTGATTAAGAATCCTGAGCTGGGCACAGCTGCTTGGGAGGCTGAGGCAGGAGGATCGAGAGTTCAAAGCCAGTCTCAGCAAAAGTGAGGCACTAAGCAACACAGTGAGACCCTGTCTCTAAATAAAATACAAAATAGGGTTGGCGATGTGGCTCAGTGGTTGAGTGCCTCTGAGTTCAATCCCTGGTACCATTCCCCCTCCAAAAAAAAAGAGTCCTGAGATAGAATGATCATCTTGGGTTATATGGGTGCCCAATGTAATCACAATGGTCATTATGAGAGGCAGACAGGAATGTGAGAGACAAAGAAATGGAAGAAAGGGCCAAGAGTCAAACAACACAGGCAGCTCTAAAGGTTAAAAAAGACAAGGAAATGGATTCTTTCCTGGAATTTCCAGAAGAAATACAGACCTGCTGACATCTTGATTTCTATTCTTGGAACATTCATTTCAGACATCTAACCCTCAGAACTATAATACATTCGTTTTGTAACTCACTACATTTATAGTAATTTGTTACAGCAGTAATAGGAATAAATTAATATTTTTAAAAAATTTGCAATATTTAAAAATTTTTTGGAGCCAGGTGCAGTGGTGCACACCTGTAATCCCAGCACTTTGGGAGGCTAAGACAGGAGAATCGCTAGTTCAAAGCCAGCCTCAGCAAGGGCAAGGCACTAAGCAACTCAGTGAGACCCTGTCTCTACATAAAACACAAAAATAGGGCGGGAGATGTGGCTCAGTGGTTGAATACCCCTGAGTTCAATCCCTGGTACCAAAACAAAATTTTTTTTGGTTATTATATTTTTCTGTTCTAAAATTCCATTCAGTTCTTCTTTGTGTTTTCTATGTCCTCAGTGAGACTTTAAATTTTTTCATTTGTTTCAAGAGTGTTCACATGTATTCAAGGTATTTTTGTAATAATTGCTTTAATATCTTTTTCACATGATCCCAACATCTGTGTCATCTCAGCATTGGTATCTGTTGGTAGCTTTTTCCCATGTGAATTGATATGTTTCTGGTTGTTCATATGCCAAATAATTTAGGGTTGTAACCTAATTTTTTTTCTTTTGTACTGAGGATTGAACCCTGGGAGTGCTTTACCGAGCTATATCCCTAGCCATTTATAGTTTTTCTTTTGAGACAGGATCTCACTAAGTTGTTTGTGTCCTCACTAAGTTACTGGCCTCATTTCAATTTGTGATCCCCCTGCGTCAGCCTCCAAAATCACTGGGATTACACCACCATATCTGTTGTGTGCACCCCATATCTGGTTTGTATCCTGGACATTTTTAAGAATGCTATGTTATGAAACTCTGGATCTTGTTTAAACCTTACGAAAAAGGTTGATATTTTTGTTTTCATCAGTCTGGTTTGGTTCAACTCACAAATTCTGTCCAATCTCTTTGAAATTGTTTTTTCTCTTTTCTAAGTGTTTTCAGTGCTGTTGAGCTCTACTGCAGGTATGTGCCACCCAATGGCCAGTGTGGGACTTGCATAATGATCTGTCTGGGCAGTTTCAAACTGGTGTAGAGTCACATCCATGCACCAACAACTGGGAGGTGATCCCAGGAGTTCATAAGACTTTATGGGGTCGTTTTCTTGAACTCCTCCTTGCTGATAATTCTGGTATTTTCTGCTTTTCTTGGACTCTCCTATTTGGCCTGCTGGCAAAAATGTAGAGCTTAACTTACCTGCTCTGCCATGTATTTCCTGTGACTGTGATCACATTTGGACCCTCACAGTGGGAGGACAGAGAGAAGAAAAGCAGTGGAGGTTTGCTTCACCCTCTTGGAACCACATTTCTTCTGATCAGAGAGGTTTCCCTTCCCCCCAAGTTTTAGGCTCCTGCGGATCCCCATTGCCACTGTTGCCATGTAAAAGATCAGAGAAGCAAGAAAACAATGGGGACTTTCCTCTCCTATTTATTTATTTATTTTTTTTGAGGTTTTACACATCTTTTATTAGACTTATACCTTACTCTGTGCTCCTATAAATGGTAATTACATAATTTTTGATTAATACATAGAAAATAAATTCTTGTATATTAGCTTTGTTTTCAGTGATTCTGCCATCCTCATTTATTAGTTGTAATTATTTGAACGTGAATTATTTTTGGAGTTTCTATAGAAACAATGTCATACTCAGATATTTTCCCCTTTTTTTAAAAAATTTAATTATTTTATTTAAATGCGTTTCAAGTCATAGTACACAGAGCTCAGTTTTTCCATTTCTCTGGTTGCAAACCAGATAAAGTCACACCATTTGTGTCTTCATACATGCACCAGGGGTATTAATGACCCTCTCAATCAACCATCATTACTATACCCATTCCCCTTTCTTTCCTCCCCCCTCCCCCCTGCTGCATCCAGAGTTCCTGCATTTCTCCTATGTTTCCCATTCCCATCCCCTTTATGTATCCTCATCCACTAATCAGAGAGAACATTTGGCATTGGGTTTTTTGGGATTGGCTTACTTCACTAAGCATAATGTTCTCCAATTCCATCCATTTACCTGCAAATGCCATAATTTTATTTTCTTTTATTGCTGAATAATATTCCATTGTGTATATGTACCACAGTTTCTTTATCCATTCATCTATTGAAGGGCATCTGGGTTGCTTCCATAGTTTTGCAATTGTGAATTGTGCTGCTATAAACATTGAGGTGATTGCTCTATTGTAGTGTGCTGTTTTTAAATCTTTAGGCTATAGGTCAAGGAGTGGGATAGCTGGATCAAATGGTGGTTCCATTCCAAGTTTTTAAAGAAATCTCCAAACTGCTTTCCAGATTGGTTGCACCAATTTGCAGTCCCACCAGCAATGTTTGAGTGTACCTTTTTCACCGCATCCTCGTCAGCACTTATTGTTGCTGGTATTTTGGATAGCTGCCATTCTGACTGGTGTGAGATGAAATCTGAGCGTAATTTTGATTTGCATTTCTCTAGTAGCTAGAGATGATGAACATTTCTTCATATATATATTTATTGATTGTATATCTTCTTCTGAGAGGTTTCTATTTAGCTCCTTAGCCCATTTATTGATTGGATTGTTTGTTTTTTTGGTGTTAAGTTTTTTGAGTTCTTTATATATCTTGGAGATCAGTGCTCTAT
>CM053411.1:63275384-63307753 GCA_028644305.1 Xerus rutilus | reverse complement strand
ATATGTAATCTGTTTCCTTTCTCTTGTGGCTTTTAGGATTCTCTCCTTGATCTGAATGTTAGGCATTTTCATTATGATGTGTCTTGGTGTAGGTCTGTTGTGATTTTGAACATTTGGTGTCCTGTATGCCTCTTGAATTTGATTATCCAATTCATTCTTCATATTTGGAGAGTTTTCTGACATTATTTCATTGAATAGGTTGTTCATTCCTTTTGTTTGGAATTCTATGCCTTCCTCTATCCCCAAAATTCTTAAGTTTGATCTTTTGATGTGATCCCATAGATCTTGGATGTTTTGTTCATGGTTTCTTACCATCTTCACTCTGTGGTCAACTCTGTTCTCAAGGTTAAATATTTTATCTTCATTGTTTGAGGTTCTGTCTTCCAAATGGTCTAATCTGTTGGTGATGCTCTCCATTGAGTTTTTGATTAGGTTTATTGTGTCTTTCATTTCAAGGATTTCTATTTGGTTCCTTTTCAGATTCTCTATCTCCTTATTGAAGTGACCTTTTTTACTTCCTGTATTTGCCTATGCATCTCTTTATTGAAGTGACCTTTTACTTCCTGTATTTGCCTATGCATCTCTTTATTGAAGTGATCTTTTACTTCCTGTATTTGCCTGTGTATCTCTTTACCAAAATGGTCCTTTGCTGACTGGGCTTGCTCTCTTATATCATTCTTTAGTTCACAGAACATTTTAATTATGTACATCCTGAATTCATGTTCTGTCATTTCTTCTGCTGTACTGACCATGGATTCTAATATTGAAGAATCTTGGTTTGTTTGAATCATTTTCTTCCTTTGTTTTTTCATGATGTTTGTGTGTCTTTCCTTCTCTGTTGATCCAAGTTGTTACAGTTTTTACACCTATATGAGTATAGATTCCCTGCAGGATTTCAATACCACTCTTTTATAGGGGGGATCAATACTGGTTGATCGCAATACAAGGAATATATAGATTTAAACCAAGTAGCTCCTAACAGCTCCCAAATACATTTACAGATTAGTCACGATATACAGCAATTATGAGTTCTTTTACAATCTACTATGTAGCCAATAAGTTTGCACAAGGGTCTATAGTTCCTATTGGTGGGCTAGGGACAGTGGAGAGTGGGGTGTAGGATAAAGTATTGGGGTAGTAGGAACTGAGGATACAGTTATTAGATCTTAGAAAGCATGAAAAAAGAATCCAAGAGAGGCTGGCTATTACTAGAGAGGGCGACAGTGAGTTGGGGAAGACCGGTAGGGAGGAAGAGATGTAGGGTACAGCAAGAAATGATAGCAAGATAAATAAAACATATGTAAGTGGGAGAAACAGGACTATCTATTACCTCTCCAGTATTTGGTTCAGAAATCCCAATCTACTATATCCCACTGTCAGACAAATCTTTGGATTCACAACTGTTGGGGATTAGAGGGTAGGAAAAGAGTGGGAGAGAAATGAGGGGAGGATAGAGAAAAAAAGGAAAGAACAGGGAAATAAAGTAAAAAGATTAAACAATAGAAATATTAGGAGAAAAAGATGAAGGATAAAATGAAAAGTGAGAGTAGAAGAGACTAGAAGAAAAAAAGGGAAGAAGGAAAAGGAGAAGAAAAACAAAAAAAGAAACAAAGAAAACCCAAAACAAAACAAAACAAAAAACAAACAAAAATAAACAAAAAACAAAAAACAAACAAACAAACAATATAAAAAAAACAAAGAGTCTCAATGTGAATAGACATGTATGTTTCCTTTCACCTCCAGTAGGTGGCGTGTTCGTTGCTTGCTGGACTTACTCTGCTGGTGTTTTGGGCGTGGGTTTCACAATCTGGTGAATTTCTGGGTCGCTGGCGAAGCCGTGCATCAAAGATTATACAGAGTTGCTTTCCAATGTCCCCCTTAGACTAGGCTCTCCAGAGGCTCAGGGCAGCAGTCTCTAATCTCCTGTTGTCTGGGCCCCTGTGGAAGTTCCTTTTAGCAGATCTGCGCCCTCGGCTGCTTTGTTCCTCAGGCACTCTGGAAAGGAACTGGGGCGGACCCAAGCCGCCTTTGTGGAGCTACCTTTGCTGGCGTCTGTGGCGTGTCTCCTACTCTGAATTTGCGCTCCCCAGAGGCTGGCGGCTGGGGCCGTGGGTCCACGCGAGCTTGCTGTGGATCCTGTGTGGTTGGGTGGGCTCTGGAGCCAGGTTTCTCAAGTAGAAGGAGCCCCTGCCCGAGGCGAGCCCTGTTGGATCTCCGATGTGAGGTGAGCCGAGCTGCAACGCCGTAGTTGCACCACCCGCGGCCGCGCAGTGCTCGGCCTCTTTCGGCCACCGCTGCTGGAGTCACGCTGTGGCAATGTCTGCTTGCCCTGCTTACACGCGAAAGTGAAATTTCCTGTGGGTTGGCTGTAGGGTGCTGCACAAAAGCTGGGTGGAAGAAGTTTGTACCGCAAATTTTGATCTTTTGTTTGGCGAGACTGGCCGCTGCTTCCATCTAAGCCGCCATCTTGCCCCGCCCTCCCTCCTCTATTTCTGAATGCTTGAGGCCTCTTTTCCTCTTCTTAAGGCAGATTTAAGGGCCTTTTCCTAGGTTCTTTCTCTGCAAATGCCCATTCTCAGGCATGAGGCTGCAAAGAATCAGCAGATAGCAGACATTTTAGACCCTGGGAACCACAGAGGAATGATGCAGAATGCTGTGTTGTCAGAGAATTACGGTACTGTGGTTTGGCATGGCTGAGAAGCTGAGGTTGCCAGAGGTGCAGATGAAGAGGGAAGTGGAATTCGATCATAACAGGGCATCTACACACTGGATAGCACGATGAGAAACCAACAAACTAGGCAGTAACTATATTTTAAAAAAGCAGGGTTTGGTGGTGCACACCTGTAGGTCCAGCTCCTTGGGAGGCTGATGCAGGAGAATTGCTTGAGACCAGTAGTTCAAAGCCAGTTTGAGCAACATAGTGAGACCCTCTGCCCCCATCCTGAGAGCTAGGGATGTAGCTCAGTGGTAGAGCAGTTGCGTAGCATATGCAAGGCCTCAAGTTCAATATCCAGTACCGAGGGGAAAAATGCTGGATTCAATGGTTTGCACAACTGTAATCCTGGCAACTCAGGAGACTGAGGCAGGAGGATCACAACAAGTTCAAGGCCAGCCTCAACAACTTAGCAAGACCCTCAGCAACTTAGTGAGAATGGTCTCAAAAATAAAAAAAATAAAAAGGACTGGAAATGTAGTTCAGAAGTAGAGCACTCCTGGGTTCCATCTCTAGTACTAAAAAAATAACATTAAATAAAATTTAAAAATAAAGAGACCTCATGTGTTTAAAAAAATTACAAAAGGTGAAGAATATAGAATTATAACCAAACTTTCAAACATGAAATCTTAAATTTTGTATCATATCTTTGTTTTTTTTCATTTCTCCAACAAGATCACCTTAAAATTAATTCAAAATTGAGTGACTGGAGATGTGACTCAGTGGAATAGCATTTGTACGGCATACATGAGAGATCCTGGGTTTGATCCTTAGCACAAGCATGTGTGCACACATGCAATTCAAAGCTGAAGAACCACACAAGTATCTTTCAATACTCCTGCTGAAGTAGGGGAAAAGGTCATGCAGTCAGTGTAGGTAAGAATGACGGTGCTTGGGCGCAGTGGTGCAAGCCTGTAATTCCAGCAGCTTGGGAGGCTGAGGCAGGAGGATCACGAGTTCAAAGCCAGCCTCTGCAAAAGGAAGGTGCTAAGCAACTCGGTGAGACCCTGTCTAAATAAAACATGAAATAGGGCTAGGGATGTGGCTCAGTGGTTGAGTACCCCTGAGTTCAATCCCTGGTACCCGGATACGGGTGGAGAATGATGAGGGTGACAACTTTATCAAAGGGATGCTGAAGGTTATTAAAGAACCTCAGCTTGTGCTCCTATGCACCTATGCTGGGAAGGGAGGGAAGACCATGTTAAATGAAGGAAAGAAGAAGGCTAGAAGTAAGGCAAGTCGCAGCCCTCCAGCAGGCTTTAGGCTCTGAGGTCCCCTTCTCTCCCAAAAAGTCTGTTCTCTAACACTTTCTTAAATTAAGCTTGCTTGGTACCGCTTGCTTGGCATTCTCCGTGTTCATTCTTCAACTCTGTGGGACACAAACCAGATCCCAATCTATATCAGACGGGTATCACCTCCTCCCTTAGGACAATATTTCCTTCCAGTCTTTCCCAAAACCTTCCACCTCCTGAGTCTCAAACATATTTCAAGTGTAAGAAATGTAAGGGGTTAGGAACAACAGTGGGATACCATTTCAGTAAATGACATTTACAAACACATGTACAAGCACAAAATAATACTATATGATACTATATTGAATCTGTAGACTACCACATATAATAAAATATGAATTAGTTTGATAAACAACAGCTACAAGATAGTGGTTAATGGTCAGGACAAGAGGGAAAGAAGTGGTAAAGAACTGTCACTGCAACTGAAATATTATAAGCTCTGAACCATGATTAACGTCTGTTAATTCTTGGTGCTAGGTGTTACGTATATCAAATATATTACTTTCCATAAGATATAGTTAAAATGGAAGGTGATGATAAGGGAAACTAAAGAGGGATGAGGAGATCTATTCTTGGTCTAACTCACAAGAGAGCATTTGATTCATCCTTGTGCTTGTTCAGCTAAAAGATAAGTTTATAGATGCAATAGTCTCTTTACATAGATACATAGATGTCTTCTTCTTTTTTCTTTTCCAGTTGGAGATATTTTAATTTTGAAGGTAAAATGTTAGAGCTGACTTTAACACACACACACAAAATTCAACAGTCAAAATGCACAGAGGAAGTGAGTTCCTGATTAGCTCCATAGTCCCCTTCCTGTGGTGGAGTGTGCTGGGGGCCCTCTCTCCTCCTGCCCAACACACAGGAATTCAGAGTGGCTGTTTTTCACCAGAGCTGACGAGTGCATGTCTTTCTACAATATATGACTCTGTGGGGAGAAACCCGGTTGTAAACGGTCAGGGTGCATCCCTCACACTGGCATCAGGCCCCACCCTACAATGGGGCAGCGATGGGGATATTCTGCTTAGGAACAATTCAGTGCAAGGGGTGGAGCAGTCAGAGCTGGAACAACCGTCTGCATTGCTCACTCTGGTATCAGAATGAGGACAGAAGGAATGTCAAGCCAGCTTAAGGGGCCCAGCTGAAGTTGGGACATAAAGGAGGGAAAGGTCTTTCCATCAGGTTTAGACAGTCTCTCCTAGATCTCATCTAGTGCCTGTGGTCCTTCAGATCCTCCTCAGTCTTCTGGAGTCACTTTTAGGCAGTGAGTGGGGAGAAACTCATTTCCTCTATAGTCATACACACACACACAACTTGTGGTCACCAATTCCCCCCGCCCACCCCTACACCAAGCAATTCTCCACTTTTCAGCAGATACCACTGGGTGTTTTACAGTTTAATTCAATTCTGATGCTATCTCCTCGAAATAATGTCAGATCCTACAGTTAAGAGCTCAGTCCCAAAAGATTGCCCTGCTAGGGGCTGGGGCTGTAGCTCAGTGGTAGAGTGCTTGCCTAGCATGCGTGAGGCACTGGATTCGATCCTCAGCACCACATATAAATAATAAATGAATAAAATAAAGATCCATCAACAACTAAAAAAAATTTAAAAAAAAATTAAAAAAAAAAATTAAAAAAAAGATTGCCCTGCTAATTCAGACTCCGACTGTAAGTACAGGTGGTTACCTGTGTTTCTGACTGACCTGCTAAATCTCACAGCCTCTTCCTCAGGTTTGATAACTTGCTAGAATAGCTCACAGAATTCATGAAAGCTGCTTACTCTTAGTTATAAAAGTATATGACCTGCTGGATGGAAGTCAGGCCCAGGCAAGTTATGTGAGACAGCAGGGAATTCCTACGCCCTTGCAGAACCTGCCATACTCCCTGTACCTCCACGTGTTCACTGACCTGGAAGCACTCTGAACTTCAGGGGTTTGTATGGAGGCTTCATTCTGAAGGCATGATTAATTATTAACTCAATTCCCAGCTCTTTGCCCATCCCAGGAGAGTAGGGAGCAGGGCTGAAATTTCCAAGCTTCCCCAAGTGCTGGGATTACAGACGTGTGCCACCGTGCCCGGCTTCACAATCTTTTTTTTTTTTTTTTTTTAATTTTTTTAGTTGTAGATGAACACAATACCTTTATTTTATGTGGTGCTGAGGATTGAACCCAGTGCCTCACACATGTGAGGCAAGCGCTCAACTGCTGAGCCACAATCCCAGCCCCCCTGGCTTCACATTCTTGCCAACATTTGTTTATCTTTTTGATGACTGTATTTTAATTACAAAAATTCACTGCAGTTTATAGTTTTGGTTCTTACTTAACTGTATATTTGATTGATTGCCTACATTTCCCCTCTGTAATCATAAATATGGATCACTGTTGTGAAATAGGAAAAAAAACAACGCTTTGGTTTTTCCTGTTTCTCACTCAATTATTAACACTTTTGACACCAGATGTGTGGGTTTTTTCTCCCGTACACCAAATAATCATTTCTGTAGCAGATTTTATAGCAGGCACCAGCTGGGTGTCTTCTAATTCCATTCAATCTTGACATTGTCTACCTGGAGATAATGTCAGATCCCAGGTTTAGGACTCAGTCCTGTAAGACTGTCTCCAACTTCCAATGTCAGTCACAAACCCCAAGTTGTTTTACCTGTGCTTATGACTAACTGGCTATAAAATGGAATTCTGATGGCCCCTTCTTTGCAAGTTTCAATTGGTTTGCTATAGTACCTCACACATCTCAGGGAAATCCTTACCTTTACTGGTTTATTAGTAAAGGATATAATGAAGGATATAAATGAACGGTCAGCAGGAAGAGGTACATAGGGCAATGCCCTGTATTTCCCCCGAGGCTGCAGGGGAAGGAGGGGGCCTTACCCCGGTGAGGTCGAACCAGGAAAGGCAGGAGCCGACTGACCACCTGCACCCAGCCCTCCCGCCAGAGGACAATCAGATGCGTCAGGGAGGCCAGTCAGTGCAGAAACTCATTTATTGTGGAAATGGGAGGAATATATAGTCCCTTTCGATCAATCAGCTTAAAGGTCAATCTGCCATGGCCTCTTCATGCAAGCGAGCACTCTATACCAAATATAAGCAGTCATGTCTTGTCCACGAGCACGGAAGTGGGAGGTAACCAATGAGATAGGTTTCCTTTTCTCGGCAGCTGGCGTATACTTTCATTTCCTTGAATGAAATCGCCCCTAGGAACGCCCTACATTTCCTCCTTTTTGTTTTAATAAAGGGGGCACCCGACGTACTCAAAGGTGTGCCTATCTTAGGTCGTCCCCATCAGGGGATCTTGCCCATCATTGACTACAACCTTAGCTCTTCCGAGGGGTGCCTCCCTTGGGTTGGCTAGACCACTAGAGGGGTACTGGGTGAGGGTCAGATGAAGAGCCAGCTATTTAAGAGAAAAGAGATTCATATTCCCATGTCTTGATAGGAACTAGGGTTTTCATAATGATCCCAATCCATGTTGTGTAGAGCAGCATACTGCTGTCTAACCACCATGAGCTGTATGGACCATGCTCGGTCCCTGATGAATTGCAAAAGCTTATTGATTACACATGGCTCAAAAGTGAATACAAGGATTACAGTAATAAGCGGACCCAGGAAGAGGAGGAGGTAGGGATCCATCCATTTAGCCCAGTCCAAAGAAAATTGGAATGGAGTTCACTCTGGTGACACTCCAAGTCTTCTTGAAATTTTTTATCTTATCCTGGATGATCCCCGATTGGTTAGCGCAGAAACAGCATTCTTCCTGCAGGTAAAGGCAAAGTCCTCCCTCTCTGGCAGTGAGAAGGTCTAGGCCACGGCGATTTTGTAGCGCCACTGCCACTAAGGAGTCAAGTCGGGACTGAAGATCCAGTATGGTTCCCGCAATACTCCCTCTGATGAACAGCAGAAGGGCGATAAAGAGTCCAATCGTGATCAGGCAAAACATCCACCATGGCCTTTTACATGGGCATATTCCTAGAAAGGAGGGAGCGGGAGAGAGAATCACCTCTCAAGAGTAGATGCTCTTGGGTTATCAATTTGTTCAGGGTGGCAATGTTTAAGGTTTCTGGCAAGCACCCAGATGGGGTTTGATTCACCTATTGGGAAGACACATCCAAATCCACGACCCGCACTTATAAGGGGTCTGGCCCACACCAACATCCTGTCAAGGGGCTCTTCCATCAGACTTCAATTTTGGTATAGGACGTCTGGTTGGACCAATGCCTCTGAAAGGCTTTTAGGGGCTTTTTTTTTTTTTGGTACTGGGGATTGAACTCAGGGGTACTCGACCACTGAGCCACATCCCCAGCCCTATTTTGTGTTTTATGTAGAGACAGGGTCTCACTGAGTTGCTTAGTGCCTCGCTGTTGCTGAGGCTGGCTTTGAACTCGCGATTCTCCTGTCTCAGCCTCCCTAAGTGCTGGGATTACAAGCGTGAGCCACTGTGCCCGGTTGGCTATTTTTTTGAAAAATTTAAAATATTTAATGTGAGCATGGCCATTCATAACTGGTCATGGGGGTTAATCCCCTCTTTTTGTTTTAATAATTGATCCTTTATGGTTTTATTGTGTTGCTCTACAATAGCCTGATTCCAGTAGAATGTTTAATATGCCACTGAGTGAAAAATTCTTGTAGGGCTTGGCTTACAAAGCAAGGCTCATTGTCTGTTTTTACATGTTGAGGTATTCCTAAAATAGCAAAGCACTGCAAAAAGTGACTCTGTGCATGTTTAGCCCTTTCTCCTGTATGGGCAGTGGCCCAACAAGCATGAGAACAGGTGTCTATGGTCACAAAAAAATACTTAAGTTTGCCAAAGGGAGCATAATGAGTCACATCAGTTTGCCAAATAGCATTTGGCTTTAATCCTTTGGGATTTACCCCAGGGGATTGGAGGGGTGGAATCTGCAGAAAGGGCAAGCAGGATTTACAGGTTCTAACAACTTTTTTTAAGTCCTTGATTGGCACTAGCGGGAATCTATGATGTAGCCCCTGCCAATTAAGGTGGGTCAGATCATGAAGTTCTTGGGCCTGCAGCAGTCCAGGGTCTGGGTGAGTGGTTATGGTCAATGCTCCACAGGAGGCCAATCAGTCAGCTAACTGATTGCCTTGGGATATTGGTCCTGGCGGATTTTGATGTTCCCTTAGGTGTTGTAATAGGTGCAGAGTACTCATTGAGGAGGGATCTCACCTGGATCATCAAGGGCATGACTGGATTTTTGTATGGCGAGGATAGGGTGGGAAGGAGGTTGACCACATAAAGGCTGTCAGAGAAAAGGTTCATGGGTTCTTGAATATTAGTCAGGGCCAGAGCTATGGCATATAATTATTTAAATTGAGCTGACCCATTGACTTGCTGGAAATATCAGGTTTGCTTTGTCTTATTTACGAGGCAGGGGGGAGGGAGAACGACCACCGCAGATCCCTCCTTGCCTCCATCAGTGAACACATTTACAGCCTCAGGGAGAGGCTTACCAGAGAAAAGTTTGGGGCTGGTCCATTCCAGCCTTGAGAATGAGGTGACCCATTTGGTAGCCCCATAATGACAATCAATTTTCCCCAAAAGCCAGTTAGGGCGTCACTCTGTTATGGTTTCTATGGATCCACTCAAAATCAATTGGACAATAGGGGATCGTCAGGATGTCAGGGTCTTTCCCATAATGTCTTACAGTAACATCCTGACCTTTGATTATGAGATCTGCTAACTGATCCAGTTGTGCATATACCCGTGGGGTGCCCCCTATAGAGGAATGGATCCATTGAAGAGGGCTCCCCTGTTGGGTAATGACAGCTGAGAGCAGCTTAGAGCCAGGAAGGATCCATAGGCAGAGGTCGCAATCAGGTTGGTATCAGGCCAGCTGAGCCTTATCAAGGGCCGATTGAATCTTTTGGAATATCTGTTGCTGTTCCTTTGTCAGCAGAATAAGATCTGAGGGGTCTTTATCTTTTAGTAACTCAAAAAGTGGGAGAAGGTCCTCCATAGTGATGTGGATCCAGGGTCGCAGCCAATTAAGTTCTCCCAAGACCTTTTGTAATTCCACTAAGGTGTATGAGGGCTTTACAGATAACTGAGGTTTGAGGGGGCAGACAGAGTCTAGTTTGCGCTTTGCTTCCAAAATCTCAAAGGGTGGGACAGTCTGGACTTTATCATTGGAGATATGTAATTCCCCTTGCTCTAGAAGGTGCTGGAGCTCCCTATAGGTAGAGCCTAACTGGGAGGCATCGACTGCACCAATAATAATGTCATCCATATAGACATAGAGAGTAATTCCTGGTTGTTGCTGGAGGGGCCGTAATACATGTGAGACATATTATTGACAGAAGGCAGGATTATTAGCCATGCCTTGTGGCAAAACCACCCACTAGTACCTTTCATCAGGCCTCTGGAAATTAGTGGAGGGGATGGAGAATGCGAACCTCTCACAATCAACAGGGTTAAGGGGGATGGAAAAAAAACAGTCCTTAATGTCAATCACGATGAGGGGCAGGTTTTTTGGGATGGACGGAATCCAGGGCAGTCCTCGTAAAGGGTGTCCACCGGAACCATCCGCTCGTTAATCTTTCTCAAGTCTTGTAACATCCTCCATTTGCCAGAGGTCTTTTGTATTACAAAAACAGGACTATTCCAAGGGCTAAGGGATGGTTGAATGTGGCCTAGTGCCAGTTGTTCCTGGACAATATATTTTAACTTTTGGAGCTTGCTTTGGGGTAATGGCCACTGTTCCACCCAAACTGGGGTGCCCAGAAGCCAGATAATGGTGGGTGTCGATGGAACAGTGGCCCCTAGGATTGGGGGTGAGGCCTTACACGAGGTGCAGGAACCCGTTGCCTTTGGCTTCGAGGAGGGGGTCAGCCCTATAGTTGCTAAAAACCTTCCCGGGCAAGTTAAATTGTTGCTGGTAGTCTTCCTCCTCTAGAGGAAGGAAGAATGTCATCATAAAGAGCCTTATGATCAGTGGTGATATACACTCTGGCCTCCCCAAGAATATCCTGTCCCAGCAAATTGGCTGTGAGGCCAGGGGCAATAAGGGGTTGGACCTCCCCATGATTCCCGTCTACATCTTCCCATTTAAGCCAATCTTTAGTCTCCTCAGAGGCAGTATTGCCCCTGACCCCCAATAGATGGGGGCCTGGGATCAACTTCCCTTGAGGGCAGACCTCTTCCTTTTGTAACATGGTGTGGTCTGCCCCTGTGTCAATCAGACAATGGAACTGTTTCCCAGCTATATAGACATCCATTTTTGGCCTTATCCCTGGTATTATAGGTGGGCTCTGGGGGGATCCTCACCCCCAGCAGTTGGGCCTCCTTTGCTTGACAGGGCTGGAGGGTGCCCCTCCCTTAGTTTAAAGGATTACCCAGGTTATTGAATTTGGATCGACAATCCTTTTGCCAATGGAGCCCCTTCTTACATTTAGGACAGGGGTCTTGGGAGAAGGCTGATTTGTCGTCCTCTCTGGGGGAGGGCCGGGGTGCCGGCCAGGCCATGGGCACCCATTAGGGCATTCCCTTTTAAAATGACCAGGTTGTCCACAGCCATAGCAAATCCCCTTCTCCCCAGGCTGTGAGTTTTGCCCCCCTGAGTGGGAAAGAGAGAGGGCAGCAGTCAGAGCCTCTGTAAGAGAGGCAGTTTGAGCCTGTAAGGCTGTCACCAGGGCTTGGGATTGGTGGACCTGAGTACCCACATCCTTGGTCACTATTACCCATCTCCCCATGGATCGATCCTTCATCCCTGCACTTGCCAGCTTGTGGTCTGTGGTCATCCCTTCCCAGACCAGCATTTTAACAAATTGGTCTCACAGGGGACCAGGGGGGAACTTTCATTGGAAGCTTTTTTCTACCCTCTAAAGGTAGCCAGATCCTCAGTGGCCTTTTGGGTTATCCCCGATACTGGGTGTTCCGATGGCCCCTCCTCTAGTTTTTTCCATGCCGTTAAGCACCTGTTCCTGATAGGGCACCAGGATGGCGGCCTGTTGGGGCCTGGTGCCAAACTGATCATTTGACCCTGAGAGCATCCCATAAGTACTAGGGACAGAAGGATTAGCGGCCTGGTTCCTCTCCGCTTGGGAGTGACACTCCTCATTAAAAAAAGTGCACCATTTAAGGTATAGTGGGCCAGGAAGAACCGCCTTAGTTAGGCTCTTCCAGACCTGGGTGGTGCACTGTTGATGAGCCAATCCTTGAAGGATGGTCTCAGCCCATGGGGAATTAGGTCCATCCTCTGAGACAGCCTTTTTAAGTTCCTTGAGCTCCTGTGCTTCCCATGGGTACCAAACTGCTGGTTGGTTTCCACCCGGATTGGCGTTTACTGGAAATGCCTGACAAAATGGTGGCACCTCCTTGTCTGTGCGGTAAGATGGCGGAAGCGATTTCCCATCATCTGGACAAGATGGTGATCGGCTCTCCTCAGGGGAAGGGTGACAATATGGCGGAGGCCATTGGCCCTCATGGGGGTGGGCTGGCGAGTCAGGCTCCGGGGCTGACCTGACGGTGGGGAGAGATTGGCCCATGGAACAGGGAAATCCACCTCAGGCCAAGTCTTGGGGCCCTTCCCTTTCGTGGGGGAGGGTAGGCGCGGCCCGTGGGATGCAAGCCGCTATCAAAGAGCTCCCATTCAGGGTTGCCCCCTGCACTCTCCTTGGGGATCTGCTCTTGGGCCCCCTTGGATGACCTTGGCTTGTCCCCAAGGAGTTCCTTGGGGATCACAGGGGAGAAGCAGGCTTTGAGAGCCGACAGGGTCAGATAGACCCCCAAGGGTGGATCCTCATCCAAGTTGACCTCCCTCTTCCTGAAAAGCTGTTCCACACTCTCCCATGTGGAGTGGTCAAAGAGATTGCTGGCTGGGAGCCAAAGGGCTGCCCACGTGAAGGTTTCTCAGACCTTCTCTACCTAGGTATCAGAGACCTCCAGGCCTCGACTCTTTTTTTTTTTTTTTTTTTAAATGTTTTTAGTTGTTGATGGACACGATGTCTTTAGTTTATTGCTTTGTATGTGGTGCTGAGGATCGAACCCAGGGCCTCACGCATGCGAGGCAAGCGCTCTACCGCTGTGCTACAATCCCAGCCCCCAGGCCTCGACTCTTAAGCATGTACCTTAATGCCTTAAGAGCAGGGTCTTCCTTAGTATTAGCCTGCCTCATCTTTCTGGGTGTGCTCTTTCCTTGGGACTCGCTTGGCCTGGTCCGCCGGCAATCTAGTTTTGCTTTTGCTTTCGCCCCACGTTGGGCGCCAGAATGCCGGGGTTTTTAGCCCTGTATTTTCCCCGAGCCTGCAGGGGAAGGAGAGGGCCTTACCCCAGTGAGGTTGAACCAGGAAAGGCAGGAGCCGACTGACTGCCCCCACCCAGGCCTCCCGCCAGAGGACAATCAGACGCGTCAGGGAGACCAGTCAGCGCAGGAACTCCATTATTGCGGAATAACCCCATTATTGCAGAAATGAGGAGGAATATATAGTCCCTTTCGACCAATCAGCTTAAAGGTCAATCTGCCATGGCCTCTTCATGCAAGTGAGCACCCTATACCAAATATAAGCAGTCATGCCTTGTCCACGAGCCCGGAAGTGGGAGGTAACCAATGAGATAGGTTTCCTTTTCTTGGGAGCTGGCGTATACTTTCATTTCCTTGAATGAAATTGCCCCTAGGAACGCCCTACAGGGGAAGGTATCTGGGAAGAGACACAGAGATTCCATGTCCTCTTTGGACATGCCACCCTTAGGAACCTCCACATGTTCAAGTATCCAGAAGCTCCCTGAACCCAGTCCTTTCAGGGCATTATATAAGTTTTATTATAGACATGACTGATTGCATCCATCAGCTACTGGTGATCAATTTAACCTTTAGCTTTTCCCCCATCCTCAAGGTTGTGGGGAGCTGAAAATCTTAACTACCCTCCTTTTTTGGGGGGTACTGGGAATGAAGCCAGGAGCACTTTTCCAGAGTTTTGTTTTTTATTCTGAGACATGGTTTCATTAAGTTAGTTGTCCAATCTGGCCTTGAACTTGGGATCCTTCTGCCTTAGCCTCCAGTCACCAGGATTACAGGTGTGAGCCACCATGTTTGGTTGTAAGTCCCAATTCTCTAATTATGCCTTGGTCTTTCTGGTGACCAGCTCCTACTGTAAACCTAGAGCTCCTCAGCCATCAGTCTTCTCATTAGCAAATAAGATACACTTTTCACAATATCACAAGCTCTTCATTAATTTTTGCAACAAAGATTTTTTTTTCTTTCAGATTTTTTCATGAAAGTATATTCTTCCAAAGTAGGATTACTAGGTCAATGAGCATGATTAATTTTATAGCACGTGTGGGTGCCAGCAATATGTTGCTTTACTCCCTCATAGTTCATTTGACTTGAACAAAAGTTTACTGAGGGCTTTTGAGTAGGTTTGGGGTGTACAGATATGGGTTTCATCCTAAGCTACTCACGTTCCAGTAAGCCAGATAAGATAAAAGCCAGGCTTTTATAACTTATAAGCCTGCTGTGGAAATACAGAGAAATGGAACTGAGTCTAGTGGGGAGAAGTAGAAGTGGGTTGGGAAATAGGACACAAAAAGGTCTCTCTGAAGAAATGAAACTTCAGATGAAACTAAGCTGGGCATGGTGGTGTATGCCTGTAATCCCAGCTATTCTGGAGGCAGGAAGATCTCAGGTTTGAGGTCAGCCTTGTTTGTACCATGAGATAGAAGCAACATTACGACTTCTGAGCTGAGACTTTCAAATTTATCCCTCCAAGTTTATTTCTACTTTATCCCTCCAGGTTTTATTGAGGTATGAATGACAGACAAAAATTGTATATATTTAGGGTGTATAATACAATGTTTTGATATACATATACATTGTGAAATGATTATTACACTCAAGATAATTAACATATCCAATAAGTCCCATAGAACTGTTCAGCTAAGCTCAACTCAAAGTGCTGACCCATCACATGCTTATGGGCAAATAAAATGGTGATTATTTTAGATAATAAATTTTCAAAAATTTGTTCTGTGGCAATAAATATCTCCAAATCTACTTTTTTTTTTTTTTTTATGGTACTGGGGATTGAACCCAGGGCCTTGTGCATGATAGGCAAGAACTCTACCTCTGAGTTATATCCCCAGTCCCAGTTTATTATTTCTTTATTATTATTATTATTATTATTTGGTACCAGGGATTGAACTCAAGGGGTACTTGACCACTGAGCCACATCCCCAGCCCTATTTTGTGTTTTATTTAGAGACAGGGTCTCACTGAGTTGCTTAACGCCTCGCTATTGCTGAGGCTGGCTTTGAACTCGTGATTCTCCTGTCTTAGCCTCCCAAAGTGCTGGGATTACAAGAGTGCACCACTGCGCCCAGCCCAGTTTATTTTTTAAATTGTATTTTTTTCAGTTTGTGCCCTTTGATATGACATTTTATTATGAATGGCTAAGTATCACTGGTAAACTTGAAGAGCTGTATCTGTACTAGATTATTCATCAAAATATTAATATCATACTCAGGAAGCTGAGGCAGAAGTTCAAGGCCAGCCTGGGCAACTTGGTGAGATCCTGTTTCAAAATAAAATAAAATAATAAAATAAAAGGACTGGGGGGAGGGGCTGGGGTTGTAGCTCAGTGGTAGAGCACTTGCCTCGCATGTGTGAGGCACTGGGTTCAATTCTCAGCACCACATATAAAAAAGTATGACATAAAATATAAAACAATGACAACTAAAAAATATTTAAAAAACAAAAAAAGGACTGGGGATGTGGCTTGCTGAATGCAGTAGTAACTTACTGTCTGGGATCATTTTTTTTTTTTAATTTTTTTTTTAGTTGTAGATGGACACAATGTCTTTATTTTATTGCTTTGTATGTGGTGCTGAGGATCGAACCCAGGGCTCCACGCATGCGAGACGAGCGCTCTACCACTGAGCTACAACCCCAGCCCTGGGATCATATCTTAATGAACTTTGTATCTCCATGGTCCATCATGGTATTTGTAGTTGGCTAGTGTTCAACAAGGTTACATGAAGAGATAATGAAGTTGTTACTTTTATGCATTGTTTCATATTTCTAAGATTTGTTTCTTCTGCTCTAGGTTTTCCAGAAGTCTTACAGGAAAATGGATCACAGAACGATCTCCTACTCTCTTGCTCCACTTAGATTTTTTCTTCTAACGACTTTATCTTCCAGTGAACGCAAAAGGTTCATGAAGATAAAAATGAACCCTATTAAAAAACAAGGCCCCTTGCATAGCTGTATGCCATTTGTTCAAATTGAAGTAAACAAAAGAAAAGAATACTGGTTACATTTGACTGTACATGCAGACCTGTCATAACAATTGCAAACAGCAATAAGGAGAAAGGCACAACAGGGGCGATGCCACTATGGCTATACCTCTGAATGATTTTGTACTTGGACTAGAGTTCTGCTTCTATTCTAGTGCAGTAACAATGGGGAAAAGGAGGTGTGTGGGGGAGAGGTATTAATTCTTTCTTTGTTCATAACTCCCAGAGGATGGATCACTACTAGAACTTCAAGAATGCTGAAAATAAGACTTTGCCTTGCATAAAACTTTGCCTGAGATCAGTTTTAAAGATAATGCTCCTTTTACTTAACACCATCCTCATGAGTAAGAAACAATTACTTACCTTTGAATCAAGAATGGCAAGTATGTAGTTTGTCTAAAGAAATGATTAAATCTGTAATTTCACTCTTACCTTCCTATCACACTGGACCCCTGGCTCCCTCTTTTCACACTGCCTCTTTTCTGAATGACTATTTATACTACAGCCTTAGTGTTCAAAGGCTGAGAGCACAAAAATGGCCCTAACACCATTGGGAAGCTGGAGGGCACGACAAGTCACAGAAGAGAGATCATTCTTTTCCAATGACATGGAAAATATCAGACACTAGTTTATGCTGAATTTCAGTATGTTGCACAGACTGTTATCTATGATAAAGAGTATGATTGATGACCTACTCAAATAGTTTCCTAGACATTTCTTCCCCAAGAGGATTATTATTGAAAAATGTAAAATACAGCAAGAAATAGGTAGATAAAATCTCACTTAAGAAGGTTTACTATAGCCAGGGAATTTCATTTTTAAGAAAACAATACCAAAAACAAAAATAAAAAGAAACAATACACAACTTAATGACTGTTCAGCTCTTTCTTTCTTTCTTTCTTTTTTTTAAATACTTTTTTAGTTGTAGATGGACACAATGTCTTTATTTTATTGCTTTGTATGTGGTGCTGAGGATCGAACCCAGGGCCTCACGCATGCGAGGCAAGTGCTTTACCGCTGAACTACAGTCCCAGCCCTGTTCAGCTCTTTCTTAGTGCCCTTCTCCCTTGCAACCTTGATTAAAAACTGACTTATGGGGACCTGAGGATGTAGCTCAGTCATAGAGCACTTGCCTAGCATTTACAAGATTGAGTTCAACACTCCAGTATCATAAAACAAGATGTGTTTTTTTTTAAATTAAAAAACTTTTAAAAACTTATTATTTTTTGCAGTACTGGGGATGGGACCTAAGGGCACTCTACCGCCGAGCTACTCTCCCAGTTTTTGCCCTTTTTTTTTTTTTAGTACCAGGGATTGAACTCAGGGGTTCCCAATCACTGAGCCACATCCCTAGACCTATTTTGTGTTTTATGTAGAGACAGTGTTTCACTGAGTTGCTTAGTGCTTTGCTGTTGCTGAGACAGAAGGGTCTCAGCCTCCCAAAGTGCTGAGATTACAAGCGTGAACCACCGTGCCCGGCTTATTTTTTCTTTTGATACAGGGCCTTACTAAGCTGCCCAGGCTGACCTGGAACTTGTGATCCTGCAGCCTCAGGCTTTTGAATTGCTGGGATTACAGGCATGTGCCACCATGTCTGGTATATAATTTTTTTTTGGACCTCTTATCAAGGTAACTTGTAGAAGCAAAGTGCAGTGGAACAAATATTCAACTAAAAGTTGGAGGAGTACTTGGAACAAATTGGGTGGCTTTTGGGCAAAACATGACTTTTTTGTTGTTCCATTTTGGGTAATTGGAACAATCATCTGCTCCACTGCTAATGTGTTCTAGTGATGTTACACTGCTTTGAGAACCGTAGAACTTATAAGGCATTATTTTATTATTATTAGTTTTTGGTTGGGTGCAGTGGCTTACATCTATACTTGCAGCAACTCATGAGGCTGAGGTAGGAGGATTTCAAGTTTGAGGACAGCCTGGGCAATTTAGCAAGATCCGGTTTCAAAATAAAAAATAAAAAGGGCTGGGGATGTATCTCAGTGCCCCTGAATTCAATATCTAATTTTGTAGGAAAAAAATTATCTTTTCCTAGATGAGCTGACTTAATCTCAGAAAAGTTAAACAATATATAGTTTCACTGAATTTTGGAGATGAATAGAAACTTAAAGATTTAGTCTATTGCTCTTTTTTTTTTTTTTTTTTTGTACAAGAGATTGAACTCAGGGGCAATCGACCACTGAGCCATATTCCCAGCCCTATTTTGTGTTTTATGTAGAGACAGGGTCTCACTGAGTTACTTAGTGCCTCTCTGTTGCTGAGGCTGACTTTGAACTTGCGATTCTCCTGCCTCAGCCTCCCTAAGTGCTGGGATTACAGGCTTGCGCCACCATGCCTGGCTCTATTGCTCTCCTTTTAAGAAAAAGAACTAGGTCTAAGTGCAGTAAATTGGGATCACACAGCCAGTTAAGATGTCCAAGTATAAACAAAGCTCTATGCTGTGTGTCAGTTTATAAATTCTCAGATAGATTTATAAATTGATTCAAGCTTATTACAGCCTTCTGTAGAGGAGAGAGAGCATTTTTGTAACTGTTTTCAAAAAAATTAAAAGTTGTTCTTTCAAAAAATTGCTTTTGAAGAAAACAGAAGTAGAATTTCTTTTTCTTTTTCTTTTTTTTTTAAGGCAGGGGTCTCGCTATATTGCCCAGGTTGGCCCTGAACTCCTGGGCTCAAGCGCTTCTCCTGCCTCAGCCTGCTGAGTAGCTGGGACTCCAGGTGTGTGCCACCACACCCAACTCTGAATAATGCTTAAAAATTTTTAAAAATGTCATTTTGAGTTTATGTCTGAAGTGATCAATGAATATATAAATCATTAATAAACTATTAATAAGATATTAATATATAAAATAATAATTCCATTATTACTACTACATATATTATTTATATACAACATATTGTATATAAAATATATATTGTATACTAATATGTATTATAATCATAATTCCATAATTAACCAAAATATCTCTTATAAGCATGAAGTTTGTTTTATATGGATAAGCAGACGAGTTGTATTAAAAATCATTTGAAAAAATCATTTGGTAGGGGTTGGGACTGTAGCTCAGCGGTACAGCGCTTGCCTCGCATGCGTGAGGCCCTGGGTTCGATCCTCAGCACCACATACAAAGCAATAAAATAAAGACATTGTGTCCATCTACAACTAAAAAAATATTAAAAAAAAATTAAAAAAAATCATTTGGTAGTAAGAATTCCTCTTTATCATATATATAGTGATTAGAAGAAATACATAAGAGAAAATCTGCTGCTGATTATGCACAGTAGAGCATTACTTGGGACAATGGCATCAGTCTGATTCATAATTTGCCCAAAGCTCTGAACTTAGCACATGAATTTAAGAGACATGTGAATTCAGTTTTCTTATTAGTACACAGAAGGGATTTAAACACAGTACTTAAATAAGGGAAATACTTTTAGGCCCAAGGAAGTAGTTTCATCATTTTCCTTTTCATTAGAGCCAATTTCAAGTTTAATTTAATGGTAGACTCATTTCTTTTTTTTTTTTTTAATATTTTTTTTTAGTTGTTGATGGACACAATGTCTTTATTTTATTGCTTTGTATGTGGTGCTGAGGATCGAACCCAGGGCCTCACGCATGCGAGGCAAGCGCTCTACCGCTGAGCTACAATCCCAGCCCGGTAGACTCATTTCTGATGTCGTTCTCAAAACTGATACTACACACACATCAAAGAGATCTTTATTCATTCATATTCAATAGAATGTATTGACCATGTATAATTTTCCTGAAGGAAATTTAGATATAGAAGATATTGTTCCTCCACTTGAGGGTAAGTGGGAAAGGACACTCAGGTTCACTGATTATCCACCACGGACCAGATATACTAGGTGTAACAGATGCTTTATATCTATTACCTCGTAAGAATCTCTCTCTCTCTCTTTTTTTTTTTTGTACTGAGGATTGAACTGAAGGGTGTTTGACCAATGAATTACATTCCCAGTCCTTTATTTTTTATTTTGAGACAGGGTCTTGCTCAATTGCCAAGGCTGGCCTCGAATTTGTGATCTTTCTGCCTCAGCCTCCCAAGTTGCTGAGGTTACAGGCGTGTGCCACCACGACCCTCAGGGCCCTTATAAGAATCTTATGCTTTAGGAGGGGAGATAAGGCACAGGCAGAAATAACTGTGTTGAGTATATCTTGGGTCCTCAATAAGTATTTGATTTGTTGAATGAATGAATGTAAGGAACTTAAAAAGAGATCCCAAAATAATTGCTGTTTCAGAGTTCCAGGGAGACTAGGAGACTTCCTTGTTTGAAACTCCCATTTCATGTCAGATTGACCCCTTCCAAGCTGAGTGACTCTGGGCAGGTTATGTAAGAGCTGCCTTGACTAGGGCACATTATATGGTCAAAGTGCTAGGACTGAATCCAGGGCTTCAGGCAAGCTAGTCAAGCACTCCAGCACTCAGCAACATCTCACGCACCTGAATTTTAATTTCCTACACTGCAAAATGGAGAAAATACCTCCTAATTCAGTGTTGTTAAGGGATCAGGGATTATGTATGTCAAGTTCTCCGCCTATAAGGCACTCAATAAAGTAGCAACTATTATTATCAAAATTTACTATTATTAGATACACACTGGCCATTGATCTCCTTCCTCCTACAATTAACTGGGCTCCAGTTTTCTAAAAACACTTCTTGTAAACGCAAAAAAAGTCCCGTCGAGACTGTTAACACTGCTTTTATCTGGTCAGAAGACATTAGCAATCTGAATTTTTAACAGTTTGATCCAGTGGAATGTGACAAGGTGGTCCAAAGCTCACAAGCAACTCTGACCAGATGGGCTTGGCTCTAATGGCCTTTCAAATCCCTTTTAGACTGCAACTCAGCCATCTCTACATCCAGTCGTGCTCACTGAGCTCCTACTGCATGCAGCATGTGCAAAACAGGAGCTGGAAGCGAGCTTCGGCACAGACTTTTCTTTGCAACGAACGAACTGGGTCCTCTTACCTCAACTGGCTCGCATGCACTTTCCCTTTCCCTAGGACTAAGAGGGTACCCCAGATCTCCATCCAGGTGCGCACTCAAAACACGCACGCCTCGGGGAGAGACAAGGGACAAGGTCCGCTTGGAAGTCGACCTTTCACCTCTCCTCTTCATTTACCTCAGCTCACCAATTTTGACGCTAGCAAATGAAACGACGAGGAGAGCTAGAAGGCGGGACTTAGTGTTGCCTGATCAACACCGATTGGACCGCGCTAGCGTTATGGGGTGGGCCACGCGAGCGGGCAGCGCCCCTTCTCTGGTGGGCGGGGAGAAGCGGGGGCCGCGCTTGCGCGTTGAGGCGACGGAAGTGGCCGAGGCGGCTACGCGTGCGCGGTGGGCGGAGCGCGGCTCTCCTACCTTCTTTCCCAGCCTAGTCTTTCCCAGTCTTGCCTAGCCGCTCTGGTGCTCGTGTTTCACCACCTCGTCGCGGAGAGTTGCTGCCGAGTGGGCGCTGGGTTTTCGGGTCGTCATGGCTGGTTACGAATACGTGAGCCCGGAGCAGCTGGCTGGCTTTGATAAATACAAGGTAGCGTGGGCCGGCGGACACCCCTCTCCCTCCTCGCCCTGGCCGCGCCCAGGCGGCTGAGGGGCTGGCGCGGTCCGTGTCACCTTGTGCCGCGTGGCTCGGGGCACGCTGGCGGGCGTTTCTGCCCGGTCCTGCGAGTCCCGGCGCCGGTGTCACGGAGCGTGGGAGCACCCTAGGCCTGCTGCCCAGACGCGGGAGATGTCCTTTCCTTAGGAGAGCGCTCAACGATAGTGGAGCCAGAGTTCTCTTAGCTCTTTTTAATAGTAATAATTACGGTATTATTGTTATTATTTTAAGCCCCCACAAAGGATTCTGTTTCCTCTGTGTGTTGGAAGTGTTTTCGTTTGAATGAACTTTCTACCTGCCTTTCTTGCATACAACTTCAGAGATGGCGATGATCATCTCTCAGATGAGGCCCCGGGATGGGGAGTGACTTACCGAGGCCTTAAAGTGGATGCAGTCCGCTTCTGTTCCCAGGAAAGAGTCTTCCTCAGCGGTGGCTTGTGGTGCTGGGGCTGCCAGATGAAATAAATGTGCACAGGAAGGATTGTGTAGTGAAAAGAACGCTGCTTTCGAGTACACGTAAACCTGATGCCAGAGTTTCTTTATTTGGTCCCAGGCAAGTCATTTTAACCACACTCAGTCCTCACTTTTATGCTGCTAAACAGGGAATAAGAGTTGCTACCATGCAAAGTGATTATAAGGATTTGAGAAGTGCCTGGCAAATAATGAGCGCCCAGTAAGTTCTGGCTATTAAACTTTCTTCCAAAAATCTAGTTCCCCTGTATCAATGAATGACTTTGCTAACCTTTCGCCCAAACCTGGAATGTGGGTTTTACACTTTCACCCTCGTTATGTGTTCATCTTCACAGATTTAAACATTATTTCCTCAGAGAAGCCTTCCCAAAGCACCCCTTTTCTCCTTGAATGTTCTGTTCTGGAATTACTCTTTAGTGTGTCTATTCATTAGAATGTAATACCCAAGTAATGAGTTATTTTGTGGACCACCATGGCCTGAGCACAGTGCTACTGCAGTACTAGACACCCAATAAACATTTGTGGAATGGATGGATTACTGGAAAAATCATAATGGATTTTGTTTCACTGGGATAGAAAAAACTGTAAGGGGCTGTAGAAAGCCATATAGTTGTTTCTCTGCTTTTAAGCAATATTGTGCTGCACCATTTTGAACTGGGGTAATGACTTGTCTTAAAATTGTAAGCGGAAAGAGGTTCCAGAGCTGCCTTCGAAACTCAGGGCAGCTGAGTAACTTTACATCTTTCATTTCAGAAGACTGTTAACCTAGATACCTCTGTTTTGCTTTAAGCTCTACCCACTTGTTGTTGTCTGTTCTGCACTGTAAATATTGACATGTAAAATATTTTCTTCCTTACTAGGGTCTGACTTTCAGACTAATGAGATAACTCCTTTATTTGGAGCAGTATCTAAAAGGGGAATTTCCTTTTTCCTTTCTCATAAGCAATTTCTCTAGATACATTTTTCAGCTAGACAGATGCCCTAATTTACCAGTATAATTTTTTGTTCCTATCTCTCCCTCTTCACATATTTTACTCAGTTCCTGTGTCTGACAGCAGATTTCCTATCGTCCCAGAAAACAAAGGTCAGTTTAGCAAGTGTCCAATGTTCACTAAAATACAATTTGTTGATGTTATTTTAGTTACAGTGAGGCTTCCTTGGAAAAAAAGCACAAATTTATAACCTAAATATTCTTCTAGTAGAGGGTATTGTACTTAGTACTTCATCATATTAAAAATATGAATCCAGGGGTGTCCAAAGGAAAAACATCTGTGTGGTCAGTTTTGCTGGAATGTGAATTGCACACAGAGATCTTTTCTTTCTGTCATTGCATTCCCATTGTGTGTCTTCAGATAGTAAGTGCTTTATAAGCTCATTGAATTAAAACATTCTTTTCCCCCTACAAATGGTAAAGAGTCAAAACACTCAAAAGAGATTTTAATTCCCTGGTGTGACCCTTCATAATAAAGCAAAGAGATGTAGAGAAAAATTAATATTATAAAAGCAGCCAGTGGAAAAATTACTTTCGAACCAGTTTGATTTCTTTATCTTCTCTAGAGGTACACCTGAGAGCTACAATTGGAAACCTGACAGTTAAGTAGAATAGCTGCTGAAAGGGGTGCACACACAGAAAGGTAATTAGGTTTCCCTAGTAAGAAACTGCAAGTAATTGAATTTCAGTACAGAAGAAAGCATGGCATGAATTCTATGTTATATCTCTCTTAACATTTGTATCCTCCATTGTGGTACTTAACACAGTTCTGTTGAACAGGCTGAGTCATTTGTTGATTGCCTTCTCTTTTAGATCATGAGCTCTAAGAGGGCAGGCTGATAGTTGTCTTGTTCAACATGACCAAGATCTAGCATAGAAATGTGAACAGAAGAGGTGCTTAATATTGAAGGAATGAAAATGGAAAAGAATACAATTTCGGAAGTATGTTAAAGGAGCCATACAACTGGATATTAGAAGGATACTTTTGCATTTTGACAGTGAAGATGTCAGCCATATCTACCATTGTTCTTTGTTGCTTAATAATGTAACTTCACACAATGATGTTCATGAAGAGACCTACCCTCCCCCATCCTTTCTTTTGGATGGATCTTTGTAGTTGAGGGATTTTTCTCACTTATTTTAAGGGTGAAATTGCTCTTGTGGTTTGCCTCATCTCATTGAAGGAAGGCATAGTTTTGATAGTGTAGCAGCTAGTTTCAAGTTGTATCATTCAGAGAGGAAGTATTTGGTGAAATAACCTTGTTTGGTTTCAAGAATATAATAATGAATTGTTTTTGGCTATTTCAGTAATTAATTTGGCTGTCAGTAACCATCTGATTACGGGAATTGTGATAATTGTGAATTTATTAGTATTAAGAGATTATAAAGAGAAGGCAGGCGCGGTGGTGCAAGCCTGTAATCCCAGCACTTAGGGAGGCTGAGACAGGAGAATGGCGAGTTCAAAGCCAGCCTCAGCAATGGCGAGGCACTAAGCAACTCATTGAGACCCTGTCTTTACATAAAACACAAAATAGGGCTGGGGATGTGGCTCAGTGGTCGAGTGCCCCTGAGTTCAATATCCAGTACCCAAAAAAAAGAGATTATAAGGAGAGACTCTGTATGCCTGTAATCCCAACACTTTGGGAGGCTGAGACAGGAGACTCGCAAGTTCAAAGCCAGCCTCAGCAACAGCGAGGCGCTAAGCAATTCAGTGAGAACCTTTCTCTACATAAAACACAAAATAGGTCTGGGGATGTGGCTCAGTGGTCGAGTACCCCTGAGTTCAATTCCTGGTACCAAAAGAAAAAAAAGAGAGAGACTCTGCATCTTAATAGCAATGCTGAAGAACCAGAATCCAATCTGGCCTTCAGCATTACTGGTTTTTCATTTTGTTTATTCAGCAAGCGTTTATGGAGGGATCACTCTATGAGACATGGCATTGGGGCTGCAAAGTTAAGCTAACCTGAGATTCCTGGCTTCAGAGAACCTAATTTGGTGGTATATGGAAATGTAAATAAACAGTTATAGATAGTAAGCACTGGGTGCTATGGAAGAAGAGAGGATGCAGCTTTCAGGGAGTAGGAATGCAAGTGAGTGTGTGCACTGAGAGGCTTCTGAAGGGAAGGAGGTAAAGGCAGAGTTCAATATGGAGAGATGAAGCCTAAGTATTACCATGTGAAAAGGGAGAAAAGACAACACAGGTGATCAATGGAGTATAAAGAGATGGCAGGTCTTGAGAGAGTAAATTCTGGCAACTACAAGAAATTAGATAAGGTACTTAGGCAAAATGGTGGAGTAGAGGCAGGAGATAAGACTGAAAAGAGGGAAGAGGAGTCATGGCGGAAGTGGGTGATTTTTTTTTTTTAATTAGTTGCACATGACAGTAGAATGCATTTTGACACATCATACATAAATGGAGTATAATTTATTCTTCTGGTTGTATGTGATGTAGAGTTATATAGTTCGTGTAATCATATATGCACATAGGGTAATAATGTCTGATTCATTCTACTATCATTTCTACCCCCAACTCCCTCCCCTTCCTTCACTTCCTTATGTCTAGTCCAGAGAACCTCTGTCACCCTCCTCCCCATAGTGAATTAGCATCTGCATATCAGAGAAAACATTCTGCCTTTGGTTCTTTGGGATTGACTTATTTCACTTAGCACAATATTCTCCAGTTCGATCCATTTACTGGCAAATGCTATAATTTCATTCTTCTTTAAGGCTGAGTAATAGTCCATTGTGTATATATACCACAATTTCTTTATCCATTCATCTGTTGAAGGGCCCATAGATTGGTTCCATAGTTTAGCTATTGTGAATTGAGCTGCTGTACACATTGATGTGGCTGCGTCACTGTAGTATGCTGATTGTAAGTCCTGTGGGTATAAACCTAGGAGTGGGATAACTGAGTTCTATTCCAAGTTTTCTGAGGAATCTCCATGCTGCTTTCCATAATGGTTGCATCAGTTTGCAGTACCACCAGCAATGTGTGACTGTACCTTTTCCCCTGCATCCTCGCCAACATTTATTGCTGCTTGTATTCTTGACAGTTGCTATTGTGACTAGAGTGAAGTCAGAACAGCAATTTAGTCAAATCTCAGTGTAGTTTTGATTTGCATTTCTCTAATTGCTAGAGATGTTGAACATTTTTTCATATACTTTTCGATAGATTGTATTTCTTCTTCTTTAAGTGTCTGTTCATTTCCTTAGCCCATTTATTGATTGAGTTATTTGGTTTTGGGTTTTTTTTGGTGTTAAGTTGTTTTTTTTGTTTTTTGTTTTTGGTACCAGGGATTGAACTCAAGGGTACTCAATCACTGAGCCACATCCCCAGCCCTATTTTGTGTTTTATGTAGAGACAGGGTCTCACTGAGTTGCTTAGCGCCTTGCCGTTGCTGAGGCTGGCTTTGAACTTGCAAATTCATAGACCTTCTTTAGGAGATTTAACTCTTCCTTAAGTATCTCAGGTGGTTCTTATAGTTTTATAGGTTTGGGGGAGGCACTGAAGACTTCTAAACAGGATCAGATTTGAATTTGGGGGCACTAACTCTGGCAGCTTGTAGTTGGTGGGAGGTAGGAGTGATCTGGAGACCTTTAGGATGCTCCTGCATTAAAACTACATGAGAAATGTTGGGGGCCTGAGTCAAGGGAGTGGGAATAGGAAGGAGAAAGTGGGAATTCTAAAGGTAGAAGTCAAATCTGTTAAACTCACATACTGAATGTCTGCCAGATTGTTTAACTTGACCCTTACTTTGTTTCAAAAACTAGTATCTTCCCCATGAAAGTACAGATTTCTGGATGCTCTTGAAATATCAGAATGTTGGGCAACACTGTCTCTGAACTTCTTCCTCTATCAGCTGACACTGAATAGTGCTTGTGCTTAATTTTTTTAAAATGGAAACTTCTCTCTAGTTTGCCATTTCTCTTAGTCCAGGTGTTTCACGCAGGTCTGCTTTCTTCAGTTTACCTGCTTGATCCTTCTGATCCTTGATTAAAGATTGACAGATGGGCTGGGATTGTAGCTCAGCGGTAGAGCGCTTGCCTCGCATGCGTGGGGCCCTGGGTTCGATCCTCAGCACCACATACAAACCAATAAAATAAAGACATTTAAAAAAAAAGAAAAGATTGACAGATATGAGGACTGACAAGCTGGAGGTGGTTTGGGGGGTGCCACATAAAAGGTAAGGAGTCTGGTGTGACTCAGGATTTGTGATGTCTGGGTAGATAGAGGTGGCAGTCATTGAGGCAGGGTTTGTGAAGAACTATGCTTTAATGCTTTTTTTTTTTGGTACTAGAGATTGAACCCAGGGGTACTCGACCACTGAGCCACATCCCCAGCCCTATTTTGTGTTTTATTTAGAGACAGGGTCTCGCTGAGTTGCTTAGCACCTCGCTGTTGCCGAGGCTGGCTTTGAACTCGCGATTCTCCTGTCTCAGCCTCCCTAAGTGCTGGGATTACAGGCTTGCGCCACTGTGCCTGGCTGCTTTAATGCTTTTTTAAAAATGTTTTTTTACAAGCCAGGAGTGGTGATGCACATCTGTAATATCAGAGACTTGGGAGGCAGAAAGATAGCAAGTTCAAGGCCAGCCTCAGTAACTTAGTGAGGCCCTAAGCAACTTGGCAAGACCCTGTCTCAAAATAAAAAATAAAAAGGCTGGGGATGTTGCTAAGAGGTAAAGCCTCCTTGGGTTCAATCCACAGTACTAATAAACAAACAAACAAATAAATGTTTTTATAGTAATCTTGGTTGAACACTTCTTTTGGATGGGGCCACATCAAGGTGTGGTTTATGGATTTGGAATTCAAATGAAGTAATGTCTTGTTCTAAAGAACAATCATTTGTGGATGAGTTGTCCTCTACTAGAGAAAATTTTTGTAACATTTTAAAGATTACAGTACTTTTCCTCTTGAGCCACAGTAGAAATAGTATGAGAGATTCTTGATCTTTTGATTTTCATTTATTATGACTGCAAGCTGATTACAATATAGTCTTTTTTTAAAAAAAAATTTTTTTAGTTGTTGATGGACCTTTATTTTTTATTTATTTATATGTGGTGCTGAGGATCGAACCCAGTGCCTCACGCATGCTAGGCAAGCACTCTACCACTGAGCCACCACCCCAGCCCCCTACAATACAGTCTTTTTTTTTTTTTTTTAATTTTTTAGTTGTTGATGGATCTTTATTTTATTCATTTATTGTTTATATGTGGTGCTGAGGATCGAACCCAGGGCCTCACGCATGCTAGGCAAGCGCTCTACCACTGAGCTACAGCCCCAGCCCCCTACAATACAGTCTTAATTATGATATTACCTAACAATTAATTCAAGCATGACGCATCTTTAGTTATACTGTGATTACCTTATTTCTTTTCTATAAGTACATTAATAAGGCTTGAAAAATATTCTGATGATCTTAGGTAAAGATTTGCAAATGTCTCATACAAAGAATTGTTTTATGCAATTGGCAGAGATGGAGGAGTCTTCCTGAAGGAGCAAAGGAAGGATGGGTGGGAAAGTTCTGCAGAGATTCAGTGACAGGGAGAAGATGACTATGTCTTCAGCTGCCTCACAGTGGAAACGTCTTGAGTGGGTCTTTCTTACCTTCTGATATATCAGTTCACCAAAGATGTCTTGTTTCTCTAACTGCTGTAATGATTAAATTTTACAAACTTTGCTGAATAAGAGTTTTCCCACTGCATAAGGGATAGGTGGGGAAAGATATTCCAGTCAGAGAAAACTATGGGAACTGCGGCACAGAGACCCAAAGACCATTGTATATTAGAAGCAAAAAGAAGTGGTAGGTATGTGAGGGACAAACTGAGCTTCTGGTGCCCAGTGAAGGAAAAATTGCAGTTGCAGAGCAACATTACCATAAATACCAAATAATCATAATGCTAGCATTTATATACCATATCCTATATGCCATGCATTGCTTAAAGTGCCTTATGTGTATTTCATTTAATATTCACAGCTGGAACTATTATTTTACCTGTTTCACTGAGACACAGAATTTAAGTAATTTGTTCAAAGTCCCACAGGTAATAAATCGGGGAGCTGAGATTTGACCCTAGGCAGTTGGGATCTGAAGTCTGTGTTCTTCATGCTGTGCTGCCTCTTAAAACTAAGAATGAAATGTAAACTCTGCCCTGAAAGTACTGACTGTTTTTAAGATACATAAATATGCTTCTGTGGTTTGTATGATGTTCCGACTTTCACTTTAAACTGCACAGAATAAATTAAAATAAAAACAAAAAAGGATATATAAACATGCAAATAAAGACCTTCAGTGACATGCTTAATTGTGTCCAATGTATGCAAATGGGGAAAATGTAGAGTGGGGAAAAAATCCTGATTTTATTTACTCTTTCCCCAATTTTAAAATTAGTAGATACAGGTTGGTTTTATATTTACTAGTCATGCATTAGTTGAATATAGTGGTCCCCCTTATCCGGAGGGGATATATTCCAAGACCTTCAGTGAACATTTGCAACCTCAGGTAGTATTGAATATTATATATATTGTGTTTTTTCCTATACAAGTATACAAACCCATGATAAAGTTTAACATATAAATTAGACACAGCAAGAGATCACAACAATAATAATAAAATGGAAGTATTATGGAAATATAATATAAAAAAGGTTATGTGAACATGGTCTCTTTCTTACAGTATCTCATACCATATTCATTCGTCTTGTAATGATGTGAGATGATACAATGCCTGTGTGATGAGATGAAGTGAGGTGAATGTTACAGCATTATGCTGTAGTGTAGGCTACTGTGTAAGGGTTACTTTAATATAATCCATGTGAACTGCAACAGTTGATTTGAAAACAAAGACAGCTAGTAAGTGACTAATGGTTAATATATACAGAATGTGCTGGACAAAAGGATGATTCACATCCTGCATGGAAGGATAAAATTATTAATTGTTTATTTCTGGACATTTCCATTTAATTTTTTTTTTTTTTTTGGTACCAGGGATTGAACTCGACCACTGAGCCACATCCCCATTCCTATTTTGTGTTTTATGTAGAGACAGGGTCTCACTGAGTTGCTTAGTGCCTCGCCATTGCTGAGGCTGGCTTTGAACTCATGATTCTCCTGTCTCAGCCTTACAAAACATGTAATCCCATGTAGGATTACCTGCTTGTACCACTGTGCTAGGCCTCCATTTAATATTTACTGAACCATAGTTGACCAAAACCATCGAAGGTGAAACTGTGAAGAATGGGAGACTGCTATATTAACATTTTATTACGATTAGCTCTAATTTAGATAAAAGGCTTTTTATTAAATAATTCGTTTTGGGGCTAATATTTAGTTAAAAAGAACCCACATGGTAGTTGTGTGATCTTTAGTAGATGACCTGTCTTTCTAATGGCTTTCCTTACCTGTGAAAAGGGGTAGTACCTATTTAAAACTGAATGAGTTAATATTTGCAAAGTGCCTGGTACATAATGTGATATTAGTGTTAAGTAAATAAAAAAAATTTGACATTCGTGCTGCCCTGCTTATTAACATTAGGTAGCATATAACATGTACACATACACACACCCCAGAAGATGATACCGAGAGAAAGTGTGTTTTAGGAAAGGAAATAAAGAATTTCAACTTGAAGGGCAGATGAAAAGAATAATGAGTGGTTTAAGTCTAGCCTGGGTCCCATGAACAGTCTTTACCTTCGGATTTCTTCCTCTTTTTCGTCATGTAGAGTACTACAACAAGCAGAATAAATATTGTTTTCTCAAATACTGCATAAGGATATGCAGTGTTTACCGTGTGTTTGATATCCAGATTACTCAACAAATAATTTCAAGTTCCTTCACTTAATTATCCCTCCTTTTCTTATCTTTTCATCTCCTGCTAGAGCTTATTCAAGTCCAGCAAGTGAACCCATTTGTTACCATGACTTGTATTTTCTCCTTGCTATAACTAATCTTATCACCTTCTTCTCTCTGACTTATTAGATATAAATGACAATTCACTGAAATGAGTGAATACTCATAACTCACAGAGCCATGTTCTCTGTGGGTGTAGCTCCTAAAGACTTGTATTGATAAAAAAATACTGTAAGAAACTTTTTATTTGTCTTGGAATTAATATACCTCCTCTTTGGGGCTAGAGTTGTAGCTCAGTGGTAGAGCACTTGCCTAGCACATGTGAGGCACTGGGTTCAATTCTCAGCACCACATAAAAATAAATAAATAAATAAAATAAAGGTATTGTGTCCATCTACAACTAAAAAATATTTTTAAAAAATATACCTCCTCTTTGCACTTTAAGTTTAGATTTATGGTTTTCATATCTAGTAGATTGTAGCAAAATGACTTCTTGCATTTAGTAGGCATTTAATGAATTCTTGCTGAATTTTATTATACTTTATCTCTTCCTTGAAGTGCAAATTGAAATCACCATAAGGAGATTTAAAGATTGGCCACCAAACTGTTGCTGGTGGCTTATCCTTCAGGCCAGGAGTTGAGTTAATTTTGTATTTTTCACTAGAGGAGTGGTCTTATATCAAAATCTCCTGGAAAGCTTGTGAAAAGACAGATTGCTTGGTCCCATTCCTCCAGAGTCTTATTCTGTAGATATATCTGGATGGGCCAACAATTTGTATCTGGTTAGGTTACTATATTTTGAAAACCACTACATCAAAGAAATAGTCAATTATATTGCATTCTGAAGGGTAGTGAAGACAACCAAGAAATCAGTGCAAAAGAATAAGAAGTTACATTACTATGATGTTCCTATGTTAGCTCTCAGACATCAGGTAGTCTTGATTTGATTTTGAGCCTCAAGATATCTCATTAGGAGCTGGGTGCGGTGGCGCAAGCCTGTAATCCCAGCACTTAGGGAGGCTGAGACAGGAGAATCGCGAGTTCAAAGCCAGCCTCAGCAATGGCGAGGCGCTAAGCAACTCAGTGAGACCCTGTCTCTACATAAAACACAAAATAGGGCTGGGGATGTGGCTCAGTGGTCGAGTGCCCCTGAGTTCAATCCCTGGTGCCAAAAAAAAAAA
>CM053411.1:63197933-63275284 GCA_028644305.1 Xerus rutilus | reverse complement strand
GATATCTCATTAGGGGAGCTGGGCGTGGTGGCGCACACCTGTAATCCCAGCACTTTGGGAGGCTGAGACAGGAGAATTGCGAGTTCAAAGCCAGCCTCAACAATGGCGAGGCGCTAAGCAACTCAGTGAGACCCTGTTTTTACATAAAACACAAAATAGGGCTGGGATGTGGCTCAGTGGTCAAGTACACCTGAGTTCAATCCCCAGTACCAAAAAAAAAAAAAAAAAAACCAGATATCTCATTAGGGGAGGGAAGATGGGGATGTAGCTCAGGTGGAGTACGGTGCTTCATACGCATGAAGCCCTGGGTTCTGTCCATAGCACTTCCCCTCCCACCTCCTGCTCTACTAAAAATAAAAGTCTTTATGAATAAAATGATGGAGTCATAATCATGTTAAACAAAGAAAGATCTCTTGTTAGAATCAGAAAAGATGATGTAGCATGCTAAGTGAAATAAGCCAATCCCAAAAATCCAAAGGCCGAATGTTTTCTTTGATAAGCAGACGCTGATCCATAGTGGGAGGATGAGTAAGGAAGAATGAAGGAACTTTGGATTGTGCAGAGGGGAGTGAGGGGAGCGGGGCTGTGAGATGGGAAGGACAGTAGGATGAGACGGACATTATTACCCTATATACATGTATAATTACCCTGCTGGTGTGACTGTACCATGTATAGCCAGAGGAATGAGAAATTGTGCTCCATTTGTGTTCAATGTGTCAAAATGTATTCTACTGTCATGTATAACTAATTAGAACAGATTTAAAAAATTAAAGATGATGTAGTTTCAGAAATGCTTATTAGTTTTCTTTTTAAAAATGTCTTTATTAACAGCAAATAGATTGTTCATTCCTCCTTGCGTTCTTCCTCATTGGTTTTCTGAACACAGCTCACTTGATCCTACATACTGTGGGCATATTAGTTTTCTATTGCTGAGTAGCAAATTCCCACAGACTTGGTGTTATAAAGTAACACATTTATTACCTTAGTTTCGTGGGTCAAGACTCTGGGCATTGATTATCTGACTGTTCTGCTCAGATTCCTACCAGCCTGTCTGTATTCAGAGCTCAGGATCCTCTTCTGTAAGTTCCTGTCATTGCCATTTGCTTGTTTTGTTTTTTTTTTAAATGTTTATTTTTTAGTTGTAGGTGACAGAATATCTTTATTTTATTTTTATGTGGTGCTGAGGATTGAACCCAGTGCCTTATGCGTGCTAGGCGAGCACGCTACCACTGCACCATAATCCCAGCCCCCCATTTGCTTGTTGAAGAGCCATGGGAGACCTTCTCTCCAGACTGCTAAGATTGAGTATTGGGTAATGGAGTATACTCATGGAGGTGATATCTTGCCTCCTTTGCTATTTGATGTGTCCTAGTCAAGGCAGTGACATTCTTCACCTTTTCTACATTCTCTATTGGTTAGAAGCAAGTCACAGGTTCCACCCTCAAGGAAGTGGAATGAACCATGGAGGGGATTGATTATACACAGGTGTAACTTATTGAGGTTCTCCTTAGGGTGTGCCTACCACAGATTGGAAGAGAGAAAAATGTATATTGGAGGAACATTGGACCTAGGTACATCATGATTATACTCTAGCCAGGATAGAGTAGTCTGGTTTAAAACAAAGTGTTCAGTTTTGTAGAAGTACTCTGAGATGACTTGATCTTTATTGGATATAGAAAGGACTTAGAGTTTAGACCTTTCTGTTTTTTAACTACATTAATCTCTGAATTTTATAACTTCCATATCTGTAAACCAGGGGTATTTACCTTACCTGTTTTATAAAAACAAAATCCTCAAGAAGCAGATAAAATTGGTCATTTGATAAGAAGATAGTAAGGGCCCTGTTCTCTTTAATATATCTATATTATATTTATTACCCATGAGAATCTTAAGCTTTAGGAACGGACATTAGAAGAAACAGGAAATCAGATTATAGACAGTAGAGCATTACTTGGGATGATAGCCTTAGTCTGATTCATAATTTGCCCAAAGCTCTGTACTTATTAGCACATGAACTTAGAGGCATGTCAGTTCAGTTTTCTTATTAGTATACAGAAGGGATTTAAATACAGTACTTACATAAGGGAAGTACTTTTAGCCCCAAGGAGGCAGTTTCATCATTTTCCTTTTCATTAGAGCCAATTTCCTTCTTAATGGTAGATTCATTTCTTATGTCAAAACACATATTGTTCATTCATATTGAATAAAATGTATTGACCATGTTTAATTTTCAAGCCACTGAGCTATGGATCCTGAAAAAATTAGATAAATAAGATACAGTTCCATAGCTGGGTGCGGTGGTACAAGCCTATAATCCCAGCACTTAGGGAGGCTGAGACAGGAGAATCGCGTGTTCAAAGCCAGCCTCAGCAAGGGCAAGGCGCTAAGCAACTCAGTGAGACCCTGTCTCTACATAAAACACAAAATAAGGCTGGGAATGTGGCTCAGTGGTTGAGTGCCTCTGAGTTTAATCTCCAGTACCAAAAAAAAAGATACATTTTCTCCTGAGGGTAAGTGTGGGAAAGGACACTAAAGTTCATTGATTATCTACCATGTAGTAGGTATAGTAGATGCTTTATATCTATTACCCATGAGAATCTTATGCTTTAGGAACGGACATAAGACAGAGGACAGATTTATTTTCTCACAGTTCTAGAGGCTTGAAGTAATAGTGTGCTGGGCATATCTTAGGTCCCCAGTAAGTATTTAATTTGTTAAATGAATGAATGTAAGGAACAAAGATAACTCAAAAAATTACTCTTGTGTCAAGGTCCCAAGGAGATTGAAAGACTCCTATTTCATGACCATTTCCAGGCTATGTAACTAAGTGACTCTGGGCAGGTTATGTAAGCTGCCTTGACTAGGACACATCATATGGTAAAGGTGCTGGGATTGAACCCAGAGCCTTGCATATGCCAGGCAAGTGCTCTACCACAAGCCCCAGCCCTTCTCTTTTTTTAAGAAAATGTATTAATGATATATAGTACAGATATTAAGTGTGTAAGTTAATGGATTTTTACTGATGTATATACACATGTAACATGTAAGCACCACCCAGATCATGATACAGAATTGTTTCTAGCGCCTTCAGAAGCCCTGTAATTCAGTTCCTCTCACCAAATTACTATTATGATTTGTTTTGCCATAATTTAATTTTATCTATTTTTGAAGTTCATATAAATGGGGCCTATAAAGCACATTATTTTAGGTGGCTTGGTTCTTTCACTCACTGTTATGTCTCATACATCATTACCTGTCTTCTTATCTTCTGGGGCTCCACTTCAATGTCCCCTCCTAAGAGAAGCTTTTTCTGACCACTCTGTGCACACTCCCTTTCCTAGGGACACCATAAAAATTATCTCACAGTGGGAGACTTTAAAGGGCAGATCGATTTTTCTCACAATTCTGGAGGCTTGAAATCTGGAAAATCAAGGTATTGGTGGAGCCACATTCCTTCCAAAAGCTTTGGGGAAAATCCTTTCTTGCCTCTGAGCTTCTGGTGGCTCCTGATGCTCCTTGGCATGTGACAGTGTGACTCCAATATTGACTTCTCTTCTTATTGTGCCTTCTTCTCACTATCCCTATACTGCTTATCCCCTTCTTACACACCTTGTTTATTTCTTTCGTGTTTTTCTCAACTGTGATCATTTAATTGTTTTTCTTCTTACCATCTATCTCACACTATGCCGTATACTTGATGAACTCAGGAGACATTTTGGTATTCACCATTATTGTCCCAGCATAATCTTTAGCAAAATCCATAGGCATTCAGTCATAAATATTTGTTGACTCACTGAAAGAATAAAGGAAGAATGAGTTCTGCTTTATTTCTTGACTTAGACTAAAGTTAAAGAAAATAAGTTTTGAGACCTTCTGGTATTGACAAAATGTTATTTTAAGGTAATTCTGGATTTCACTAAGACATTATGGAAAATTTCCTTTTGTAAAATAAGCATAATTGCATTAGATGACATCGAATTCTGTACCAGAATAAAAATTAGTAAATGTAGTAATAACAATCTTAAGGAAAAGTCTTAAAAGTTGTCTTGATTAGCCTGGCGCGGTGGTGCCTGCCTGTGATCCCAGCACTTTGGAAGGCTGAGACAGGAGAATTGCAAGTTCAAAGCCAGCCTAAGCAATGGCGAGGTGCTAAGCAGGAACTCAGTCAGAGCCTGTCTCTAAATAAAACATAAAATAGGGCTAGGGATGTGGCTCAGTAGTTGAGTACCCCTGAGTTCAGTCCCTGGTACCAAAAAAAAAAAAAAATTTCGGTCTTGATTAGCATTTTTTTTTTTAATATTTATTTATTTTTTTAGTTGTAGGTGGACAGAATATCTTTATTTTATTTTTATGTGGTGCTGAGGATCGAACCCAGTGCCTCACGCATGCTAGGCGAGCACGCTACCACTGCGCCATAACCCCAGCCCTTGATTAGCATTTTTATAGAGACTTAAGGGAAGGCATTGTTAGCATGACCAGATTTACAGGCAGAGGGTTGTGAGGACATAACTCTTTCCTTGGGTAATTTAGTCAGGATCCAAAAAAATCTGGAGAGGGTAGAAAATTACATCTCTAGCAAGATAAAATATTACAATGGCCTGGATAATCTTAAACTTAGGTTCCAATAGTCAACCTCATGTTAGCATAGAGCAGGATGGCTTAGCAGTTCATAGGGGAAAGGCCAGGGGGGCCAGATGACTGCAAGCTTTGCATACATGCATATGTCTGCTGAGTAATTTTGTTGCCACTGAAAATTAATGAGTATTTTGAGCAGCATGTGGTGTTGAGGAAGAAAAAAGACTAATAGTCATGTTGTTATCTCTGCTCAGGTACCATTTGAAATATTCCTTTTGTCCTGGGTCAAGTTCTGTGTTGGTTTAGCAACAAAATGTATTGTCTGTAGCCAGGGCTATCAAACTAAAGCCCCCAAGTCACCTGTCTTTATGAATAAAGTTTTATTAAAATAGGCCATGCTTATTATCCTACATATTTTCTGTGACTACTTTCTGGTTTAAATGGCAATGTTGTGTGTTTGATACAGAGATCATTGGCTTCCATATCCTAAAATATTTACTATTTGGCCTTTACAGAAAAAAAACTCCAATCCCTGGTTGTCCAATCCCTAGACATACATGATGAGAGAGACTGAAACCATGGCAAAAGATGAGCAACCAAAGGGATGTAGGAATGGACGAGGGGAAGATTAGGTATGATAAGAAGAGCTATCTCCAAATATTTGAAGGACTGTTATTTATAGGAAAAATTAGACCCATGTCTATTTAACTTTGTAGAGCAAAATGGAAACACAAGATAGAAAATACAGGGTGGAGAGGATTTGTTAGTTTACAGAGAATTTTTAACACTGGATTGGGTTGCTTCTAGAAGGTATAAGTTTTGATTTGTTTTTGGTAACGAGAGGCATTAAAAATGCCATATGTCTGTTTTACCTGTTCTCCTAGAAGAAGGTAAGACAGTGGAGTATTAGATTAGACATCCTCTGAGCATGCTTATGATTAGAGAAATTTTTGCTTTGAAATGATTCTCTCCAACTCAGGCTATGGTCCTTGATCATCTTTCCAGAGTCTAATGGATTGTAGAGCTAGTTTAGATACCAGGTTCAGGTTTCTGGCATGTGCCAGAACATCATCCAATGCAAAATAAAAGTATATTCAACAAGTATTAATAAGTACTCTTAATTTATTAAATTAATTTAATTAATAAATACCCTTAATTCATTAACGAATATCTTAGCACCTTTAAAAGTTTGTACTTTGTTTTTTTTTCCTGATGTGCAGGGAAGGTTTAAGTCATTCTTCCTCCTGTTGATTCACTAGACTAGAGTTTCTTCGTTTATATCGAGTGATATATGACCTTAAGAAATACTCAGATGTGTAAGGCTACAGCACTTGATGTTGTTTAGGTTTATTGTTTGATGCCTTTTATAATCTCATTAATCTTTCTTGCTATATTTGAGCTCATCAGCTATTATTGAATGTCAAATAATTGAAATCCAAGTAGGTAAACAGGCCTTCTTGTATTTAACTCTGTATTCTTACTTTACTTTTACTGGTCCTCTGAAATAGAGATTTAGAAATAAAGTTTCAGAATTTAAAAAGAGTTTTCATGTCTAAAGACTGTCAGTTCAGGACCTCCCCTGCCCCATACTGAGGACTGAACTCAGGGGAGCTCTGCCACTGAACTACATCTCCATCCCTTTTGTATTTTATTTTTTAAATTTTTTTTGGTTGTTGATGGATCTTTGTTTTTTATTCATTTATTATTTGTATGTAGTGCTGAGGATTGAGCCCAGTGCCTCACACATGCTAGACAAGTGCTCTACCACTGAGCTATAGCCCCAGACCCCTTTTTTATTTTGAGACAGGGTCTTGCTAAGTTGCCCAGGCTGGCCTTGAACTTGCTATCCTCCTGTTCTATCCCTCTGGGATTACAGGTGTGCACTACCACACCTGGTTCATAAAGGAGTTTATTGTAGGTCTAAAATAAAATTATGGAAAACTGCTGAATGAGACTCATTCAATAAACATTTGAATTAAGAACATTGTACTTTGTGTACTGTATTAAGTATTCATGTGATACCTCAGTCTGTTTTTTTTTTTTTTTTTATTTGAACTTCTTACAACTTTGTACTTTGCAATCGATTGTGGACTTGAAATGGATGACTTTCCAGTTTGTCTGGCCTAGTGGCTATGTCACATGGTTCTAGATACAGACTTGTGAAGTGAAAGTAGCCAGGGCCCTTCCACCTGTCATAGGCAGTATTGGGGTTCATATTGGTTCATTTAAACTCAGATGATCTTGTCAGTTTAGGACTCCATTCTGCAGAGGTTCTGATGTGATGATGATATCTATTAAGTAGAAAAGGTCTGTAAATGGTAGAGTACTATGCAAGTGAAAGTTGAAAGTCTAGTGAGAATTGAAAGTTTAGTGAAAATTTGGTAAGAATATAAGACTAAGCTGGACAAGGGCCCAGAGACTTTGGAGGCTGAGGCAAGACGATTGCAAGTTTGAGGCCAGCCTCAGCAATTTAATGAGACCCTTTCTCAAAATAAAAAATAAAAATAAAAAAGGTTGGAGATGTAGCTCAGTGGTAAAGTGCCCCTGAGTTCAATTCTCAGTACCTAAAAACAAAACAAAACAAAACAAAACAAAGGGGCTGGGATTGTGGTGCAGTGGTAGCGTGCTCATCTAGCACACGTGAGGCAGTGGGTTCGATCCTCAGCACCACATAAAAATAAAATAAAGATATTCTGTCCACCTACAACTGAAAAAAATAAATAAATATTAAAAAAAAAACAAAAATAATTTAAGACTTAATTTAAGTAGATTCCTCCTGAGAGACTGGCTTCCACTTCATAGCCTGTAACTCTGGCCAGTAGAAGCAATCAGTATTCTCCCTCATTTTCTTTCTACTGCCTGTCAGATCTTTTGCCCTAGTTATTCTATTTTAGTCAGAATGGGTTGGAGAAATGGAGGAACTTCACACGTGGAATCTGTTGAGTAAACATTTGAGTTATGGGTTGCTTTTTTTGCTAACAGTATTTTTTTTTTTTAAAATTTTTTTGTAGATGGACACAATGTCTTTATTTTATTGCTCTGTATGTGGTGCTGAGGATCGAACCCAGGGCCTCACGCATGCGAGGCAAGCGCTCTACCGCTGAGCCACAATCCCAGCCCCTTTGCTAACAGTATTTTAATCATATTCTACTTACTGCCTTTTTGTTTGATCATGCTTTTAAGTCTTGAAATAATGTATTTCCCACATATTCATAAACATTCAGGAAGAGATTTTGATCTTTAATTATGATTTTAAAAATATTTAACCCTCAAATGCTTATTGATTATAAGCATAATAAACATAAATATAAAATATAACCTTTTCAAAGTAGTAGGTAGTCTAATGTCATTTAAGTGTCAGATGAATAAATTAGGTAATATAAGCCTGGGTAATACTGTGAACTGCTTGGCGATAGGAATTATCTCTTACCAGTTTTGTCTTCTTTCTCTTATCTAGCTAGTGGAATGCTTCTTTTTTTAAAAAAATTTATTGGTACATTATAGTTGTACATAATGGTGAGATTCTTTGTTACTTATTTGTATGTGCACACAATATAACACTATAATTTGGCCAGTGCTATTCCTTAGTATTTCCTCTCATTTCTCTACTGATGATCTCCTTTGATTTTCATGAGATCCTCCTCCCATACCCACCTTTCTTTTCCTTTTTCCTCTCTAGCTTCTACATATGAGAGAAAACATATCACCCTTGACTTTCTGAGTTTGGCTTATTTTACTTTAGTGTTCTAAAGTTCTATCCGTTTTCCTGCAAATGAAAATTTTCTTTATTCTTTATGATTGAATAAAACTCCATTGTGTATACATATCACATTTGTTGTATCTATTCATTCACTTACAAACACTTAGGCTGGTTTCATAGTTGGCTATTGTGAATTGTGCTGCTGTAGACAAGGGGATACATGTATTGTTCTCTATGGTATGGTGACTTTAATTCTTCAGAATAAATTCTGAGGGATGGTATAGCAAGGTCCTATGGTGGTTCCATTCCTCTTTTGAGGAACCAGTAGAGTGCTTCATACATGCCAAGTACTCCTCTGTGTGTGTGTGTGTGTGTGTGTGTGTGAGTGAGAGAGAGAGAGAGAGAGAGAGAGAGAATGTATATATGAGAGAGAAGTACCAACATGACTCTTAAAGTTTTACATATTTATATACACATATCTGTTAAAATTCCCTTTGAATTCTTACTAAGTAGCCCAGTAATTAGAGGATAAGTTCCATCACCGTACAGCCATCACCTATTTTTGTCTTCTTTGCTTATTTATGTAGTCTTCTTTCCTGTTGTAAAGGGGTCTGTCATTTTTTTGATGCTCAGAATATAGTTAATAATAATAATAGCTAATACTTATATTGTAATCACTGTGGACCAGGTACTGTTCTGAGTGTTTCACATATATTATTAACTTACCTAATCCTTGTGACAAACCTTTGAGGTAAGGGCTGTCATATTCATTTACAGGTGAATATATTAAGACATAGAGGTTAAGTAATTTGTCCAAGGTTGCATAGGTTCTAAGTGTATTTAGTAATGATATCAAGGGGGAACAAAAACAACTAGATTCCTATAAGTTGAGAGGGATAAAGGAGTTTGAGAAAGTGTGTGGTCAGTGTTTGAATGCACACGGTGTTCATTTTAACTGATCCTGTGAAATAACCATGAACAAGTAAGTAGCATAAATTTGATTTAGAGGGAAGGATGAGTAAGTTTTTATCCTGGCAATTTGGACTCTGAATAGGTATTAAGCAACCACTATGTGATTAACTCCATGATTTGGGGTTGATCTTTGAGCTTCCCCTATGACCTTTTCCCCTTACTGTAAAAGTAATACCTGACTGTGCTTACAGTCTTTGCCCTATTTATTTTGGTATTCCAGTTATTTGTTCATATAAATAGATGTATTCTCCAGGTTATTTTTGCGTTGTGGTTTTAATTTGAGAAATATTTCCCTCTTTGTTAGTGTGCAAGGAGTAACTGAATATTTCATTTCTTAACAGTACAGTGCTGTGGATACCAACCCACTCTCTTTGTATATCATGCATCCATTCTGGAACACGATAGTGAAGGTAAGATAATTAATGGGCATGTGCTTTTTGTTTTAGTAAGTTTCAAGTATTTTAGCCTGTTTTATGGATGCAGCTTTCAGTTTAAGAAGATATTTAGAGGGCTGGGGTTGTAGTTCGGTGGTAGAATGCTTGCCTAGCATGTGTGAGGCATTGGGTTCAGTTCTCAGAATCACATAAAAATAAATAAAGTTTTTTTTTTTTTTTTTAAGAAAAACGGAAATATGTAGAGAAACTACCCCTTTTCTCTTCCCATAGGCACATACCTTTAGATATATTTCATTGTTGAAGTCTATGTTTATACACCATCATTTATTGTTTTTGTGAAATACCTTTTCAGTTTCTCTGCAAAGAATTTAATGTTATAAAAGTTTGTGGGTCATAGAATTATTTAAAATATAGAGGACAGAAAGAAATGTTTATTTGTATCAAGTAGAGGTTATAGTTTATATTTTAATATATATGAGTCTTGTATATATTCTTTCAAATTTGTAGCTTTTATTATGACTTAAATTTGTATGTTTATTGAGCAGAGATTTCTTTAATTGTTTTGTAATTATTTTGAAAAAATAGGTATTTCCTACATGGTTGGCTCCCAATCTGATAACCTTCTCTGGCTTTCTGCTGGTTGTATTTAATTTTCTACTTTTGGCATACTTTGATCCTGACTTTTATGCTTCTGGTAAGAATATCACTTTAATATAAAATTTTAAACATCTAAGTAGGGAAAAATGAGGTGTAGTTGGTTATTTTCTGGTTCTATTAAGATGCTTGTGTTTCTGAAAAGTTTTGGATATTATGTATGATTTCAGAATTGTTTCTAAAAACTAAGTGTATTTACAATGTTGTTGTGTATGTTTCCATTAAGTCCTGGAAATATAATACCAATTTGCCTGTTGAATTTAGACATGCTGTGTAAAAAGCAATGAGGTTTTGGCAAATAAAGAATAGAGTTACATGAAGACAAAAATTTAGGACTGCTAAACTGTCTAAACATGAATACAGGTAGAGCCCAGTATATCTATCAGTTCCAGGGATGTCACTTTCCCTTTTTCAGTTATGGGAGAAAAATCCCCTTTCATCTTAAAGGGGATGTGATCTGTCCTTCCCTCTGCTCATTCCTTACTTGCATTTAATGACCCCAAATACCTCTGAAAATGATTCTTTTTTTTTTTTTTTTTGGTATCAGGGGTTGAACTCAGGGATACTCGACCACTGAGCCACATCCCCAGCCCTATTTTGTGTTTTATTTAGAGACAGGGTCTCACTGAGTTGCTTAGCACCTCGCCATTGCTGAGGCTGGCTTTGAACTCGCGATTCTCCTGTCTCAGCCTCCCAAAGTGCTGAGATTACAGATGTGCGCCACCATGTTGGCTTGAAAATGATTCTTAGACTTTAAATATTTTTTTTAAATATTTATTTATTTTTTTAGTTGTAGGTAGACAGAATATCTTTATTTTATTTTTATGTGGTGCTGAGGATCGAACCTAGTATCTCACGCGTGCTAGGTGAGCACGCTACCACTGCGCCATAACCCCAGCCCCGACTTTAAATATTTTTGACATTTGTCTGACCCTTAGAGAGCAGAAGCAGTTTCTGAGCCAATGTTTAGCCGCCTCCTCCTCTCTACTCAAGCATTGTTTTTCACACATATTTCTGTCTTTGCTTTCTCCTGTACCCAGCTTTTGCCCCAGGCTACAGAAGAGAACTTGGAGTTTGGGGATGGCATGGTGGATAGTGGGAGACAAGGGCTATTTATTTATTTTTGCTCAGCCAGTTGATTGAATGGAAAGGAATAGAAAGGTGGAGGTAAATGAGTATTTTTTGCATTTAACTTGGCATATATTTCTAAGAATACTTACAAACGATACAGTCAGGAGTCATAGTACTATAAGTCATTTGTGTAATGGTTTCAGTAGACTGTGTGGACTGACCTGGAAAAATCAGCAACCACTCACAGTATTGTTTTTGTAGGACAATTTGGAGTTTCAGGCACTTGGAACTTTGATATTATAAAAATTCTGAATATTGAAATTATACATATGCTGAACTTTTATCAACCAACACTTAGCCATAGCTTCTGTATATATATAATAAAATGGTAACTGAAGTCTTAAATGCCAACTCTAAAGCATGAGAAGCCCCTAAAGTACTACATGAATAATCAATTTAAATTTCATTAACCATGTTTTTTATATTGTGAGCGTTTTTTGTTTTGTATTCTCAGGACACTCTTAAAATGTATTTTATGTAACTAGAAATATTATTTCCTCTGACTATTCTAAATAAGAATATTTACTCAGCCAGTGATAAGGATATTTACTCATACACAATGGTACATGCTTGTAATCCCCGCAACTTGGGAAGCTGAGGCAAGAGGATCACAAGTCTCAGGCCAGCCTGGACAACTCAGTGAAGTCCTCTGTATCTTCATGAGATCTTGTTTCAAAATAAAAAATAACAAAATGGACTAGGAGGAGTGTAGCTCAGTGGTAAAGGACTCTGGGTTCAATCCCCAGAAAAGATTATTTACATAGTTATTAAAAGAACTAAAAATCTATAAATGTTAAGTGTATTTCCCCAAATCATAGGACTTGAAGGAGGAAATGCAAGATAGGAGAGTTAAATGATCTTCAAGGCCATACTGCTGGTTGATCACAGAGCTGGGCCTAGAACCCAGACCTCCTGATTCTCAGTTGTTTTATCATAGGGGGAAAAAATGAGGTCTAGACATTTCACATGATTCTGATGCCCAAATCATCTTGTTGAGATAATCTGCCTTTACCCAAATCAAAAGGTCTTTTGTTTAGCTAATTAATAATATAAAGTATAAGGTGAAGACTCAATACATATATATAGGTAGATCATAAAAAGAATTAGATTTGTGGTTGGAGTTGTGGCTCAGTGGTAAAGCACTTGCCCAGCACATATGAGGTGCTGGATTGGACCGTCAGCACCACATAAATAAATGAATAAATAAATACATCCATACACACATACATATATACATAAAATAAAGTTATAAAAAATGAATTAGATCAAATGCACTCACTTTTTAAATCTAAAGCTGCATTATTTTTCATTCTGGGCTTATAAGTAATTTTCAAGTAAAGATAAACACTCAGCCTTGAGTTATAATGAAAAACTCAATATAATTACTTATTGTTGAGCTGGGATTGTAGCTCAGTGGTAGAGTGCTTGCCTCGCATGTGTGAGGCACTGGGTTCCATCCTCAGCACCGCATAAAAGTAAATAAAGATATTGTGTCCATCTACAACTAAAAAAATATTTTAAAAAAATCACTTATTGTTAATGGGAGGTCAGAGATTTACTTCTGGTTTTGGCAGAGTTTGTTGATAAAATTTAATATTTATGCATTCAGAATATATTGCGTAAATACTTTAAAAAAATCTCTAAGAAAAGAAACACTTCTCATTGACAGTAAATGCTATGTTAAGAACTATTTTAATCAGACTGTATTAAAATAGTAACTTTCTTTTGCAGCACCAGGCCACAAGCATGTACCTGATTGGGTTTGGATTGTTGTGGGCATCCTCAACTTCGTGGCCTACACTCTTGGTAAGAAATTGGTAAATACTTATTTTTAGTCAGTGGCTGGTGAATTAGCATTTTCTCCCATGTTTAATTCATTTTAACTAGGGTTTATTAATATCCTGTTCAGATTGGTAAATGTTTTTGAATTTTACTATGAAACCTATTGTCATTCACTTCTGGGGACTCACAGAGTAAGATAGGAGTTGACAAAATACTATTAGAAAGTCAAATCTGGCCCATTGTCTCTTTTTTTTTTTTTTTAAATATTTTTGTAGTTGTAGATGGACACAATGTCTTTATTTTATTGCTTTGTACGTGGTGCTGAGGATCGAACCCAGGGCCTCACGTATGCAAGGCAAGCGCTCTACCACTGAGCTACATCCCAGCCCTGGCCCATTGTCTCTCTTCATAAATAAAGTTTTACTGGAACACAGCTATACTCATTCCCTTACATGTTGCCTGTGGCTGCTTTCCTGCATTAAAGACACTTGAGTAACTACAACAGAGGCTCACAAAGGGTATGGCCCACAGAGCCTAAAATATTTATTACCTGATGCTCAACACAAAATATTTGCCTTAAGTTTGAGAAACAGTACTGACAGCAAATGATCACAGAATGGTGAGAGAGATGCTGTAACAGAGCACAGTGGGAGAACAAGTAACGAAGTGACCATTTCATTTTCAATAGAGGTAGTGATCAGGGAGATCTACTGTGTGAGACCCATACTGTCCATTCTGCCAGCAGTGCTTTCCAGTGAGATTATCTGCATGGCTTGTCTTGCATCCTTCTATCCTCCTTTCCTGCTTTGTTTTTCTCCATAGCTTTTGAAACCATATGACACATTTTCTATTTACTTGCTTGTTTATCATCTCTCGGTTCTAACTAAAACGTTAGGTTCTTTGAGGATGAGTACTATTCTGTTCACTGCTGTGTCCTTTGTTCTTAGAGCAGTGCCTAACACATGTTTGGTATTCTGTATGTAATTTTTAAATGCATGTAAAATAACAGACTCTGACTTCAAGTTGCTTAGGTCTTTTTAAATAAAAACGACTTGTTCTCATAAAACCAGTATAACCTGGTACATTAATGCTTATGTGGTAGATGACCAGAGCTGTAAGAGTTTGGAGAAGGAAGAGATGAGTGAAGTGTAGAAGAGTGAAGGGAAACCTTAGTTAAAAGTTACATATTTAGGTAGAAGCTTTTGTATATTTGTTATTAAAAATGAACAGATTTTAAAATGCTGCCAATGGATTTGGTTCTCAGGACTGCTGCAAGGAATAGGGAAAAATGAGGGTGGCCTCTGAGCTCTGACCTTTGTAGCAGCATTTCACAAGAATCTTCTTAACGTATTGTACTGTCTTACCTGTAGCTTCAGCTCCACAATTTTCTGGCAAAAAACCTGAACTAACATGAAATATTTGTTGTAAGACCTATCTTAAACTAAGGTGAGGCAGCTTATAATCTTTATTCTGCTAAATGTGACTATGTATCCATTTTGCTGCAGAAAAATTAATGTATTTGATCAAAGCATGCTGTCCTAGGTCCTGTGCATGTGGGGGATATCTTTCATAATATATGGGATAGTCCCTAAATTGCTCTTCTAAGAAAAAAATAAATCTGAAACATACCTTTATTTGTGGAACTGGAATGGGTTCAGTGAGAAAATGTAAACAGATTTAATAGCTATTTCAGGAATTCAGTATGGTGTACCTGCACAGGAGTTGCACTGAAAATAGGAAATTGTTAAGCTAGTAAGTAATGTAGAGAGACTTTTAGGAAACATTTCAGCCCCGTAAGGGCAGAAAATTTGGCAGTGCTATATATTAGAGATCTGCAGGGTTCAGGCAGGAGTTTGGAATTTATCCTTTCATATATTCCTTCAACAATATTTATAAATGCCCTCTTTGCCATAGACTGACTTAAGCACTGGTAAACAAGATAAACACAGTAATACTAGGAATCAGTCAGTCAATCCCTTTCTTCCTTTCTTTCATTCTTTTCAGTAATGGGGATCAAACCCAGGGCATCATGCATGCTAGGCAAATGCTCTGCCACCAAACTGCATCCCCAGCCATTTTTAAATTTTTATTTTGAGACGGGGTCTCACTAAATTGCCTGGGCTGGCCTTGAGCTTGGAACTCTCCTGCCTGAGACACAGAATTTAAGTAATTTTTTCAAGGTCTCACAGCTAATAAGTAGTGGAACTGAGATTTGACCCCAGGCAGTCTGGATCTGAGTCTGTATTCTTTATAATCTTGAGTAGTTGAGATTATAAAGGTAGGACACTATGCCTGGCTGGAATGTTTTCTTTTTTTCCTTTTTCTGTGCTGGAGATTGAACCCAGGGTTTCCTGTATGCTGGGCAAGTGCTGTCTACTGCTGAGCTATCCTCCCAGCCCCTTTTCCATTAAAACAAAAAAAATTTTTTTAGTTGTAGATGGACATAATACCTTTATTTTATTTACTTATTTTTACATGGTACAGAGGATCGAACCCAGTGCCTCACACGTGCTAGACAAATGCTCTACCACTAAGCCACAATCCCAGCCCCCCTTTTCCATTTTAACTTTATTTATTTATTTTTTGTACCAGGGATTGAACTCAGGGACACTCAACCACTGAGCCACATCCCCAGCCCTATTTTTTGTGTTTTTTGTAGAGACAGGGTCTCACTGAGTTGCTTAGTGCCCGCCCTTGCTGAGGCTGGCTTTGAACTTGATTCTCGTGTCTCAGCCTCCCAAAGTGCTGGCATTACAAGCATGAGCTGCTGCCCCCAGCTTTTTTTTTTTTTTTTAAATATATATATTTTTTAATGATGTGCCATTATTTTTTTATATCTTTATTTATTTTATGTGGTGCTGAGGATCGAACCCAGTGCCTCACGTATGCGAGGCAAGCGCTCAACCGCTGAGCCACAACCCCAGCCCTCCCACCCCCAGCTTTTAACTTGGTTTTGCTGTACTTCTCTCTGTAGCAGTTTCCTCTATATCTGCCCTAAATGAAGGCATTCATCTGTGCTTTAACATTAGCTTTCTTTCTCCACATTTCTTTAATATTCTTAATTCAGATGATTCCCGTGTTTATATCTGTCTTCTGAGTTGCTAGTTCCAAGTCCCTTGGATCAAGTTGCTTGACATTACCGTGTGGGTATACTGCCAGCTCTTTAATTACAGTATCTAAAATTGTACTCTGCATCTTTTCTATCACTCTTAACTGCTGTTGCTTCTTTCTTTCTCTCTATTATGGCTTTCTTAGTTACCTACACTAGAACTTTGAAGATTGTCTTATCCTTAAGTCTTCTGTCTTGTCTTCTGTAGCATTCTCTTATTTTTACTTTTTTATAAAATATTTTTAGTTGTAGATGGACATGATATCTTTATTTTCTTTATTTATGTGGTGCTGAGAATCAAACCCAGTGCCTTACACATGATAGGCAAGTGCTCTACCACTGAGCCATAACCCTAGTCCGTATTTTTACTTTTTTAGTGTCTCATCTGCCCCAGCTTTTTTTTAAAATATTTTTTTAGTTATAGATGGACACGATATCTTTATTTATTTTTATGTGGTGCTGAGGATCGAACCCAGTGCCTCACACATGCGAGGCAGGTGCTCTACCACTGAGCCACAATCCCAGCCCCCTGCCCCCAGCTTTTTAATCCTGTCTTGATTTAGGTTTACTGGAGTGTCCTCTGCCTGGTCACTCCCATGACAACAGGTGGGTCTTCCTGAAGCATTGCTTTCACTCTTGTCATTCTCCTAGTCAGATGTCTTTTAGTAGTTCCCTTTACTCCCTTAAATTTGTAAACTGGCTCTAACCTCCTTTCTAGTCTTTTTATACTGCCTGCTTCACATACTAGCTTTTAGTCAAACTAACGTTGTGCATTGTTTGAACCCTCATTGTGCTTTTTCATCTCTGTTTCTGAGCCTGCATTGTGGTTCTCCCTCATTGTTTGTTGCTTCATCCCTCTTGTTGAAATGGCACACTTCTTATCTCTTATCTACTGAAACCCAACTCATTCTTTATGTCCCCACTCAGATTTCATTTTGTCCTAAAGCCATTCTAGATTATCTTAGCCTAAAGGGAACTCTTTCCTTTTCTGGACTCTATTGTGGTTTTTGACAATACTGTACCTTTAATTATCATGTTTGTTTCTTTCTCCAGTATAAACACTCTTAGGGTACAAACTTAGTTTATTCTAAGAATTTAGGGGAGGGGTGTTAGTGGGGATAGAACCCCGGGGGCACTTTACCATCGAGCCATAGTTCTGGTTCTTTGTATTTTTTTATTTCAAAACAGGGTTTTGCTAAGTTGCTGAGCCTGGCCTTAAACTTGTGATCCTACTACCTCAGCCTCGGAGTTGCTGGGATTATAGGCATGCACCACTGTGCCCAGCTAGTCTAAGATTCTTATCATTTTTATAGCACCAAGAATAGTACATTACACAGGTTCAACATATTTTATTTCTGAAATCTTTATTGTAGTAATCGAAGATTAGATTCTCTATAAGTACTGACTGGCAGCCATGCTTAAGGGTCCTGTGATGTACTGATATCCCCCCTCCATGCCCAGTAGTTTCTTAAAGATGACTTTTTCAAAGGGGAAGGAAAGGAAGGGAGGGGGAATGGGAACAGGGAAGACAGTAGAATGAATTGGACATAACTTTCCTATGATCATATGTGAATATATGACCAGTGAAACTTCACATTATGTACAATCTCGAGAATGGAATCCTGATTAGAATATTATACTGCATATATGTATATGTCAAAGTACACTCTACTGTCATATATAGCTAAAAAGAACAAATAAAATTTTAAAAATAAATAAATAAAGATGACTTTTTCCTGCTAGGTGTGGTGGTGCATTCCTGTAATCCCAGCAATTTGGGAGGCTGAGGCAGGAGGATCACAAGTTCAAAGTCAGCCTCAGCAACGTAGCGAGGCCCTAAGCAACATAACAAAACCCTGTCTCAAAAAGGAAAAATAAAAGTCTTGGCATGTGACTCAGTAGTTAAAAGCCCCTGGGTTCAATCCCTGGTACCAAAGGGGTGGAGGGGGGGAGATGACTTTTTCCCTACTGATACAGATGTTGACCTTTTTCCTGTGATGTGTGTTTTTGTTGCAGATGGTGTGGATGGAAAGCAAGCCCGTAGAACCAATTCTAGCACCCCCTTAGGGGAGCTTTTTGACCACGGCCTGGATAGTTGGTCTTGTGTTTACTTTGTTGTAACTGTGTATTCCATCTTTGGACGAGGACCAACTGGTGTCAGTGTTTTTGTTCTTTATCTCCTATTATGGGTCGTTTTGTTTTCTTTCATCCTGTCTCACTGGGAAAAGTATAACACAGGAATTCTTTTTCTGCCATGGGGCTATGATATTAGCCAGGTGGTAAGTACGTGTTCTGCCTTAAATTTTTAACATTATCACTGTATTTTTAGAAAGGTTTTTTTTTTGTCATTCCTTCCTTATTGCTGTTTTGTTTATAACAGATGTGTACTTTTTAAAAACATTAAAAATATTTTTTCATTTTACTTATTTATAGAAAATTTCAAACATACGAAAGTAGAGAGAATATTATGATGAACCCTTATTACACCCATTACTTAGCTTCAGCAGCTAGCAGGATGTGGGCAGTATAGTTTCATATATACTCTCCCTCAGCCCCCTTTCCAGTTCTATTTTAAAGGAAATGTGATAAATATTTTGCTATATGTCTCCAAATGATAGACTTTAAAAAACATAATCACAGTACCACTATTATGCCCCAAATTTAATGATTTCTTTCATTCACTTGAACTGTTGATTTTGTAAAGCAAGATATGTATGTATAATTGTTGACTTTTTGTCTTTATTGCCAACGTTTCAGTGAATAGGGATTTCTCCACCTCTTGCTTGCTGTTAACTCTCTTGCTTCTGAATCCCAGCTTTGTGTGTTGCCATTTTGCCCAATTGCACCTAAATCTCCAGTAAAGAAATCAGAAGTTGGAGTGTGTTGACGCAGTTGGGGGTCAAATTGGATCATCTTATGAGTTAACCAATTTATGAGGTGCCTTTAAAGGGCTCCAGATGATGACCACTTGCTTGCATTATCTAGGAGTCAGTTATTTTATGGTGTTTTTTTCGGAAAAAAAAATTTTGAAGGCAGGAAGACTTGCCACATACCAAATTTAAGTATACTTCTTGCTTTTACTAAAACTGTTTGACTGGACTTAATGCTGCGTAAAATAATATTGGCTTCTGATCTTTTCAGCTATTAATGCCTCTGTATACTTTTGTCTGTATTTTCTTTCCAGACTATTTCTTTTGTCTACATAGTGACGGCAGTTGTGGGAGTTGAGGCCTGGTATGAACCTTTCCTGTTTAATTTCTTATATAGAGACCTATTCACAGCAATGATTATTGGTAAGAAGCTCCATGTCGAAGCCTGTTTTTAACCATCACTTTGTTATCAAAAGCCAGTGTTTTGACTATAAATAGTAATAACACTTCTTTCCCTGTCCTCTAATAAGCAGAACAATCTTACAAACCTGTAGGATTTCAATTTAAACATCAAGGAAAATAATTTCTTTTGTTTTTGCTCAGTACCAAGCTTTTTCTAATAAATAGGAAATGCCAAAATAGATCACACAAGCCTTTTAAAGGAAATATTTAAATTAATATAGACTGTATTGGAGGATCCACATTTAGGTGGATATTTGGTGTAGATTTTTTAGTTATTTCAAAGTTAGAGATTATTAGATGAAATGGGAGATTACTTAATCTGTCTACTTGAAAAAATAAGCCTCTTTTCCTCTTAGATGCACCCCTTATTTCACTGAATGCTTAAGTGTTTTGATAATGGTAATATTTCCGTTTTGATTTTAGCCAAAAGTGATAACTGATCGAGTGTGGGAGAGTATTAGTGGTATGGAAAGAGGAAGAGAATCTAAGTTGTTATTTTGAGACACCAGGAATGGCACTAAGGACCTTTGTAGAAGTAGAAAGCATATGTGTAGGCTATTGCTCTCTTCCCTTATCTAAAAAACAACCCTAGCCGGGTGCAGTGGTGCAAGCCTGTATTCCCAGCACTTAGGGAGGCTGAGACAGGAGAATCCCGAGTTCAAAACCAGCCACAGCAATGGCGAGGTGCTAAGCAACTCAGTGAGACCCTGTCTCTACATAAAACACAAAATAGGGCTGGGGATGTGGCTCAGAGGTCGAGTGCCCCTGAGTTCCATCCCCAGTACCAAAAAAATAAAAAACAAAAAACAACCCTGCCTTATTCTGTTGATTAACTTTGGAAATGGAATGGAAATTAGGTCAGGCTTGGAAACTCTTAAAAATTGTGTTAGTCACTGACTTTCAGAAAAGGAATGATTTGGGCATTTTTCCTGTGGCTCTGGACTGCACATTTTCAAAATTACCTTATGATCTATTAAATGTTCATTTTTTTCCCCCTGTAGTGAGGATTGAACCCAGGGGCACTTAACTACTGAGCCACATCCCCTAGCTCTTTATTTCTTATTTTGAGACAGGGTCTCCTTAAGTTGCTTAGGACCTTGCTAAGTTGCTGAGGCTGATCTTGAACTTGTGGTCCTTCTGCCTCAGCCTTCTGAGTCACTGGGATTACAGGCCAAATGTTCATTTTTTTTTTTTTTTTTTTTTTTTTTTTGATGTCAGTATGAGCTGTTATATCATCACCTTGAAAAGGGTGATTTTTTTCATTTAGGGACTCTTTTGATTTAAGCAGCTTGTCCTATGGCAAGTTTGCTGTATTTTACATTTAAATGTTAAATGTAAAGATAAGGTATAAAAATATGTCTGATCTGAGACATTTTTAGATATTATTTACTTTGGGCTGGGGGGGCTGTGGCTCATCGGTAGAGCACTTGCCTCACATGCGTGAGTCACTGGGTTCAATCCTCAGCACCACATAAAAATAAATAAATAAAATACATTGTGTTCATCTACAACTAAAAAACAATTTTTAAAAATATTATTTACTTTAATAGGCACATACTTTTAAGCTTTACGTTCATCTGAATTCTTCCCTCTGAAATGAAAATAAAAACCCACTTGTTTCTACACAAATAAGTGAAGCAGCTTTCCCAGCAGATAAAGATTGTTTAGAAGAACCAGAGGGCTTACACCTGTTAGTTTGTGCTGATGAAATGGGTGGTACTGAGGTGGTTGGGGTAGCCTAGAGCCTTAGGGTGAGGGGAGGGCTGATGAAAGGTTAGTAGTAGGTGGAGTGGCTTTTCTTTACCATTGTATAAGGTTGCTTCCTTTGGGTAGAGCAGATGGACAGCAAAAGTAGAGGATTCAGCCTCCCCACTGCCCTTGATTATGAAAAAGAATTGAACATCTATACTCTTTGTAGTCCTTCTACTTTTACATCATAATCCCTGTGTTATCATCACTTATCTTCAACTGTTTTCAGTACCAGTTCCAGTATTGCTTCAACTATACCACTGCTGTCTATCTAACCCATGGGCTATTTTATAAAATACAGTCTTTTATACTTACCCGTGGGTTTGCCATTTCTGCTGTATTTCATTCCTTTCTGTATATGTGATTTATGTTCTGGTGTTCTCTCAGAAATCTGAAAGAATTCTTTTAGGATTTCTTGTAGTGCAGTCTGGTAGCAGTGTATTCTTTGTTTTTATTTATGTGAAAATGTCTTGAGTTTCCTTAATTTTTTTTACCATTTTGAATATGTCATTCTAATGCCCTCCAGCATCCGTTGTTTCTGAATCAGCTCACATATTATTGTCACCCTGTATATAAAGTATTATTTTTCTTTTGTTGATTTAAGATTCCCTTTTTATATTTGGCTTTCACAATTTGACTATGATGTACCTAGGCATAGTTTTCTTCATGTTGTCCTTATTGCTATTTGTTGAGTTTATTTGTTGAATCTGTAAGTTAATATTTCTGACTAAATGTGGGAAATTTTCAGCCACAGTTTATTTCTTCAGGTATTTTTTTCTTCTTCATTCTCTTATCTTCTTGTAAAACTACACTTACATGTATGTTACACAGATTTGCTTGATTTTGTCATATAAGTGATTTTCTGAGGCTTTATTAAGTCATCTTTAACATTTTTTATCCATTTTTTTGTAGTGGATGGTTTCTGTCCATCTTTAAGTTCATTTCTTTTTCCTGCCATCTACAATCTGCTGTTGATCCTGTCTAGTGAATCTCTAAATTAAGTTATTGAACTTTTCAGCTCTAGAATTTCTATTTGATTCTTTTTATACTTTCTATTTCTGTGTTGAAATTCTCTATCTGTTCATTCATCATCACTGTATTTTCCTTTAGTTCTTTTTTTTTTTTTTTTTTTGGTACTGGGGATTAGACTCAGGAGTACTAGACCACTGAGCCACATCCCCAGCCTATTTTGTGTTTTATGTAGAGTCAGGGTCTCACTGAGTTGCTTAGTGCCTCGCCGTTGCTGAGGCTGGTTTTGAACTTGCAATTCTCCTGTCTTAGCCTCCCAAAGTGCTGGGATTATAGGCTTGTGCCACTGCGCCTGGCTCCCTTAGTTCTTTCGATACTGATCCTTGATCAGGATCGGGTTTGTGTTCCATGGAGTTTAAGAATGAACACCAAGAACACCAAGGCAAGCATAGCAAGCAATTTTTATTTAAGAAAGTGATAGAGAACAGACTTCTCCAGAGAGAAGGGACCTCAGAGCTAAGAGTCTGTGGTAGGGAGTGCAACTTGCCTTTCTTATATATACACACTTAGAACTTCTTTTTTTCATTAATTATTGTTTTCCCTCCCTTCCCCACATCTGTGCCTAGGAACACTACTGAAGGTTGTTTGATAATTATCAGCATCCCTTTGTTCTCTCTTTGATAAAGTTGTTCTCACTGTCTCGACCTGCATCATTCTTACCTACACTGATTGTCTGACCCTTTCCTCTACTTTACTTTGGACATATTTAAAATAGCTGCTTTATTTTCTGTCAAGTCTAACATCTGGGCCTACTTAAAGTCAGCTTCTATTGATTCCTTTTTTCTATTTCTTTGCATATCTACCAGCTTTTTTTATTGGAAATGAGACATTGTATGCTGGGGATATAGCTCAGTGATATAGCGCTTGCATAGCATGGTTGAGTCCTTGTGTTTGATCCCCAGCACTATTGAAAGAGAAAGTCATTTCCTCATATATTTGTTTATTGATTGTATATCTTCTTCTGAAAGGTTTCTATTCAGCTCCTTAGCCCATTTATTGATTGGATTGTTTGTTTTTTTGGTGTTAAGTTTTTTGGGTTCTTTATATATCCTGGAGATCAGTGCTCTATCTGATGTGCGTGTGGCAAAAATTTGCTCCCAGAATGTAGGCTCTCTGTTCACCTCGTTGATAGTTTCTTTTGCTGAGAAGAAGCTTTTAGAGAAATGCAAATCAAAACTACTCTCAGATTTCATCTCACCCCAGTCAGAATGGCAGCTATCCAAAATACCAGCAACAATAAGTGCTGGCGAGGATGTGGTGAAAAAGGCACACTCAAACATTGCTGGTGGGACTGCAAACTGGTGCAACCAATCTGGAAAGCAGTATGGAGGTTCCTTAAAAAACTTGGAATGGAACCACCATTTGATCCAGCTATCCCACTCCTTGGCCTATACCCTAAAGATTTAAAACCAGCACACTACAGTGATGCAGCCACTTCAATGTTTATAGCAGCGCAATTCACAATTGCAAAACTGTGGAAGCAACCCAGATGCCCTTCAATAGATGAATGGATAAAGAAACTGTGGTACATATACACAATGGAATATTACTCAGCAATAAAAGAGAATAAAATTATGGCATTTGCAGGTAAATGGATGGAATTGGAGAACATTACACTAAGTGAAGTAAGCCAATCCCCCCCAAAAAATGCCGAATGTTCTCTCTGATTAGTGGGTGTTGATACATAAGGTGGGTGGGAATGGGGAACATAGGAGAAGTGGAGGAACTCTGGATGGGGCAGGGAGGAGGAGGGGGGTATAGTAAGGGGTATAGTATAGGAAGGGGTATAGTAAAGATGGTTGAGTGAGATGGTCATTACTACCCTAGGTGCATGTATGAAGACAAATGGTGTGACTCTATCTGGTTTTCAACCAGAGAAATTGGAAAACATTGAGTTCTATGTATGTACTATGACTTGAAATGCATTTAAATAAATTAATTTAAAAAGAAAGAAAGTCAGTCTGTTAGTCAGGTATTGTGGATAATTTTTATAGAGATTTTAGACTCTGTTTTAATTGTGTTTTTCTAGTAGACATTGAACTCAATCTGAGAAATCTGTCCCCTTAGGGTATATAATAGCTGATATTTTTAGCTTTCAGCTGCTCCTTTTTAAGTCTGGTCATGAGTGTGTGTGTCCACATGTCCGTATAGTTTAGTAGTCAGCCAAAGATGTGGGCATAGTTGTTACTGAGATTTTGGTGCTGATCTGTTTATTATTTTCTTGCTTCTGGGTTTCCCTGTCCTGAATCTTGAGCTTTTTTTGCATTTTCATTTGTTCTTTCATTTATTCCACTATAGATGTCCAATCAGGGTACTTATTTTGAAATTCCCACTCTCTGGTTTGACACCAGTTGTGGATATGAACATTTAGGTTTATTTGGTTGTTTTGCTTTTTTTTTTCCTTTTGGTACTGAGATGCTTTTATTTAGCTACGTTCCCAGTCCTTTTTAATTTTTTATTTTAAGGCAAGGTCTCACTGAGATGCTGAGGCTGGTCTTAAACTTGTGATCCTCCTGCCTCAGCCTCCTGAATTGCTGAGATCATAGGTGTGCCACTGCACCTGGCTTGTTTTATTTTTGACTTCTAAGAATTACTTTTTCTTTTGAAATTTATTTTTTCTTTATAATTTGTGGACTATTCATGAGTACAAAAACAAATTTATAAGTGTATTCAACAAAGCATATTGTCTATCTCTATCCTATTTTTCCTTCATTGTTAACTATTCTTTTTTGTTTTTTTTATTCTAATCAGTTATACATGACAGCAGAATGCTCTTTGATTCATTATACACAAATGGAGCACAATTTTTCACTTCTCTGGTTGTACACGAAGTAGGTTCACACCATTCATGCAGTCATATATGTACCTAGGGTAATGATGTCTCTCTCATTAGCCACCTTTCCGGTGTGCATGCCCACTCTTCCTTCCTTTCCCCCCTTTGCCCAATCCAAAATTCCTCCACTTGTCCCATGCCCCCCCCATTATGGATTAGCATCCACTTATCAGAGAAAACATTTGGCTTTTGTTTTTTTTGGGATTGGCTTACTTCGCTTAGCATGATATTCTTCAGCTCCATCCATTTACCTGCAAATGCCAAAATTTTATTCTGTTTTAATGCTGAGTAATATTCCATTGTGTATATATACCACAGTTTCTTTATCCATTCATCTATAGAAGGACATCTAGTTGGTTGCACAGTTTCGCTATTGTGAATTGTGCTGCTGTAAACATTGATGTGGCTGTGTCACTGTAGTATGCTGTTTTTAAGTCCTTTTGAGTATAGACTGAGGAGTGGGATAGTTGGGTCAAATGGTGGTTCTATTCCAAGTTTTCTAAGGAATTTCCATACTTCTTTAAAGATTGATTGCACCAATTTGCAGTCCCACCAGCAGTGTCTGAGTGTGCTTTTACCCGCACTTATTGTTGCTTGTATTCTTGATAACTGCCATTCTGACTGGAGTGAGATGAAATCTTACAGTAGTTCTTGTTTGCATTTCTGTAATTACTAGAGATGTTGAACATTTTTTCATATATTTGTTGATTGTATATCTTCTGTGAAGTATCTGTTCAGTTCCTTAGCCCATTATTGATTGGGTTGTTTTTTTTTTTTTGGCGTTAAGTTTTTTGAGTTCTTTATATATCCTGGAGATTAGTGCTGTATCTGAGGTGCGTGTAGTAAAAATTTGCTCCCAAAATGTAGTTTCTGTCTCCACCTCATTGATTGTTTCTTTTGCTGAGAAGAAGCTTTTTCGTTTGAATCCATCCCATTTATTATTTCTTGATTTTATTTAACCACTTTTAATGTTTCATTTTATGGTTTTTTTATTGTAAGTAAATGTGCACATATCATTTTATCACCCCTTTGCATAGCATTCTATATGTACTTTGCTGTACTTTGCCTCCTCCCTCCCCCACTTAATAGTATATCTGAATATACCGTAATTATACATAAGGATCTTCCTCATTCCTTCTTACAGCTATCTAGTACTTCATTGTGTGGATGTACCTGATAGTTTGTTCAATCAGCCTCCTATTGATAGATATTTGGAATACTTCCAGTCTTTCACTCTTATACAAATTGCTGTAGTGAACAGTCTTGTATCTGTCTTTTCATGTTTTTGTCAGGGTATTGTGGAAGAAAACTTTAGAAGTAGAATTATTAGTAAAGGATAAATATGTGCACTTTTGCTAAATTTTTACATATTTCCCTCCATAGTGGTTGTATAATTTTTGCATTTCTACCATCCAGGTATGAAACTGCTTGTTTATTTATAGTTTCACCAACATAGTATATTGTCAAACTTGTTGATTTTTGCCAATCAGATACATAAGAGATGTTAGATCTTTCTATTTCTTCTGTTATAAATGAGCTTTCTTAGTGTTTAAGAGTCATTTATATTTTCTGTATATTCTAAATATTTAGTCCTTTGTGTATGTGTTTGTGTGTGTGTTTTTTATTTTAATGAGCGTGCCTGCCAGGGATTGAACCCAGGGGTACTTAACTACTGAGCCACATCTGTAGTCTTTTTTATTTTTTATTTAGAGATAGGATCTTTTTTTTTTTTTTTAATATTTTTTTATTGTAGATGGACACAATGTCTTTATTCTATTGCTTTGTATGTGGTGCTGAGGATCGAACCCAGGGCCTCACGCATGCGAGGCAAGCGCTCTACCACTGAGCTACAATCCCAGCCCCAGATAGGATCTTTTTTTTTTTTTGTACTGGGGATTAAACTCAGGGGCAGTTGACCACTGTGCCACATCCCTAGCCCTATTTTGTGTTTTATGTAGAGACAGGGTCTCACTGAGTGGCTTTGAACTCAGGATTCTCCTGTCTCAGCCTCCCTAAGTGCTAGGTTTATAGGTGCCCGGCTAGAGATAGGATCTTGCTGAGTTGCTGAGGGCCTCACCCAGCTGCTGAGGCTAGCTTTGAACCTGAAATCTGCCCCAGCCTCCCAAGTCACTGGAATTACAGGCATGTGCCACTGCGCCTGGCTTCTAGCCCATTTTTTCAGTAAAATTGTTGACCATTTCCTGTATTTTTGAAAGCTCTTCTTATCTTAGATGTAGTAATCTTTTGTTTTGATATAAATTCCAATTTCCCCCATTTGTTACCTTTTTTACTCTTTTAAAGATGCATATTGTCTTGATGCTTTTAATTGAAATTCCTATTTTTACTAAATAAGCTAGAAATGTGAGCAACCCAAATATTTTTTATGATCCTGTTGTCATCAGATCGTATATCATTCTACTTGATCCTTCTTTTTATGTGTGCGGGGTTGGTACTGGGGATTGAACCCAGTGGCACTTGTGTCGCTGAACTGTGTCCTCAGCCCTTTTTTATCTTTTGAGACAGGGTCTTGCTAAGTCACAGAGGCTGACCTTGCACTTGTGACTTCTGATCCTCTTATCTTAGCCTGTGGAGTTGCTGGGATTATAGGCATGCACCACTCTGCCTGATTTTGATCCTTTTATTTTTTTATTTTAATGCATTCTCTGATTTTTCTGTGGCTATTAAGTTTTCTATATTATGAAGGCTGGGCCTTTGGCAGCTTGAAAAGCATACATACATACACACATGCAGTGTGGGTTCTATCATTATACTGCACTTGAAATATAGTTTAATAGTTAAGTATTTAACATTTAAATACTCTTTACAGAATGTATATTAAATACTATGTAGAGAAGATATAGAAGATACTGTCTTTTTCTCTGGCAACCTTTCCACATGCTTGTTGTACTTAAAACTATTTCAAGAACTAAAATTCCTCTTTGTGGTAAATCTTGTGCTAATTTATCTCAACTTATTTTCCAATTACTTGGAACTACACATAATCACATTCACTTAACCTCAGTTCCCCCTTCAGTGCTTCACAGCTTGACATAGAGTAAGCTACTAAATATTTATGAGGACATGAAGGTCATCAGTTTGTTTTTTCCTTTTCCTGTAATATAGTCTGATTTGGCAAACTTTATTCCAGATAAGTTTGGAAGTAGCAGAGTAATTCATCTTTGGGGAGAAAATTTCTGCTGGTTCAAGTTTTTTCATCTCTTTTTAGCTAGGTATCTTTGGAATTGTTCTAAAGTACGTTTTCTACCATTGATCCTAAAAGCGATAGCTGCATTGATCCTCAAATCACCAGTATAGTCCCTGGAAATCTGGAGTAGACAAACTAGGACCAATAATGAAACATCAAAGCGAAATGTTCAGAAAGTTTTGAGATATATGTATTAATTTCAAGTTTGAAAGAGGGAAGGATCAGAGATTTACAACTCTATAGACCATAGAATCAGAGATTTTTAAAGATGTAAGGGACATTAGAAAATCATTTAACCCATCCTTATACAGCTGGACTCTGAAACTCTGATTGACTAATTTGCCCAAAAGTATCTAACTGCTCAGTGGCTGGAAGCATGTAGTTGAGCTTTGAAAGAAGATTTTCTGAGGGAGAGTGGAACACTTCTTTAGGTGCGGGAAATTGAATTGCCAAGAAATGACAAAATGAAATGGTTAACAGGAACCCTGGGAGAATGAAATCACAGGCAGAATGAGGAAAGAATTGCAGTTAGTATATAGTCAATGAAGTCATAAGTCAAGACTGAAAAAGCATACTAAATGTGATCATTAGGAAAACTTGTTTGAAGAATGTATTTCTGCACAGTAGGGGGTAGAGTGAATAAAAGAATGCCAAGAAACAAAACAACAGAAAAATGTGGCAAATGGTAGGAAATGACAGAAGAAGAGTAAATAAGGCAGTAGAAATCACCGATAGAATGTCTTGGGAAGGCCATCTTATTTTTTAGGTTTGAGAGGGAAGAACTGTGGGGGAGGGGAGGGAGGGGAGAAATGGGCAATTCTGGGGAGGTTAAAAGCAAATGTAAACAAGAAGTAGCAGGATCCATTTATTATCCTCCTTTTCACACTTACTTTGCCATTTATTATATACCAGGCACTGTTCCAGGTGTCTTTCATAATTCATTCAATTCTCAAAACCCTATGGGGTTCGCACTGCTTTGTCTCTATTTTGTAAATGAGGAAACTGAGGAACTAGAAGTCTGACTGCCTGAAGTCACATAACTGGTTGATGGTATAACTAGCATTGAGACCCAGACTGGCTCCTGGAGTCTATGCTTTGACTCACTGAAATGTACTGGCACTCTTCCAGTTGTAAATGCTGTTAGGAATGTATTTAGTTTTATTACAGAAATAAACTTGAGCTTGAAAATTATTGGATCTACAAACATTGTGTATTTTGCATGGATTCAGTTATTATATGGACTCTTGAATAATTCATGATAATTTAAATATTCTTTCCTTTAGGTTGTGCATTATTTGTGACTCTTCCAATGAGTTTATTAAACTTTTTCAGGTAAGTATTTTATTTTCAATTGCGCAAAAAATGTGAAATATTTTAGCAATTGTTAGTCAAATTTAAGGATCTATTTTTCTTTTTGGAGTCTGGACATTTTGAAAAGGTTATGAAATATGAATTTTGAATCTAGAATGAGATTAGGATATATTTGCTGGCTAATGTAATCAATTCAATCATAGCACAAAATTATTAGTTCTTATATTATGCTTTTGGGCTCACCAGTCTTCTAGTTTGTCAGTTTTATGAGTGAATCTATCTATATAGAGAGAGTATCTTCCTGTTAAATATTGATGTGTTTACATTTAGTTTATAAGTTGATTATAAGTATAGTTAACAAGAGTATAAAATAAAATTTCTAAATGTATGTAAGTTAAGACCAAATTGGACTTAGGCTGGCTCTTCTCAAATAGCAGTTGCGGGGCTGGGGTTATGGCGCAGTGGTAGCGTGCTTGCCTAGCACGCGGGAGGCACTGGGTTCGATCCTCAGCACCACATAAAAATAAAATAAAGATATTCTGTCCACCTACAACTAAAAAATAAATACTTTAAAAAAAAAAAAATAGCAGTTGCATAGAAATTCCTGCCTTTGGGGGAAAGAGTTGGGAGGTGGGATCTTTCCCTTCTCAGTAATTTTTTCCTGCTGTTTCCTCTGTTACTATCTCCTCTAGTTGAAACACTTTCTCCTTCATCTTTTAGCTCTCTGTCTTACAGAATCTCATCCTTGTTAAGCTAAGCTGTATGAATCTTCTCTATTATTGTGACTGGTAGTCATTTACAGACACCATAAAATTTGAAGTTCTGAAGTCTATAGAGATTATTTGAGTCATTTCCTCCTCATCTTATAATGATTAGTTTCTGATTGGACAACATAATGCCTGGGGTCATGCGATCCATGGCAAAAAACCAAGACTAGAATTTGGGGGTGTGTGCAGATGAGCAAACATACTGGATTACTTGCTGTGTATTTACAGATACCAGGATGTGGTATTGGCAGTTTTACTTCAGGGTCTTTGTGTGCATTACGTCTTACTTTTTTTTTTTTTTTTAAGTTTTTTGTTTGTTTGTTTTTAAATATTTTTTTAGTTGTTGATGGATACAATGTCTTTATTTTATTGCTTTGTATGTGGTGTGGAGGATCGAACCCAGGGCCTCACGCATGGGAGGCAAGCACTCTACCGCTGAGCTACAATCCCAGCCCTACGTCTTACTTTTAATGTATCACTTTGTATTAAAGTAGTACTGCTATTTTATGTTCACTTTATTTCCCCTACTAGAATATTTCACAGAACAAAGACCAAATTGTATTCATCTTTACATTCTTTTTCTTTTTCTTTTTTTCTCCATCTTCACATTCTTGACACAGCAGTTGATAGTTTGGTTTAAAGAGATTAAAAAGAGGACCAGGAGCTAGAAGTCTTACCCTGCTTCTTGAATCAGGTTATATAAATTTAGTCTCTATCTCACCTTGACAGTGAAGTTGTGGCCATAATAATGATGGCTCTATCTATGCCATAGGATAATTGTGAGTGTAAGATAAGAGAATAAATGTAAAAGTACTTTGAAAATGGCAAAATACTATAAAAGATAAGTTTATATGTAATAATGTTCTTTGTATTACTTGATTTTTTTTTCAGAAGCTATAAAAATAACACCTTGAAACACAATTCAGTCTATGAAGCTATGGTTCCCTTCTTTTCTCCATGTTTGCTCTTCATTTTGTCTACAGCCTGGATCCTCTGGTCACCTTCAGATATTTTAGAGCTACATCCTAGAGTATTCTACTTGATGGTTGGAACAGCTTTTGCCAACATCACAGTAAGATATTTATTTTTTTAAAAAAATCATCATATAGCCAGGCATGATGATGCATGCCTATAATCCCAGCAATTTGGGAGGCTAAGACAGGAGGATGGTAAATTTGAAGCCATCCTTAGCAACTTAGGCTTTAAGCAACTTCAATGAGCCCCTGTCTCAAAATAAAAAAATAAGAAGAGCTGAGGATGTGGATTAGTGGTAAAGCACCCCTGGATTCAGTCCCCAGTACCAGAAAGAAAAAACCAACAAACAAAATATTCATTCATTTATTTATTTATTTATTTAAAGTTGTTGATTGACCTTTATTTATTCATTTATTTATATGTGGCACTGAGGATCGAACCCAGTGCCTCCCACATGCAAGGCAAGCACTCTACCACTGAGCCACAATCCCAGCCCCACAAACAAAAAATTTTTAAAAAATCATAATCTATAACCAGATGCAGTGGCATATACCCGTAATCCCAGCAATTTGAGAGGCTGAGGCAGGAAAGATGGCAAGTTCAAGGCCAGCTTCAGCAATTTAGCAAGATTCTGTTTCAAGATAAAATACAAAGGAAAAGGGATATGGCTCAGTGGTAAAGTACCTTTGGATTCAATCTCCAATACAAAACATACGGACAGTATGGGAGTAGGAATGATAGTAGAATGAATTGGACATCATTACCTATGTACATATGTGATTAATGTACAGCCAGAGAATGAGAAGTTATACTCCATTTATGTATGATGTGTCAGGTGCAGTCTACTGTTGTGTATAACTGGTTAGAACAAATGAAAATACACACACACATACACAAAAAGGAAACACTGTATTTTAGGAACATATGACAAGTGGGTAATTTGAGAACTCATATAGTATTAGAATAAACAGACTTTAAAAATATTTTAAATCAGAAACTTAATAATTAATAACTTCAAGGACAGAACATGCTGAAAATTATTTTATTATGCTGTTTGAAACCAATAGGATTTAGAGACTGCAATAGTATTTGATACTCTTTTGTGTGTGAGTGGGAGTGTGTGCCTGTACATGTCTGGTACTGGAGATTAAACCCAGGAGTGTTTCACCCTGAACTACATCCCGAGCCCTTTTTTATTTTTCATTTTGAGACAGGGTCTTGCTAAGTTGCACTATCTGGCCTTGGAATTTGCAGGCCTCCTGATTCCAGGCATGTGCCATTGCATCGGGCATCAGTCTCTTCTAACACACATTCTGAGACTCTGTGTATTTGGGGAATAGGTCTGGAGTCTAGTTGGGCCCCTGAGTAGTTGAGAACTACTAAGATAATGTAAATGTGTTGGCTTATGTTCTTGAATTTTTTTTAAATGTTGCACTGACTAGTTTTGGAAATGCTTTGCTAATTAAACTTTCTTTTTTTAAACCAACTTCAAGTGTCAGCTGATTGTTTGTCAAATGAGCAGCACGCGGTGCCCAGCTTTGAATTGGTTGCTGGTTCCTCTCTTCTTGATTGTCATAGCAGTGAACCTGGGAGTAGCCTCTTACCTTGAGAGTCTTCTCCTGTATATATTAACAACTGTCTTTACTCTGGCCCACATCCATTATGGAGTACGAGTGGTGAGTAATTAAGTAAAGCTAATTTCATTTGTTTCTTATAAATAGTGAAAAAGAGGCACTGGAAAATTTTAAAGGAAATTACTGTTATAGTGGGAAGGATTTGGGGATATTCCCTAAATTTGAGATCATGTCCAGATAATGTAATATCAGATATTATTTTTCTAATGATTATGTTATAATAACTATAAATGCTTTTAAGGCTGGATACATGAGCATATATGTAGCCATTTCTTCTTAAGTAGAGTTATAAACTGTTCTGTGCTTTTAATTATGTAGGACCAGATAATCCCATTTGTTATCTGTTTCTTTACTTGCTTCTTTAGCTTTAGGGGCATTTTTATTGTTCATGAACATAACTTGGAAAGAAACTAAAACTGGTTTTGCAGCACTTCTTTCCTCCCCTGCTCAATTTGAACAATTTATTAGGGAAGTTAAAATTTCAGACTAGAGGAAGGCTTTTACATCATGAGGCTTTGCTTCATCAGCAGAATAATAAATAAGGGGGAAAATAAAATAAAATGGATTTAAGAAGTGTTTGCAAACCTCAATACAGATTTTAGCAGTTTCATGGTTGAATTTTAATTACTGCACAATATTCCACCAAGGAAGATTGCTTAATCATTACATAATTTTTAATCATAACCCAATTATTTTAATAATTTAGGTTATTTTCAAATTATCGTTATAAATAATGTTGGTAAACAATCTGGAATAATATTTTTTCTTCCATTTGTTTTATATTCAGAGGATAATTTCATAGAAATGGCATTATGTAAAGGATAGTCACGGGCTGGGATTGTAGCTCAGTGGTAGGATACTTGCCTTGCAGGCATGGAACACTGGGTTCGATCCTCAGCACCACATAAAAATAAATAAAGATATTGTGTCCATCTACAACTAAAATAAAAATATTAAAAAAAAAGGATAGTCACATTTTATGGCTCTTAAAGTGCTTCTGTTTGGTGTTCTTGTTTCTAAGAGAACCTTTCTATGAATTGGTTTGAGAAACAAAATGTCTTTACTTCTATATTATCATACACGTTATTAAAACGGGGGCAAGCATCATGCTTGTGAAAAACTTTATACCTTGCATTTGTTGCTAAAGTGTTCCCTTAGTGTTTGTCCCCAAATTAACCCTCATTGGTTAGAACAAAATTGATGAAATTGTTATGGGAAGAGAGCATGTGATAAATCTAATGAGGCATAATCATTTATGTTTATATTTGTGTAAATTTAACATGTTTTCTTTTTTGGTACCAAGAATTGAACCTAGGGACACTTAACCACTGAGCCACATCCCCAGCCCCTTTTTTATATTTTATTTGGAGACAGGGTCTCACTGAGTTGCTTAGGGCCTTATTAAATTGCTGAGCCTGGCTTTGAAGTTGCAATCCTGCCTCAGCCTCCTGGGCCACTGAGATTACAGGTGTGCACCACCACACTCGGCTTAAAATGTTTTCTGTCAACACTCTGGGACTCTTATTTTGATATTTTATCAATCATATGCATGACATAAAACACAATTGCCAATGTCTTTGTTAATTGTTTTAATTTAATCAGCCCTTCAGAAGCATGTCTTTAATCATATATATGGCAAATCAAAACACATTTTTCTTTAAATTATAAAGGTAGTACATATTCATTGTTAAAAATCTGGAAAATAATCAAGCTGAGAGAAATTCTGGGAGCATCTTTCTTGTCTGTCTTTTTTGTTCATTTATGATGTCTGTAACTTCTGACCAGAAGGTAAAACTTGCTAGGCCACATAAAACATTCATTTGAACTACTGAAACATACATAAAATGATAAATGTCAAATAAATGACAGCTGTTAGTTGGCATATAACTATGCTCTTGCCTACTTACTAGGAATACCTTAACCAATATGGCCTTTCCAGATTAATAGATCCAGTTTTATACTAGGTCATCAGGAATGAGTACCTAGAAATGTTCAAACTAAATATTGTATCTAATTACAAATGTAATTATTTGATTTACTGGATATAATAATTCAAGTAATCTTGCAGTTTTCAGTATATTTGGATATGAATTTGTCTGGTCTAGAGGGCTCTGGAAAGACTAGATTTTGGAGCGAAGCAGACCCATGTTCAAGTTCTAACTATCCCAGGGTAGTTCTAGTACTTCCATTTAGCTAGCTAACTGGCTCTTTTTTTTTTTTTTTGGTACTGAGGATTGAACTCAGGGGCACTCGACCACTGAGCCACATCACCAGCCCTATTTTGTGTTTTATGTAGAGACAGGGTCTCACTGAGTTGCTTAGCACCTCGCCATTGCTGAGGCTGGCTTTGAACTCGCGATTCTCTTGTCTCAGCCTCCCAAAGTGCTGGGATTACAGGCGTGTGCCACCACGCCTGGCTGCTAACTGGCTCTTGAGCTATTATAATCCAGCAGAACCTCTTTGTTATTTCTGATGACTTTGTGTCAGTAAGTTATTCTCTCCAGAGGGTGAATTTTATGTGTTTTTTAAAAATAGTAAGGTATAAGCCGGGCGCGGTGGCTTAAGCCTGTAATCCCAGCATTTAGGGAGGCTGAGACAGGAGAATTGCGAGTTCAAAGCCAGCCTCAGCAATGGCGAGGTGCTAAGCAACTCAGTGAGACCTTGTCTCTACATAAAACACAAAATAGGGTTGGGGATGTGGCTCAGTGGTCAAGTACCCCTGAGTTCAATCCCCAGTACCAAAAAAAAAAAAAAAATAGTAAGGTATATATTTGTCACTGTCTTGCGTTCTGATTTTTCATAGGTTAAGCAGCTGAGCAGCCATTTTCAAATTTATCCCTTCTCATTGAAGAAACCCAACTCAGATTGACTAGGAATGGAAGAAAAGAATATTGGCCTGTAATCTTCAGAAAGATATACTGTAAATAGATGCTTGTAAATACTTCATCCATCACCATTGAACTAAACTGATCTGCTTGACAGACATGGAATCTCAGTATGTGTGGTACTTGGACAGCAGGAATGAAACATGATCTGAACTTATGGAATTTTGGAACTTCTGATTCCCAGCTTATTTTTTATAAAACCATGTGATATTTTGTTTAAGCATAATGTTCATTAGACCAGCAAACTCTTCTAGTGATTTTAGATTCATGAATCCATAATATTTTGGCTCATACAGAGTTAAAGATGTTTGTTTTTATTTTTAAAACCCCAAAATTGGTTTTAGGAACACTGATAATATTCAGAAAACCACAGCATGTTTTCATATATGGTATTTCACAGTAGGCATTAGCTGTGGAAATTATCAATAGCTCAAGTATAACATAGGGGGAAAAAACACGTTTCCTTTAGCCAGAGATGCCAACTATTACAGAACAGTATGTGGTTGCCAAATCTTAGTTTCTCTTTCCCATGGAAATGATTTTTGTCCTTAGAGGCAAAGAGATTCTCTAGTATTCTGGCTGTCTTTATTATGGAATAGATCTTGATAAATGGTTTAATTTTCTTTTAAAGAAAAATATTCTGTTTATACTTAGTAGAGAATGGATTGTAATTATAGCTCATCCATTGGCATAGTTCATTGTTTAAATGTGGCATTTTCTCTCTCAGCTGAAGATTGCTGGGATTTGGTGCCTGTGAGCTATGATCGTAAGAATGTGTGTGACAGTCCCCAGTCTTGTGATAATTACTTGTGAGAAATGCAGATAAAAGTACCTTCTAAGAGGAGATTTAAATTGGAATTAGGAATCTCATGAGCCTCACTATGAATGAAGTTAGTTTTTTGACTTAATTTGTCTGTCCTTCCTTGCTTTCTCTCACTCTCCTTTTGAGGGTGAGATGCTGTGTTTTTTATTTCACATGAGATAAAGCAGAGAGAAATACTCTTCCCGAACTTGCTCACTTCTCCACGTGAAGAAAACTTTTGATATATATGCCTTACCCAGTACTTATTCCCTTAATATGACTTGGAGTAATTTTTAAGGTTTACTGATAACAAAATCTCTTTACCTTTATTGTGGTCATTTTATGAATCATATCTTCTCATAAATGTGGATATTTTATTCTCTATCTTTTTGACTTTGTCTTCATTTAGTTTGGTGGTGGTGAAATTTACGTGCTGATTTTCTTTTATTTTCCACTGAATGAAGTTTGTGCTTGAATGAAGAGTGTATCTTAAACCCTTATTTTTTTTTGGACAGGTTGCACTTGGATAAAATAGGCACCGCTGTGTTGATATGTAATTAAATTCTTAACCATTATTTATCTATGAATATGACTGTAGTTAAATATTATAGTATATTCTTTTGTTGAATTTCAGTCTGCTGCTTTGTAAAAAAATAACTGTAATTGATATTTTGTTTTTAAATTTTTAAATTCTAATCATTGTCATCCAAGTTATTAGAAATGAGTCAAGGAGCTTCCTACTCATTTAAAAAAGTAATTTGTAAAGATTTAGTTTTGGTGACTTTCTCTGAGAAAAAAGTGAATACTGAAAATAGATGAGAATTGATGTAATTTAGAAATACAGATAGTGAATCCATGTTTGTTAATAAATTGCCATCATGCAGGTCAGAGAAACGAACCGATTAAGTGAAGGTAACCATTTTGTGTTTACCTTGTTCTGTGTCATCTGTAAAATTGAGTTGGATAAAGTATTCATTTGAATTGGGGGAAAAAACTTTGTTTTAAGATTTCTTACCTAGTCATTTTTACTGTTTTGTTGACCTTGTACTCAAGAATGAGATTAATTTGTATAAAAGAACTGATAAATATTTATAAAGTGACAAATTTGGACCATAGATTTTTTTTACCTTGTACAGTGTATTTAAAAGAAACAAAACCCTTTAATTCTGTCATTAGGGTCATTTGGGTTATGTCCTGTAATTTTGGGGATCTTTTACTTCTAAATGTATTTCTGCCCACATTTTGTTGCATTAACAGTATTTGAAAGTTGTTTTGTGCCTATGTTTTATGACATGCTTTCCTGTGTTGGTAAGGAATTATGCCATAGGTGAAAGAAAGGAGGCTGTCAACAAGGGAAATTGAATGATTGACCATTCCAGAATACTGTGGACTTGCGCTGATCTTCTATACCGCTGACTTTCTCTTGTTTTAGTCTGCCATCTTGATGGTGCATCTTGAAAGCCCCCATTTTTGTATAGTGATACAGCAGCTAACGCAGGACTTAATTACCAGTAGCTCTGTGCATTTATGTCATGCTCATTACTCAAACCTTTCCAAAGTTTAAAAGATACTTCAAGCTTCTGCATGAAATTTTGGGTGAGTTCACACCCCAGCCTTTCTCCCCAGCACACACTGGCTGTGTTGTGGGGAGCAGTGCCATGGTCAGGAGCACATATGCATGTTTTCTGTACTTCCAGATAGAGTGCCTTAGCCAGGCCAGAGGTTTGCGTTGTGTTTCTGCTGACCAAAGTCACATATACTTGTAAGAGGTTTCTCTTCAGCTTATGGCATGAAAAATGCCCCTTCAGTCTTGTAAGAAAATAATTCCCCTGTATTTGAGGGGATATGTGGGATAGAAAAGTTTTAAAATACCTGGAAGAATATGCTTCTGCTGCCTTTTTTGATCCTTTAATATTCATGATCTCACTGTATTGTACAGTTTGAAATTGCCACAACTTACAAAGCATCTTTCCTTCACAAATAGTAATAGAGGTAGCTTATGGGTCTCAGTTTTCAGGCAATAGAGTGTATAACTTTCAAAATAAGAAGGTAAATTTCTTCCTTAGCATTTTAATATTATGATTAAAATACTTTCAATTCTAATTTTGGGAAGAAGGTTAAATGTTTATTGTGACTAGGATGTTTTACTACTACCAATATGTCATTTATTCTCATATAGAAATATTGGGAAGAGGAGTGTGTGTATGGAGTTACCCAAATTCCAAATAGACACCAAAAGAGTGTTGATTATCACCCACAGCCTGAGTATTCAGGGAATTGACAGGAAAAAGGTGTAGTGTCTTTTTTTTTTTTTTTAAGGATGCTGGGGATTAAATCTAGAGCCTTGTGCATACTAGACAAGCACTGTACATCCCCAACCCGTAGTATATGTTTTAAAGGGAAAAGGGGACCACCCTAATGCTTCACAAATTTGGAAGTTTCCTGTATTTAGTTTTCAAAAATCTGGTTGTTTTTTTTTTTCTGGTACTGGAGATTGAACTCAGGGGCACTCGACCACTGAGCCAGATCCCCAGCCCTATTTTTTGTTTTATGTAGAGACAGGATCTCACTGAGTTGCTTAGCGCCTCGCTGTTGCTGAGGCTGGCTTTGAACTCGTGATTCTCCTGTCTCAGCCTCCCAAAGTACTGGGATTACAAGCGTGAGCCACTGCGCTCGGCTGAACTGGTTTATTTTGTAGTCAGTCAAAAGTCATTTAGAATATACCTTGTTTTCTAAGGCACACTTTGATCAATAGAGAATAAAAAGATAATCTGGAGGTATTTAAATCAAAGACACTTTACCCTTTTATATTTTAACTGGAATTAATTCATCATTTTTCATTCTTCACCTGGGTTTCCTCCCAACCTGCCACCACTAACAACAGACAGCCTACTCAGGTCTTGTTTTGTTGCTTCTAGATCTTGCTACATTCAAATTTTCTTGATTGCCTTAGATCTTGTGACTGTTCAAGGACTGAGAACGTGTCAGAGGGAAAAAGTAAGCCTGATGGACTGGGACTTTTGAGTTTGGGTCCCAAAATAAGCCAAAAACTGATTCAGAAATCTTTGGTTGTATTGATGCCTGTGTTCAGAGTGGCCTTATCTTGACCTCAGTTCTGGACTCCATCAATTGCTCTTTAGAAAATTTGTGAACTCGGACCAGAATTTTCTTTATCCCATGAGGTATCTTTGTAAGGCAGCTACCCTTTCATGAACACCCTGTGGGTGAATAACCTTACTAAGTTAGCTGCCAGTACTATAACCTTCCAGGAAGAATTTTAACTAGTATGCTGCATTTGAAGCACTTTGACATGTACATTTAAAGTGACAGTCTTAACTGTAAAGTGGTGTTAAGTTAATCACTGTGAAACTTGAACGTGTGATGCTCTGGGCAGTTTAGGAAGCTTGCATAAATTTCTGATTTTCCTTTATTAATTATGTAATCCATGTGATTTATATATTTTGGTCTTTATCTTTGACAGTGGTACAAATGACTGATGTGGCAGGCAGTTACTTTAGGATATATGGTAAATCATGGTTGTTTAACTTTTTCAGAGAAAGTGGTGATGCGTTTGCTTCTTCCTTGCATGAGCCATGGAAATTGGATTTGTTGGCGGGTTCATTTCTACAGTACAAAATAAGCATAACCTTACTTTTTAACCTGCATGCTGGTAATATGCTTTACTCTTTAATAAACAAATATGTAAGAGATAGTAATCTAACAGACTTTTGTTTGTTTTTAAGCAGAGATCTGCTCTTTATACAGACAGATCTTAAATGAGTTCATATTTAGGGTAGCAAAAAACATTTTGCTATTTAGAGCACCCTTGCAGGTAGCCTGATCAAGGGGGTTATGTTGCCTTTTTGGTCAAGAAGACCAGGTTCCCAGAACTGGAAAGTACCGCATGGACTGATTTGCAAATACTTTAGCAAGGGTTTGTCTTTCTAGGAAAATCCATTTGGATACAACAGAAGGGTGGTTTTGTTCTTCCACAGACCATTTACATTATCTTCCTTTTCAGAGAATCATTCTTAGAAAGCTGGGCTAAATCAGAGTAGTGCTGTTTTTAAAGCAAGCAGATTGGATCATGGCCATCAAGAACCTAAATGCAACATTGAAACAGTGATAGAATGCTCACTTTGGCAACACATACACAAAAAATTGAAATCAGATAGAGTATTGAAGACACAGGGTGGTTAAGTGCCATGGGTATCTTAGGTCTCTTTCGCTATGTAAAGTCTTCTCTTGAGCAGTTTCTATAGGTAACAGTTAAAATTAGAGCTGATTAGGGGTTTTTATTAAGTCATATATAATTGGCCATGAATTCTAGATTGTGATGTTCTTTTTTGGCGGAGGGGTACCAGGAATTGAACTCTGGGGTGCTCAACCACTTAGCCACATCCCCAGCCCTATTTTGTATTTTATTTAGAGACAAGGTCTCACTGAGTTGCTTTGCACCTCGCTTTTACTGAGGCTGGCTTTTAACTTGTGACCCTCCTGCCTCAGCCTCCTGAGCCGCTGGGATTACAGGCACACCTGGCCACCTAGATTGTGAAATTCTTGATGAGCAATTTTTAATGTCTGAAGAGTAAGTTCTTGACCTGAAACATGTTTTGTTAGTATGGTATTGATATTACTAACCAGATTATACAAGAAGCCTGATTTGATTTGGTAAGATCTGTGACTCCTGCGTCATCAATATGAATTACTGTATTCAGTGTCAGACTTTAAGCTTAATAACTACTAATTGAGACTGCTTACAATATTACTTTTTTTGTAGGTTATTTTGTTTAGATAAATTGACCTCATCAGTGCATCCATTCAGGAGATAAAGACCTAGCTACATATAATGATTTGCTCATTTCAAGATATCCCAAGAAAGCTGAATTCAGTATTGAACTCCAGATTCCAATATTTTAAAATCAGATAACCTGTGGGTCAAGGGGAAGGCAGGGATTAATTGCCAAGGTATATACTCCTTGCTGCCTGCCTTTGCCCTTTCCCTTCCCATCTGACACAATGGATTCAATTTGTGACCGGTTGTAGACAAAGAAATTGATACTTTGCTGAGTGGGGTTTCATGCCCTGTGACTAAGAATAGGTGGTAGGAATCATGGCCAAGTCAATTATTGAGTTGTGTAGCTCAGCCCTGTTACAGTTGGCCTTTTGTAATATTCTGAAAGAAGAGGATAATTCATTCCTTCTCAGGTACCTAGAAATAGCACTGCTGGAGCGGGTGGAATGTGTTTGCTGTAAGTAGAGAATATATTAGAAAGCTGAAGAGGAGCATAAAATCTTTTCCTTTTCAGATAGTTTATTGAACATATTCGTAACTGGTCTTTCTAGGACTTGCTGTGTTCCTAGTAAATATTGTAACATTTGTTTTATTTGGTTATGTGTGCTTTGTTTATATATTTAATATGTACACATATTCTCTGCATATGTATGTATGATATCATATATACATGAGGTCTGCTCTTAATTATCAGCTAGATGATATGCCGTCATTAGATTGTTTCTTTATGTGAACTTGGTGTGCGCATGCCTGTAACTCTGAAGCCTCTTCCTGGTCTGGAGCCATAGCCTTTCTTCCTTCCAGTTCATCTCAGTCTTTGAGAAAGCCCTTTAAAATATGTCACTTTTTACATCCCTTTCGCCAGGGATTGTGTGAGCTATAAAGACGGTTTTCCAGAACATGGCTGCTCCCACCACCAGCTCTGCACCATAGAAGCCTATTTCTGGCTAGAAGGTGGCTCTGGGAGAGTCATTTCCCTGGGCTACCCTGGGGAGAACTCTCACTCTTGTGGAAGTGGATCTTTGCAACTTGCTTAAATTACTTCGCCAGAATGTTGTAAAGTCTCAGACAATTTGATGTACAATTTCATTGCATTTTAATGTTATTTTTCCATTTCTGTATTACTGCTGTTCCCCGCTGCTAGCCCAGATAATCAAGACCTGATTGTTTCTTGTCACTGGATTCTAGAAGCCTTGACCTTTCAACTGGATTTATGTTTTATTTCTGCTGCTGTGAACCCCAAAGTAATGCAGTAGGTTTTAGTTTAAAATCATTTAATTGTTTTATCGATAAATATTTATTGTAATAAAAGAGTAAATAATTTTTAAATCCTTTTAATTGTTTTCAAGTTGTCTTTTTTATTGTTCCTTGGAAGGTTTAAAAGGGGAGGGAGCCATGATGGAAAAATAATGTCCAGCCACTGTCAGAATGATTGTTCTAAAGCAAACCATCTTAAAAAAAAAATCTTCCTTTTTTTTTTTTTCCCTTTTCTTTTCTTTTTGGTCTTGTGACTTATTTCAGAGAATGGGAGATGGTGGCAGTAAGAGTTATTCATAGTGCACTGCTCTTGACTCTCCCAGAAGTGGGTGCTGGGCGATACATACGTAATAATAATCATAATAACTGTGTCACACTTAAATTAGTTTGTAAGGTGATGATTTCCTCCTCAAAGGCATTTCCCCCACAGAAAGTGTTAACATAATGGTGTTAGTTTTCATTACAATTATGCTATATGAGGATAATGCAGGCTGGGTGAGTGGTCTAAGTAGGTGCTTGGGTTTTTTTTTTCCTAATATTTTTAGTTGTAGATGGACACAATACCTTCATTATTTATTTATTTTTATATGGTGCTGAGGATCAAACGCAGTGCCTTACATGTGCTGGGCGAGCATTCTACCACTGAGCCACAAGCCCAGCCCCAGATTCTTGGTTTTAACTAATACCTCATCCTGTTATTTTTTACTTTTCAACTTTTTTCTAGGCTATATAATATGACTACAACTCCTGACTTCCCTGCTTTCTCTGTTCCATTCTTTGTACCTTTTGAAGATAATGATGAGGCAGTTCAATAAATAACCAAAATTGAATAAAACAAGATTGCTTGTGAAGTCTAGTAAAAGTGACAAACTGGAACATGGCAATAAACCAAGAAGTTACCCAAATATTTGATGAACATCAAGAAGTTACCCAAATGTTTGCCAATATCCCCAAAGTCCAGTTAAAGTGATTTAGTATAAAATAGATGTAGAACTATGTGACTTGTGAAAAGATCAACATCACTCCCTCCCCTTTTTATATAATAAAGACTGTATGAGCTGAAGGTAGATGGCCAAGTCAGCCCAGCAAAGGAAGCACATATAGCCAGATTATTTTTCAATTATTGCTCAAAACCTATCTACTCAGGGATGAGGGTACCATATTCTAAGGACTTGACCCATCTGTTCTTTGTGTCCAGTTATATGCATTGCAGGCCTCTGAATTCATAACAATGTTACATATCAAGGAACTTCCCAAATGTAGTTTGTCTCCCTTCATAGATCAGTCCAAGAGATGGGCTGATCACAAGTGTGAACATAGTGCTGTGTAATGATTATAGTTTCTGGCCAAAATTAACTAATTCCATATGTTTTTCTCCTGTGGACTTAATTATTGTAAATCATTTCTCAAAGCAGGTTCACTTTTGGATTACAGCCTGTCATTTAAGGAACAGATTGGGTGCTGGTGGTTCATCAAGGTGAACATCCCTAAATCACTCAGCTGTGACAACTGTATTCTTGCCTGCCTTTGTCTCTTCAGGATCTGTCACCTCTCATTAAGAAAAAAAAGAATAAGCTGGGCATGTTGGCACACACCTGTAATCCCAGTGGCTTGGGAGGCTGAGGCAGGAGGATCACAAGTTCAAAGCCAGCCTCAGCAATTTAGGCCCTGAGCAACTTAGATCTTGTCTCAAAATTTTTAAAAAAAGGGTCTGGGAAGGTGGCTCAGAGATTCAATCCCTAGTACCTGCCCCTCCCCCCCAATAAAAAGAAAAATAAAGCAAACTTTATTTAATAATTATTTAAGTGACATGTTTATGGTAAAAGTGTTTTTTAGAATAAAAATAACACAAGTCATCCATAAACACAGGCCCCAGAAATATTTGTTGCCTTGTGGACTTCACCATTTTTCTTCTTTACACTGTCTTGGTATTTCAGATAAAGCTGGGGTCACACTTCATATGTTCCATTGCATCTTTTCTCATTTAATATATGTTTTGGGGTATTTGGGATCATTTTTACTCTTAAATTGTATTTCATCCCATGAATGCTTTATCAGTTACCTATTGATTCTTTGAATCATATCCAGTTTTCAATACGGTAAGTAGAGTAACCATATAGATTTTCAGGGCCAGGGGTTGCCAGGGATTGAACCCAGGGACACTTAACCACTGAGGCACAACCCTAGTCCTTTTTTTATTTTTATTTTAATTTGACATGGGGTCTTGCTAAATTGCTGAGGCTGGCCTTGAACTTAAGATCCTCCCTGCCTTAGCCTCCTGAGGTGCTAGGATTATAGGCACGTGCCACCATGCCCAGCTATCTGTGTGCATTTTTTCCCCAACTTTTTAAATTGCTTTGAATTTTAAAAAAGTTAATAGGTGCATTATAGGAAACAAGAAAACAAGCAAAGAATAACGTCATTCAATTACAAACATCAATTGGACGTGTTCTTTAGGTCATGCGTGTACACACAATATCCCATTTTGTGTGATTGAGGTCAGAGTGGGTATCATGTTTTTCCACACTTCATGAATGTTCACCAATTCAAAATCTGAAAGCTACATAACTAATGATAACCAAGAGTACACTACAGGGCTGGGGTTATGGCACAGTGGTAGCGTGCTCGCCTAGCATGCGTGAGGCACTGGGTTCGATCCTCAGCACCACATAAAATAAAGATATCCTGTCCACCTACAACTGAAAAAATAAATAAATATTAAAAAAAAAAAAAAGAGTACACTACACCAACTCAAATCTGTTGTAATCCTTTCTTGGGGACTAAAATTTCACTGAAGACGGAAATGGCAACAGGCTTCCAGATAGACATGTTGGCAGAGCTACAACTACAATAAAGCATTCCCTTAATGCTCAATGTAAAATGAGACAAGGCAACAGAATACACCAAGCATAGTGTTCTAAGACGGTTCACTTTTAGATTTTTACTCCTAAAATATTAACAAGAAGGCATGTTCCCAGTGAATTAAAGTATTCCTGTAGGACAGCCAGAAGATCCACACGCTTCAATGGCTCACATCCAGTATAAATCCTTGAGCGCTGGCTTCCAACTCTCCCTGTGTCTTTCTGCTGCAGCCTAATGAACAAGTCCTGCTACATGCTGCCCAGAGATAAACAATACCATGCCCAAGATGCATCTCTCAGTTATAACAAAAAGATTTACCAGTTGGCTAATTCACTAGCTCTACTTTTTATGATATACTTCAGGACATCTAGAAAGCTTATATGTTGGGCTGAGGCTGTGGCTCAGTGGCAGAGCGCTTGACTGGCACGTGTGAGGCACTGGGTTTGATCCTCAGCACCACATAAAAATAAGTAAACCAAATAAAGACACTGTGTCCATGTGTAACTAAAAAATATTTTAAAAAAAGAAAGCTTATATGTTATGAAATAAAGTATAAACTTTGTACACAATAAACACAAGTATTAGCTGGATGCCGTGGTACATACCTGTAATCCCAGCACTTTGGGAGGTTGAGACAGGAGAATCACGAGTTCAAAGCCAGTCTCAGCAACAGGAGGCACTAAGCAACTCGGTGAGACCCTGTCTCTACATAAAACACAAAATAGGGCTGGGGATGTGGCTCAGTGGTCAAGTATTCCTGAGTTCAATCCTTGGTACCAAAAAAGAAAAGAAAAGAAAAAACAAAAAACACAAGTATTTTACCAAAAATGTACATGTGGATCTATGGTTATAATCTAAAGCTTTCTTCCAGATGTGGACATAGTAGCCAAGAGCTCTTCCCCTCACTCTCCCTCTTATTCCTCTTCACCATTCCAGTGACTCAGTTGAGGATTCTAGAGGTGGATTAACAAAGGTCATTCCCAGAAGGCAGTTCTTCCTTAAAACCCACAAAAGGATATTGATGTAGGGATTATTTTGCTACTTGTAACCAACTTTGGGTATTATCATTTAATACCCTGCAATATTAACTAAAATGCACATATAATAATGGCTGGACCATCTGAACTAACCTAAGGGGCACAGATTGCTCCTCTCTGCATGCTTTCTCCTTCCCCCACTTCACCCAATGAACCTTCAAAATGCTCTCCAAGATGTCCTGTGAGCATTTCTTTCACTCAGCAAATATTTGTTGAGCACTTACTGTTGAGCCAGGTATTATGTTAGGTGATATGTATACAGTATTGAATTAAACATTTACAACTCCAAGGAGCTGTATAACCTAGATCCATTATCTCCTAAGGATGATTCTGTTAAGTAGAAATGCCTAGTCAATGCACGTGCGAATTCAACAGTTAATAGGTAGTGGCTGAATGTCCTCCTGAAAGGTGCCCTTTTAGCGGTGAACAACACTGTCTGTTTTCCACAACTATTAAAAAGCTTCATTACATAATTGAGGCTGTCTGCAAGAGCAAAGAAGTTCTCCCAGCTGGCCAAGAAAGGAAACTACCTGTGGCTTTTATTGTGCTGGTGTGATTCTAGATGAGGGTGTCCAGCACACACTGTGGGAATCTCTTTTTTGGGGAGGAGGAAGTACCCGGGATTGAACTCAGGGGCATTTAACCACTGAGCCGCATCCCCAGCCCTATTTTGTGTTTTATTTAGAGATAGGATCTCACTGAGTTGCTTAGCGCCTCACTTTTGATGAGGCTGGCTTTGAACTTGCGATACTCCTGCTTCAGCCTCCCGAGCTGCTAGGATTACAGGCATGTGCCACTGCACCCAGCATATTGTGGGAATCTCCTGCCAGCAAAGAACTTTTGGGCAGGTGCTGGAGATGGAATCCAGGGCCTTGCACGTGCTAGGTAAGTGCACCTCTCTATTTCTCCTCTTCACAAGTTGTCCCAAGAGAAGAAAGGGTGAGGCTCCAAAACCTGTAGTCAAATAGAAAAATAGAGTCAGCTTCCTTATTGCAGATGATGTCTGGGGTGGTATCTGGGTCATCTTTGGTGCCACTGGGTACTCTTCATGGACTCTAATGATAACTTTGCTCTCTTACCTCTTTCTTGTGTAACAGCTGATTCCCACTGACTTTCTCATGGTATCCTGTTCCTAGTTAAGGCCATGTGCACACATGAACTTGCTTTTCTTCTTAGGGATGGTGGAAACATGGACCAGAAACTGGCAGTATGTGGTCAGAACTGTACCTTGCTCTGATGGTACAGAGTACATATACATTATCTGTAATCAATGCTAGATAATCTACATTATCTGTATTCAGTGACTCCCAGAAAGGTTTAACACTTGAGGTACAATCAAAGGAGAGATTTGGCAGAGGGGCCTGAAGCCTAGCAGCAATACTCATCACCACTGCCACCAACACCTGGCCAAGTTTGGGACAAAGATCTAGGCATAGTTGGACTCTTTAGGCTGTTCCATGTTCTCTACTACTTGCAGACTTGGAAAAATTGGTTTTAAAAGCACACTCTATTTGCCTCGTGGCAGGTCTTATGCATCAAAGGGCTTCTTGTCCTGACTGAGTTCAGTAGAAAGACAGCAAATACAACTTAAGTAGAAAATAGACCTCAAAAAGTTGTGACTTGCCCAAGGTGGCAGGGCAAGGTCCAGGACTAGTCCCTCTATTTTGTCATTATGCCACTGTCATTTCATTAGTTTCCCACAGATTGATGGGACAAGATCCTTCAAATGGTATTCAGTTTGATTTTTATATTAAGGGTTTTAATTCTTTTTTTAATATTTTTTTTAGTTGTAGATGGACACAATACCTTTATTTATTTATTTATGTGCTGCTGAGGATCGAACCCAGTGCCTCACACATGCCAGACAAGCACTCTACCACTGAGCCACAATCCCAGCCCCAAGGGTTTTAATTCTTTTTTTTTTAATATTTATTTTTTAGTTGTAGGTGGACAGAATATCTTTATTTTATTTTTATGTGGTGCTGAGGATTGAACCCAGTGCCTCAAGCGTGCTAGGCGAGCATGCTACCACTGCACCATAACCCCAGCCCCAAGGGTTTTAATTCTTAATGAGAATACTTTTTGTTGACAACAAGACATTAAAATGCCCAGGAAATAAGAATCTTTCTGGAAACAATGTATTTCTTTACTTAGGTACTGGGGATTGAACCCAGCAGTGCTTTACCACTAGGCTACATCCCCATTTATTTATTTTTGAGGCAGGATCTGGCTAAGTTTCTGAGGCCGACCTTAAACTTGGGATCCTCCTGTCTCAGCCAGCCTACTGAGTTTCTGGGATTACAGGTATACATCACCACCATGCCCAGCTTCTGTGAGGTTTTTTTTTGTTTTTAACTTTTTTTAGTTGTAGATGGACACAATGTCTTTCTTTTATTGCTTTGTATGTGGTGCTGAGGATCGAACCCAGGGCCTGACGCTTGGCATGTGAGGCAAGCGCTCTACCACTGAGCTACAATCCCAGGCCCTTGTGTGAGATTTTAATAGTGCTTTTGTATTCCTATCCCGCCCCTTGTACCATTTCCCTCTATCCCCTTTTTCCTTTTCTATAAATCTATGATTGTAGGTGGTGATGGTGAGGTTGCTTTAGGTTTCATTCCTACTGAAAACGGCTACAGAAGACAATTTCTTGTTGGATAACAATTTATCGATAGCAGGGTGGTTTCACATTCTAGGACCCAGTGCATCAACAGGAGCTCAAAAATGAATGGCTTGTATGGATGCACTATACTTTAGTTCCTACTTCAGAGGCAGGAGGCCCAGAGTGAAACTGTTATTCTGTACTCTCCATAAGGAAAGGACGATGCCAGTGTCCTTAGCTCTAGTACAGTGCTTGGCATATAGCAGGCATTCGATTATATTTGATGAATATGATTTTTAGGAATATTCATTTGATGAATGAGTGAGTCACCAAGTGAGGAAGCACAATTTAGCCCAGCTCTTTAGTCTTCTAGTCTCATGCTGAGACTCTACAATCTCCGCTAGTATGACTGGGTCCTTGTGGGGACCAGGACAGTACTCTCATTCTAACTTCAGGACAGAGGAATAAGGCCTAAAGCTGCGATATTAAGAGCAACAGTGGGCGGGGCCTGAAGAGCCGCGCGCGGAACCTCGCCGACTGCAGGTCAGGTGACTGCTATTCCCTAGCAACGGCTTGTTTCTAGCAACCGGGAGGCGGTCCAGGCGGAGCTGCCTGAGGACCGCTCCCGCCATGAATCCGTCGGGGTCCATGGCCGTCCTGGAGCAGACTGTGGAAGAACGCTCATCCACCCCGAATCTCGAGCCCTCGGTATATTCTGATAACCCGCAGGAGCGGATCCAGGCCCGGCGCCTCCGCATCGCTGCGCGCCTGGAAGCCCGGAGACGGTGAGCTGGGTCTGGGCCGGGTCTGGGCCGGGTCTGGGCTGGTCTTGAGGTGGAGAACGCAGGGTGCTGGTTTGCGGAGCCAGGGGCGGTGCAGGAGCAAGGGTGGGAGCCCCCCGGTGAGGGGCTGTACTCTGAGTGTCAGAGGGCCTTGTTCCTTGATGAGTTAGAAAACATTTCTTCCAGAAGGTTCAAGCGCGTGTGGGGTATTAAAACATTCAACACACTCCTGTCAAGTCAAAGCTAGAAACACTTCTTTCAGCGCTTTATTGGGAGCCTGTTGGTTAGGCACTGTGGGTGGCTGCACCGAGGATTCAGCGTCTTCCTTCCCGCCCAGCTTTCCTTCCGCAAGTGTTTATTTAGCAGACCTCAGCCATCACTTCTGCTGGTCTCAGTTGCCCTGCGGAGATGGTGACTTCTCTTATCTGCTGGTCCTTGGACATAAGGAGTCCGAAGTGGCGACCAAAACATGTAGGTCAATTGGATCCTTGCTCTGCACCTGGCCAAGAGTACTCTCCTTTGGGAACCAGGACTTCTGACCCACTAGACACCAGAGTTGTGAAGACAGGAAGCTCAAGCCCCTACTGAGTCATTGAGAATAAGTGTGTGTGTGGGGGGGGTACTGGGGTTGTGGCTCAGTGGTAGAGCACTTGCCTCCCATGTGTGAGGCACTGGGTTTGATTCTCAGCACCGCATATAAATAAATGAATAAAATAAAGGTCCATCAACAACTAAAAAATATTTTTAAAAATGTTAAGTGGGGCCACTCCACTGCTATACATTCGTTGCCAGACCCATATTTTTTTTCCATGAAGACAGAGGCACGTGAAAGTCTCTGACTCAGCCAGTCACTGCATTTGGAGGATGGTACTCCATTCTGGAGTGTGCCTTGTCTCTAAGCTGGTGCCATCCCAGCATGGGCAGGCTGGCTGATTTGGGATGGCAGGGTACATGACCTGACAGCAGTCATGGGCCCATTTCTGCTCTTCTTTTGCACATGAGCAGAACCATCTGGTCTAATTATTTATTGTGTAAAAATCCATGCCTGAGGATCAAGCCCTATTCAAGCTGCTGGATAGCACTGCTGGCTGAGGCTTTGTGGGTCACTTTTTGTATCATACAGAGTTCATGACCAGTTGCAGCTCTTAAAGCTCTGCCCCCTAGGAAGACTTCTCATCGCTGGGTTTCAAGGCCATCCTGGAGCAAGGCTATAATTCAGCTGCTGTCTATTTTCAACCTGAACCCACGAACCAAACCAAAAGATCTATACACCAAACTTGGGCTCTTTCCTCTTTCTTTAACTGATCATACACAAGTCCTCTTGAGCACAGGGAGGGGTACTGGTGCAACCTTGGTGGATGACGTGGGGGTCTGGAAGACCTGTGCATGGAGCCATCTTGTGTCCTTTGGTCCTGCTCAAGTTCCATCTCAGATCTACTATTTCCATCATACAATAGCCTGCTACCAGGTCTTCAAGACTTCATGTTGTGTGGGAACTGTTACTGAGCTCATGATTTATAGTTATGGATGCTTACTCACTTGGCATCCCTTGTTCAATTGTTCACTCTCTACCAGAGCTCAAGAGCTTACCAGGAGTTATTTTTAATATGTATATAACTTTTTGCTACAGATGGCATGGCCTTGCTATAGAATTCTGGAAACTGTGCCACTTGGGACTTGCCATAAGTCTTTTCTACCACTGATACCTCCAAACATAGGGTCTGCTGGATCCTCTGGCCCAGGTGACCTGGCTGTTTGCACTATAGTCTGGACCTGTTGCCAAGTCTTTTCCTGTTCCAGGCACCACTCAAAGCTGGTATCTGTGTCAGTCTGAAGAGTATTCCTGAGTGTGGAATGTATTGCCCCTAGGAACCCACATGACCTAACAGGAATTGAGTTTCTTTCTTTGTAGTAGAGGATGCAAGATGCATTAATTTTTTTTTTTAATTTGGTGGGATATCCCAGCATGCCACTAACCAGTGGATCCCTAAAAACTTTAATGTCAGTTCAGGTCTCTGAATCTTCATAGGGCTTATCACATACCTTCTTACCAGACCTACAGTGTATGGCCATCTCTTGGTCACTAAGGTGCCATCTGGCACACTTTTTCTGTAAAGGGCCAGATAATATTTTAGGCTTTTGAGGTCATATGGTCTCTGTCCCAGCTGCTTAACTCAGGCATGGCTGTATTTCAACAAAATGTTATTTATGGACATTAAAATTTGAACTCTGTATAATGTTCATATATTATAAAATAATCTTCTTTTTATTTAAAATAATAAACTTTATTTTTAGAGCAGTTTTAGGATTGTAGCAATATTGAGCAGAAAGGACAGAGTTTGCATACATCCCTTGAATTCACACAAGCCATATTTGGCCCACAGGTCATAGTTTGCAGACCTGAGACAATGGATCATTGTGATGTTCTATGGGCAATCCAGATGTCCTTGATCTATTCTGAATATATCATGACAGAGATCAAGAGAATTACCTTTGCCCTGTGTATATTATTTTCTGTTCCATGTACATGTGAATGTCCTGATCCTTTTTCCTGATTGAGATAGAAAAGAAAACACTCAACACAACCAGTTGCCACATTCCCTGGATGTGAGGCTGTTCTAGCAAAGATACCACACTTGCATGGCAGCTTGATTGCTACTTTGTGGAGCTTACAAAATTGATAGTCATTTTCTAGAATCCACCCAGTTTCTCTAGGTGCAAGACCTGTGAATTAAATGGAGATTTGATAGGGACCACCACTCCTGCATCCTCACCATCCCCCCTGGGCTGTGATGTTTTATTTACTTAGGTGCAGTTCCAGAGGCATCAGTTTGGCCTTCCCCACTGTGATAGTTCTTACCCACAGGCCTAGGACCTAATATGGATGTTCTCAAACTTCTAAGTAGTCAAAGCCATTATACTTTTGGTGACCAGAGAAATGACCCCTGGCTGAGATCTTCTATAAGCAAGACATTGGGTCCTGTGTGCCCTCACTCTAGTGGGATCTTTAGGTGTCACTTATAACACTGATTTTGTTCTAATAGTTCCATAAATGTCTGGGTATCCCCCTTCCTCACTAATAGTCCCCCGAGTAGATGACCATAGGCCCCATTGGGAAAGGACAGGGCACATCATTACAGTATATATTTACCATTGTGTTTTAGATCCTTCCTCCTGAGAGTCCTGCTACCTCTTTAGTTACTAGGTTCTGAGTCTGAAAACTGGCATAGGTTCAGGAATTGGGCAAGAGATCATGACTTTTTATTAATTTTAGCCTGTTTATGCATTGTTGTTTTCTTTGTTAACACATATGAGCTATACTCTTGTTGGCTGCCCTTCTATTTTGCCCCAATTGGTGACATATTTAACCATCTCCATACTCTGTGGGTCAAGTCCTTGGTTGCCAGGGTGACCTTCTTAGTTGTGATGAGGATTCAATGATGAACAAGACAAATATAATATTTCCCCTCGAGAAACTTATATTCTAATGAGGGAGAGAGGAAAAATAAAGCCCAGTGAAACAAGAAAGCAACATTATGGCTACAAAGTTTAACAAGGGTCCTAAAGAAAACACAACCGAGCAACATGGGGAATAATAGATGTGGGACCTAAAGGTAGGTAGCTAGAGAAGGTGGCCTAAAGAATGAGAAAGAGCTATGTAAAGAGCTGGACTGGGCATTATGCTCTATAAGGAATTGTTGGCTGTGACAATGGTGTGTGGTTATGTGGGAAGAGGCCATGCCTTTTAGAGATGAAGTTCTTATGGTGAGATAGCAGGATATCTTCCATCAGTTTTAACGTATTCTAACTCTTTTCCACATTCCCCCAAATGGGAGGAAGGATAGAGGAAATAAATTGACCATGTATTGAGGGTTGTTAAAACTGGAGGATGGAATATTATACATTATTCCAATTCTTCCAAATTGAGTGTTAAAAACAAAACAAAAAACGAAATGGAAAAAGGCCATTTTAGGTCTGGCACAGCAGACTCAAAGGCCTGGAGGTGGGGAAAGCCTTTCCCACTAATGTAAAGTGGTTGGGAACATGGCTGGGGAGATGGCCAGGGGCCAGATCACACAGAAGGTGTTCAGAGTGGACTTTAAGTACAATGAGAACATATGGAAGTTTTTAGCTGGGGGAGTGAGTGACTTGGTCTGATTTTCATCTTCGAATCACTCTAGTTGCTTTTTGGAGGTTGGTTTGGAGAACCCAGAAGTAAAAGTGAGGAGACCAATTGGAGGTCAGTTGCTTTGCTTCTGGTGAGAGATAAGGTTGTTCTTGACTTTTGTTGGCAATGAGTTTGAAGTGAAGCAGATGTACTCAAGACACATCTTGGAGTTGGAATTGACTGGGTTATGGGTTGACTGGCTATTTGAGTAAAAGGTAAAAAGGAAGAATGGTTTGAATGGTGTGCCCATTCACAGATGATGGTGCCAATTAGATGGTTAACTTTTTCACCACCATGACCAGAAGACCTGACAACAAGAATTTTAGCAGAGGAAAAGTTTATTTTGAGGCTTGCGGTTTCAGAGATCTCATTCCAGAGATAGGCACTGACTCCATTCCTCAGAGCCTAAAATGAGGCAGGACATCATGGTGTAAGAGTATGGCAGAGAAAAGTGGTCCAAGACATCACACCAGAAAGGAGGAGTGGGGGGAAGGGCTACACTCACCAGATTCAAATACATACCCCAAATGCACGTGCCTAGTGACCAGTGACCCACCGCCTTTAGTCACACCCTACCTGCCTATAGTCACCACCCAGTTAATCCCTATCAGGGGATTAATTCACTGATTGGGTTAAGGCTGTCATAACCCAATCATTCCACCTTTACACTTTCTTGCATTGTCTCATACATGAGATTTTTGGGGGGCACTTCATACCTAAACCATAACACATGGTGATAGTAGACAGTGGTGGGGGTAATGAGGCAGGAGCTAGAAATCCAGGGGTGGGTTTTGAACATATTAAGAAAGTTGGATTTTGTTAAGACATTAAAATTAAGAGGTTGGTTCGGCAGTTGGATGTGGCCCTGAATTAGAGGTGTCAGCAGCATTGTGATTGTATTTAAAACCACAGGAATTAATTCAATTACACTGGGAATAGGGATTAAAGGAAGGAGAGGAGAGCTACAAAGTCCTAAGAAAGTCCGGCATTGCTGGGCATGGACGTGCACACCTGTAATCCCAGCAGTTCAAGAGGCTGAGGCAGGAAGATTACAAGTTCAAAGTCAGCATTAGCAACTTATCAAGGCCCTAAGCAACTTAGCGAGACCAGTTCTCAAAAAGTTTAAGAAGAAGAAGAAAAAAAAAAAAACAGCCAGGTGGAGTGGCACATGCCTGTAATCCCAGCACTTTGGGAGGTTGAGACAATAGAATTGCAAGTTCAAAGCCAGCCTCAGCAAGGGCAAGGTGCTAAGCAACTCAGTGAGACCCTGTCTCTAAATAAAACACAAAATAGGGTTGGGGATGGCTCAGTGGTCGAGTACCCCTGAGTTTAATTCCTGGTACCAACAAAAAAAAAAAAGGATTGAAGATGTAACTCAGTTGTTAAGCACCCCCTGGGTTCAATCCCTGGTACCAACCAACAAACAAAAAATTAGAAAGCACTTAGGAGTTGACAGAAGAGAGCACTGACAAAGGAGACAGATGTGGGACGGCCAATTGAGGCTGGTGGAAAAACAAGTAAATTCATTTTTTCTGCTTTATTCTGCCTCCATATTACAAGCTTACAAATGACAGGGGATTAGGTTGAAATTGTACTAAATTGTCTTTGTTTTCTCTAGACTTTGGGGTTTTGTATAAATGAGGTAATTATGTACATATAACTATCATAAAACCATCCTTTAGGTAGTTTTTTTTTTTTTTTAAAGAAAAAACAACCCTTTTTTGGCAATAATGAGGCAGTTACTGTGAAGAAAGTGATATATGAAATTGGTAGATTTCGTGTCCTTTTCATAGATGAAAGTTACTATTATAATTGCAGCTTTAGGTATTTGATATATCTCAAAGTATGCAAGAAAATGGAGAACATTGTGGAAAATAATAGCAACAAATACTTTCAGCAATAAGTAGGCTAAAGGAGTTCAAGTTTTAAAATTACATCATGTAAGTGAAAACAGCTTTCTTTAAAAATACCTTGTAAGCATTCTTTTGCCTTTGTAGCTTATTCTTTTTTATTTTTCCATATAAAACAGTATTTATTTTTACTGTGTGTGTGTTTGTGTGTGTGTGTGTCTGTCTGTGTGCAGTGAACTCAGCCTCACCCATGCTAGGCTAGTGTTCTACCACTAAGCTACATCTCCAGCCCCCTTTACAGTATTTTAATTTATTTGTTATTAGTCTTATGAGGAGGTAACCAAGATAACTGAAGAAAATCTTTAACATAAATGGTAGATATCAAAGTGCAAAATAAACAAAAGCCCCTGAGAAGAAGTTAGGACTATTTTAGGGAGAAAAAAATAATAGTACCACAAAAAGACATTAAAATTCCCATAGAAAAAGGAGATTATATGGGAACCATGAAACAAGTAGGTTGCTATTAAAAAGGAGTGTTCAGGGGCTAGGGATATAGCTCAGTTGGTAGAGTGCTTGCCTTTCATGCACAAGGCCATGGGTTCAATCCCCCCAGAACCACACACACACACACACAAAGGAGTGTTCATAGAGCATTTATTGGAAATTTTAAAAATGAAAATTAGAAGTTGGGAAATAAAGGTGATGAAATTGCCTAAAGTAAAGGATAGAGCAAAAAGAAAAAAAAATGGTAAAGACTAGTAAAAAAAAGATTTTTTAAAAAGTAGAGGAGTAGTCCAGGAGATCTAGTGTCTATTTTTTAGAACCAGAAGGAAAGAACAGTAAACAGAGGGAAGGACATTGTCACTGAAAGAATTCAAGACATTTTTCAGACCTGTAGATCAGAGTTTCCTGATTGAAGGGACTGCAGGAGTGCAAATGTCCAACACAGTGGAGGAAAATAGACCCACCCTTGGGGCTGGGGATGCAGCTCTGTGGTAGAGCATGGGCTTAGTGTGCATGGGTTCAATTTCCCAGAACCAAAAAACTAAAATATCAAAAAACTCACACAAACAAACATAATTGACAAGAAAATAGACCTACCCCAAGGGATATACCATTGAGAAAGTTCAAAGCACTGAGAATAAAGAGAAGGGTCTACAGACTTCCAGAGTGAGGACACAAAGAAACAAGATGAAAAAATGGGTCACAAAAAGAGACAGAATTTCTTCAGGTTTCTCGAATAACTACTGTAAGCAAAAATAACTGAAATGGGAGCAGAGCTCAATGGATCAGCTGCTGTCTTAAGCCGCGGTGGAATGGTACATTTTCAGGGGAGAAAATGGCAACTGGTTACAAGATGAGTCTGTGTTTTGTAGGTCTTAGTGAGACTTAACCATAGCAGAATGTTTAGGGAGACTTAATCATTAGAGACTGAGGCCATGCCAGCTGGGCAGTCAGGAAACTAGCTGTGCAATTTAAAAAAATCTAACTCAGGAAAACGGTTGTAAAAGCTTGAAACTCATTGTTACTGGGATGAAAGTCCAGAGCCCAGAGCAGGTGGTTTGCCTTCTCCACTCAGGACCCAGTGTCACTGGGGAAGTGTGAAGCCCAGAGCCCAGGGCCCAGTGTTTCCCTTCCCCTCCTCCCCTCCCGGATCACACTGTCCTCCTTTTCTCCCTGGAGGTGTCATTTCCCTTTTCTTGGGAGATGTTATTTTCCATATCCTTCAGCTACACTGGGGGAAAACACCAGCGACAAACACTGAAGGATGCTGATTTCCCACCTAGAACTCTAAACCCAGGCAAATAACCAAATTCTTATTTTTAGAATTTTGAGAAAGGGACTTTGATCAGGAAGTGGAATATTCAAGATGAAGGTTCCTGCATGTGTGGCTGTGGCAAAGAAACAGCTTCCCCAAGGAGGATTAACTCCTCAGCAGGGAGCCCAAATCCGAGAGGAAAGCCTGGGACAGCTACTTTAGGGAATAGTCTAGGTCTGTGTTGAACAGTGGAAATGCAATATTAGCCACATGTGTGATTTTAACTTTTCTAGTAGCTACATTTTAAAAAAGTAAAGAACAAACAAGTGAAATTAAATTTGCTAATTTGTTTCATTTTACCTAATACATAAAAATATTATAATTTCAACATGTAATCAGTATAAATCATATTAGTGAGATATATTGCATTTTTTAAATTCAGTGTTCAAATCTATCTAGTGTGTATTTTATACTCATGCAAAGTGCTTAGTATTCACATGTGATTAATGGCTACTGTGTTGGGTAGCACAATGCTGAGCAGTTAAAAATGATGAATAAAAGCCAGCGATGGGATTTATGTTAAAACTAGATAAGAATTTGTGGCTGATCTGGACTGTATAGTTCTTTTTCTTTCTGAAGCACTGCTCTTTGCTCCAGGAAGTAGCTAAAAGGAATTATTTAGATAAAGTTGGTAATTAATTAATTGGTGGCCAAAGTAGAAAGACAAGTGCATTTTGGGTGGGGATGAGAACATTGTTAGTCTGGCAGTGTCTACAGGATGGAACAAATAGTGTTCTAAGAAAACAAAGAGAAGGTCCAATAGGACGGGAAAGTGACTGAAATAACAGGGGAAAAGGGTTTCAGTTAGATTGGGAGTAACTCTGTAACTCAAAAATGAGTTACGGAGGGGCTGGGATTGTGGCGCAGTGGTAGCGTGCTCGCCTAGCACGCGTGAGGCACTGGGTTCGATCCTCAGCACCACATAAAAATAAAATAAAGATATTCTGTCCACCTACAACTAAAAAAAAAAAAAAAAAAAAATGAGTTACGGAGTTAACACTGAGTAGGCTGTGCTGGACTTCGAAAGATGTGGGTAGAAATGAATGCCAGTGTTAGAAAAGGTCAAGAAAGAATGAGATAAAGGGACATGCTTGTTTCACAATGAATATTAGAGTCATTAAATGATGGTTTCATTTTTCCTGAGGCAGTATGAGGAGCCCTCATGTTTCCATGTTCTCACTGGTATAATCAGTAATAATTCTTGTGCATATTTCTTTCTGTACTTGTGAGAGATTCTTAGAAAATTCTTTGGGTGGGGTTGTTGGGTCAGAGGGGAGACCCATTTACATTTTTGATAAATCTTATCAAATTGTCTTTTAAACAGGTTCTTCGATGTTAAACCGGTGTGTAAATAATTGTGTAACACTGGCTGCCCCTTTGCATGTTGTCCTTTTACTTGCCCTCCCTTTGCCTAGTGTCCTAAATTCTAAAGAGCAGCAGAACCTAAATGATTAAGATGTCTACTGATAGTCTTTCTTTAGATTAATAGAACCTAGAATATCTGGTGAACTTAAAATAACATCAGAAAGTATAACCTCTTATTTTTAAATTCTGTATATCAACTAACACAAAGCTTGTAAATTTAGCTGTGATATTTAACTTGCAGAAAAGTAGTAAGTTTGTCTAAAGAATTATAGGAACTATGCCCAGAAGGTCAAGGTCAATTTCTATGTTCTGGCTAGAACAGGGGTGGTGGTGGGGTGGGGTGGTGTGCAGAGAGAAGAGGAGATACAGGAGACACACCCCCTGAATGATGAAGACCTTACCTGACATGTAGGCTTCCTGCCTATTGCCCCTGTACCTCCATTCCCTCCTTATAAGAATCCTTTCACATACCTGAGTTCCTTAAGATTCTCTTTTTTTTTTTTCTTGAGGAGGATCATGGTTCTAGCCTGATTTCTTTCTAGTTAACTCTGACCTCCCAAGTATTGGCTTTTGAGTGGTGAGCAGATAGACCTGGGTCAATTAACATTGGGCAACCATATTCTTGGTCCATACCTGATATCATCAGTCTTTAAAACCATTTCTAGTCTGATAGGAAAGTAGTGATTCCTCAAAAGGCTTCAGTTTCTCTGATTATGTGTAAAACTGATATTTGCAAAGGTCTGTTTGCCATTTGTATTTCACCTGTAAATTGCCTTGCTCATATCCTCTGCTAATTTTTGTGTGTGTGTGTTGATTTGAAGCTTCCTCCCTCCCTCCCTCCCTCCCTCCCTCCCTCCCTTCCTTCTTTCCTTCCTTCCTCCCTCCCTCCCTCCCTTCCTTCCTTCCTTCCTTTTTCTTTCTTTCTGTGCTGGGAATCAAACACAGGGCCTACCTAAGAGGTCTACCACTGATTTACAATACCAGCCCGGAATTCAATCTACTTTCTCCCTTTCTTTCTCCTTTCCTGCCTTCCTCCCTGCCTCCCTTCTTTCCTTTCCTTTTATTCCTTTCTTCCTTCCTCCCTCCCTCTTTCCTTCCTTCCTCTTTTCTTTTCTTTTTTATTCTCCTCCTCCTCTTCTTCCTCTTCTTTTTTTTAAAAAAAATATTTATTTTTTAGTTGTAGGTGGACAGAATATCTTTATTTTATTCTTATGTGGTGCTGAGGATCGAACCCAGTGCCTCACGTGTGCTAGGTGAGCACGCTACCACTGCGCCATAACCCCAGCCCCCCTCTTCTTCTTCTTGATGGTGCTGAAGATTGAACTCAGGGTCTTTCTATTTTATAGATGGTAAAATTTTGTCAAACATCTTTTAACAATTTATCCCTTAAGGATATAATTTTTAAATTTTAGAAAATAAAAAAATTATTCAGTCTTTTTTTTCTGCCTGACTTTGGTTTCATTCGAAGATGGGCCCTCTTTGCTAATATTATACAAACATTATCCTATATTTACTTCTAGGGCTTGTATGATTTTTTTTACTATCTAAATTTTTATTCAAATGGAATGCATTTTCATATGTGGTGTGAAGTACTATGGAACTTTTAAATATAGAATTTAAGGACTAGAAATGATTTCAGTTTCTCTGCTTTTTTTCTGTCACAGGGAGGCGCTTGGAGAGTATATAGATGGGAAGAAGGAGAGTGAGGAAGATCAAAGCAGGAGTTACAAACAGAAAGAAGAAAGCAGATTGGTATGAACTGATGGCAAATGGGCCCTGTTAGTGCCAGAAGAGCGGAGGGCTGTCATGGCAGTGTGGTTTCCACGTTTAGCCAGGAAGACAGAGCTGCATTGGAGTCTTTCCCATTTGGGAGCTCTCTAGGAGCGAGCTTTCAGATGATGGGTTCTTATAGCTATCCTGCGTCTTCTCTGCTCATGTACAATTTTTGGTACCTCACTGTGCATAGGATAAAGTTCAGATGTCTTAGCCTGATATTCCAGGCCTTTGGCAGTCTGTCCCCATCTTAACTTTCCAATCTCATTCTTCATTGTTGCCTGATTTAGGCCTTTCACTTTTAAAAAAAATGTTTAAAATTTGTTCTGATTAGTTATACATGGCAGTAGAATATATTTATTCACTTTGATATATCATACATAAATGGAGTATAATTTCTCATTTTTCTGATTGTACATGTTGTAGAATCACGTTGGTCATGCAGTCATGTATGTACATAAGGTAATAATGCCTTTTCACTCTACTCCCCTTCTCCTCCCTTCAGTCCCCTCTATCTAATCTAAAGTAATTCTGTTCTTCCCTAGGCCCCCATCCTTATTGCAAGTTAGCATCCATATACCAGAAAAAACATTCAGACTTTGCTTTTTGGGGATTGGCTTATTTCACTAAGCACGATATTCTCTAGCTCCACCCATTAACCAGCAAATGCCACAAGGGCACCTAGGTTGGTTCCATACTTTAGCTATTGTGAGTTTAGCTGCTGTAAACATTGATGTGGCTGAGTCACTCTAAGATGCTGATTTTAGGTCCTTTGGGTATAAACCAAGAAGTGGGATAGCTGGGTCAAATTGTGGTTCCATTCCAAGTTTTCTGCTCTACACTGCTTTCCATAATGATTGCACCAATTTGCATTTCCACCAGTACCTTTTTCCCTATATACTTCCCAACATTTATTGTTTGTTTTCTTGATAATTGCCATTCTGACTGGGATGAGATGAAATCTTAAGAGTAGTTTTTCTTTATTTCTTTTTTTTTGTTTTTGGTGGTGCTGGGGATTGAACCCAGGGCATTGTGCATGCAAGGCTAGCACTCTACCAACTGAGCTATATCCCTATCCCCAAGAGTAGTTTCCATTTGCATTTCTCTAATTGCTACAGACATTGAACATTTTTTCATATATTTGTTGATTGATTATATTTCTTCTTCTGTGAGGTGTCTGTTCAGTTCCTTAGCCCATTTATTGACTGATTTTTTTTCTTTTGGTGTTAAGTTTTTTGAGTTCTTTATATATCCTACAGATTAATGCTCTATCTGAGGTGCATGTGATAAGGCTTTTCTCTCATTATGTAGGCTCTCTCTTCATGTTATTGATTGTCTTCTTTGCTGAGAAGCTTTTTAGTTTGAATCCATTCTGTTTATTGATTCTTGATTTTACTTCTTGCACTTTAGAAGTCTTGTTAAGGAAGTCAGATCCTAAGCCAATGTGGTGAAGATTTGGGCCTGCTTTCTTCTATTAGGCACAGAGTCTGTTCTAGTGCCTAAGTCTTTAATCTACTTTGAGCTGAGTTTCATTCAGGGAGAGAAATAGGGGTTTAATTTCATTTTGTTACATATGGATTTCCAGTTTTCCTAGCACCTCCTGAATTCTTGCTTGGCTCAACCTGAACTCTTTTAATCCTTACATGGAATACTTCTCTGTGATATTCATTTCATTTTGGAATTTTTAACCTTGTATTACTTTTCTGATTTGTGTGTTTGCAGTGACCCCAAAGAACACATTAAGTTTTATGAGAGCGAGAGCCTCTTTTCATATCTGTGGAGTGATTCATAGCTTGTACCAATAACTAGTAGAAACAAAATCATTCCTAGGTGTGGTAATATGTACTGTAGTCTCGGCTTTTTGGGAGCCTAAGATTGGAGGATGGCTTGGGCCCAGAAATGTAAGACTAGCCCAGGAAACAGTGAGATCTCATCTGAAAAAATGAACAAACAAAAAAATAACCAAAAACACACACATACATACACACACACAAACTCATTGATTTCTCTCCTGTGGCAAGTATGGGGCTCCTGGAATAGTTCACAAAGAATTAGAGTAAGAAGTGTGAGAGGGATGGTAACAGTTCAAAACAGCAAACCAGAACTGGCAAAATGCTGCTATTAATTAATTGCTAAGTGAAATACATAGACAGTGATACTGTGTGAATTGAAATATAGGAAAATGTCAAGCTGATTTGGTCAGGAAAGGTTATATGAAGAAAGTGGAACTTAAGCTGTCTTAGAAAAATAGGTGGAGTTTTAAAAAGTGTAGGAAACAAATCATGATTATTACAAAAATAAGTGGATTTACTGGGAGAAAAATATTCAGGTCACTGAAATATTATTATAGAACATAAAATTAGAGATAACTGAATAACTTACATTTTATTGTGTCAGGTAAAAGATATTTTACTGTAGTAGAAAGAATATCAGACAGACATGGGTTCTTGTATCTCTTCTATATCTCTTGACTGCTGTGGATTAGATAATTCATATCACATCTTTGTTCTTACATTTCTTTATTTAAAAGCCAGTGCTCTTGGAGCATTTCTTTGTAGGATAAAAAGATCTTAGTTTGGATTTACAGTCCATTGTGAGGACTCATTGAGTATAAAACCAAAGAGATAATATTATTTTTCTTAGTAGCTTTTCAAAGTTCCTTTTACTTAGGACGTAAGTTGTGAAGAGCATTGGCATTAAGGAGAAATGTATTTAAAAATATGACTGTCCTCAAGATCAAGGTATTGATAACTGGTCTGTCCTAAGACCTGGGCAGTCTGAGTCTTGCCATTGGCTCTCCACTTTTTCAATCATTTTTTAAATGGGAATCATTTTTGTGTATTTCAAGTTTATGAAGATTTTCTTCTAAAAGCTTTGTTGTTCTGCCATTTATGTTGTAGTTTATAATCTATCTGGAATTGATTTTGTGTATGGTGTAAGGTAGGGCTCAAAGTCCATTGTTTTCCATATATATTTTTAACTGACCCAGCACTATTGATTGTAGTGACATTATAGTACACCTTTGTTATGAATGAGGTAATCATGTATGTGTGAGTTTGTTTCTAGTTTTTCCATTCTCTTCCATTGGTCTGTTGGTCTGTATGCCAATTTCACACTGTTTTAATTACTGTAACTTTATGGCAGGTCTTGATACCTGGTAGAGTAAGTCCTCCAACTGTGCTCTTCTTCCAGATTGTCTTGGCTATTCTTTTTTTAAAAATTATTTTTAATATACATACTTTTTAAAAAAGTTGTTGTTGGACCTTTATTTTTATTTATTTATTTATTTATATGTAGTGCTGAGAATTGAACCCAGTGCCTCACACATGCTAGGCAGGCACTGCACCACTGAGCCACAGCTTCAGCCCTGTCTTGACTATTCTTGACCCTTTGCATTTCCATATAGATTTTTATATCAGTTTATCAATTTTTACCAGAAAATCTGCTGGAATTTTAATTAAGATTTAATTTAATTTATAATTCGTGACTATAAAATATGTGTACATTTATTTAGATTTTTTCATTTTTTGAGGTATTTTTAAAATTTCACCTGGCAAGATTTTGTACTTTTCCATTCATTTTTGGCACATAAAATTATGATTGGTTTTTGTATATGGACCTGGTATCCAGGACCTTGCCAAACTCACTTATTAATTTTAATAGTTACTTATAGATTCTTTTAGATTTTTTTTACACATATAAAACAATCATGTCATCTGAAAATGACAGTTTTATTTCTTCCTGTTTAATTTTTGTATCTTTTATTTTCTTTTCTCATCTTAATTGTCTAAGATAGGCACTCCTACCCATTGAATAGAAGTGGTGATAGTGGGGGCTCCATATCCTGCTCTACCCTTCTTCTGATGCACCTCAAGTGGACTTGCCCCTAACCCACATTTTGCCTTTTAATTTTATTTTGGGTCTTAAACACTTGGTTCAGAAATTTCTGTCTTTTCTTTTTTCTTTTTTTGGTACCAGGGATGGAATCCAAGGGCTCTTAACCACTGAGCCACTTCCCCAGCCCTTTTTGTTTTTTATTTTGAGACAGGGTCTCCCTAAATTGCTTAGAGCCTCATTAAGTTGCTGAAGCTGACTTTGAACTTGCGATTCTCCTGCCTCAGCCTCCCAAGCTGCTGGGATCTTTCTTTTCTTTTTTGTGGTACTGGGGATGTGGAGCCTTGTACACGCTAGGCAAGTGCTCTACCAACTGAGCCACAGTGCCAGCTCTTTTTACTTTGAGAGAGAGTCTCCTTAAGTGCCCAGGTTGGGCTCAAACTTGCCATCCCAAGCCTCAGCCTCCAAAGCAGGTGGGATTGCAGGCCTGTGCCACCACCATCCCTGGCTTGATCAAGAAGTTTCTAATGTTCACATTGTTTGAGTAGAAAACAAAAAATTTATCAAAATTGCAGGAAAGCCATGACTTCTTTATGCATTTTGTATAAGTTATAGAGTTACAGGCAAAAAAAAAAAATCTGAGTGCCCTGGTATCTGGGTTAAGGCTCTGTTCTGTATTCATTAAAGTTACATTTCAAATTTTCCTTAGAGTAATGAAATGAATGGAGTCTTTGGTTTTGTCAGTGACTCCTTGGTACAGAGGTGTTTGTAGGTTCTTGAAATCATAACATCACAAAAAGGCTAGGGGTAAAGAAACAGATTATGGAGTTTATAAATAAAGACATAGAAGAGGCACTCATAGGACAATCTGTGTGCCCACTTTGAGACACTACAGCCAGTGTTTCTCCTGTGTTAGAACCCTGTAGCCAAAGACCCCACACAACATTACTGCAATAAGATGGAATCTTCCATCTCTTTCTCACTTAATAACTCCCAGCATGAACTGGGCATGGTGGTGCACACCTGTGCACTCAAGAGGCTGAGGCGGGAAGATAGCAAATTCAAGGCCAGCTTCAGCAATTTAGTAAGATCCTGTCTCAAAAATAAAATCAACAAGCCGGGCGCGGTGGCTCATGCTTGTAATCCCAGCACTTTGGGAGGCTGAGACAGGAGAATTGCGAGGCAAAGCCAGCCTCAGCAACGGCGAGGCACTAAGCAACTCAGTGAGACCCTGTCTCTACAAAAAACACAGAATAGGGCTGGGGATGTGGCTCAGTGGTTGAGTGCCCCTGAGTTCAATCCCCAGTACCAAAAATAAAAAATAAAAATAAATAAAAATAAAAATAAAATAAAATCAATAGGTCTGGGGATATAGTGTAATGGTAAAATGTCCCTGAATGACTCAATTTCTCAGTATTGGGAAAAAAAAAAGTCCCTAGCATAAGTAGTTCAGGACTGACACAGGGCTCCTTGGTGTTGGGGACCTCAGCTCCTCTGCCATTCCTTAGATTGCCTTCATCTGCTCCTGACATCATTCTTTGGCCCCACATTCCAGCCTCAGAGAGGGGAAGAAAAGCAGCAATGCAAAGTGCACCTTTTCCCATAAGGCACAACTCAGAAGTGGCACCTACCACTTTTCACATATACCATTGATCAGACCGTAGTCTAGCTGCAAGGGAGACTGGGAAATGTATATTTGGGGAGGTCGCATGCCCAGCTAAAATTTGAGCATTCTCTTACTCAAAGAAGAGGGGGAAATGCACTTTGAAGGACAGCTACCATTATCTGCCTCACCTCCCCATCTGAGATTCTTAGGAAGGACCCTGGCAATGTCAGTGGCTTGGAGATCTGCTGGGAAAAGTGCTGAGATATACCGATAGTATGTGCCAGTGCATTGGTTGGCTGATCCACACTATGAAGAGAATGAAGTACATTGAGAACTACAGCATTAGTGGATTGTAAGCTATAACCTCACGTCACAAATGTCCTGATGAAAAAGGGTTGCTAAATAGATGGTATTCTTCAAACTCTTAAAGTAGCTGCTGATTCCTGCTGGAATAGATGGAAGAGCTATAGACCTTTGTGCAAAATGTTTCTAATGTTCTAAATAATAATAATTATATATATATATTTTGCAGTGCTGGGGATGGAACCCAGGGCTTCACACCTGCTAGTCAAATGCTGTGCCATTAAGCTACATCCCTAGCCCTAATCTTCTAAATTCTTTACAAAATATTCTTTTTTTAAAAAAATTTTTTTTTAGTTATTCATGGACACAGTGTATTTATTTTGTTTATTTATTTTTATGTGGTGCTGAGGATCGAACCCAGTGCCTCACATGTGCGAGGCAAGCGCTCTGCCACTGAGCCACCGCCCCAGCCCCACAAAATATTCTAACCTTCTAAATTCCTATGTCTGCTTTCAGAAATTGTCTAAACTGCTGCTCTGTGGCACTGAATTGGTGACAAATATCCAGGTGGCTGCAGATATCAGAGAGATCCACAGGAGAGTTGAAGAAGAGGAGATAAAGCGCCAGAGGTAAGGAGCCCACTGCTCTGCAGCCTGGTGGACATGAGGATGGTCTCTTTGTGGGTCCCTATTTTCCTCTGACTCATTGGAAAGAGATATTGTCCAACTTAGTCTAGTAGAATCCCCTTCCTGCCTCTTATGAATGCCCTCTCCTCTTTCTTTTCCTCCCTCCCTGTCTCTCCCTCCGCTCTGCCTTCTCCTTCCCTTTCTTAAGCATTCCATTACTGATGTGTGCCAAGTTATGTGATTACAAAAGGAGCAAAATATGGCCCCTGCTTATGATTGACATGGGAACACCCAACCAGAATTTGTTCTAAAATAAAGGTATGTGCAAATAGTTACACAAACACACATGAGGAGGGCTTTGGATGTCTCTGTAGAGATTAGATAAATTTCCCAGGCAGGGTGACTTTTGGATTGGGCTGTAAGGGATGAGGAGGAGCTTGAGGAGATGAGGAGTAGGCATTTAGGCAGAGAGAACACTTGAGCAGAGGCATAAGGTCACACAATGTGCCTGGGAATGCCACGAGAGTCAAGGCTGGGTGAGAGTAGTAGAGAAAAAGAGATGAGGCTGAACATGTCAACCGGGCAGTCCTGGGTTTTGGTTGATCAGAATGGCCAGATCCATAGACACCTTGGTTCCATGCCTAGGAAGAGAGGGACAAAAGGCAGCCCTGTCAACCCTTCAGCCTCAAGGGTCCTTGATAGGTAGGCGGCTTTGCACACCTATCTTTCCAAATCTCAGGTTGCCCAACAGGAGGTGTTAAACTACTTAGAATGGTTATGCTTTCTTAGTTTGAATGCAGAAGTGGACGGACAGCAGGAACAGAGTTCCTCATTTAACCTCCTACTTTGGATTGTTCTTTAATTAACTTCCTAAACACAGTTCCTTTAGAAGAGCAACCACCTGACCATTTTAGCTCATCTCAACCCACACACCATTTTTGTTGTTCAGCATAGGGAGTCCCCACGTTAGCAACGTTTCCAGCTCTGCCATATAATTGGTAACTATTCTTGAAATATCCCACTGCCTGTATGGGCAGTACCAGAAACTGAGTTGTCTGGTCACCAGCCAGGTCAGCTTATAAAAAACTTGAGTGTTATGCTAAAGAGTTAGGTTATCCTGTGGCCACTGAGGAGAAAATGGAAGCTGTAAAGTTACAAGATCAGTGTATTTTGGAAAGATGACTGACAGCTGTTCCCCATTTCTTGAGATAATGAAGTCAATCAGACTGTGATATGTACTGTGTGCCGTAGCTTGGAAGGGGGAGGTGGGATGGGAAGCAGAAAGAGAGAGGAGATCACAGGATGTTTTAAGTTGTGACTCCTGTCCTGAAGGGGTTTTTGTATTTTTGTTGGGAGACACTCACACAGATTTAGTCTGTTAAAATTAGGAGCGAGGGGCTGGGATCGTGGCTCAGTGGTAGAGCGCTTGCCTCACATGCATGAGGCACTGGGTTCGATCCTCAGCACCACATAAAAATAAATAAAATAAAGATATTGTGTCCATCTACAACTAAAAAAAAATTAAGAGCGAGTCCCTGGCAAGTGTCCTTGCCATTGTTCTCAGAAATACTCCTGTCTTAGCTCTAACACCTTCCTTCTTGTCCTATCCTCAGTATGCTCCATCACAGAGTTTCTTTGGAATTTCTGGAAAGGTTTCCCTGTTTTCCATTACTAGTGGCAGAATTTCTTACTTGTACATTTCATTAGTCATTTATTGGGGAAGGAGTGGCCAGACACTTGTGGTCATAATAAAAAATGGTAACGTAAGTCGCATTTGTTAAGTATCACCTGTGCTGTGTGTCATCTTATTTAATCCCAGCAACAGCCATATTGATGTGGATATTTTCATGATTTCCATTTTATGGATGAGGAAATTGAGGCTTTCAGAGGGTCAGCAATTTGTGTGGGGTGGAGTCAGTAAGTAGCAAGTTCAGGACTTGAACACAAACTATGTGTGTTAGAACTATTCCATGTCATATCTTACTCAGAAGTTATGTGATGAGTCGACTATATCCATATATGTGTGATGTGTGTGTGTGTGTAGTGTGGTGTGTGTGTGTGTGTGTGTGTATAGTCTTGGGGTGGATCTGTTTTTGTTATATGTCATTTTGTTTACTCGGTCTAAGTTGCTTATCATCAAGCATTAAACTGAAATACTCCCAGGTTTGGTTTGGTTCTGGTGGGCATGTCTCAGGGCGGTGCCTGGTGCCTGGGCCCTTTATTATAGACTCTAGAGAACCTATGTCATTCCTGGGAGGCAGCACCTGAGGCTGCTGTCATGTTTGTATTCGTAGAATTGAGAAGCTGGAGAATGAAGTTAAGAACAGCCAGGACAAATTTGATGAAATCACCGCCAAGTGGGAGGAGGGCAAGCGGAAGCGAATTCCCCAGGACCTGTGGGAGATCCTCAACACTCAGCAGCTGCACTGCGCAGGGCTGATAGAGGACAAGAACAAGCTTATCAATGAGCTGCAGCAGGCAAGGGGCGGGCCGCCCGCTGGCCCAGGGGGATGTGGCTGGGAGATTGGCCTGGGTCATTGTTCTGCTTTTCCTCAACAGATAAACGTGAAGGCCTTACTTTACTACTTTGAATTCTGCACAACTCAAGTGACAGTTTTTTTCTCATGTTTTCTTTATTTTTTAATGGTAAAAACCAAACACCATTAAATTTCACCACCTTAACCCTTTTTCAGTGTCTGGTTTGGTCGTGTTCATATATTCACATCATTGTGTGACAATCTCCAGACTATTTTTGTCTTGTAATGCTATTAGATATTAATTTCCTCCCCCTCCTCCCCAGTCCTTAATGGTCCCCTATTTTCTGTTGTTGTGATTTTGGTTGCTTCAGGTGGTAGTTTCATATGAATGGAATCAATGGTATATATATCCTTTTGTGACTGGCTTATTTTACTTAGCAAAATGTGCTTGGGGTTCATTTATGTTGTAGCATGTGACAGAATTTCTTTTTTAAGTCTGCATAATATAAATATATATATTCTCATGATATATATATGTATATATATATTTTAAAGTCCATTATATGATATATGATACACCACCATTTTTTTCTTTTTTTAAACATTCTTCTGTGGACATCTGGGCTGCTTTTACCTTTTGGCAATGATGAATAATACTGCTATTAATCTGGGTGTACACATACCTCTTTGAGATTCCGCTTTGAATTTCTTTGGATACATACCTAGAGGTGGGATTGCTGGATCATATGGTAATTCTATTTTTAATATTTATTTATTTATTTTGGTACCAGGGATTAAACTCAGGGGCACTGGATCACTGAGCCACATCCCCAGCCCTATTTTGTATTTTATTTAGAGACGGTCTCACTGAGTTGCTTATTAGTGCTTCACTTTTGCTGAAGCTGGCTTTGAACTCATGATCCTCCTGTCTCAGCCTTGCAAGCTGCTGGGATTACAGGCATGCATCAACATGCCTGGCTCTATTTTTAATATTTAAAGAAGTCTCCTTACAGTTTTCCATGATGGCTCTACGACTGACATTCCCACCAACAGTACATGGGGTTCCCACATCTCTGCATCCTTGCCAGCACTTATGATATCATGTTGCTGACTTGGTGAATGAGAGGTGATAGCTCATGATGTCTTTGATTTGTATTTCCCTAGTGATTAGAGACATTAAACATCTTTTTAATGTAAATTTTGGCCATTTGTATATCCTTTTTGGAGAAATATCTATTTAAATCCTTTGCCCAATTTTTAATTTTTTTTTTAATTGGATTGAAGTTCCATGTTTTTCCATTATGTTCTCCTGTTCTGTAAGTTTCCTTTTTACTCTGTTGATTGTTTTTTTTTTGAGTCACAGAAGGTTTTTGGTTTGGAATAGTCCCATTTGTCTCTTTTTTATTTTGTTCCCTGTGCTTTTGATATCATATTCAGGTAATCATTGCAAATCCAATGTCCTGAAGCTTTTCCCCTGTTTTTTTTTTTTTTTTTTTTTTAATGAGTTTGATAGTCTTAGGTCTTGCCAGGCACAGTGGCGCATGCCTGTAATCCTAGAAGCTTGGGAGGCTGAGGCAGGAGGATCATTAGTTCAAAGCCAGCCTCAGCAAAAGCAAAGTGCTAAGCAACTTAGTGAGACCCTGTCTCTAAATAAAATACAAAATAGGGCTGGGGATGTGGCTCAGTGGTCCAGTGCCCCTGAGTTCAATCCCTAGTACCAAAAAAATAAATAAATAAAAATAAAAAGTATTAGGTTTTATATTTAGATTTTAAATCCATTTTATATTTAGATTTTAAATCCATTTTGAGTTAACTTTTGTATATGGTATAAAGAGTTCAATTTCTTTCTTTCTTTTCTTTTTTTGCTTGTGAATAGCCAGTATTATAATATTTGTTGAAAAGACTGTTTTTTTCCAATTGTGTAGACTTCTTGAAAATAATTTGGCCACATATGCAGGGTTTATTTCTGGGCTTTCTATTCTGTTCCATTAGTCTGTATGTCTAGCTTTATGTCAGTACCACACTATCTTACTAGTGTTCTATAGAACATTTCAAAATCAGGGAACATGTGATCTCTAATTTTGTACTTTTTTTTTTTTTTGGTACTAGGGATTGAACTCAGGGATACTAGACCACTGAGCCACATCCACAGCCCTATTTTGTGTTTTATGTAGAGACATGGTCTCACTGAGTTGCTTAGTGCCTCGCTATTGCTGAGGCTGGCTTTGAACTCGCGATTCTCCTGTCTCAGCCTCCCTAAGTGCTGGGATTGCAGGCTTGCGTCACTGCGCCCGGCTCAGAAGAAAAAGTTTTGTAGTGATTTTAGAATTACTGGCTGATAGAAAGATGTCCTTCTGTAGCAAATGCTGTTTCAAATTTTATGTTCCTCATTAGCAATGGAACTTAGTCTGCAGTAGATATATTCCCGTGTTGGAACTGGGACATTAATTTTTTAGCTGGGACACTAGGCTTTCTGGGAGCTTACAGGCAGATTTGTGGCAAGTGATAATCAAGGGCTTTGATCCTGGGCTCATGCAGCATTGCCCTGAGCTGAGCTGTGCTGTTTCCTAGGCCTTCAAAGATTCTTCCGAAGCTGTTTTTCTTATGGTTTTAATTCTGGTGTTTACAGATTAGGATGAGAGGGGACCAGTGGGCATATGCTTGGCACCTCTTTCTCTGTCTCAGTTTGTGACCCACCTTCTACACACTATCTTCAAGGAATTAAAGGTAAAGGATGACCAGTATGTGAAGGACTTGAAGAAACAGTCCGATGACATCAGCCTGCTTCTGGAGAGGATGGAAGAACAGGTAAAGGACGTAATGAAAGCCTTTCGCCAGGAGCTGTCTCTCATTGAGGTAAGGGGTGTGAACGGGGCTGCTTTTTGTACTTGGGAGGCCTTTTGGGAGGGCTGGGTCTGTCCTAATAGTCTAAGGAGGCCCCGGATGTGTCTGTCCTCTGGTTTCTGGATTTCATTAGTTTATTTGTTCTTTCATTCATTCATGCATGTAATCATTGCATGTCTACTGTATGCCAGGTACTCTTCCAGGGCCGGGGATCAGCCACAAACAAGTCTCTGGTGGAGCCTATATTCTAGTAGGATATAGCCTGAAGTAAACAAATTACTACATTTATAACTTGATAGATGGTAATAAGTGACATGAAAGAAAACAGGGGGAAGGTTAGTTCTCCATAACCATTGACATACATGAGCCATTTATTTGTTTGTTTATGACAGTTAGGGTGGGGGATGGAAAGGGAGTGCCAAATAGGATTCAGGAAGTGACACCTTGAATTGGAACAGAATGTTGAAGATTGAGATTGAGAGTTAGGTTTTCCCAAGATGGAAGACAGTCAAGAGGTGGGGCTTCTGGGTGTGCAGACCTACTTCTCTGCAGGCTGCATGCTGCCTTGGCTTCATGGGAGCCCAGCTGTGGCAATGCGCCAGTCCTAGTCAAGGTTGAATTGTTGTCAGAGTTTGCCTAGAACTGACAACCAGAGCGCCGGCTTTCCTCCAGCGCCCTGCTCCTGATAATTGACTAAGCCGTGACAGTGTTAGTGCATTTCTTCTCTAAATTCATGTGAAGTGTAGAATTTATAATGCCTAATTTTCATGCAACTCTTTCTGTTGCCATTTGGCCATATGAAATGTGGCAAATCTGCATTTGGATGTGACTTCATCTGTGTGGTTGGTGACATGGCACTTGTGCAGTTATCTAAAAGCTATTTGATGCTGGTGGGACCTGCCTCATTGAAGCTGATACAAGGAGCTTTTCCTTCTCCTCCTGGTTGTAGAAAGCCTTTGAGTTGGAACGGCAAGAGCTGCTGACCAGTAATAAGAAGAAATGGGAGCGGGCACTGCAGAACCACAACTCCAAAGAGGTAAAGGGATGGTAGGTGGGTGGGAGAATGTCAAGGGCAATCCATGGAGCCTGGTGTGATCTTGACTATGACTGAGTTGCTAGCCTTTTGTATCTTGGGCAGGGTTGCCGTGGTGTGCATTCATTTCTGCACTTCATAGTTAAGCAGTGTGGCCTTGTAGGTGAGGCTGTCTCTTGGGCGGGCGAGTACTGCCCTACAGCTTGCTGTGGTTTCCACAGCCCTGTCACTTCCTCCTTGGGTATCTACCCCAGCCATGGATATGTGTGACCCAAGAAGGCGTTTTAAGATACATTTAAAAAAACTGCAGGATTATCACTTTATTTCAGAGATGTAAAGAACAAAGAAGTGTCTTGACCAAGATCCAGGGGATGTTTTAGAAATATGAACATCTGACTATGATTGCTGTTTAATCTCTTAGTGGAGCATTTCTCTTGGAGCTTCTGGAGTAAGGGTCCATAAAGCATCACAGTCCTGGATCGAAGAGTTCAAAGCCTGGGGCCTTGGGGCTTCTGAAAAGACTTCCCCAGCCATGCAACCTCCAGACCTTCCACTGTGTCATGATTGTCACGCCACCTGCAGGCTTGAGTTGGGGCAGGGAGGGTTCCTAACTTTCTTTTCACCTCCCTGTGCCTTTAGCTGGAGTATCTCATCAACCGCATTAAGAAAGTGGAGGACTATGAGAAGCAGCTCAACAAGCAGCGCATCTGGGACTGTGAAGAGTACAACACGATCAAGATCAAGCTGGAGCAGGATGTGCAGGTATGGCAGCTGCGCCTCACTCACAGTCTGGGTGGTGGTGGCCCAGATGTTGAGTGCCTGTGAGTGTCTCATCTTCAGCAACTTCCCACGGTGGTCCAGAGGCAGCCCGGGCACTAGATATTTATTAATTATCTGCTTTATTTTAAATGATGTCCAAAGTTGCTCATGGCCAGGATATATGTAGAGGAACATTTCCTTCTCCCTTTCTTCTTTCTTTCCTCCCTCCCTCCCTCCCTTCCTTCCTAACTTCTTCCCTCCCTCCCTCCCTTCCTTCCTAACTTCTTCCCTCCCTCCCTCCCTCCCTTCTTTCCTTCCTTCCTTCCTGGGATGGGGATCAAACTCAGGGTCTTGTGCTTGCTAGGCAGTGCTCTACCACTGAGCTATAACTCCCAGCCCAGAGGAACATTTTCTAGAAGAAACCAGGGGAGAACTGCCAAGATGCTACCAGGATCAGGAAACATGGCATGTGAGGAATCTCTGAGAATTGTGCATTTGAGCCTGGAAAAGGGAAAGAGTCCCTGGGGGAAGTTAGCTGTATAGAAGGCCAAAGCTAGGTCTATTGCTGCTGACACCAAAACTGTCTAATGGTATCTCCCACATTCAAGTCATTTAATGTACAGTATTTCTTCCTTTCTTTTTTGGGGGGGGGTACTGGGGATTGAACTCAGGGGTACTTGACCACTGAGCCACATCCCCAGCCCTATTTTTGTGTTTTATGTAGAGACAAGGTCTCAATGAGTTGCTTAGTGCCTCACCATTGCTGAGGCTGGCTTTGAACTCGCAATTCTCCTGCCTCAGCCTCCCGAAGTGCAGGGATTACAGGTGTGTGCCACCGTGCCCAGCTCAGTATTAATTTCTTAGTGGAACATTCCTCTTGGAGTTTCTGGAGTAAAGGTCTCATAAAGCATTACAATCCCAGATCTAAGAGTTCACAGCCTTGGGGATTTGGGGCTTCTGAAAACCACCTCATGATAACACAAAAGGAGAAACCACTAATAGCATTTTATACTTGGGAAAACTGAGGCTCAGAGAAGTGTGCATAGCTAGTACATAGTAATTCATACCCATTTCTGTGCCTCCCATTATGCTAAAGAGCCCGTGACTGATATTGGAAATTACAGTAAAGCAGATTCTGACTCACTTCAGAAAGAATCTTCCAACAGAACTATCTACTAGAGAAAAAGGTGTGCCATAAGACAGGGTCTTTTATCTTATTAAGTCTTCCCAGGCCAAAAGACCATATCTGCCTTCAGTGCTAAAGAAGAATTCCTGATGAAGGAGATTAGACTTTCTGGCTTCCAAAGCATTTTCTGAGCCTAGGATTCTGTTTCAAAACCAATTTTAACAAATGCATCTCTGATGATATTTAGATGTGATGTAATTGCATCTTAATATTTGTATTAGGGTTCTCTAGAGGAACATAAGCAACAGGATGTGTATGTGTGTGTATTATGGAAACTCTTGGGTATACTTTGACTAGACATTCAATTTAAATGACATTGATTTTTGTTAAGAAGATATGACTGGGGCTGGGGTTGTGGCTCAGTGGCAGAGCTCTTGCCTAGTATGTGTGAGGCACTGGATTCAATTCTCAGCACCACATATAAATAAATAAAGGTCCATCAATAACTATAAATAAATAAATAAATAAAAAGAAGATATGACTGTAGCTCAATATCAAATTTTCTCTTCTCAACTAACTGATAACACTCTATCAGTTCTAAAGTGTGGAAATAAAATTTTTATAAGCCACAAAACCAGGAAATTCTAATACATAGATTTATTTGGTTTAATGGGCAAAGCATAAGAAGTAAAAAAAAGTCAGGCACAGTGGCGCACGCCTGTAATCCCAGCAGCTCGGGAGGCTGAGGCAGGAAGATAGCAAGTTCAAAGCCAGCCTCAGCAAAAGAGGAGCGCTAAACAACTCAGTGAGACCCTGTCTCTAAATAAAATATAAAATAGGGCTGGGGATATAGCTCAGAGGTCGAGTGTCCCTGAGTGCAATCCCTGGTACTGACCCGCCCCCCAAAAAAAGAAATAAAAATATATATATATATACTTTCAAGTGAAAGTAAAGGCCATGTTATTAATGACTAGAGCAAAGAGAAGCCTGTGAATATGACCCAGAGAGGGATTCTACCACCCCTCCCACCAGCCCCAAAGAATCCTGTTAGAAATACAGCTTTGTATTGTTTTTTTGGTACTGGAGATTGAACTCAGGGGCACTCGACCACTGAGCCACATCACCAGGCCTATTTTGTGTTTTTATGTAGAGATAAGGTCTCTGAGTTGCTTAGCGCCTTGCCATTGCTGAGGCTGGTTTTGAACTCGCGATTCTCCTGTCTCAGCCTCCCTAAGTGCTGGGATTACAGGCTTGCGCCACCGCACCTGGCTAGAAATACAGTTTAATTCTTTTTTTTTTTTTTAATAATAGATGGACACAATGTCTTTATTTTATTGCTTTGTATGTGGTGTTGAGGATTGAACCCAGGGCCTCACACATGCAAGGCAAGCGCTCTACCACTGAGCTACAATCCCAGCCCCAGAAACACAGTTTAATTCTTTTATTTTTTTATTTTTTATTTTTTGGCACCGGGGATTGAACTTAGGGGTATTCGACCACTGAGCCACATCCCCAGCCCTATTTTGTGTTTTATGTAGAGACAGGGTCTCACTGAGTTGCTTAGCGCCTCGCCATTGCTGAGGCTGGCTTTGAACT
>CM053411.1:63184640-63197433 GCA_028644305.1 Xerus rutilus | reverse complement strand
AGAAAATGAAATTGTTGAAGTCATCTCTAAGCATTAGAGAGGCATATATCTGACCCTTGGGTTGATAAGAGACTAGAAGGGAAAGGGTTCTAGGCCAGATGTTCCTATTTGGAAGACACTTTCAAATTTTAGCCTTCAAAAAAGGTGTTTTTTTGTTTGTTAGGTTTTGTTTTTTTGCTTCAAAGTCTAGCCTTTGTTAAGTAAGCCTTTGTGCAGTTTATTCAGTGCTACAGTATGTATGGTTGGAAACGTAAGTCTTTGTTGGAAACATTTTGTTTTTCTAGATATTTTAAAGTGCACAACACATGGTGAAGTAGAGGACTGATGTAATGCCCTTTTAAGTATTTTTCGTTACTACATAGGAATGGTTGCCATTTAGGGGAACAGAACTGCTGAACTTGATGTCTTGGAGAGTATATTGAAGGTTCACTGGGTGGTGGGTGTGGGAAGGAAAAAGCATGCAGAGAGAAGCAAGCTGGGTCCCTTAGATTAGTTCAGATGGTCTAGCCACACATTGTTATATGTGCATTTTAGTTAATATTGTGGGGTATTAAAGGATAATGCCCAAAGTTTGTTAGAAATAGCAAAATAATCCCTATATAAATAATATCCTTTTTAGTTTTTAGGAAGAACTGTCTTCTGGGAATGACCTTTGTTAATCCACCTCTTGGAGCTAGGTGTACTCCTGAATTTAGTCACTGGAATGGTGAAGAGGGAGAAAGAGAAGGGTGAGGAAGTGCTCTTTGCTAGTGTATCTGTACCTGGAAGACTGTTTTAGATCATAACCATAGGTCTCTATATGCATTTTTGGTAAAGTACTTGTGTTTATTTTGCACAAAGTTCGTGCTTTATTTCACAACATATAAGCTTTCTAGATGTCTTGAGGTGACAGTGTATCACAAAAAGTAGAGCTAGGGGAATTAGCCAACTTATAAATATCTTTTTGTTAGAATTGATAGAAAAGGAGCGTAAGCAGTGTGTAGCAGGACTTGCTCATGGGGCTGCAGCAGAGGGCAGAAGGAAGACACAAGGAGAGATGGGAGCCAGCGCTCAAGGATTTACACTGGATGTGAGCCACTGAAGCATGTGGATCTTCTGGCTGTCCTACGGGAATACTTTAATTCACTGGAAACATGCTTTCTTGCTAGTATTTTAGTGCTAGAAATCTGGTAATGAACCCTCTTAGAAGCATACTTGGTGTATTCTGTTGCCTTGTCTCATTTTACATTGAGCATTAAGGGAATGCTTTATTGTGGTTGTAGCTCTGCCAGCATATCTATCTGGAGGCCTGTTGCCATTTGTCTTCAGTGAAATTTTTGTCCCCAAGAAAGGATTACATTTTTTGTAACAGATTGAGCTGGTGTAGCATATTCTTGGTTATCAAAAATACTCATGTAGCTTTGGGATTTTGAATTGGTGAATATTCATGATGTGTGGAAACGCATGATACCCACTATGATCTCAGTCACACAAAATGGGATGTTGTGTATGTATACGCATGACCTAGAGGGACATGTCCAACTAAGCTGTTTTTGACTAGATGACTTTGTTCTTTGCTTGTGTTTTATTTTTCCTGTAATTCACACATTAACTTTTAAAAAATGAAAGCTATTTAAAAAGTAAAATATATAGTAAAAAATGCATAGACCATTTATATATTGTGTCATGATCTGCCTTCAAGAATGACACTCATGAAAGTTCATGTGACAGATCCCTTGTGCTCTTGTTGTGCTATAAATATAAAAGTAGTTCTATGGCCAAATAGAATTTTGGGAGATGCTGTCCTAGTGATGGGACTAACTGTGAAACTACGAGAAGCAGGAGGGCCCCTGGAAGCTGCCAGAGCACTCAGGCACTCTGGGCCCCAGGGAAGACTGGATCAGCCGCTGGCTGCCATCCCCAATCCAGAGCAGCTCTGGAGACCCTCCTTTCTGTGAGTGTTCATGCTTTCTTAGATTGTTACCATCCAACATGGAGCTTTTCTCCTGGACTTTCATGCTGTGCCACCTCACAGACCACTGGCCTCCGTCTATCCCATGCGTGTTTGGTTTGTGCTGATTCCTGACACACTGGGTTAGGAGTGGGGCTGGTCATGTTTGAAGCAGCATGGATGATTTCTATAGAAGACTGGGGACATAAATCATTGCAGCTTTCCAGGAAGAACTGCTGAATCCCTTTCCCTAGGAGACACTCAGGACCATCCCTAGAAAAGGGCAGGACCCCGATCATTGTACTTAAACTGAGACTGTGCTGTCAGCATCTGCTGTAGGCCCTTTAGGCTCTTGTACATGCCAGCAGTGTCCACATTAAATATTTGTCATGCTCAGGGTCATGTGAGGCTCCTGGTAGCTCCTGCCTCACCCCAAGCACCCTGCCCAGGCGGTTCTGCACTTAGTGCTCTACAGCCTTGCCTGCACTGATCAGTGCTGACGGGGCGTGGTGAGGTGTGGACTTGCACCCTTGGCCAGTGGGAGCGTAAGCCATTTCTTGTTCTTTGAAAGCTGTTGAGGAGTTTTGACCTAGTCATTTCACTTCTAAGAAACCACCTTAATGAAATAAGCAAAACACCCCTAAAGTTTTATATATAATTTATATTAGTAGTGTTATATAATAGTATTGAAACAACATAATTATACACCTGAGAGGAAATGGTAAAATATTCTGATATATGATAAACATAAATATTTCATGTATGAGAATATAATATCTAAAAGTATCATGCACCATTAAAATGATAGTAATAAAACTTTACTAATACAGAACATCCTTATGTGACAATGTTAAGGAAGAAAAGTAGTGTGTAAGATCACCGGCGTAGTTTGCAACCATGTAAAAGAACACTGGAGGGAAGCGTGCCAATGTGTTAAAAGAGTTGCCTTTGGGTGGTGGAATTACAGGTGGTTTTTCTTCTCCTTTTTCCTCTGGCTTCTTCTTTTTCATTTGCTGTACATTCCAAATTTTCAACAATGAGCAAATATTGCTTTTGCAATCAGGAAAAAATTTTTCTTTTAAACTGGGGATTGAATCGAGAGTCATTTAACCACTAAGCCACATCACCAGCCCTTTTTTATATTTTATTTAGAGACAAGGTTTTGCTGAGTTGCTTAGGGCCTCACTAAGTTGCTGAGGCTGGCTTTGAACTCACCATACTCCTGCCTCAGTCTCCTGAGCTGCTGGAATTACAAACGTGCACCACTGTGCCTGACCAGGAAAAGTTTTTACAAAGAAAAGCATATAATCAGGAAAACTAAGTAAATAATGGATTAAACAAGCAGAGAAATTGAGTGGTCCAGTTAGTATTGTCTCAGGGACCAATAAGGCTCTTCACTTACCACCTATTAAAGAATAGGGATTCTAGGCTTTTGTTTTGAAGATGTTAAACATATCATAGAGATTGAAAAATCTCTTCAGTGGTTAAGAATATGCTTGATTAATTCTCCCAGTTAAATGGGGACTACAGATTCTATACGGGATATGGAAAGAAATGGTCCACCTCCTGAGCTGAGGAAGTGTCACCTCTAGCCAGTCACCCTCCTGGAAGATGACCCAGAGCAGGGTTGAGATAGCGTCTTGGAATCACTGCCTCAGTGGATTCCTTGGCAGGTCTGTAGCCTGGTGGAGGGAGACAGGAAGGAGAGAGGCAAGAGTGCGGCATGTGGCTGTTTGACAAGATCTGGTTGTGTGTCACTGTCCTCTCCATTCCTGCCTTCCTTAGACTGCAGGAGCATGCCGGCCTGTCTATATTTAACCTACCCCCAACCTTGCCTCTTATTCCCCCACCCCAAACTGTCAGAGTGATCTTTCTACAGGGCCAGGACTGAGCACCACCCCAACCCACTAAATATCTTTAGTGGCGCTCCATTCACTTCTGGAGAATACTTTAAATTCCCTGTGCGGTAGGTGCTGCGGCTAGTCAGCTTCATCTCTAACCATTCCTTACCTTGTGCTTCACATCCTAAATGCTATGGTTACCCCATGGTACCTCTTTGTCCTTTGCCTCTATTTCTTTGTATATGCCATTTCCTCCCTCCAGAACTCCTTCCCTTAGTCTTACCTGAGCAGCTCCTACCCATTCTCGAGGTCTCAGGCAGATGTTGAGATCTCAGGGATGCCTTCTCGGTCTCTCAAGTCCAAGGAAAGTGCTCCTTTTCCTGGTCCCATAACACTCAGTGCTTACTTCTGTCTTCTTATCACTGGTGCTTGTTTATCTGTCTCTGTCCTAGACAGGTGGGCAGGGACTATGCCTTTTCACCAGTATTTTCCCAGCAGCCCCTAGAATAATGTCTGACATATATGAGGCACTCAATAAATATTCACTGACTGAATGAATACAGATAATGAGAATCCAGAGTAGGAGGTCTGTCCTCTTTTTAAGAGCTGTTAAATTGCTTAACACTAATACTATCATTTTGGATGATCAGAGTGGGAAAGTTTCAAATTTTTGTGACAATATGTTTTATAATGTTTTCATTGGGATATGTTGCTAATATTTTTAAAGAGTATGGTGAAAAGTAGCAGGGTCAATTGGACTTGAAAGCCCTAAAAATGTTCTTTCTTTGGCTTTGGGTATGCATACTTTAGCTTACAGTTGAGTGATTTGTTAATTAATTGGCTTTTAATTTGCCTCTGTGATAGAAATTCTAAGAATCCAAGTTGAGGCATTTGTCTCTAAGTTTCCTCTGGCATGACTTGAACAAACTATTGAGGTCCTCAAGCACAACAAATTATTCCAGGGCCTGTAAGTTTTTTTTTTTTTTTTAAATCTTTTTAAACTTTAGATTCTTGAGCAACAGCTTCAGCAGATGAAAGCAACTTATCAGCTAAACCAAGAGAAGTTAGAGTACAACTTCCAGGTGCTGAAGAAGAGAGATGAGGAAAGCACTGTTATTAAATCCCAGCAGAAGAGGAAGATCAATCGGTAAGTTGGCACATTCAGCATCTTTCTTCTGGGTCCTTCCATGCTGAGACTAGGGATGGGTGTGAAATTTTCTCTCCTGAAGGAGTAGAAACCCACTAAAAATATAATTAACTTTTTCTAAAAGTTTTTTTTAAAAAAGATAATATAGTCAAGTGGTTCTACTTTCTTCCCAGAGTATTCAGCAAAAAGCCCCTCCCCCATCCTTCATTGGTCTTGCTCTTCTCTCCCCTCATGGAGCACTTATTCATTTTTTTCTTCCAGATTTTCTGTATGTGTGTGTACCACACAAGTAAATATTCTCATTCCTCTGTGCCCTCACACAAGGGATGGCATTCTAGAAGCACAGCTCTGTATCTTTTTTAAAAATATTTTTTTTAGTTGTAGATGGGCATAATATCTTTATTTTTTTATATGTGGTGCTGAGGATTGAACTCAGTGCCTCACACGTGTGAGGCAAGTGCTCTACCACTGAGCCACAACCTTAGCCCCACAGCTCTGTATCTTGAAGGTCTTTCCCTTCCTGTTCATAGAGAGCTTTCATGTGATTTCTTAAGCTGCTCAGTGCTCCACAGCATGGATGGACCGTGGTGTATTTAACCAGTCTTCACTGATGGACACAATTTGCTTCTAATCTTGCACTATTGTAACTACTAAAATACTGTTAATGTCATTGTGCCAGAAGCTTTTGTTCAGATACTGTGGTTCACTGAAAGGCACTGATTGCTTGCAATTTCTCACCCATCCTCCCCATTCCCACCCTTCTTCTCTGTCTCCTTCCTTCCAGTCTTCTGCCTTTCTTCCGATAGGAATTGTCTCCTAAGTTCCAGAGCATTGAACTGGGCTCTGAAGATCAGATAACATAATACATTTTGTTTAAAGAAGGAAACAGTATTCAGGATTTGCCCCTAATGCCAAATAACTTAGTATTATTTAAAATTCTTCCATTAGTAGGTTGTTTTTACATTGTGGACAAATGTTGGGTATATAGAGAAACAACAGTTGACCTTTTGATAGTTGCTTGTAACAGAAAATGATACTGAAAAAATGAGCTGACATCTTAAACCTGATTATCTGAGAAACAAGAGTAGTTAGGGAATAATCTTTGTGGAAAAAATCCCACTTGATGCCCCATATTAGCTAGGGGAACAGGAGGGAGAGACATAAATCAGTACAGCGAGAAGGAACTGTCTGGGAAAGCTCCCCAAAGAAGTGAAATAATGAAGGGGGCAGGACCTGGGCTGCCAAAAGATGTTAAGACGAGCAGTGGTGTGCCTGGGTTCGTGGTGCCACTGGCCAGGTCATAACTTTCTCTCGCTGGACTCACATCTGGGCTTCCCTAGCAAACTGGCCTGTGTGAACTCTCCCTTAGCACTGTTCACTCCTTACTGTGATTAATGCTTGTCTTTGTCTTTGACTGGCTGGTAGTGTCTCATTTTTAAACACATCCTCATATTCCTTTTAGTATTCAAACATATCCTTGGCTCAAAAGAGGCATTTCATGTTGGATGAAGGAATGAGTGAGTTAGTGAATGAGTGAATGAATGAATGAGTTGTGAATACTATCAGCTCTTTGAGGATGGAGGATTCATACCTCACAGGCTTGTGGCGTGCAGTTTGAGTTTTTTCTTGGTTTCAGAATTGAAATGAACATCCAAGTGACAACCACATAGCTGAGCTAGATGATGTAAATGTGCAGGGGTGGGCCTAGGTGAGGGCGCCCCAGGGGTGTGGTTGAGGAAGGTTCATTCCCACCCTGAAGCAGGAGGCTGCCTCTTGGTGGGCTTGGGCTTCTAGATTGCTCTGTTCCCTTTGGCTCTTGTTGTCTTCCTTTCCTTGATCACAGCAGGAGCTGGGTTTGGAATCTGCGTATGGGGGGGTTCTGCCTTTCCACCAATCTGATCCTGGATTTATTGTGGGGCTGAGTTGTGTGGGTGAGAGAAACAACTGTACACCGCCTATTAGCTGTGGATTAATTTTGTTCCTCCAACCAGCCTGCATGATGTACTCAACCACCTGAGATCAAAATATGCCAAGCAGGTAAAGCAGTTCCAGGAGGAGAACCATTCTCTGACCTCAGAATACAAGCGTCTTGTGATGCAGTTCAAGGAGCTACAGAGAGCCATGAGGTATTTTAGGGACTTGGACCCTAAGGCATCTGTGCTAGGACAGTGGTGGGACAGGGAGAATTGGTAGTGGCATGGTGGCAGTGATTTTATTAGATTTGATATCATCAGCTTTTTTGGTGCTCAGGGCACTGAAGAATCTTTTGTGCTATGTTCTTCCAGCCCTTTACTCATGTGTTACCTGCCTTTCTTATTTCTTGTTGGGATGGCTTCCATTTCACTGTAGGTGGGATTGGCTGCTGAGGGACTGGGCCAGGCCCAGGATTTACCATAGCTCTTTGTGATGTTCTTGCCCTGCCACCAACTGAAGGACCCTGGCCAGGCCGTGAGCTCATCTGGCCATGCTTGGTGACTCTCCTTCACAGACACTTTGCTATTATTGATGATGAGCAGTTTCGAGAGATTTGGCTGATGAATGAAGAGGAGGCAAAGGGGCTAATAGGCAGAGCCTTTGATGTGGACAAGATCATCCATATCCAGCATCTGGGGCTCCCCTGGACAGCACCTGATTTCTGGTTCCTGAGGAATGTGGGGCCTATTTCCCAGCAGCAGCAGAAGACTGCCACACAAATAGTAGAAGAGGTGCTGAAGCAAGCAGGTGACTACAGCAGAGCCACAGAGCCTTAGTGTGGAGGGGCCCCTGAAGACAGTGGTCAGTCCATCCATTTTATGGATAAGAAAACCAACCTCTTGGGGCTGGGATTGTAGCTCAGCGGTAGAGCACTTGCCTCGCATGCGTGAGGTCCTGGGTTCGATTCTCAGCACCACGTACAAAGCAATCAAATAAAGACATTGTGTCCATCTACAACTAAAAAAATATTTAAAAAAAGAAAACCAACCTCTCGGAGGTGTAGAGTATGATTGGTTGACACAGCTTTCCAGTCACCTCTCATTTCATTGAATCTACACTGGTAGTTAGACCTAGAAGTTTGATCAAATGCAGATTCAACTTACTTTTGCCAAGGGCACTGTTGTGTACCTCCCTCAGAACAAACTAATGTGTTTGTCTCTCTTCTTGTGACCACTGAGAATCTTTGTCTAAGAGCCATTAATGGCACTGGGGTTGCAAAATAGTGATATTTTAAATTCTGTCATTATGTCTTCATTTATTAGCGAGAACAATTCTGAAAAGAGAATCTTCCTCATCAGCTATTTGCTACCCTGAGATGCAGTGTAGGAAAAGCAGAATAGATGCCTATTTTTTTCCCATATTTTTAAGCAGGACTAGAGATTGAACACAGGGTCTCACACATGCTAGGCAAGTGCTCTATCATTGAGCTATATCCCCAGCCCTGTGTTTTTCTTTATTTGCCAGTTTTTAGAGTAATGAATTGGGTTTCTAGCACCTCCCAAATGTCAGTGAGGTTTTTGTTCAGAATGTCATTATGAATGCATGGATTGAAATAGATTTGAGGTATTTGCTGTAGTTAATATCCATACTGATGCTCAAATTGTCCCACTGCGGGAATCACTTCATGCTAGCATCTGGGTCCTTTTGACACAGTAGTAGTAGCTTCCTGGCTGTCCAGAATGACCAAATGTTTTAGGCACATTTTACTTTTCTTGCCTCAAGTCTGGAATTGGATATTTCTCCATGGATGCTTGGCCCTTTCAAAAAGGAAATGGTCCATGGATATATGGGATTCTTTTTTAATGATCAAATAAGTCAAATTCATCCGAATACCTCCCAATTAAGAAGATGCCAGGAGTTTCACTTAACCTTATCAAAGTGTATTTCCTTTCTCCCAATTTGAAAACTTGATACTGACTCTAATTTCTTATCTGTTTTCCCCACAACACTGCAACTTTTTCAAAAGAAAATATTACCCTGCAAAGAACAAAATATATGTGTATGTTATTAAAAATAGTTTAAACTTTTTTGTAGCTCTTTGGGTTCTTAAGATATATCTTACTAGGGATGTATAGATAGATTATTGCATTTTAAAGTCACTTATAACAGTTTCTGCTTGTTTTATTTCACCCACTGGATACATAGTTAGGTTTCTTGCTTTGCTTTACTTTTGATTATTAGGGATTTAAAAAAATAATTTATTTTCTAATTCTATAAAATATTTACATGTTTTCAAAGTCAGATGTAGAAAAAAAGATACATTCAAAGAAGTCTAATTTCCATTCTCTCCATCATATTTCGTCCATCTCCTATAGGTAACTATGAAAAAAATTGATGGTTTATATTTCCATTGTTTTTTAAAATTATAAAAAAATATAAATGTATAAATATATGTGTATATTTATTCATGTCAACTGGTGTTTTTTAGGGAAGTGAAAGCATAAACTTTTTACCACTTTGCTCTTTTCACCTACAGACCATTCTGTTATAGTGAAAGAAGTATTTGTTACTTCCTTCTCACATGGCACTCTATTTGTGTCATATCATAGTTTATTCAAATAGCCCTCTGTTGATCATCATTGGGATAGTTCTGGAGGTTTTTTTGTTTGTTTTTGTGATTGCAGACATTGCTAAAACAAATAGATTAATGTTTTCATGTTTTTGCTAGTGAATTGTTGGGATGGCTCCCTGTAAGTAGGATTGTTAAATCAAAGGAAAAATGCCTGTGTAATTTTTTTGAATATTGCTGTACAGAGGTGATACCATGCATTTTGCTTTTCCACCAGCAATTTGATATCTTGGACTCTTCAAAAATATAGGTATTATCTTACCTTTTGAATGATCAGTAAAACCTAGGTAATAAAATGACTTTTATTCCCACTTTCTCATAAGAAATGTATAACACACAATATCTAAATTTTTTTTTTTTTTTGGTACTAGAGATTGAACTCAGGGCCACTTGACCACTGAGCCACATCCACAGCCCTATTTTGTGTTTTATGTAGAGACAGGGTCTCACTGAGTTGCTTAGCATCTCGCCGTTGCTGAGGCTGGCTTTGAACTCGCGATTCTCCTGTCTCAGCCTCCCTAAGTGCTGGGATTACAGGTGTGAGCCACCGCGCCTGGCCAATATTTAAATTTTTGATTAAAATTTTGGCTCTTGCTCTCAGCCATCAGTTCTTACTGATAATATTTTACCCCTTCTTTTAGTTGGCTAATTCTAATCTTTGCAGGTTTAGAAACCAAGTAGCATGCTTTAGTTTGTTTCCAAAATGAGAATCAGTAGGTTCATACTCTCTCTCATGCTTCCTGACTCAGGGCTGGATTTTGAGCATGAGGCTCTGGGTAAATGCAGTTTAGGGAGGTGAGATCTAGTTCTCCAGGTAGTCTGTAATTCCAGTCCCAAGCCCCCTGTCCCCACATCATAGACTTCTTTTAGCCCAGAGGGGCTTTAAGAGGGACCTTTAAGAGGTCCAACCGTTTTTCAAAGTCACCAAGGCCAAGAACTTATCTTAGTTTTCTTTCCCTTTCTCCTCTCCGTGACCCATCTGCAGATGAGGATGGCTTAGAAGAGGGTGCCTCAGAATCCTCTTACCTCGACCTGCCCAAGCAAGTTTCAGCAAAAACTACCAGAAAAATCCTGATGCTCCTGTGTGATGAGTCGGTGAGGCCAGCCAGGACTGCTTCTAAGTCATGCTGGGCTCCATGCAGCCTGGGGGCAGGAGTGGCTGCCCTCCCCTGGCTAAGCACAGAGGGTGGGCCTGAGGAGTGGAGCTGGGGTCGGACTTGGATTTGGGGGCCAGTTCACGGAGCTGGCCCAGCAAGGTGTAGTCCAAGCGAGCTGGGAGCTCCTGAGAACTGAAAACAGTACTTGTCCTGAGCACCAGTCTCACCTCTGTGAACCCACCTACCAGGTGCTGTGGTCACAATGGCTGTGGCTTTTATCTGGGGGCTCAGTTTGCAGTTACTCTGGGTGATTAGAACTGGTTCATATGGAAATCAGTTTGTTGCCAAACATCAGTATTTATTTAGTTTTCCATTCTGAGGTAGTTTGGAGGATGGAGTGAGGATCGGCAGTTCATATAGAAGGGTTCGGGCAGTTTCCCTGGTGCAGGCCTATCTCTTGCCATTGAGGGTGTCTTCTGCTGAAGGAGGTGGCTGGCAAGTCCTTCCTCTCTATTCATAGGCTTCCTTCCCCTTGGAGCCTTCCCTAGGGGTCCCATGTCCCAGCAGGCGCTGGTCTCATCCTCTCCCTGATCCACTTCACAGGCTCTGTGTTCTGATAGGGCACATCCACCCATCTCCATGCCTTTCTGTCCTCCATGCAGGGCCTACTGCTGGATTCTGTAGCTCTTTGGGGAATATGGGTGAAGTGGGCACCTGTGACTGGGTCAGGTTTGGACTGCTGTGGAGACTCAGGTGTTTGCCCAGTGGCTTGTGGGCAAGGTGAATAAACACCCTTCTGAGGTAGGGGGCAGTCTACAACCATGACGAAGATTGGCTTTGTTCCTGGCCTTGCTCCCTGGGCATGGCTCTTAGGCATCCCTTGATAGCCTTCCTCTGGGGGCCTTGCTGTCCCGACTCAGCCCTGGAGGCTCCTCTCTGTGGAGTTATCCTTAAAGAGTTACACAGAAGGTGGCTGCAGGCCCTATACCTCATTTCCAAAGCCCGTCTCTAACTGGTGATGCTTTCCTCTTCCTCCTCAGGGTTTCCTCATAGAGAGCAAGCTGTTGAGCCTTCTCCTTCCCCTGGAGAAGAACGAATGCTATCTGCTGAGGTTGGACGCCATCTTCTCAGTGAGTCCCACTGGGCTGTGGGAACATAGGGTGCCGGGGGTAAAGCCTGTCTTACTATTGCCTCAGCCCTGAGACTAGATGAAGGTCTCGTGGGGCTTCCCTGGGCTCACTGTCACAGCCTTCCCTTCACTTACTCTCTGCATGGCAAACTGGCCTCAGCATCATTTAGATGTCTCCCATCCCTGACCTACTGGCTTCTCATGGCCAAGCTCTCAGGTCATATGTTCTCCCCTGCACCCCCAAACTCAAGTATGTTTGGTGGCCCCTTAGCTCTCTCACACCTACTAGAGCTTCACTCTGAGCTTTGTTTCTCTATTCTGATGTCCCCAAATTCACAATAGCTTCTCAGTGTTGGACCAGTGTTCTCTACTCTGGGCCACAGCAGGCTCCAGGGATGCTCAGTGGAGCAGCCATGTCTCCTCCTCTGAAGAGCTGAGAGCATCTCAAGCTTGTGATCTCTAAACAGCAACCTATCCCCACCCCCCCAGGCTCTTGGAATCGAAAGCGAGGATGACTTGTATAAACTGGTGAAGTTCTTCCTTGAATACCGAACCCATCATTTATCCGCCAGCCAGGTGAGGTGAGGTGCAACTGAAAAGGGCATTTCAGTTCTGGAAGCCCCCAGGGGGCATAGCTGCCTTTGAGTAATACTTCTAGGCCATCTGGGGGTTTATGCCAGAAATAGATAACAGCATTTTCCTTATTATTATTATTTTTTAAAATTTTTTTTAGTTGTTGATGGATCTTTATTTTTAGTCATTTATTATTTATATGTGGTGCTGAGGATCGAACCCAGTGCCTCACGCATGCTAGGCAAGCGCTCTACCACTGAGCTACAGCCCCAGCCCCTTATTATTATTTTTTATTTGCAAAGGGAAGAGACTGGAGGAGAGACACTCTTCTCATATTGAGGTCCAAGGGATCTTTTCCTGGCCTTCCCTCAAAGCCTGGCCTCAGCCACTCTAAGATCTGGGCCACCACAGTCCATCATTTTTGGCCATTAACACTTTCCTGAAAAGCAGGGATCATATGTAATGCTATACACAACTTTATTGTAACTAATTTCAGTAAAAGAACCAAATATCAACTATTCTGAAGAAGTCAT
>CM053411.1:63071593-63184540 GCA_028644305.1 Xerus rutilus | reverse complement strand
CACCTCCAAGTGAGGACAATTTGACAGTATTAATTACAAAACTCTATACACTTTGCAATAATTCTTTTTTTTTTTTTTTTTTTGGTATCAGAGATTGAACTCAGGGGTACTCAACCACTGAGCCACATCCCAGCCCTATTTTGTGTTTTATTTAGAGACAGCCACATCCCAACCCTATTTTGTGTTTTATTTGTTTTATTTAAGCAACTCTCACTGAGTTGCTTAGCACCTTGCCATTGCTGAGGCTGGCAATTCTTGCAATTCTCCTGTCTCAGCCTCCCAAAGTGCTAGGATTATAGGCTTGTGCCACCACGCCTGGCTTTTGCAATAATTCTAGAATTTTATTCTATAGATAAATCTCAGTACAGTTGAAATGATGTGTTTATTGTGGCTTATTTATTGCAATGCATTGTTTGAAGTAACAGAAGATTGGAAACAATCTCTTTGTCATCAAGGCATTTATTTAATAATATACAGTATACCTACACAGTGGGATACTGTGCAACTTCAGAAAAACCAAATAAAAACAAAAAAGTCTGTAAGCCAAAAAAAAGAGAGAGAGAGAGCAATTTATAAAACAACATGTGTAGAGTAGTATCATTTATGTAAAAATCAAAAGGAAAAGTATTTTATGTATGTGTTTACATATCTATTTGCTCATATACACATACTGTTTCTTGATAACATTAATTTGCCTGTAAGATATAAATTGAATAAACTGGGAGACAGAAGGACTCTTATGTTATGATTCAAAATGATGTTTATAATGTGTCGGCTTTATGGATACCACATCAATGAACACCTGGACCCAGATTTAGAAACAGAACCTTCTCACTGTTTTGAAGCCTCCTCTGCCCCACACGCCTCTACCTGTCCATCCGCCTTCTTTTCCCATCTTTCTCCTATTCTGTCCTTGTGCAAATGTCTTCTGTAACTTTCTATAAACTGCTGTTTTCTTCTCTTCCTGTCCCTCTTCACACACTGTGTGTGTATCCCCAACCCACTGTCTCCTGTGCACCTCTCCAGATCAACCCCTGGACTGAAGCAAACCTGGAGCGATCGAGCTTGATGTCAGCCTTTGAGAGAATGAACTCAATGTCACCGTCAGCATTGGAGAAGAGCATGTCTGCGTGGGAGCTGGAGCAGGAGCCAGAGCAGGAGCAGGAGGAGACAGAGTCTGAAATGCTGGCAAGGGAAGAGGAGAGCTTTGTGGGCGGAGAACAGGAAAAGGAGGAGTCTCCACCCTCTCCCAAGCTTATCCACCCCAACGAGGTCCTCAAGGTTCTGGAGGCCTTTGTCATGGGTCTGAAGAAGCCCAGGTGTGCATGGCATCACAGGGCTTGCCTGAGACCTGGGAGGCATGGGAGCTGGGAGCCCCTCACTAGTGAGGGAAGAGGCTGCTGGGCAGATAGTCAGGAAGAAGCGGTGTGTGGGGCTGGTTGATGCTGTCCCCATTCATCATTGGGTCACCAAACATTTATTGAGGTCTGCCATGCAAAATGGGGATAACTCCTTATGGTCAGAATGACATCAAAGCCTATGTGAGGTATGGCACCATTCAGAGGAGGAGGTGGCCATCTCCATTTGACATGTCAGAGAGCATTTGGGGAGGAGATGGCACCAGAACTGGGTGGGCAAAGTAGGGGTGAGGGCTTTCAGGACATCATTCTTTCAGGGGATACATCATGACTGGAGGGATGGCTGGAGTGTCCTGGGTCTGGGAGTGGGACCAGTGAGTGGGGAGCTAGGTCAGCTCTTGGAGAGCCTTGCCCTGTGTGTCTGTGATCTTTGTCTTTGCCCTGGTGACTGGAGCTGGGAGAGAACATGAAGCAGCTGGGAAGCCACAATTCTACTTGTACCTTAGAAAGATCCCTTGATAGCAGGGATGGGGGTGATGCTGGAAACGAAGAAGTGGAGAGGCTTGTCTGGGTGGGAGGGATCGCCTTTCTGGGTTAAGGACATCATAGAGGTGATGGAAGAAGGTGCCAGAGTTCACGAGCTGATATGGATGCATTCATGGAAAAAGAGGAGGCATAGCAATAAGCTGTAAAGCCAGTGAGGTGAGCTAATTGGGAGAAAGAGAGGTAGGTGAAATTCCAACAATGCATTCATGAAGAGGACAATAGCCCCAATCAGGAACATAGACGCAGGTGTACTTTCTGAGAATCTGACATAATCTAATAGACTTGGACAGCTGGGAGGGAAGGTGGCAGGTGGAAAAGCAGGATGTCTGTGACTGACTGCAGACACTGAGATTAGCCCTGCTTGGGGGCCTTGGGTGTCAGGTGGAGATCATGGCATTAGTGCTCTTGACCTTCAGGGACTTTCGGACACCACTGAGAATGGCAAAGTCTCCACGAGATAACTCAAAGGACTCTGAATATTGGAAGGCCCTGACTACGGTTATCTCCTCCTCCAAGCAGAACCTCTGGGATGCTCTCTACACAGCCTTGGAGAAATACCAGTAAGTGTGTATGTCATAACCCAGAAGGAGGAGGGAGCAGGGCAGGCCTGTGGGGGAAGACACTGCTCTGAACAGCCACACTCCAGGTCATACACAGTCTTGAAGGGAAAAGCTGTTTGTGTGTGTATGGGAGTGGGGGGCATTGGTTGGTCCGTTTCTATTCTATCACTTGCCTGGGTGGAAGGCGAGGCTTCTGGAGTCTTCCTCTGCATCCAGCCAGAACAGACACAGAGGTTCTGGTTCTCACTTGGTAAAGGACTCAGTGGGCCTCTAACCTGTTTTCCCACCCAAAGCCTCGTCCTGACCCAGAGAGCCAAGCTGCTGATGGAAAACAATTCTCTGGAGCAGCAGAACTCTGAGCTGCAGTTGCTGCTGCAGCAGTATCTCCACTCCAAGGTAGGTGGGCAGGAGGGTGGGCGGCAGCTGAAGGAGCCACGAGGAGCCCTTCCCAGGGACCAGGGGGTTTAGATGGGACACCAAGCAACAGTAGCACCTCAGGTGGAGACAATGACAAAGCAGTGGGGATTGGCAACCAGGTTGTGACCGCACCTCTTTGATGCTTGTGGTTTTGATACAGCCTGTTGAGACCATGTTTTTAAAGTAGTGCCAAAGCCAGCTTCCCAGCTTAGAGTCCTCATATGCATTTTTTCTTCATTTCTAACAACCCATTGTGAGGGACATAGGCAGAAACTGCCCTTCCCACTTGATGAAAGGCAGCAAAACCTGGAGTCTCAGGGAGGTACCCAGAGCCCAGGGCCGTTTCCACTGTGCTAGTTCAGCTTCCTCAGCCTGTGATGTGACTGGGGGTGTCCTCATGGGGAGAGGAATCTGTGTGGGGCAGATGTGCTCTGCCCAGCTTTGTGCCTTCTCCAGCAATAGTCATGGCAGTCTCCCTTTGGCCTGGCTAGAGGAGAAACAAAAACGTTCTTCTATAGTAGTCATGCTCTCTCTTCTGACCTTTGCACAGTGCTGAGCCTGTGCTCAGCCCGGAATCCAAGCACAGGGAATGCAAGCCCCCGGGCTAGTCTCAGGTCCCAGGCTGTACCTGAAAGGCTGATGGTGTGAGCCTTGGCTTCATGATGGCCTCTTGGCTTGTGACAGGACTCAGACATTTGGGGACCATATGGCCCTAGCTTCCACAGACAAGAGGGTAGGGAGGAGGGGAGGGGGAGGGTGCAATGGCGAGTAGAGGGGAGGTGGGTTTAAAGGTGTGGGTGGGGGCAGGTGAGGAACGTTCTGTGAGTGCTTTAGCTTTGAGAGGAAGTGCTCGCAGGGATTTGGAGACTCAGAGAGAGCTAGCCTAGGCACCTAACCCTCAGAGACCAAGAAGAAGGGCCTGGGGGAAGGGAATGACCTTCACTTTCTTTTCCAGATAAACTCTGAACTTCAGATTCCTCCGACTCATGTGTTCCGGGTACCCACAAAATAGAGGCGGACCTCAAAGGGCTGATGTGCCCTAGCTGGCACTGGGGCTGGTGCCAGAGCTGGCACTTATTGTCTGTTGACCTGGGCCCACTCTAGGTTTTCCAGAGCTGTCTTGTGGGCCTGTCAAAATAAGTCAACAAGAGGCTCACCTGTTTCCTGTAGTTCTCATTAAAGTCTTTTGAAAAACGTGGCTGAATTTCTTTAAAGAGGCCAGGTCTGATGTGTGTGTCATGAGGGAACTTTGTCCCTGGGCTCAGGTCCTGGTGTGTGACCAGACCGAGGCCAGTGGCATGGGGCATCTTCTTGCTTCTAGGGGCAGCTGGTTTCTTTGGGTGGAGGCTGGAGCTCTGAGGCCCTTATGGGGTCATGAGCTTTCAGATTGTCCCCAGGCCTGAGGAACATTTTCTGTGCTTCTGGGGCCCTCGGTGCATCCTGGTGTGCTTTCTGGGCTGGGGGAAGCTCCTCCTGTGGGCAGCCCGAGCAGGCACCCTGTTTCTGAGGCTCATCTTGATCCATGGGCCACAAGAGGCCACCATAAGGGAAGAGTTACCAACCCAGGATGTCCCCTGACCTGTGCCACACTATGGTGGCTTTCCCCTCACTGTACCAACAGACTTGTCAGCTCAGTGTTCGATTTATTTTATTAAGAGAATAATCACACTCAGGAAAGGGCAAACAGCCAGGAGAAACCCAGTTGCTGGCAGGGGCAGCACTTTAAGTGCAAACCCCTGGCAGCAGCTGCTGGACAGGGCAGGACTGCCTCTAGGGTGGGGCTGTGGGGACATGGGCTCAGCTCAGTGCTCCTATTTGGGTTTGTGAGCACCGCCTGGGCAGAGGGGCCTGGGAAGTGGTAGGAACCCATGGGCCTGGGTTGGGCACCTGTAGACAGGCGTCTGCCTGGGGAGGGGCAGGAGCCAAGTGGAGTGTGGGCGGACGCAGCAGCTGTCCTGGGGCTTTTGGGCAGGACTGGTGGTGTAGGCTGTGCTCACAGGACAGGGTGGCCGAACTCTTGCTCCTTCGTTCTTTGTGGAGCCCTGGGACTGGCCCGTATTCCTTGGTTAATCTCATTAAAATTTTAATCCTGGGCTCAGAAACTCCAGGGGAGGATTTGGGGTGGCTTCCTCTGGAGCAAGGCTTAAAGGAGGGTGGGACCTTAGCAGGTGGGGCAAGAGGGACCTGCTCCAGGTCTCCACCTTTTCTCATGCTCCCCAGCCCCCAGGCGGGATCTGAGGGCTGGGCGAGCAGCAGTCTGGGCAGTGTGGATGGCAGCCTGTGGGCAGCAGGCAGGGCCCAGCCCAAGGCTCAAAGAGTGGACTTGGGGCTCCTCAGGCTCCCCAGGGAGGGTGGGAAAGAGTCCAGGCTGCAGGAAAGGAAAAGGCAGCAGGCCCTGGAGAGGTGCTGGAGGGAAAGAGCAGAGCCTCACGCCCCCAGGAGCTTCTTGACCATGTAGCCGGGGAGGCTGTAGAGGAAGAGGGCCAGCATCAGCAGCCCCAGCAGCGCCAACACTATCTTGATGATAAGCCACTTGTACCGGGTGCAGATGAGGTACTTGATGGACTTGAGCGGGTTGAGGAACCAGACGAAGGCCGTGTCGGGCCGGCTGGGGGCAGAGCGGGGGAGGAGCTGGTTAGGCAGCGGCACAAGTTGCCCCCACAGGGTACCCATCCCTCTTCCCTTCCAGACCCAAGAGGCCCTGAGTCAGACTCAACCCCACAGACTCAGCAGTGGGCATGGCTGATTTCTAAGCACCAGCTCTGCTGCTTGCAGAGCCTGCTCCTCCTCGCGGGACCTCTTGTGCTCCTTCCAAAGCCTAGAGGGAGCTCTGTGGCAGGGGGCAGCCGCCTGGCCTCGGCCTTAACATTTGGAGCAAGGGCAGCCCTGTGGCAGCAGCCCGGGCACTGCAGGCCTGTGCTCAGCTGTTCATCCTGTAGGGCTCGGTTGTCCCATGTTCTCAGGGGGCCAGTGCTGTGCTACCTCTTCCTTCATGATGAGCACAAACTTATGTCCCACCAGGCCTGGCCAAGCAGGGCACGCTCCCCTCACCCACTTGCTCTATCTTCTCGGCTCTGCATTCTGTGGAAAAGCAGCGCTCTAGCTAAGAGGCTCGCTGAGCTTCACCAGCTAAGGTTTGTGTTACAAAAACAACAGCTTTCATAAGAGGCCCAGATGGAAAATTAAAGGACCGAGTGCTTTTGCAAGCTACTGCCCACCACCTCCCAGAGGACGTGGGCTACACCCCAAAGTGAGCTCAGGATAACTGGGACAACAAAGCAGGGACTTGGGCACAGGGCGCCTAGTTTTGAATCCAGCTATGGCCGGCACTTTACAGTTAGGGTCGTAGCTGATTCCTGGAGGTGGTGAGATGGGGAAGTGAGGGTATGTGTGAAGCTCCGAGCCCATGAGGTGGTGCTGGGCGTTAGCTGTGGAGGGTCTGAATGGGACGGAACTGAGATTCCCAAGAGCAGATTCAGCACCGCACAGGGACATCTGGGATGGGAGGAATCATTTCAGGTTCTTGCTGGTGAATCCCAGCCAAAGGTTTCCCTTTTCCCCGTCACTGTCTCAATTTCCTCCTGCCAATGAAATTGGAGTTCAGTCTGCGAGGAATATAGCTGGGACAGGAGGTGCTGTGGTGTGAAAAGCACTGGATTGGCAGTTTGGACACCTTGGCTGGAGCCTCACCCAGCTCTGCCCTAATTTACTGGGTAACCTTGAGTGGGCTGCTTTACCTCTCTGGTCTAACATATAAAAATGTAAAATAGCCACTTCTAAATCTGAGGGTATAATTCTGTTTTGAAAGCTTGAATGCTGCTATGTATGTGTGGGCTTGTGCATGTACTTGTGCGTTTAAGCATGCATGTGTGTACTGGGGGTGTCCATGTGTGCTGCTGTGTGCTTCCGTGGTGTGTTCCATGTGACAGCAGCCCTTGGTCCAGAGGCAGAGGGGAGAAGTACCAGACCCAGGAGGCTGTGGGGTTCAGGCCCCAAGGATCTTCTTGGCCAGGTAGCCAGGCACAGAGTAGAGAAACAGGGCGAGCAGGAGAAGCAGCAGCAGGAGCAGCAGCAGTTTGAGGAGCAGCCAGCGATAGGTGTGCCACAGGAAGTAGCGGGCAGACTTGAGAGGGTTCAAGAACCAGATGAAGCTTGTATCGGGCCGGCTGGAGCATCAGGAAGAAAGGACGGGGGAGCTGGGGCTGGGCATGGTGAGGGGCCCCTGCTGAGGGGAAAGCCCACCTGGGCAGAGTATATGAGTTCTGGGACCATCAAGGCTGGGTCGAGGCCCAACACCACCACTGGAGCTGCTTGCTTTTGGCAAAATCCAGGAAGAATCTATACCTCTGTGGCTGGGGAGAGGAACTACTTCCTGGAACCCATCCTTTGGTTCAGAGGGAGGTGTGGATTCAGGAGTGAAGGAAGAGGCTCCCCCACAGTGAGGCTGTGACCCAGGAAGGAACAGAGGCTGCCTGAGGAGTGGGGGCAAGAAGACTGGAAGGTTCTGCTCCCTCCTTCCTGTTCTGTGCCCTAAAACCAGTGCAGCTGGGGGTCCAGGCAGGCAGGCACTCACTTGGGTTTCTCTAGGGGGTCAGGTTCGTTGCGGGCCAGGCCCACTGGGTTCTTCTCAGCCTCCTCTGCTGTCAGCAAATGGAGCTCAGCTTCCACTTTGCCCTGCAGAGAAGAACAGAAAGGTCCCAGTGCCTGGTCACCCCAGCCTGGCCCAGCCTTGCACACACCCGAGCAGGAGGTGGTGCTCACCGTGAGCTCAAACTCGTCATTCTCATTGCGGGCCAGGAGTGGCCACCAGCCTTTGACTCGCTTCTGCTTGAAGATGGAAACCAAGGGCACGTCCACCTCCCCGGTGGCCATCTCCATGGTGCACTGCTTGGCTGTCTTTGCACCCCGTGGGAACCGATTCAGGTCCAGCTCGATGGCCCCTGTGGCAATCTCAGAGTCAGCTCTGGGCAGGCATGATGGGGGAAGGGGGTTTGTCCCCATATTTTGCTCAGGCCCGTTTTCAGCCTGGTGGGTATCTCCTGGTGTCTGCCACCCACACCCCCGCTGGGCATCCACTCTGTCACAGTCCTGCCAATCTCACCAGTTACAGATACAGATTAGAATTTGGGGGGGCAGGAACCTTGCTTTACAGAGGCCCAGAGAAGTCTCCTGACTCCCTTAGGGAGACCTGCTAATCCCTCCATTAGCAGTTATTGCCTGCTCTGATGTATCCAAAGTACTTCATTTGCCTTGGTAATGACACTGGGGATACCTGCTCCATGTGTGATTAGGTGGATTCTTGGGGGGCAGGAATCTTGTCTGATAGCTCTGGCTCTCATGGACCACATAAGGGTGGCACTCCCCATGGTGGGTTCACCTGCCCCTAACTCTCCCACCTCTGCCCCTCTGTTCTGGGTGCTAGGCCCCGCCCTGCTCTGCACCCAGGAAGTCGTCAGCTGAGAAGTGGTCAGCATCCCAGATCTGCAGGGTGAGCCGTGCGGGGATCTTGTACTCAGTCTCATCCCAGGAGAACATGGACTCCTTCTTGGAGATGACGATTTTTTCCTCAGCTGCCAGATAGTCAAAGGGGAACAGGTAGCGCCAGTTGAAGTTGCCCTCACCAGTGAGGGAGTGATAATGGACATCCGTGTCCTGCTTGTCCTCCTGCTGGCCCTTGAGCCACCTGCCAGGAACCACATACTCTAGACCTGTGGCCACACTCTGGGAACCTCACCCCACCCCACAGTCCCCTTTTATTCTTGCTCAGGAAGGTGGGCTTGCCCAGCTCAGCCCCCCTGGCACAGGTCCTCTCACCCACCCACGGACAAAAATGTCACTGGACTTCTCGCCAGTGAAGAAGTCATCATCCTCCAGGACCACCTCGTCTGTGTTCCACACGATGACTCGCAGCTCATACCTGCACAGGGAGGAGGGCCGATTAGCAGCCTGGGGTGAGCGTCATCCCAGGGTCTGGCGGTTGGACAAAGTGGGGGCTGGAGATGAGACAGCGAGAGAAGCCCTGGGGACTTGGGTTGGCATATGGACCAGAGAGCAGATAGGGGCCAGAGGGAGGCCTCTGTCTTGTGGGGCCCACGTGAGCCAGACCATCAGCCAGCACATGCTGCATCTGCCCAGGGAAAGGCCAGTCAGGCTGGAACACACTCCTGGACAGGGTGGCTCAGGACAGAGACGGGCAAAGAGGAGAGTGGGGTGGCTGAAGTGAGGCTGGAGGGTCAGGAGCGACGCTGTGACTGCTGAGATCAAAGCTTTACCAGTTTTAAGAGAAGTTTGCATTTAAGCCCAAAAGCCTGCAATGGAAACCCACAGACTCTAGTTTTATGTTCTTGTCCCTACAGAGGAATTTCCCCCTGAAGTTTAATTGTAATTGTAAATGAGGTAGTTATATTTCAAGAGTGAGGCTGAGTCATCCACTAAAAATGGATGAGAATGTGGAGCTGCAGGAACACTGAGGACTGCAGTCCAGGGTCGACCTGTTGGGTTGGATTGCCCCCTTGTGGTAGAACATGGAATAGCATGTCCATGGCCTCAGGCTTGGAGGATATTTCTAGTATAATCAGTTGCATAATTTGCTGGGGCCGGTGCAGAATGGAAATGCAGGCCCTTTGCTAAAAAAATCGTGAATCGTGAATCACTGGGGTCGTGGCTCACTGGTAGAGCGCTTGCCTAGCGTGTGTGAGGCACTGGGTTTGATTCTCAGCACCACATATAAATAAATAAGTAAAAAATAAAGATCCATCGACAACTAATAAAAATATTTTTAAAAAAATCATCAAGAAATCCAGATGGAAACCTTGGACATGTAAAGAGGAATAGGAGCCCCTGAGCATGGGGCTCTGTACAGCTTCATATAACCAAGAAGTTGACCTGAATCCAGGCCACTGAGGGTGTCAGAAGTGGGCCATGGCTCCGCCCTGCCACCTTATAAAGGAGCAAATTGAGGACCAAGGTGGCACAGCGACCTGGCCAGCATCTGCTAGGAGAGGCAGGCAGCTTGGCCTCTGACTCAGAGCTTTCTCCATGTCACTTCCTCCTGCCTCTTTGGACTTCAAAGGAGATGCGACTGAACCTGACTACAAGGCACACAGTAGGCCCTGGGGGTCTGCTTCCTGTACATGTGTGTGCACATGCGGGCATGCATGCAGGTGCCGCGGGAGTGCTGTGTGTGCATGAGGTGGGCGAGCAGGAGGGTGTCTACAAGTGGACTCATCTTTGCAAGGATAGGTGTATGCTGGGGTGCTGGGGTGTGGCTCATCTCCCTGGCTCATGGCAGAGTAGAGAGTGTTCCCCTGTCCCAACAAATAGGGACCTACCCAGAGCAGGCCCCACAACTCATGGGTCAGTCTTCTTATCCCTCAGGAGGTCTGGCCATACTTGAGGCCCAGGGAACAGGGGCTGACCAAGGCCATCTGGGTCTGGGTCTATTACCGGAAGTACTGGTCACAGTGGGAAGGAGGGAAGGTAGTAGTTCAGGCTCCAGGAAGCTCACTTCTTGGGCTTCCTGGGGGAGATGTCCAGAGGCGTCCCAGGGGCCGGCATGTCCATGGGGAACATATCCACCCACAGCTCCAGGCGGCCCTGAGGAAGAGAAGGTCATGGTAGATGTCTCAGGGACTTGTCCCTCTGTCTGGGAAGGACAGTTTCCTCACCCTCCCAGCCCATGTTCTCTCATCAATTTCCATCTTTGGATGCCAGGAATTCCTATGATGTCACTAATAACCAATCACAGCTTCTGAGGGAGACAAGTCTGGTCTTCACTTGCTGATGTAATCCTCATTCAGAGCAAAGACACTTGCCATGCAAGCTGGCCTTGGTGGGCAGGTACCTGCCAGGTTTCTGGGAGTCAGCGAATAGCATGAGGTCCTTTTTCTACCTCCATGTACCCATATTGATATTCACTGAACCCAAATACCCAGGAACCCCCGATTCTGGCTAGGAAAGCATCACCTGCTCTATTCCTGGCTTGTCAGGGTTCAGCAGTGGCCTGGTCTCCACGTGTTCTGGCACCAGGCGGCAACCCACACGGGGGATGTCCTCCCAATGCCTCAGGGCAGACAGGGCCACATGCTCATCCGTGGGCTTCCTCTGACCTGTGGGTATCAGTGGATCAACTGCACACACGGCCTCCCTAGAACCAAGGTACCTGTGCTATGGCTGGGGACTTGGGGCATAAATCCCTGAGCCATTCCCTGTCCACCCAGCTCCATTTTACTGTTAGGGAAACTGAGGCACAGAGGTGACTTGCCCAAGATCTCAGCTACTCCATAGGACCCAGAAAGGTCTGTGTCCTTGGTGTCCCGTTTGGGGAAGTTGACCAGACAATCCTGCTGGACTATGGGAGGGAGCAGAGGGGAGAAGCTGCCTCTGCCCCAGCACCTGAAGGCGAGGCCTACATTCCCCAGCACAGTTACCTCCTGATTTTCTGGGAGGTGCCTCATGGGAGAGGAGTGAGGACAGCCCAGGGCTTGGAGCCAGAGGCATCTGTGCGTGTGTCCTCATGCCTCGTGACCTTGGGCAAGTCATACCCTCTGTAGGGTCTCAGTTTGCTTATCTGCAGAATGGGTACAACCTCCCTGGAGAGGGGCCAGGAGTGTGGTCCGGGGCCTGTTACCGTTCTCATCCTCGATCTCAGAGGGCCCAGTGAAGACACGGTTGGCCACCTTCACTCTCCCAGGAGGCCCAAAGTGGGGACCATCTACTTTGCCGTCTTTACAGAGGCGGGTCAGGATCTGGCTGGGCTTCATGGGGTCCCTCCAGATATTGTAGCCATGTCTGTGGGAGGGGACACACAAGCTTGGGGAACTCTGACTGGGACTAGGCCATCCCCAGGTAGCAACTGGTTCCTGCCAGTTCTTTACCATGGATTGTTGTCATGGCAACAGGTGGAGGACTCCAGGCCTTCCAAGATGCCATGGCTTCTGAAGCCTGACCCCGCCCACCTCAGATTGGCCACATGTTCAGGGTTCCCCAAGCACTGCCCCACTATGCCCACTCTTCTGGAACCTCAATGACTCCCATGAAGAAACTGGTAACCAGAGAGGGTAAGGGGCTTGACTAGGGTCACACAGTCTTTAACAGTCAAAGGCTGATTCAGATCCCCAGAGGACTCTCTCTCCTTTGCTACCTCACCCCCTGCCCTAGACCACTCTTTTCTCCTTGTCCTGACTTCTCTGTCCTGGAATCCCCTGGCCCTCTCCTTGCCTTGGAATCTGTAGACCTGACCCCTGAGGCTGTGCCTAGATCCTTTATGGGAGAAGTGGTCATTCCCAAATCACCACCTCTGAGTCTTGTTTTAGGGTCAAGTGCAGCAGGCCTGCCTGCCCCAGCACCCCGCCCTGCCCCTCGCACGTGGAGTAGGTGTGGGCAATCCCGCAGGTGGCGCGGTGCTTGCTGTAGAAGCGGTTCTCCAGGTCGATCTTGGTTTCCCCGATGAGGTCATCAGTGCCCACGAGATCCCAGTCGTACACGGCCACGGTCAGCATGGATTCCATCGGGAAGGAGGCCTCGATGTCGAAGGACCTGGCAGGTGCAGGTGAGAAGCGTGGAAGGCTGGGCTGCAGCAGGGGCTGGGCTGGGCAGCCAGACCAGGACCACGCACGAGGCGCCTTACTTGCCAAAGACGGGGTTCAGCTGCTTGGAGATGTAGTTCTCCTTGTCGCGGATGTCAGTCTTGCCCAGCCGGATGGCAATGTAGGGGTCAGCTTTGCCATTGATGTCAGCAGGGTGCAGGTCCGTGGCCTGGGGTGGGGAGGGTGCTGCCTGAGGAGGCTCCTGAGTGCCTCTGCCCTGCTCCCTGAGAGTCCCATGATGAGGAAGGCCGGGCAGGAGCACTGGACCAGTCGGGAGATGCGCTGTGTGGCCCTCGGCAAGTTGCTGCCTTGGGGCCTTGACTTCTTCTTGTAGAAAAGACAAAGTCTAGACCAGATGATCCCCCAGGTGCCTCTCAGCTCAAACTATCAGTCTACAGCTGCTTCGATTCCTCCTGGGCAGGAGGACTTGCAGGGAGTGGGACTATAAAGGGAGTCTCACCCGGACCACGTAGACTCGGACCAGCACGTTGATGGGGTCATTACTCGGGATGCCCTGGAACATGCCGTAGGTGGGATCATAACCAGCTTCCCTGGAAACATCCTCTGGGAGTGGCACTTTGTACACACAGAGGGAGCCCTGAGGAGAGGCAAGGGGGCCCAGGTCCAGGGTTGGCCTGGATGTAGGCAGGGGTCTCTTTCAAAACAACCAGCAGCTACTTGCTGTGGGAGGCTCTGAAGCTGCTGGATTGGGGGATGGTCAGGAGTTCTGGAAGGAGTGGCCAGGGCAGTGGTGAGGCTACCAGGGAGAACCTGAGGAGGTGGGAGGCTCAAGGGCTGGGCCTGCTCCTCGCTGACCTTGAACCGACCCACGATGCGCTCTTCTTCCGTGGAGCCATCCTCGTCATCCCCTGTCTTGCCCCGCAGCAGGTTGAACGTATGCAGCCAGTCCTCGAAGTTATCGAACTCTGACTCCAGCTCCTTGGGGTACACCTGGGCCCAGGCCAGACCATCAGGGCCTGACGCCTGTCCACCGGCTCTTGTCCTTTCCCATCTGCTGCCTCCCTGCTGCACCCTGGCAGGGTGGGCTCCCAGACCCTCACCTTTAGCTCATCAATCTTGGGTTTCTTTTTCTCAGGTGCCTCAAACCCCTGGCCGGGGCTGGGGCCCTGGGTTCTCTTCTTCCTCTCCTCCTTTGGGACCCTTGCCTTCTCCTTGCCCCTCACGGGCCCCTTTAGGCCTGGCAGGAAGCAGAAAGGAGATCCCAGTCAGCTTAGGGGGAGGCGGGGCAGAAATAATTAGAGCAGGAAGGCCTGCGCTGGAGAACCAGCTTCGCTACTCCTTCTCTTTCTTTATTTAATTTTTTAAGTCTCATTGTGCTCAACTGTGAAATGCAGACACTGTATTCCCAGGCCTGAGAATACAGACTATGGTCATGCCGTTTGGCAGAGTGGGGCTGGGAAGGAGGCTGGGTCTGGGGTCAGAGGCCTCCTGTCCGGTGGCCCTGGGCTGCCTCCATTCCCCTCCAGCTGCACTCAACCTGCCCACAGTATCCACAAGGCGCCTCCTACTGGCATTTTCCAAACTGCATCCAGTGGAACTTGAAGCACAGGGGCTGTTGGTACGCTTTAGAAGAAAGGGCATTGTGGTAGAATCAGTTGGAGAAGCTTTTATACAGTATCTTCCTTTTAGAGAATTATAGTGTTTGCATATTAAAGGCTCTGAGAAGTCCCACACCAAAGGAACATGTTTAAACCAGCCTTTCCTGAACCGATTTGACCACAGAACCCTCTTTTCCCTTCAGAATCGCCATCCATATTGTTCTATGGAAACAGATCTGGAAAATGCTGGTTGGGGTGAGCTGTGAAGTTCCTTCCAGCTCCGATACTCTGTGGCTTTAAATATCTGCCCATCACTGTCATTGCTGAACCAGTCAGAGTAAAAACTACTCCAGATAAGGGGCTCTCCTACTCTCTGGCACCCTGGGACTCCCAGTGATGTCCGCCCCACGCTAAGTGGCTGTGAGGGCCTGCTGGAGGGGGAAGGGCCTGCTGGTGAGTCAGGCAGGGGAGCTGGCCTGGCCGGGGATGGGGAGGCACAGGCCAGGGGCCAGGGCTCACCCTCTGTGTTGTCCAGCTCCTCCTTCTCCTCCAAGTCACCTCCTGAGGCTTCTTGTTGTCGAAGTTGCTGCCAAAAGATGGAGCGACTCCCTTGCCTCCCCAGGCCTCGACTGGGCTTTGCTGTCACATGGTACTCTAAGGTACACATGTCCCTTCTGCCCAGTGACTGGGGCTCCTCAGGGCAGGAGGCATTTTATCTTTGGGCTCCCATGGTGTCTGGATTATCAGAGACTCCAGAGATGTTTGTGGAATAATTAAATGAGGACAAGAGGAAACCAAGCCAGAGGAGGCAGACTGGACCACCAGCTCAGAAACGGTGAGTTCCAAGGGGAACTCCAAGATGGAGGGCAGGAGGAGCCAGCTCTCCTCCCAGGGAAGGGAGCTGGGCAGGCCCCCAGCTATGCCAAAGTCTCACCTCCTTCATGGTGTCAATGGAGGCGAAGTACTTGGACCACCAGTCCAGCATGCTCTCATCTGGCTCCTCTTCCTCTGGCTCTTCCGTGGTGCCTTTCTTCTTTTTCTTCTTCTTCTCCTTCTCCTCTTCAGCCTGAGGGTTGGCTAGGTCTACAGGCCTGTGGGCTCCCCTGCTCCCTGCTCTGTCCCAGAACCTTGGATGACCCAGAGGGTTCCCTCCCAATCTGGCCATCTGCTCTCGAAAAGCCCTCGCCCCCATGTTGCTCTATGGGGCCGCCTATGTCAAAGAGACAAGGCTGAATTTTGTAGGGGAGGATGCCACAGCGCTGTGAGGACCATGACTTGCCAATGTGAGCCACTGGGCAAGGCAGTAATTGGCACTCAGCGGAGGGCTCAGGCCCTGAGGCAGGGCCCTCTGGCCTGACAGCTGACACTAGCGTAGGTCCTTTTGCCCCAGGGCACCTGCATGTCCCCCCACACTCACCACATCCACCTTGATGATGGCATCAGAAGTCTGCCAGAGGGGAACCAAGGAGACAGGACAGGATTAGCCACTGGGGCCTGATGGGGCAGGCAGCAGCCCACCCCAGGAAGTGTGGAGGACAGGGAGAGATGGGAGCCCAGAGGGTACATGCAGGAATGGACGCTCACAGTGTGCTGTGAGCTCTGTGTCCCCAAGAGCACGGTGCTTGGTGAGTCTGCTGGGGCCTGCTTGGAGGATTTCCTCAGGCCCTCTAGGACGCAGGCTCTCTGCCCTGGCTTCATGCTAGATCAGCTGGGAGACTTTCACAAATGACCAATGTGGGCACTATCAAGTCTGCACAGTGGCAAGGGACACCAGTAATTCAAAACTGGCTGCATCCTAAAGCCAAGAGGCATAAGGAGCTTTCACCTGGAATCATTCTCCAATCCAGGCCTGCAGGGTGTTTTGGAAATGGCTCAGAGGGAAAACTGGGCTCCTGAAAGGAGGAACATGGGTGCTTTCACAAGGAATCCACTGCCTAGGGTGTCTTTTGCTGGAGTACAAATGACTGCAGGTTATCACCTCAAACTACTAATGCTCTGTCTCTTGCACGCGCACGCATACACACCATACCCACACACATGCAGCCACGCGCACACATGCCAGGACAGGGTTAGGGTGGAGTTGTCTGTGCATGCAGTCGGGTTGTCTCTTGACAACCACACTCCTCACTGGAAGAGGAGTGACCTAAAGCTGTTCTCTCAGGGTGGAGCAGCCTGGCTCATGTGATGTGTCACGTGTGTTCAAGGCTAGCCTGGGGCTGCCTTACCGCATCCAGCTTCACCATGGTCTCCAGTTTCTTGATGGGCACTTCTGGTTCCATGCTCACCACAACCTCCCCTGTGGGGCAAGAGAAGGGTCCCCCATTGCACAGCACACAGCCCTGGAGAAGCCCGACTGGACAGGGAGACAGACAGACAGAGGTGCAGGAAGAACAGTGAGAGTTAGGGAGGCCGATGAACAGGTGCCTGAGACTGATTCTGGAACTCTGTGGCGGGGAGGAGGGACAAGGTCATTGAAGGAGCAAAGATGAAAATAAAGAGGGAGAAAGTGAGCCAGAAAGAAGGGCGAGCCCCTGGAGGTCCCGCAGCAGAGCAGAGGCTGGACCAGGAAGGAGGGCCCAGGTCTTTTCCACCCAGTGGAGGAGGACATCTGCTTTCAGGCCCTCAGGGGGCTCTTCCAGTGCTGGCCTACTCTGTTTCCAGAGTGAGGGGCAGCCCTGGGCAGGCTTCCTTGGCCTCCAGGACAGGGCCTGCCTTCCTGCCCTCCCACAGCACTATGGGATGTCCCCTGGAGAAACACTGGTGGCTGCTTGCACTGGGCTGTGAGCAGCAGCCCCTTCTGGGGACTGAGCCAGGCTTCAGGTTCAGATGCAGCCATACCTGTGGTATTCCAGTTGGGGGCCGAGTGGTCTGGGGGCCGGTAGATGAAGCGCCGCAGGGAGCTGACAGCGTGGGAGCCCACCAGTGTGTAGCGGCCGAAGGCGCGACAGTCCACCACGCGGATGTTCAGGGGCGGGTGTAGAAGCTCATTCTCTGGGAGGTCCTGGGGGTTTTGGTGACAGGAAACTTGAACTTCAGAGAAGTGGGCAGAGGAACCCAACCGTGTCGAGCCACACTGGCCAACTCCTGCTCTGCCCACCTTTGCCTGGGCCTGTGCTTACCACTTCAAACCACTTGACCAGGGTGTTGAAGTTGGGGTTCTTCTTGTAATTGTGGATCAGGGATGACTGCACCCCCTTCCCTGCACACTCGATGTCCACCCGTGGTCGGTCCACCTGGGCCAGGTTCACCCGTTTCAGGTCCCGAAGGCCCCAGAACAGCACCTGGGAGAGGGTTGGGGAGGAGCGCTGCTCAGTCCAGGCCACCAGCAGTGGGTGGTGGCATCTCCTGAGAAGGAACCCGGCAGCAGGTGGGCAGAGGACAGATTTCAGCAGGCAGGGACCGTGCCAGGACAACTGATGAGGTGGGTGTCATCAAGGGACTGAGGTAGGGGCTTCACAGTGAAGGCATGGAGGGGTCAAAGGTGGAGCAGACAGGAGTGCTGGGCCCTGAACACCCTGGTGTGACTCAGTCAGAAGAGGGCAGGCACTGGCCTGGGGTGGGAGCCTGGGTCTGCCGCTGGCTCCTGGGAATGACCCTGGGCAAGTCACTTCCCCTCTTGGGCCCTTAGTCTCCTTATCTGAAAAGGAGGAGTAGGTTGAGGGCACCAGGGTTTGCCGCCCGCAGAGGAACATGCACCTTCTCAAGGTGGGGAATGAGAGGGAGCATGGAAGCCAGGTGGAAGACAGGGAGGGACAGGAAGGGACAGGGAGGGACAAGGAGGGTCCACAGGGGCCCCGCGCACCTCCACTCGGTACTTGCTGAGCACAGGCCGGATGCCCATAGGCACGGGCATGATGGGCCCTCGGTCCACATCCACCGGGCCATTGATGGGGGGCAGGTCAGCCTTTCCTGCTGGCCCAATCTAAGGAATAGGGGTCATGGGTCACATGCTGGGGAGTCCAGGGAGAGGAGTTTTTTCCCCCATGAGTTGTTTGCTGGGAGATCAGAGGAGACAAGGAAGGCCAAATGGGCCCACGCCCCGAGCACCACACCCCCTGCTTTGGTCCCACTGGCTCACAGCAGCATGGGGAGAGGAGAAGCCCCAGACAGTGCCCTATCCCTTGCGACCCACCTGCAGTAGCTCAAAGGCAGCCAGTAGGTCTCCGGCTGTGGCGTTGCCTCGGTAGATCTGGTAGTACTCAAGTTGGGGCGGGAAGCGGGGTGGGCAGTACGCCTCATCTGCCATCTTCACCAGGGGCTTGGCGAAGGTCCGGCCCATGAAGTCGGCTTTGCCCTGACACCACAAACAACCCGGGTGGCCTCTTGCACTTGTGTTCACACTTGTCATCTCATTGGGTCCTTACCACTGCCCATGCATTGGTGTAAAATGCAAGTGTGATCACCCACTTTACAGATGGGGAAAATCAAGTCTCAGGGACAACCAAAGGCTTGTTCAGGGCCAGGTAGTGAATGACAGATGCAGGGCTCCGGATCAGAAATAAGGTCCTCCTATTCTAGTTCAGAGCTCTCTGGGGACATCTCAAAGTCATTTATAGGAAGAATTGGTGGCTTCCCAATTCTTGGGGGTTATCCCAATTCTTTACTCCTCACTCCAGATCCCCCCTCCCCTGCCATGGAAAGCTATAAGGTTGTTTCAGACTGATAGGTATGGGCAGGGGTCAAGGGCCCCTGGGGTGACAGTGGAACTTTCTGGCTCATCTCCTGAGAATGCTGGACTCTGTATATCTGTGCCAGGAGTGAGGACGCCCTGGCTTGACTCCTGAGATCCCAGAGGCTCAGTATTGGGAAAGGTCAGGCTGCAGGGGGTGGGCAGGAGACACCTGGTGGGACTGGTCAGCAGTCTGGATACCCAGCTTCCCAGCCAGCACCAGCCGAAGAGGAAGTGGGGAGGAGGCTAGCAGGTTGAGTACAGGGAACAAGGGGGGAGGTGTGGTGCTGCTGGGGTCCCTGGTGCCAGCATCCACTCATACCATGCTGTCCTGGTCATAGATTTCAATGACAATGATGGGGGGGTCATCCCGCAACTCATGAGCTTCTCCATACAGCTCCAGGTTGTCAAACACCAGCATCTGATCCCAGGTGGGACACAGTGTCTCATTCAGCACCTGCAGCATGGGGTGGGAGACAGGGAACAGGAAATGGTGAGTGGCAGATACCATTCCTAGTCAGGGATTCTAGGGAAGCCAGGAGCAGGAATGTCAGGTCCCCTGACTTTTTCAGAAATCTTAAAATCAAGGTGAATATGAGGTCTGTTTCCAGAGCCCTGACAAAGTCTTCCGGTCTTCTCTCTCTTGTGGATGCAACCTTAATCAAAGTTGCAGTCCTTGCCTGTGTGAACTGGGCCTGCAGGTCTAAGGAGCAGACCTGCTTTCTGGGCCCTCTGGGCTCTCAGGTTCAGAGGCCTCTAGTGCTCTCAAAGCCTGGGCCTGTCCCCCACAGAACCTCACCTCCGTGCACTGGCTCTGGTTGATGAAGAAGACACGGGCGAAGGGGTCAGAAAGCCCACTGCTGTCGGCGGCAAAGAGGCTGCGGGCCTGGTACATGTGAGCTCGGAGCTGGAAGGCCTGCTTCTCTGTAGGAAAGAGCAGGCTGAGGCCCAACACAGCCCCTCCAGGGTGAGGGTGGGGAGAAGGGCCCACCAGTCTGAGGAGTCCTCACTCACTGGTATAGACCAGGCTGATGGGCGGGAAGGAGTGAAGCCCCAGGCCCTGGGCTGCCTTGACCTCTTCGAAGCCGCAGGGCAGTCCACACAGGAAGTCTTTCCGCTGCTTGCTGAGGCCCAGCCATAGGTAGAGCTCCAGCTTGGCCTGCACTGTCCACCCCGCTGAGCCGAAGCCCCGCTTCCCTGGCAGCTGGGAGCGGGCTTGGGTCACCGGAGCCTGGCTGATGCCAGGACCCACCAGGAGGGGGAGGGGGAGGGACCGAGGGCTGGTGGGGGTCAGAGCTGCGCCTGCCTTCACAGCCATCCCACTGGGCTGGGCTGGGGTGGCGACGAACCGATGGGAATGGGCCAGGTAGGGCCTCCAGCACTGTTCCCTCTGCCCCCTCGCTCTTTCCAACCCTTTTATGAGCATGAGTTAGTCGAGGGCTCTACCCCATCATTTTGGGCCTGACGGACACAGGTGGGACCCTTAGAAGGATCCAATCTCCTTCCACCCCAGTCCCATCCCTGTGGCACCTTGAGGAAGAGTGTCTTGACCTTGGCGCAGTCCTTGCCCAGTTCCTCCTCCACCATAGAGAAGAGCAGGTCCTTGGAGGGCACCCGCGCGTAAGCGACCCGCTTGTTGCTGCTCATCATCCAGATGAAGACGTCTGGGATGCTATGCTGGGGCTGCGGCAGGGGAGGGGCGGAGGTCAAGGGAAAGGGCCTTCTCCATTGTGGCCCCCGAGCCTGCCTGGCCTGAGGGCTGGACCTGGATGAAGAGGGGGCCTTGGAGCAAAGGACCTTGTGCCTGGGTCTTCCAGCCATCTGAGCTGGAGGGCTGCACAGGGATGCTGGCCCACCCCTTTCTGTACAGCCCCGTCCTTCCTGCAGGCTAAGCACCTCGTCTGCCAGGAAGCGCAGCTTCTGCAGGAAGTTCTGGCACAGCCTCAGCTTGTCGCGCACCGTGTGCCGCTTCACCTGAGCCCGCAGGCTCCTGGCCTGCTGCCCCATGCTCTCCTGTGGGTGCAGGGGGAGATGGGCTGTTGAGGGGACTGCTGGGGCCATGACCAAGAGGGCTTTGACCTCAGAAGCAGACGTCCCCTTTCAACCGACAGACCCTTCCTCCATCCCTGGGGTCCAACACGTCCTCACCAGCTCCCTCATGCAGGACTTGAGGCGCTCCCGATCCAGTCTGGTGCGTGATGAGTGGCCCTGGTCCTTGTCAGCAAGAGAGAGGAAGCGGCTGGGGAGGGAGGGAGCCAGGGCTGAGCCTGAAGGCACCTCCTCCTCTGCTCAGGCCTGGCTCCAGTCCCCTTTGTCCAGTCACCCCATGCCCACCCCTCCCGCTGCCCCTCTGCCCCTCACTGGCAGCCACAGCTGAGCTCCTCTAGGACTCCCCGCAGGCGGCGCTCAGGGTAGGACTTCTCCGTTTTGATCATCTCCTGTACATCATTCAGTCCTTCTTCCTGGGAACCAAGGGTGTGGGTTCACGCTGGGCTATAGCCTGCCCCCCCACCCCCGGCCTCCCCAAACGGCTCCTCCACATTCATCAGTGGGGGAGAAGAGCCTAGTGACCTGGGACCTCTCACTAGGGCCATTCCTTATTCATCACGAGGAGGCAACCAACTCCCCAGGTTCTTTTGTAGAACCTGGAGACCTTGCTATTTGAGGGGTCCTCAGTTCCTGAAGAAGTCACCTCTGTCTGTGACCCTAGTGGGTTGTGCAGGACTCAAGGCTGGAGAGATGCCTACTTCTCTAGAGACAAAGGGCCTGCCTAGCTGCCTCCAGGGAACCCCAGGCCTAGAGGGGCCAGGACCCCCAGACTCTATTCCAGAGCTCTGAGACTTAGGGCAGGGGTTGGGCAGAGGTCTTATTGGGCCATTCCTGCAGCCCCTCACTCTGCCACATGACAAGCCTCTGGACAGATGGCCTGTGTGTTGCAGGCAAGCCCTTCAGACACACCCACTCCCCAGGACTCCCAGCCCCTGACTGGCCCTGACCAGCTTGTCAGCAATGTGGTCCATGATGTTGGCGTTGTAGAGGCGGCGACGCTGGTCTGGCCACCAGCTCTTGATGTAGATGCAGGGCTTGCGCTCCAGATAGGGCAGATGGAAGTAGTTCCTGGGGTGGGAGGTGTTGTGGGGTTGAGGTCCAGGGCCACAGGAAGTGGGAGGACCAGGCCACAGGAGGGTGAGCCCACCTATCTGTGATCTGGGGCCGCATGGGTGGGGTAGAGGACACTGAGGCCAGGTCCCCTCCATCATCACCCTCATCGTCACTGGAGTTCTGGATCAGGTCGACTTCCTCCTCGTCCCCGGGTTCCTTTCGGGGCCGAGGCCGCTGGGGTCGTGATAGGCCATCAACCTCATTCCCATAGTTGCCTGGACACAGAATGGGGATCAGAGGAGAATCCTTTCCCCACCAGCCTCAACCACTGTCCAATCTAGGTGTTTCTTTAGGAAGAGGCAAAGTCAGAGATTGGGGCTGAGACAGGACAGAACATCAGCCAGAGAAAGATCTCCATGTCCCCAGGATCTTGCTGGCAGCCCTGATGTTGGCTGAACAAAAGGTCAGCCTAGGACATGGCCTAGGTTTCCACTCTTTCCTCTCTAGCGCCCAAGAGCCTGTCCTGTCTTTCCCATGTCCCAGACACAGACCAGCCCTTAAGGTAGAGCGAAGGTTGGCCCCTCTGGGGAACAAGTATGCTCCCACAGAGGTGTTGTGTGGGTGCTCAAGAACACTCAGGGGAAAGAGGTGATGGTTGCCCGCATCTAGGGGTTGGGGTGCAGGGTCCCACAGTTAGTTACCACCAGCAGGCCCTAGGCCTGAAGACCCTCCCGCTGTGAGCACAGCACTCACCTATGGTCACCTCAAAGGTGATTGGCTTGTCTCCATTTTTCCTGTCGATCATTGAGGCCTCCAGGAAGGCTCCAAATAGAAAGAATTCTTCCATTTTCCCCGTACAGCTCTGTGCAGGAGGTAGTTTAAATCATCCCTAAACTTCCCTGGACTGGCTTCCTTCTAACAAGTCATAAACTGACCCTTTGGGCTGATGGAGGGCATCCTACCTAGTTTTGGGGCGAGCAGCCTAGACCCTGAAGCCCTCAGCCTCAATGGCCCTGGAGAAGAGCTGCCTCTGTACCCACAGGGATAGCCATAACTGGGAAGAGGGACAGACATGAGTCACCATCTTGGGAGATGGTGGCCATTGGGGCACCTCTGGGAAGGGTGCAGACAAGTGGAAGACCAGGACAGAGGTCCTGCTGAGAGGCCAAATGAAGGCCTCTCCTGCCTGGAGGAGGCCTCATCCTGGGGCTGGGCCCCTTGAGGTAGACTAGAGGCACAGCCAGGACTCAGGCTTCCAGAGTGGAACTCTGAACTGAGGGGCCTGAGGGCAGCACAGCTCCAGGGGCCTCACCTCTGAGACAGGCGTGGCCTGCTCCACCTGCACCTCTGTGGAGCTGGTGAGCTCGGGGTTGGAGGTGTCCAGGATCTCCACAGCTAGGGCCAGCATGAGGCGGGCACGGAAGGACACGCCTTCCCCCAGGCCCTCATTCAGGTCTTGGTGCTCATCCAGCAGCGTATAGTTGCGTGTGGAGCCGTACATGTTCACCCAGGCTGGGCCCAGGGTGGGCAGGAAGCCTGTGGCAGCCAGGAAAAGAAGGAGACTGAGTCACGTAGTGAGCCATGACTTTCCCCTTTTCCTCGAGGCAGCGTCTACAAACAAGGACCAAGGCCTGGGATGACGGGTGGTGTGAGGAGGGTACGCCCCTAACACAGCTGGGCTCTCGTTGCCGACCTTTGTCTCCATCATTGGAAATCTTGCGCAGGTCGATGAAGTGGGTGCCAATGGCCACGTCATTGACCTTGTCAGAGTCTCGGATCTGCACCTTCATGCGTTTGCAGAGTGGGGGGAACAGGTCTGTGAAGACAACTTGTTCGTTCCACAGGGGCTCGTAGCTGCTTTTTTGCACTGAAGTCTTGCCCTGGTGAAAGGGAATGAGGGTTAAGGTGAGTTTGTGTGTGTGTGTGACCTCAACCTCTTAGAATTGCCTCCCCCATGCTCTTGGTCTGAGGACTCTGGGAGGCAGGGAGGATTCTCTAAGCCCCTTTCATAGCCAAGATCATTCCCAGATGGGCCTTACCTTCCAGCCCGAGCCGGGGGCTCCAGATTTCACCTCATGTCTTCCCCAGGCCACAATGCCTATCACTTGCCCTTCTGACCCCTATCACTCCCAGCCCCAATCTCCTGCACCACACACCCCCATACCTTCTGGCCAGCAAAGAAGACTTGCACATAGGGGTCGACAAGGTCCTTGTTTTCACCAATGAAAGCCTTTTTCACGTTGGCCATGAGGCTCGTGTTCATTCGGGGCAGCCCCTCCGCGCGGTAAATTTTTACGTAGAACCGGGCCCACTGGCGTTCTGGGGGTACTCCCTCGGGGAGCAGCAAGTTCCTGCCAGCACATCCATCCAGGGCCATGGTGGCCAGGTCCAGGCCACTCCTATCCTAGCATCTGCCTACTGCGGGGTCTGGCCCAATCCATGAAGGACAGCTGAGAGGGCCCAGACACAGATTAAAGACACCTGAGTACATGGCACCTGCCCATTGTGGGAAGCCGGGCAAATCTCCCTTTATACTGAGCCTGAGTAAAGTGGAAGCAATAAAATCTACCTCCCCAGGAAACAAAATAGGCTCAAACAGGTTACAGTGGGGAGTGCTCTGTAAATCATAGAGCGGGCTACCAATCTGAGTATTATCGTCAATTTTGCATAGCTAAAGCTGTGCCATATCCTTTGTCCCTCACAAGTAGCTGCACTTCCTTTCTCAGCCCAGGAAGACATGAGTCACTGGATTCCTGCCCTCTTTCCCACTGAGGCAGATGAGGTCCCAGAATATTTCTCCAAAGTCTCTATCTGCTGCTGGCAATTGGCACACCACATGTGATCTCTTAGGAGAGTGCTAACATCTTCCAGGCCTGGCAGTTTCTGGAAACTACTCATCCTACCAAATTCCTCAGAGTCAGAACTCTGGCAATCAAAGCACATCCCCCATCAACCCCACTGATGCCCTGTCCCAGGCCCTCCAGGAAGAGCAGGGCTGTGTGGGTACCTGGGCAGGAACAGGGGTAAGGGAGATGGATACAAGAACTCTGGCCGGAGTCCACACCAGGAGCTCCTCTGGGGAAAGGAAGGGCTAGGGTGAGATGGTGCTCACCCCTCAATGTCATCTTCGTCGGTCTCATTGGCCTTGTGGGGTGTTTTGATGTTGTCCCCCTTGCCCACCACAGCGATGTCACACTTCACATAGCCCTTCAGCCCAGCAGAGATGTCATCAGGGTCTGACAGGATGGCCCACTTGTGATGGAACTGGTGCTCTGCAGTGGTGATGAGGGGTACTGTACCCAATATCCCCACCCCTGCAGCTCCCTGCCATCAGGGCAGACCAAGGGCCCTAAAGAGCTTAGCACTCTTTTTTGGCCTCTAGAGACCCCAGGCTGCAGGTCCCAGAGACCAGGGACCCTAGTTCTGCTTGTATTGGGGCCAGGGAGAGACAGAAGGAAACTGGTCTGGAGAGCTGCACAGCTGGACAAGCCCCGCCCAGGCCATCCACCTGGATGTGTGCTGTGGCTTCCGGGTGATGAGCCTGTGGCTTCTCCTACTGTCACCACTCTAGCCAGATACACACAGCAGCCAGGCGGGGTATTCTAAAGTGGTGGCTCCTACCTAATCACCTCTCCCCTTTCCAAACCTTCTGTGGCTACCCAGTGCCTTGGGGTGAAGCCCAAGGGCTTGGTGTGGGGCTCCTGTTACTGCTCTCCTCCTCTGCCATGCTCCCCAGGCTTTGCCCTCATTCCTTTCTGAGCTCCTGCTGATGCCACCTCCAGGCCACTGTGTCCATGCCCAGTGAGTCCTGTCCCTCCTCCCCCTCCCTGTTCAGTTGCCGCAGGGTATTCTCCTCCGTGCATCCTGCCCCGGCTTCCTCACAGGCGTTGCTCCTGGCCTCTCTGGAGCTCTCGGTGCCCCTCACATCTGTCTCGCACCTCACTGTAATTGTGTGCTGTTTGGCTCCAATTTTAGACTGAGAGCCTCCTAAAGATAAGGACTAGCAGTCCTACTCCAGGATCCCCAGGACCTAGGACAGTGTGGAGCAAAGGACAGGCACTTTAGGAAGACCTGCTCCTTCAGGCTGGCGTTAAACCTAGTGCACAGGTGGAAGGAGGCAGAGGGGAAGCCTTGCTTTGTAAAGCTGTTTCCTGTGTTTGTGTGGGCACTGATCCCTGGGGTCTCAGAGCTCCCTCCCTTCCTCCTCCTCTGCCACTTTCTACTGCAGCCCAGGGCTGTGTCCTCCAAGGCTGTGATCCCAGGAGCTCCCTGAGGTGAGTTAGGGGCTGTGTGACGAAACCAATCTGTCTGGGGATCAGCCAGCACAGCTATGTCTCAGTAGAGATAATGCCACAGCAGCCTAAAAAGAGAGTCAAGGAGGGCAAGGGCAGGAAGTCACAGGTGTGGGGAGTTGCTGGAGATCTCTGCTGGACTGGTATGCCTCAAGAGGAGCGGGCCATGTCCTAGGCATCCCCAGAGCTTCAGGGCCTTGCCTGAGCAGATGTATGTAGGGGGGCACAGATGAACAGACAGATAGCTAATGGGAGATAGAGGGCTAGGGTGGGCTGACTGGCTGGTGGAGTGGATGGATGGGTAGATGGTGGGTGGATAAATGAATAGCAGGGTCCATTAACATGTGGACAGAGGAGTGGATGGATAGATGGGTGGACAGGTGGGCAGATGTGGATGTGGTTAGATGAATTGGGGAAATTTGGCAAGAAAAATTCATGAGTGACATGAATTTTACTTTTAAACTTAAAGCTATTTGAAGAGGTAAAAAATTTTTTTCTGTCTTGAAAGAGACCTGTAGACTTGGGGGAGGGTGAAGTTTGTGGGTGATAGATTTATTTGTTCATCTGACATAAACAAGGGAGATACCTAAAACAGAGGGTTTGGGGAGGTCTAAGCAGAGGTTAGGTGACCATGAGCAACATTACTGTGGGGGTCCCTATGCCAGGTACTCCCCTGGTCTGATGACCTTTGAGGCCCTTCCAGGCCTCGTACTGTGTGATCTCAGTTCAGACATGCAAAAACAACGTGAGAGCCCAGCTCTGTGCTTAGTGGCCTGAAACATCATTTCACCTGTATCCAGCCTGGTGCTGGCACCTGCTGGATCTGACTGGCTGGTTGGAAAGCTGCTAGTGTCCCTGGCTTCCTCATGACCTACAAACCCACACTCCCCTCCAGCAGACAACAGCATCAAAGTTTCCTGTAGTTGCCTCTGACTGGGTAAAGAGGCTCCTGCCAGGGTGAGAATAGGCTCTGGACCCCCCGTGAAGCTCTTCCAGTTCCACCAGGTGCTGACACCACCCAAAGCATCCCAGCAGCACCCAGTAGTTCTGGGTCCCTAGGAACACCTTCCCAATACTACCCAGGTTTAGTCAGGAACCAAGGACTCATCAAGAAGATCAGGTCAAACTTGAGGCCATCAGAGCTAAGGACACACAATGGCTTCGACTGAACAGACGGACGGTGTGACTTCAGCCTCCCATCCTCTGAGAAGGACACTAGGCTCAGGGGCAGATTCAGCAGGAGCAGCAAGTCTAGGGATGGGTTACCCTAGTGGAGAGCCCGGATGTGGGGCCCACAGCCTAGTTCTGCCCACTTAACTCCCAGTGTGGCGCTGGACCAGCTATTTGAGCTTGGTGAGCCTCAGCTTCCATACTGTGAGATGGGAATGGTGCTCACATGGGGTAGGGAGGGTCCACCTCTGGGATGGCATGCTTGGCCCAGTGGTGGCACCTGCTGCTGCTCCATGAGGGCTGTGCTTTCCTGACCAGGACTTGACCACCCAGGAGCCCAGGGGGCATACTGAGCTCCCCTATTCTACTTTCCTACTTCATCTTGACTCTAGGCCTCAGGCCTGCCAATGGCAACAGAGGACACCCACTGTTTGGCCCCGGGAAGAGGTCATCCTCAGGATGCTGGTGACATTCAGCATGGTGGCCCACAGCTGTGTGTGCTTCCTGGAAAGCAACATGATGGCAGACTGAATCTCCCTGTTCCTTACAGAGCTGGAGGTCAGTACAGCTGGCCTCCCCTGAGGCCCATGACTCATGTGGGGCAGTGGAGAAGGTACTTCCCTGGGAGCCTGAGACCCAGGCTCTACTCTCAGACTTTGGGCAAGTCCTTCATGACCCCGGGCAGCTCCACTGTAATAAAGATTGGACCAGATGTTTTTAAGGTCTGATGTAGCTTGAGTGTTCTAAGATTTTATAATTTTTATGTGTATATTCTTGGGTACTGAACTTAAATTCCCTGATCTGAGTCCCAGTTTGAAGGTGTGTCAGCTGAGTGTCAATTAGGCTGGACCACAAGCGTTCATCCTTCCAGTTCAGTGACACCTCCAAGCCCCTTCCTGGCCCTTAGCCTCATTTATCTCATCTGCAACATGGGAAGAGGCACTGCTGCCTACTTCACTGTTTTGTGAAGGTAACATGTGACACTGTGGGTGAAACTGGAACCCCAAAGGGCCCCAAGTCCTTTGGGCTAGCCCTTGAGGTTCCCTCACCATCTCCATACGCTATTGGCCTATAGGTACTTACAGGGCTGCCAATCAACCACTGACCTACATGGCTGCTCCTCAGGTGACCCAGGTCCCTTGTAAAAAACTCCTTTTAGAGTCCAGGAGTCCCTCAGAGGCTGCCATACTACCTTTGGCAATCACACCACACTTGGACTGGACAGTGTGACTTAGGGAGGCTCTAGAGAACATGGCCTGATATCCTCCCTGACCAGTTGGGTGGCTGAGGCAAGATCTGGAGCATCTCTGAGCTTCAGGCCCCTCAACTGTCAAAGAAGGATGGTGGAGTTCCTGTGAGGATGGAAGGGGTCCTTTCTGCTTGGCAGGTGCCAGCTCAGGGGGCAGGAGGCTGGGTCCAGACCCTCCCAGACTGTGAGGATAAGTACCTGTCTCTGCATCCTATACAAGAACAGCCACACAGCACATGCTACGTTCTGTAAGAATCCCTCCAAGGCTCTGCACTCAGTTACTGCCCTGATAACGAGGGAGAACCACCAGACGGGGTAGGTGTTGCATCACATTTGTGTACAGACTGTGCACACCATTTCCCCACAGGCCACTTGGCTGTGTGCCAACAGTCTTCATACTGTGGTTCCCACCAGGCTGAGCCCGGGAGCTTCCATGGTGGGAAGGACCATGGCTGCCCCACTCCCTGAGCCGCATGCACCTTGGCTGACCAGCCTGTGCACAGCTACTCACCAGGCTGGGCGTACACAGTCCCCACGTCCATTTTGAAGGAGCCCACCAGGGTGCCACTGCGCAGCAGGTTCTTGGAGTGAATCACCTTCCGGGCAGAACCACCAGCCACCAGTCAGGCCAAGTAGGGGCGAAGCTTTCCATGGGGCCAGGGTGGGACCCATTTCAGTCTTTCTGGGGACCCAAGCTTAGTGGTGAAGTAGGAGGGCGTTTGGCAGGGCCAAGGTGGCTTGCTGAGGCTTAGCATCAGCCTTTCCTGCCCACACTTGTGTTTTCTGGCTGGCTATCATGCAAGGGTGAGTAGGTTGTACACCATACAGAGGCACCTGGCTAAAGGGACAAGAGGGGGCCAAAACCCATCCTGCACTCCCTGTGCCTAGCCATGTGTCTAGGCACCAGGCTACCTTTTATGATTGGTCCAGCCATAGGGGGCAACCTAGTAAGATTGCACAAAGGTGCAGCTGAAGCCAGTGGCCCTGTTTGCCAGGGCTGCTCCCCACTCACCGAGATCTTGATGATCTTGTCAAACATGACGTCAGGAGAGACGTGGAAGTCAAAGACGAAGTACTGCAGGAAGGAAGGACCAAGCTGCTGTCACTGGGGGGCTGCAGCTACAGCTCAGGACAGTGCCAGGCCTCTCCCTCCCGGCAGTGCCTGTCTGTACCCCTGCCATTTCCCCTGAGCCCCAAGGTTTGGATGAGCAGTAGTATAACCCATCTGGTTCTGAGTGACCCGGGTGGGGGCGGGGGAGGCAGCGCCCCATACCCTAGGCTGGGCCACCTGCTGCCAGTCAGTGGAACCACTGGTTGACACTGATGTGCTCAGAAAGGACTGGGGGCTCTAGTCTCAGTTCTGCCTCTTTCTAGCTGTGTGGCCTTGAACAGCACATTCTCTGAACCTCAGTTTCCCAAGCTGTAAAATGGGGATATAGACCTCCACCTCATGACACTCTGATGAGATACTATAACATAGGTCACTGAATGGAAAATGTTCTTGACTGTGTGACACACTGTGGTTTGAGGGCCACATACATAGTGTCATTAAACCACAATGCCGCCTGGAGGATGTGTCCCAATTTCAAGGAGGTTAAAAGGGAAAATAAGGCGACTCAGTGCTGAGGCCCTACGGTGTTGAAGGCACTTACTTGACTGTAAACCTAAAATGCTGTGGTGTGAACTGTCCTCTTGTGCTGGAGGCTGCCACTTGTGGTCCCCACCCTTGTCCCCTGGCCTGGGTGCAGGGACTGGGATAAGGGTGTGGGCAGTGAGCAAAGAGATCACTGCTTTGGTGAACTCCTGGGCAAGAAAATAAGTGCTTAGGGATAAAAGTCACAAGAGTACAGGTGCCTGACTGCAGGAGCCTCACCCTTGAGCACTGTGGTAAAAGTACTGGCTTTAGAATTGGCCACATCTAGCTGTGATTTTGGGGTTCATATGTTCTTTCCTGAGGCTCAGTTTACCCCTGTGATATGGGGATAATAGTCTCTGGTGGCAAGCTGAACCTCTCCAGGGGCACAGGGCATTCTGAAGTCCTGAAATGCGAGGACCCTGGTGGAGCTCTCAACCCACGTGTGTATGCAGTACATGCACAATTAACCTTAACTAAGGTTAAGTGTGGCAGTAACAGGTCCAGGTGGTGCTGGCTGGGGGTGGGGAGCCTGCAGCTCTGGAGAGGCAGGTGGGAACCTAGATTTGGGCACCATCAGCCCATGGATAGGTCACTGAAGCTTTAAAAAAAATTTTGTTTTTTTTTTAGTTGTAGATAGGCACAGTGTCTTTATTTTATTTATTTTTATGTGGTGCTGAGGATCGAACCCAGTGAGGGATGCGCTCACGCATGTGAGGCAAGCGCTCTACCACTGAGCCACAATCCCAGCCCTCACTGAAGCTTTTGAATGGAAGAAACACCTGGGGAGAGTGTCAGAGGGGACGCGGGCCCAAGGCAGGGCTCCAAGAAGCAGACTTCTGCAATGGGCAGAGGAAGAAGGAGGTTGGGAGAAGGAGCTGGAGAAACGTGGAAGTAAAAGAGGTGGGTGGGGGCACAGACAACAGGATGGAGGGACTGGGCAGTCAAGGGAGAGAGGACAGTAGGGGACATTGTTCTCAGGAGTAAGGTCCTCGTTGACCTTGTGAAATGCTGTGGGGCACAGACTGAGTTGTGACTGGGAAAGAGAAGGTGGGGACAACTCACATGCCTACTGGGAATGGAGGAGAGAAAAAGGTAGCCCTGGAGAGGTCCACGGGAGTGGGCAAAGCCCTTGATCCATGAATGGTGAGTGTCTAGTTCCTGTCCTTAAGCATTCATGGATTTTTTTAAAAATATTTTTTTAGTTGTAGATGGACACAGTACCTTTATTTTATTTATTCATTTTTATGTGGTGCTGAGGATTGAACCCAGTGCCTCACATGTTAGGCAAGCGCTTCACCACTGAGCCACAACCCCAGCCCCGTCCATGGATTTTCATAGTGATGTTTAGACAAAATGTGCTGCAAACACCATGCAGGCAAAAGAGAAGGAGCCAGAAGAAAGGCAAAGACAAAGTTGCGTTGGTGGATGGTGCAATGCCACACTCTTCAGCATGTAAGAAGAAAAGAGTCCTAGGCAAAGGGTAGAGGTTGATTTTAGGCAGCAGGAAGGATGATGCTCCCCAGATGTCCAGGTAGGACCAGGTGCACCGGGAAGGGGGCTTGGCCCGGGCCATGAATGGCGGGTTGTTCTGAGAGGGCAAGTCATGAGCTTCCCTTCACATGGGTAGGCTCAGAGCCAGGCAGGATGGGTCATCAGGCCCAGAGCCTGAGAGCTGGGTCAGCCCCATGCAATGTGCTAACTCAGTTAGGGCCATAATCCTACACCCTCTGAACTGTCTGGTCATATTCCTGGTATTTCTTTTTTTTTTTTTTTTTTTATTATTTTATTTTTTTCCCAAAAGTTGCATTTTAATACATGTTGGTAGTATTTCTTGAACACAGCTCCCTTTTGGAATTGCTTAGAAATCTGCTAAGTCGTGTTGCTTGTTTGTACTTCCCTCTGTTGTTTTAGTGAAACCAAAGGAAAGTTCCTGCTAGCGCAGAGAATTCGCCAGCAGCAGTACACATCTGTGACCTGGGACTATCTTTCATTGAAGAGGGAGAGAAGAAAAGGGAAATAAAGGCCTTGGGCCTGGAACTGACCTCTGACCCAGAGAGGGCAAGGAAGACTGCTCAGTGGTGAGACATCTGAGCTGGGCCCTGCAGGGTAGTAGGAGTTTGCCAGGAGTGGCAGAGCTGCTCTCTGCATCTTGGAAGGAGGGAGCAATGTGAATAAAACACGAGGTGCATGGGTCTAGTACAAAGTGAGCCCTCAAGTCCACCAAACATGGCTTTACCACTATCAAATACCACACTGCATCACAGGGACCTGTCTCCATAGCTATCATGGGAAAGTAGACCCTTATTTAGGTCAGATGCTTTTCTAGTAATGGATGTATCCTGACATGAGGTCAGAGATGTCCTGACTCCACACAGGCTGGAGGAGTCCTGAGCAGTGATGTCCTAGCCTGGGGCCCCAAGGGAAACTGGCTGGGAGATGTGGTCCTTTTGTGGCCACACATGACAGCTCAGCCAGGTTTGAGCTAAAGGGCAGACCTGGTGTGTGCAGGTGTATCTTCCTGCAGGTGCAGTTGGAGGGCCCCCACAGCTGCTCATGGGTCCCCTCAGCCCTCCCTACACCTCAGGAAGCAGGACAGGTGTCTCACTTGAGCCAGCCTGGCATATCTCATTTCCTGGAGCCACTGAGTACCCCCTCAAGGATAGGGAGGCTCATGGCCCAGGCTTCTGGGCCCATCTGCTGTGTTCTCAGGCATCTGAGGGAGGCAAGGATCTCCCTTACCAGAGCTGGTCATGACGAGGTTCCATGTGGAGCCCAGGGGTCAAGATGCTGTGCCCTGGTGAAAGCTAGGGCCCTGGGCTGGAGGTTGGACAGTCTGGCCCCTGCTCTAAACTGTCTCTGTGTCCTGTGATAGTGGTAAGTCCCTTCCGGTATTGAGGCCTCAGCCTCCTGCTCTGTAAGGTAGGGAATTGAATTAGAAATTTTCTGAGGTCCCTCATCTTTCATGTGACCTCAATGGGCTGGAAAGAGCAAGAGAGGACCCCAGGTATCTTATCTCTTATACCCAAAGTCAAGGCCAGTGGTTGGAAGGGAAGCCCCCAGAGGTTCAGGCAACCATGAAGGTGACTGAGCATAAAGGGCAAGTACCCAGAGCCCTATGAGTAAGAACTTCCTACAAGAATCTCAGCGTCCCTGTGTATGCAGTGGGGTAACAGTGACAAATTCTGATGGCTGATGTGCCTAATGCATTTAGGAGAGTCCTGGGCACATGGGAAATGTTCATTAATGGCATTGGTGCTACCATAGCGATGGCTGGGCTGGACAGAGCTGCACTGCCCAGGACTCTGGCTTGGAAAATAGCTGGGACCAGGTCTTGTGGGGGCTGTGGGGTTTGTTCACAGGTGCTGCTGAGAGTTGCCCAGGAGCACCCAGGTCACATTCATTTCAATAGGTGGCCCTGGCCAGAACAGGGCCAGACTGGGATCTAGATTAGGGATCCAGAGGGTTTGGCACTATATGTTGATATGCTGAGGTTATAACAGAGTGGGCCAAAGTCACCTCTGCTGGTGGCACTTTACATCCCTTGACATTCAGCTGCTCCTTTTGGGCCTCAGTGGGGCTGGGGCCCAGCCTCCTCCCACATTTCAGGAGGCCCCTTTCCCCGCCTAGGCCATGGGGCCACTGACCTCATTGTAGTAGGGGCAGTTGGTGGACTCCTTCATGGATGTGTGCTTCTTGTCATCGCCCACCTCCACGCACACCACAGGGTCCATGTTCAAGCCCACCAGCTGCCGAGCCTCGATCACTGTGATGCTGACCTGCGGGCAGAGAGAGGGGATCCAGATGGAAAGCTGAGTGGGGCTTGGAGCCTGGTCCTGCTGGAACCCAGGAGCAGGGCCAGGGGCCTGGAGGGTGCAGGGGGCTGCGCTCAGAGTCACATCCTGGGCTCCACACAGACACTGATTTGCTGAGAGATCCTGGGCTCTTTCCTTTCCTAGCCTCAGCGCCTGGTTTATAGCAGGATATGGGCTGAGTGACCTTTAAACCAGGTTCACTAGATACCTGGGGCGGGGGACATCCCCCCAGTGGGTGCTTGGGACACACTCCTGGCCAATCCAACCCATGTTGGGGATGGGCCCAGGCATCAGTTTTTTAAAGCTTCCAGGTGACTGCAGAGCTCTGAGTTCTTTCTCAGATGGATGGGATGGCTCTGCCCAGGGATGGAGGGAGTGTGGGGGGGTGCTAAAACCACCTCACAAGTTTCATGAACTCAGGAACTAAGCTTCATCTGTGTTTTGCTTGTGGTATGGGTGATTGAACCCAGACGTGCTTTATTGATAAGCTACATCCCTTTTTATTTTTAATTTGAGGCAGAGTCTAAGTTGTCCAGCTTGGCCTCAAATTTGCCATCTTCCTGCCTCAACCTCTAGAGTAGCTGGGACTGCAGGCATGCACCACTGTGCCCAGCTAGGAATTAAGCTTTTAGAGCCTTCGTTAACTTACATTTAATTTCCTGTTCCAGGGTTTCTCATTTAAGCCTGCAGGCCTCTGGGATTTCCTTGTGTTTCTGGAACCTGGCCCCCTTTCCACATTCCTGCCCCCTCTCCTTTCCTTTAATTTGAATGGGTGGGGAGGCTTTGGTGCCACCAAGCCACTTCCCAGCCTGACCATTTCATGTTGCATGTGTTCTGTGTTTCAAGTGGCCTCCAGCTGCCTGGAGTCTTACTTCTGTCCTAGGAAGCCCTTTTCCAGTTGTGCATTCATTCAACAAATATTTAGGGGACATCTGTTGGGGCTAGGTACGGGTGGGAGTGAAGTCAACTCCTTCACCTCGTGGAACTTAGTGTAAGTGATTATTGGCTTGTAGGTTTTAAGCTAAATAAAAAAATAAAACCCCTCTCTCTTTATACGAACACATACATATATAGATATGTATAACTAAAAAGACACACACACACACACACACACACACACACACACACAGAGATGTGTTTGTGTACTTTCTGATGTAACCACTACTTTCCCCAAACCTTCATTTTAACCCACTTTGGACTTGGAGGTTTTGGTCTCCATTAGGGTGAAATAGACTTGGGGCTGCTGGATGTGGCATCGAGCCCCAGACCTGATATGCTGCCAGGTGTGAGTGCGGACGACCACCATGGGCTCACTGAGCTTCAATTTTCTCAGCCACCAGCAGAGACACTAGCGACCCACAAGGCTGGGGGAGGGCGAGTGAATCGAAGGCATCTTGAATGGAGGGAAGCTCTGTGCTGTGCCAGCCAGTTCTAAGTGGCTTCTTAGAATCTGCCTTTAGGCAGCGGCCGGTCTCAATCAGGCAGGGTTGGGTATGGCTTGGGATGGTTTCACAAGACCATTTAACCAAAATGCCTTATCTCAGCTAGTGTTAGCATTCACTATAATGGAACCAGAAAGATTGCTCTTGGTGCTTCTCATCTCGAAGATGTAGTTATGTAGTTGCTGTGCTTCCACGCAACTCCTAAATATGATTCTACTTGAGTGAATTATTTTCCTTTTCTTTTTTTGGTGCTGGGGATCAAACCCAGGACCTTGTGCATGCTAAGCAAGCACTCTATCACTGAGCTATATCCCCAGCCCTATTTTCCTTTTTTATACATAAAACAAGAATCATTACTAAAATGATCATTCACTGTGTGCATCAAGATCTTATAAATATTCTGAAGACCAAGAAAAATCCACACATCACAAATAATGATATTCAGAAATCAGAAACCCAGTTGCAGTGTGAATGTTGTTAGGAAAGTACAGAAATGGGAAGCTGAATATTTACTCACTGAAGCAAGACTTGAACCATGAAAGCAAACATTTCTATTTGGAGCTTGAAGTCCAGAGGGACTAAAGTGAAAGCTTAGAGTCCAAGCTTCAAAGAGGTTTGACAATCACCATTTCTTCAGGGAACTAAGAAGGAAATAGGGCTAATTAACTTAGCTCTGAGAAGTTTACTATGAAGAGAGTAAACAGACGCTAGAAGTCCTTCTGGAATATTCTTTGCACATTAGTTTATAGTGTTTTAACTTCCACAAAGCTTTTTATGCCAAAGGCCTAAAAAAGTAAAAGTCCCATTATAACCCATCCCCCACTTCAAAAAAGGCTTTCTGTAACTCAGGACTGGAAAGTAGACGGAATAACCTTCCCCTGCCAAGAGGATGGTTGTCTTGGATGTCCCTATCCTGAGGCCTGGCCACAATGATGCGGCCCCATCTCAGGATTCATAACTTCCACTTGCTAGAGTGCAGCCAGCAATGACCAAGGGATCATCAGCTTGGACACTAGAAGAGGCAGACGGTTGAAAGGAGCAAAAGGATGGGAGAAGAGAGGATCCAGAGGGTGTGCTTGGCTGGTCGAGGGGTGGCTGGGAGCACAGGAGCAAGGCATACTGGACATGGTGTTAGGGGAGCTTACCCTACCCTGGGCTATGTAGGGAAAATACAGCATTTGAAATCAGAAAAAAGCAAACTGGCCACTCTCCAGTATTGTATGGGAGAAGCTGGGTCATTCTTTTCTCTAATCATCATCATGTTAAAAAAATAGATACCCCAAAGCTAGACATGTCTGTAATGCCAGTGACTCAGGAGGCTGAGGAAGGAGGATCACAAGTTTGAGGCCAGCTTCAGCAACTTAGTGAGACCCTGTCTCAAAATAAAATAAAAAGGGCTGGAATATAGCTCAGTGGTAGAGAGTTCCTGGATTCGATGCCCAGTACAAACAAAACCAATAACAACACTCAATGCTAACATAAGAACATCACCAGAAAAGCATATAAACTGCAATTGCAAACTTAACTTTTCCAGGGAGGAAGATGAGAGGCAAAGGGAGCCATACCTGGGGCCACCTGACCAACTGATTCGGTTATTCACTGTTCCAGTGTCTCCTTCTGAGATTAGGGACAAATTGTTCCAAGTCATTGCAAGTTAAAATACTGAGTGGCAAGTCTACACCTCTGTCCTTGGGGAAGAGTGATCATGCTTTGTGACCTGCTCCAGGGAGATCTGACTGAACTTCAAGGACATCAGCTGGGAGCTAATGAGAGAGAGTCGGGAGGTCCTCTGATGCTGTGGCTCTGCAACGTCCTTTATCTCCTCTCATCTCCAGGAGGCAGAGATGTAACACAACCAGACCTGCATCTGGACAAGGTCTCTCCAGTGGTGATGTGGAGGATAGAATGGAGGAGGCAACATGGAGGCAGGGAGGCCAGGAAGAAGTGGGAGCGATAATGCAGTTGAGGCTGGGGCCTTAGGTCAGTGGCTGAAGAGATAAAATAGGGATGGAAACCACAGAGATGTGTGGAGGTGACAACATGTCACGTCTTGATGCCAGGAAGAGAGGGTAGGGAAGAGACTCAGGACTCTGTGATCCACCAAGAGCATCTCTGCCAAATGCTCACTCTGGTGGGGAAACTGCACATTCACATGGAGGCCACCGTGGCTTGCTGCATTGGAGATGCCAATCAAGTCAGGCAAGACTTTCCACGTCACATCCATTCGAAGTGTCCAAGAGGTATGGGTACACTGCAGTCTCCTCACTCCAGCCCTCCTTCCACAGTATCCAACCTTCAGGGTGGTTCTGAGCCCAGTTCCACCAAGACCCTCTCATTTCTCACTCAGTGTGTGCTTTCTGAGCTCTTTCTAATCCATTCAAAACCAAGTTCTCAAAGTGAACTTGGTTTTTATTGCTTTTATTCTGGTTTTTATTGCTTTATATGTTGTATTTATTGGAAGTAAAATTTATTTCATATTTGCATCCTCATTATGCTCTCTCATGTGCATTCTCTCTCTGTCATATGCGTGTGCACGTGGGCGCGCGCGCATACACACACAAATACACACACAGTGTATGAATAATTGCATCTGAACTTTTAAGAACCCACCAGAAACTACTGTGCTGTCATGTTGAATGCAGCAAATGTTTTGTTCAATTCGGAAGCTTTAAGAAGTCTTTGGAGCCAGGCGCAGTGGCACACACCTGTAATCCTAGCACTTTGCGAGGCTGAGACAGGAGAATCACAAGTTCAAAGCCGGCCTCAGTAATGGCGAAATGCTAAGCAACTCAGTGAGACCCTGTCTCTACATAAAACACAAAATAGGGCTGGGGATGTGGCTCAGGGGTCAAGTGCCCCTGAGTTCAATCCCTGATACCAAAAAAAAAACCCAAGTCTTTGGAGGGAAAATATATGGCCTAGTTAACAAAAGTCTCTGGCAGAAAATAGTTTGAAAAAACCTTTGAAAACAAGCAGTAAGCAGTGAGTGAGCTAACCCAGGGTCCAGAAGGGCACAACTGTCCAGGTTTGACTCTTTGAGTGCTGTGGTCAGACTCCCCTGAGTCTGAATCTGGGCTCTGGCCTTGACTCACTGTGTGACCTGGGGCAAGTACCTTAACAAAGGCCTCAGTTTCTTACATATAAAATGTAGTAACACCTATATTTGAGTAGTTGTTAAGAATTACTTTAAATGGAGACACATATATTGCTCCTAGCACTGTGCCTGGCTTATAATAAATCTTCAAAAAATAAGTTACATTAACAATGACTCCATTTTCAATGTTCCCTTATGAGACTAGCTGGTGGCATGGTGTCTGAGTTGGAGTTTTTGTTCTTTGGAATTTTCCTGTTCTCAGCACGCAGGAGCAGGCCCCTGGGCCCTGTTCTCCAGGAAAGCCCTCAGAATCCTCAGGACTCTTTGTTTGGGTTTTGGCAGAGAGGTGAGAGGTAACATTACCTAAAACCACCAGCCTGGGTCTGTTGGACACTTCTGGGGCCATTTTTCAAGCCCTTGGGAAGATGGTTGCTGAGAAGTGACGATAAACTGAAACATGATTAAGGGACAGGAGGTGAATCCCTGGGGAAACACGTTCAGATGTGCCTTTACCACAAAAAGGTGGCTCTTGTCCCTCATATCATCTCCTGAAGGAAGTGAGGAGAGTGGGGGCTTGTGCAGAAGCATCAAAAATAAAGCTCTGCCCTGGGAGAGGGTCTCTCTCTGATTCTGGGGCCTGGCGCTAGTACACAGGCAGAACATCCACAAACAGGAAATGCAATGGCAGCCAAGCTGCGTCTCCTGAAAGCTTTGTCCCCCCTGACCATTCAGCATACCCACTTAATGCTAGGAACCTATAGCTGGGTCACTAACCCCCAGGGGAGGGTCTGGAGCAAGGCAGGGCCCGAGAGATACTTCCTCCTCTTCCCCTCCATTTTATACGCTTCTGGCTTGTCCACTAGTCTGTTGTGAGTATGACTCTGTCTGCCAGGCTCTGGTCAACTTTGGGAGAACAGCCAAGATCGAAGGCTTGCCCTGCAAAGCTAAGGCCAGTGTGACCTGTCTCAGAAGCCACCAGTCATGCTCATCACCTGTCCTGCCTGCACTGAGCCACCTTCATAATCTCACAGCTGAAAACTCCACCCTGTCTCAGCCTGTTTGTCTCCAGTTTTGAAAACATACAAACAAAAAAGTTGTGTTAATATCAGAAAATGCAGAGAAGCAAAAAATAAACAACCCCCCCACATTCCCACCATCTGGATATAATAAGATTGACATTACTTCCAGCATTAGAATAATATAGAACAACAATTTAAAAAAATCACCCCCAAAAGATCTTTCTTCAAAGGTTTGTATTTTAACTATTTGAATACTTCATTTGTGTGTGTGTGTGTGTGTGTGTGTGTGTGCATGTGCACGTGTGCCTGCATGCGGTTCTCCTTGGTCTCTTTATGGTTTTTTCAGGCCCCTCTTACTTTATGATGTCTTGTGCTAGACACAAAAGCCTGGAAGAGTTTTGAACAGCAACAAGCAGAGTTCTCCAGCTCCTCTCTGGGTTTGTACCTCTCTACTTTGATCCTTTTTAGGATGACTCCCAGGAACAAGTCAACTTTGAGAATTTATATGCAACTTGTGATTTGCTATGACACATCTGGCTGGAACTCCCCATCACAGCAAGATCTATAAGGCAGGAGGCCTCAGGTGCCACCTACCTGGTAATCCATGGGCCTCCCGGCACTTGGCTCCATCTTAATGTCTGGCTTAGATCTGAGGAGGAGAAGGTACCATCAGCCCTGGTGGAAGGGGCGCACTTGTGGGGAGAGGGGTAGTGGCAGGGTTAGACCCTGCAGAAGGGTGGAGGGACAGAATCATGATCTGCAAACCTCTAAAAGGAATGCCAAATAGAATGGGGATTAGTTGTCCCCAGAGGTCCCAACAGGACAGGATTAACCAAAGACAGAGGAAGCAACAGGGGCCCAGACATTAGGCCATGAGGTTGAAATGTGGGCTGGCAGCTCTGTGCCTTCCCTAACCTGGAGAGGTTCAATGGCCTGGGAACAGGATTCAGCGGCTGCACTCTGCCTCTGCAGGGAAGGGTGAGAGGGACACCCAGGGAAAAGAAGAAGGGGCAGCGCCAGGAAGAAGCTGTCCACAGGGCCTGATTTTTCTCTACCCAAGTTCCAAATCTGGCAAGCTCAGATCCTTCCTGGTAGGGTGGAGACAGTTGGGGATGATGGGTTCCTGTCCACTCACCGCTTGTTGGAGACATTGGTGGTGAGAGCAGTGACCGAGGCTAGAGACACTGAGTCAGGATCCAGCCCATCCCCCAGTCGAATGGCCAGGTGGTCAAGGTCCTCCATCTCCAGCACCGCTGGTTCATCTGGTGAAGAAGATGGGCTAGTTAGGTGGGTGGCAAAACTGACAGTCAAATTTAAGGTTTATTGGGTAGCATTTGCTACCCAAAAAATAAATTGAATGGCACATTGTATATTTGTAGTGTTTTCTACCTAATTTTGGTCTTTTTTTTTTTTTTTTAAATGTTTATTTTTTAGTTGTAGGTGACAGAATATCTTTATTTTATTTTTATGTGGTGCTGAGGATCGAACCCAGTGCCTTATGCGTGCTAGGCGAGCACGCTACCACTGCGCCATAATCCCAGCCCCCCTAATTTTGGTCTTTTAATTGATACTATGTTTGGTCTCATTTCCTTTTTCATTTTAGTTGAATGTAACTCTTTTATTAAATACTATTTACTAAAGCACTGAATATCCTTTGTGGAAGAAGTTAGGGAACAAAGAATCCACACTTACATGGATAACAATTGCTACCTTTGAGTGGCTACTACATGCCAAGCACATGCCAGGCACTTTACACATGGATCTCTAATCTTTATAGGGAAGACCTGCCAAGATAGGCATTATTCTCATGCCATACATGGGAACACTGAGGTATATGAAGTAACTTATCCATGTGAAATAGTTAATGAAATTCAGGACCTAGCCCTGTACTGGTGTGTATTAATCCACTGAGATGAAGAAATGATGACCCCAGAAGCCACCCAAAGGTGATGTGGGCCTCAGCAGGCAGTAGCACTCTCAGTCTAAGGAGAAGGGCACATCAGTAACTGGCATGTAGCAAGAGGTAATTAGAGACAATTTGGGGACCAGTGAGTCACAGAGGAAATGCTGGGGATGGTGGCCAGGAGACTGACAGTGGACATGTGATGGGCAGACAGCCCCTACTCAGCTCCCCTCTTCCCCAAGTTTCTTCTGTTTTCTGCCTGTCCTCTCTTCCTCCTCTTGGACTGTCAGCCTCTTCCCCAGTAGCATCCTCCCTGAAGGACTAGTGCCACAGGCCACTCCAGCTTCCCAGGGCCTTCCAGTTGGTTGAGGCCAGGCTGCAGCCTGGTAAGAGGACGGTGACTTCACTGAGCAAACACTCCTGGGACTCTGGTTTTCCCCCAGAAAGAATTGATTAAAAAATGTTTCCTGCTATTCATTTCCCCCTCCAATTAAAAATCCCTGGTTGGCGTAAAGAACAAAGGATAGGGAGCAGGAAGGACAGGAAGATTCCATCCGGAAGAGGGCTGCCTGCCCGTTTCCAGACCAGCGCCGGTGCAGACGTGCAGCGCCCGTGCAGACGTGCAGCGCCCACCCGGGATGGAGCAGGCACCTGCGGGAGCACGCATCCCTACAGAACCTGAGCTCCCAGGGCCGGGCCTGGCTCCAGCCAGCCAATGGGAGACCAGACCCCGCCCAGGTGGCTCTGGTTGAACCAATCCCAGAAAATCTTGTTTGGGACCCGCCCAGGGGCGGGGTTTGATGGTGATCACGTGCGAAGAAGTGGCTGCGAGAGGCGGAGACGAGCCACAGTCAGGGCCAGGTGTCCTACCTTGTCTTTGGGGGTCCTCCTTGTGGGTCCGGTTCTTGCCGAGCTTCATGGCGGAGAACACGCTCCTCCCGGCTCTGTGAGGGGGGCCGTCAGAGTGAGGTGGAGGGAGATGGACGCACAGAGGAAAACACACCGACACCCAGGAGCCAAACGGAGAACGGGAGACGGATACCCCGGCCTCTCAGCTCCTGGTCCCAAGATATATTTGGGGTCAAGCTTCCCAAATTGGGAGCCACAAGGGAAATGGGGCCGAGAGAAACCCCACCGCCTGTCCTTGGTACCAGCGAGGAGGGCGGGCCCAGCGAAGGTGGCCTGGAGCTAGAAGGAGGTGTTATCTAGCGTCTCTTCAGCCCTCTCAATCCAGTCTTCTCAGAGCTCCTGAGCTCTACGAGGTCCCCAAGCTCATCCTCCCCGTCCCTGCATCCCAGCGTAGTTGGTTGGAAAGTAAGCCAGATGATCAGAGACAGAATATCAGAACAGAAGGGGGACGGGGAGATGTTGAAACCAGCTGTTCAGTTTTCAGACGGCCCAGGTGCTCGATGCCTGCTTTGCGGTTCCCCAGCCTCTTTGTGTTCTGGGATTCTCCGCGGACAGGAGGAGACTGCCCTTTCCCATCTCTCTCTTTTCCAGGCCTTTGCCTCCTCTGCCTATACCCTCTCATTCAGAAATCCCTTTCCCTGCCCCCGGGAACTTAAGGCATACTCCATGGCTCCTACCTTTATTTCTGGCTTGGTGTGGCCTTTTGCCCCAGAGGTGAAGGGTTTTGTAGTCAGGGGGGCCGCTGAGGGAAGAGGGCAGAAGGCCTTAGTGCCCTTCAGTGATATCCCTGTAGCCGAGCCTGAGGTCCTTGGAGCCAAGAGGGACCAGCACTAGGATCGGCAGGGGGTAGGTGCAGTATTCCATTACCCATCAATATTACATGAGCTGGATACCTGATTCCCTGTACTTCCCCTTCCCCTCCTACTGGGTGTGGCTGTCATCCTTTAGGCCTCACTGGGGGAAGGTGCAGGCCCATCTCTGACTGGCTTACAGCAGAGCCCACCATCTTTGGGTTTGCATCTCCCTGTGGAGGCTTGACAGAAGTTTCTAAACCCCCAGATCCCTGCTCTTTCCGCTGTATAATTTAAGGTTGGAGAAAACCCTTCTGCTCTTAGAAATGTCCTGGAAATCTCAAGTTCCTTAACTGGATAAGCCAATCTTATCCCCCAAAGCTGGCCTGATCTTAAACCCAGAATTTTCTTTGCTATTCAGATTCAGGGCAAGGCATGTCCATATCCCCCTGAGAGGCAGTGAAAACCACCCTTTTCATGGGACATCAGCTTACTAGCATGTTCATGGATTTCCTAAAGAGGGATGGAAGAAGGCTGGGGTGACAGTGGTATGTCTCCCCTTGACAATATCCTATTGTTTGGGGCATAACAATGTGAAGAAAGGGGCTCTATGAAAGGAAGCTGATGTCTTTGGAATTATCTTAACTATAACATTAAAGGGGTAAGTTATGCATGCATATGTATAAATCATACAAAATGGCCAAACAAGATTGTATAACTTTTCTTGAGCAACTGCTGTGAGCCAAAGGCTCTTCCAGATGTTTGCTCATTTCATATTCCTAGGAATCCTGTGAAAGACATATACTTCTCACTCATCCAAGGAAAAGCTGAGAGAGATGAACATGACTTCAGTGTCCCACGCAAGTAGCAGATTTGGAATTGAAGCATGAAGCTCCCATCTCCTAGTGGCAGTATTTCCACTTTGTGCTGGCTTGGTTACCTCAATGCTGTGGGGCTGTTCTGGGTGTGAATCCCATCCTGACCACTGGAGACTTTGGCAAAAAGATTCCAGGGCCTGTTGCCATAGCAATTGTGCCAGCGCAATTTGCAGATTGGGTTGTCGTCTGTGAAGAGTCCCACATAGAAGGAGCTCATTCAAAAATAACCCAAGCATCAAAACACTTGAGAAGAGAAAGCTGTCATTGTTAAGTTGCTGGTGACATAACATTGAATAGATCAGTGAACTCATCAGAAACAATGACATGGTTGTGGGCAAAGGGGCCATGCATTTGGCCTACCCTCAAGCATCCTGTGGTATCTCACCCCTTTGGGACAGGGTGCCAGCTGTATGCCAACTTCTGCAACAGGCCTAGATGTAGGAAGCTTGACAATGTGGATCCTTACTCCATGTCTCCCCACCTGTCCCTTCCTGTCTCCGTGTTTGGGATTCTTTTCTGCCCAGCCTCACTGTTCATCTACTTCTCTCTCGAACTACCCAGGAGTCTCCTGGAGGCTCAGTGTTTGCTGTTGTACAATCTCGTCTTAGCCATTCCTGGAATGGGCCATTCTTAGCATCCTCTCTCCGTGTGTGAGCTGCGCAGCGTCCTGATCATCTCAGTCTGCTCCAGCCACAGAACCCTCCACTCCCAGGGGCAAGTGCTCTGAGATAGCAGATCCAAGTGGTCCAAGTCGGGTCAGAAGAGGCCTGGCCTGGAAAAGCCAGCTGCCCAGCACCCTGGGGTGGATGTGGCTCTTCTACCTGAGGCCCAGATGATCGGCTAGGTGGTGGGATATGGTGGCGTTCCCGCTGATCCCATGTGCCCACCCACTTGGGTACTGAGGCCCCCCTGGCATAGTTATGGCCTTTGAATTAGAAAGGCACTTTATTCTTTAAAACAAATATCATTGGAAGTAAAGATTGAGACTTTTTAAAAAAATTATACTTATCCAATAATCTCTTGAGCAGTTCTTGAGCAACTACTGTGGGCCAAAGATGTAGGAACAGGCCTAGACAGGCCTGAAGCAGCTCAAAAGAGAAACCCCTCCTTCCCAGTTCTGTATTATTTGACCATCTGAAGTGGACAGGTTCACTGGGTGGTATTCTGGGAATGTCTCAAAATGACGTGTTTGTCCCTTGATGAAAAGTGGAAATGTGTGACGATGGATATCGTTTTCAGAGACTCCATGCCTCTGCTGGTTTCTTCTATACTCGCTCATCAGTGACCTGTACCATGGGCTGTAGAGTATGATGTCATTGCCCCTGCCTTTTGTAATTTTATGACTGATGATACATCAGGAGGTCACTATAGGAAAAGCCCTTTCTGTCTTATGGCAACACCAGTTCCCAGTAAGCAGTGTGCTGGTTTCTCTCAGCAAAGGGTAAAGGAGATTTTTAAAATAAACGTTAACTTAATCAGGGAATTTTGAAGTATCCATTTGTATTAAAGACTCAGATTTCCAAAAAAATTTTAAAAAAGTTTTTTTTTTGTTTCTGTTGTACTGAAATTTTAAAAGAATTTAAAAATTAAAGTTCTATATATTGTCTAATTGGGTTCTACAATCACTGAAGATAGGACATGGTGAGAAACAGACAAATAAAAGAAGGCAATAATCAACTCAGTGAAAAACGACTTTGCAATCAAGTGGCTCCTTATTCATGGGTGCATTAAACTTGAGCAATAGGAGCAGATGGAAGGTGGCCTCTTAGGACGCTCTGAAGATTTAGATTCACATTTGTTTCCCATGGCTGGATTTGCCACAGTCAGAATGATATGTCTAGACTGTGAATTCTCTTAAGAGAAAATATTTTAAAATTAGTACATTCACGGTACACTCTTCATTTATGGATCTGATGATTTCTCACTGCCCAGGGCTTATGCCCCATGATTGGTTTCAACTGAAAATGCCAGAGCTCAGCAGCTTGGGCCTTAGGTAACCAGGATAAACAGACTCCTACCTAAGAGAAGCGGGGTCTGTGATGCTTCTTTGCACTGTGTAAGCAGCCAGATTTTAAAAACTTGGGGACATGTTTCCAAGTGCTCATTGATGGCTTTATTTCTTTTGTTTTCCATGCCCTAAATACAGCAAATTGCATAATTGCTGTCTTTGAAAGTGTGTTGAATTTCAGTTAGTTTTGCAAATAGCTTCCTATGCATGAGGACGTGAGTATCCTTCATCCAGAACCACTGTCTCCAAAATGGCCTGTTTGCACATGCCACACCAGGGGGCTTGAGAGACCCACAAGAACTTATCCTGACCCCAGGAGCGCTGAGGGGTCCTCAGTGCTCCTCACGTGTCTACCTCTATGCAAAACTCAAACAAACAGCATCCTGAAAATATATTTCTCATCTTCCCAAAGCCACCTATCCCAGCACCCCACAAGCTCACAAGAAGCAGACCTTCTTTTGTGGAGCCAATCTTAAATTTCCTCTGCTACAACTTAGATCTGTTTCCACTAGTCTCCCCTCAGTGGCGATAAAAGCCAACCAGCTTTGCCCCACCATTGCCTTTTAGAGACTACAAACTGTTCTCACAGTCTTCTCTTCCCAGGCCAGAGCCTGGATTTGTTTAATCTCTTAGAAATCCCATTCCCCTACTCTTCCAGTGGTCCTACTGCTCTCCACATTAAAATAATAATGCATGCTGGTTTACTTTACTTCATATGGTAATGGGAGACAGAAAGGAGCTAGATGAGGTTGGGCCAGGGAACCAGCACATATTATGGGCCTACTACCAGGACAGACTGGGGAACTGGACATCAAGAAAGGCATTGCGATCTCTCACAGAGCCCTGCGGCACCCTGGTGACTTATGTCTCATATATAAACCTTTGAACTCTAAGAATCCCGGAGGCCTTTCCCTAAGAGGAACCCCTAGTTCAGCATCCCTATCACCTCCCACTTGCCCTGGAGTTCACCTCCCTGGTTTCCTCTCCAAGCCTTCCCGCATGCTCTGCCTGAAGCTTCCAGCAAACTCCTACGTAGCCTTGCATCCTTGGGTGGAGCCTGGTGGAGCCATCCCCAGTGGTGGAGTTCCTCCATCACTGTAGCCTTAATGCTGTGTCACGGCTGTTGCTTGTGGGTAATAAGCGTGACTGGAACTCAGTGTACTTATGGTAAAGTGTGGGAGAGGCTATGAGCTCCCCGGGATCTCGATGTAAGCAGGCACCCCAGGCACCATGCCCATTAGTGCAGACCTCTAGACACACAATGGTGGCATTTCCATGGTATCCTCACATGAACTAATTTTTGACTTAATTGGAATGACAGTTGGGGGCAAAGCTCTGGGGCTCAATTTCCCTATCTAGAAGATAATGATCATGGTCCTGGCTTTTCAGCTCTCATTGGTGTATCTAGAGATTTAATTAACTATAGTCAAGTGCTCTAAACTTCTTGGATCCATTGTGAGCTCTGAGGGTGGGGGTGGAGTAGGACTTCCCCTGTGCGTTAGTCCCAGCTCTGTCCCTCTTCTCTGAGACTCAGAATTACTATCTGTAAAAAAGGGAGTTGGCCAGAGGTCCCCTCCAGTGTGGTCAGTCCTGACTGTCCCTGCCCTTGTGAATTCACCCTGTGATGCTTGTCTCCAAGTGACAGTGTGCCTCTGGGGGAGCCCATGAGCCCAAGGTAACCTCAGGCCTCCTACCTTGACAGATTCTGATGGTTGGCCCTGCCCTTTTCCTGTCATCTCCCAGACAGTCCTGATTCTCCTTCTCCTTTGGGGAGGAGACTGTGAAGCCACCAGAGAGTGGCCATTTCTCCTTAGCTTTCTGGGTCTCATGCTCTGGCCACACCCTGCAGCCACCTAGTGCCAGAGCCTGTTCTCCTAGGGCCTCCACTGCTGTAAGCCCAGCTGCCTAGCCCTGCTGGACTGGCAATGGTAGGGCGGGAGCGACTAGTGGCTTCTTGTGTACCTGTCCTTTGCCTTGAGCCATACCTTCCCTCACAGAGAAGCTTACAGTCCTGACTTACAGGAGTAGCAAGTGAACTGAAATGTGCGCAAAGAACAGGACACTTTTGAAAGGTGGTGGGAGTCACCCTCAAGAACCAAGAGTGGAAACCAGAAAGCCTGGCCACCTGCCCGTCCCACCCTACCTCTCCCTTCCCCTCACCTCCCTTGGTCCATGGATCAACCTCCCTCACCCTGCATGCTCCCATGCAGGCTCCACCAGGACAGCCCACTCCTAAGCACCCTCAGACAGGCCCACCCCACCCTCTGCAGCCCTGTGGTTAGGAGCTGGCACCCACCAGCTCTGCCCTGGCCTGGGACACCTACTTGTGCTCGCCATCTCTGCCTCCCTTGGTCTTCTCTCTGCCTTTGCTGAGTAGGAGGAAGAAATAAGGAGACAAGGGGATGCAAGTGAGAGGATGTGGACCAGAGACACTTGCTGTCTTAGCCTCTGGCCCTGCTGACCTCAACACTCCCTAGGGTCCTCCTTGTCCCACAGCCCCCTCACCCACAGCCTTTGCTATAGCAAACCAAAGCCTACTGGGCAGGGATCACATGGCTCCAAGCTTTGCCTTGGACAGAGGGGAAAGGCCTGAGGTACCAGCTGATTCCTTCCATCCTAGGCTATAGTCTGGCAATTACAGAAAGTGGGTTGCAGGTTCTCCAGGGCCTGCTCTTCCCCCACCTCCTTCCTTCGTCCTGAATTCCCAGGCTCTGGAGTCCTTCAGGGAAATAGTGGGCTGAACCTTCTTTGAGAGGATTAAGGGGACTGGAGTGCTATTAGGAGGACATCTGGCCTTTGAGAAGAAAGATGAGATGGGGCAGTTGGTAGGCTATCACTCCAGAGCTCAGAGCCGGGGAAGAATGGTATTACTTTAGGGAGGCTTTAGGGAGGCTTCCAGCAACCCTTCTGGAATGTTCTCTCAATGTCTCCTCAGTGAGGATGAAGAAAAGAAAGCAAATAACCATTGGCAGATTTTTCCCCTTCTCACATACTGTCCTGACACAGACCTTGCCCTGGTAGACCTGACCACACACCCTGACAGTTCAGTCTCAGAAGACCTCAGACATGGGTCAATGTCCTGCTGGCTAACTACACAAGCAAATCAGTTTGTAATTCAAAGAGGTCAACATTAGCCAGGTCTCTGGCTGCCATAGTTGTCCAAGACCACTGAGCAGTCACTATGAAGTGGGGATACTGTCTCAGAGGCTCTGATCTGGCCCAGCCTGGCTGGTCTGGGATCTGATTATTGTGGGCCCCCATGAGGGCCCCTAAAGTCTGCTGGGGCTTGCTCAAGGGAGCAGAGGCTCCAGTGAGCCATTGGGAAACTGAGGCTCAAAGAGAAATTTGCTGGTCCCCACCTTCACTTTAGTCCAAGGACAGCTGCTTTTCTTTGAGTTGTTAATTGAGGTTCTGAGGAAGAGGTGCGTTCCCCCACCCCTGTACTGATGATAGAACCCTGGGGCCCTCTACCACTGAGCTACACCCCCAGTCCTTATTTTATTTTGAGACGACCTCAAAATGAGTTGCCCAGGCTGGCATCAAACTTGGGATTCTCCTGCCTCAGTCTCCCTAGTAGCTGGGATCATAGGAGGGTGCCACTGTGCCTGTCTCATTTCTTAATTTTAAAGAACTCTGTGACCCTGGATCTGGGTCAAGTCTTTGCAAATAGAGGAACCAGGAGGGGAGGTCCAACACCAGGGAGTGGGCTAGCGTGGGGCAGGAAGGTGGACTCAGAGTGCTGAACAACAGATGTTGATGTTTTTTCTCTTTCCCTTTGGTCTTTAAAACCACAGAGATGTCAGGTTCACTCAGAGGGAGACTTCTGTCCTGCCTCCTCCTCACATACTCCAGGCCTCAAACCCAACAAAGCGGGTACACATAGGCCCATACTCCCTAAGTGAGGATATGGAGAAGGGAAAGGGCTATATGTCTTTCTTTGAAGAATGAATACTTTTGTGATTTTACCACAACCACTGTTACTGCTGCTGCCAACATTAGTAACAGGCCCTGCCGTAGTTAATCTGTCTGTCTCATGAAGTGAGCATTCTTTTTGTCTATTTCCAAGTGAGCTTGCAGAGCTCAGGCTGCCCTCAGTCAGCCAGCCTGCAAACCATGACTGCATGTTCCATTCATGCTAGGAAGCACTGGGTGAACTTGAACTCCCTCCTAGAGTCCACATGGTGGTTTTGGTGCCCCTTCCTGGCTGGGTAAGTTCTGTTCCTCAGCCAGCATTCTAGCATTCTCTGTGTGAGTCTGGCACTCAGCCCTAGCTCAGCTCCACCCCTTCTCTAAGCCTTCACCCCCATCCCTCTTTTCATTGTTAAAAGCAGCCACAGAACAGCAGGATCAACATGGTGGCCTGTGGGAATTCTAGTGCTTACTAGGGCCCATGTGCTTCACAGTGCTAGGCCCCACCAGGTCTTTTGGGTTGGGGGTGGCCCAAACCTCAGGTGGAGCAGCTGGGTTGGAGCATTCACCCCTACATCCTGGCTCCTCTAAGCTGTTGTAGCTCTGGAGCCAGCCTGGTGAAGGGAGGCAAGGAAGGCTTTTTTAGCTCTCAGGGACCGGTGGGCACTGATAAAGTAACACTGAGGGTGAGGCAGGTGAGGTACACACCTGTCACGCACAACCCCAGCCAGCCGTGTACCTCTCTTAGAGCCCTAGCCATGCACACGTGCCCAGCTGCCCTCTGTCCCAGGCATGGGGGCGGGTAGGTCTTTGGCTTCTACGAGTCTCCACTGGAGTGGAAGAATGTCTATAAGGTGGATAAAAAGGACACCTCCTGTCACTCCTCCTCCCAAACGAGACTCAGCAGACAGCAGCCTAGAAGGAGGTCCCAGGCCACGGAGGGTTGGAGGGCTATACCAGGTAGAAAATGAGAAGGGGCAAACATTTCAGAATACAAGGAATTGGAGAAAAGGCCCAGGGCTCTCTAGTTTAGCTGCAAAGTTAAAGCTGGGACTCCTTTCTTTGTTCTAAGAGACAGAGTCACAACAGAGCCCAGCATCCAGTGCTGTGTGCCACTACCTGGTGTCATGTAATATGTATGCATGCGAATGAGTGTAAACACATGGGCATTTGCATGTCTTTGGGGCCCAAATCTTCTGTCTCTCCAGAGACTGGGGTGGATGTGTGCCAACATGCAGGGCCTGGAACCCTGATTTTGTGCTCCTGAAAGCAGAAGGCTCATGGGGTTGGTACTCTGTTTCTTCCTTGCAACACCAAGAGCTGTAGAAGTGGGGTAAAAGGGACCCCTACCCCTGCCCAGGGGGGCCGAATCTCCTGTGTGGGCAGCATTCAAAGAGCCCTTGCTAGAGCGTGTCAGAACCGAGAAGGGACTTGGACCAAAAGGTGCTGCTCATTTGGGGTCAAGGTAACATGGAGTCTGAAGAGGAAGAAAATGAGTGCTGACTGAGTACCTATCACATGCCAGGCGCCATGGCGGCTACTCATAGGGACTACCTCTACTCATCCCAAAACTACATGGGCATCGGCGAGCCCCTCTTACAGATGGGAAGGGGGGCTCCAACAGCAGAGCTGGGATTTGCGCCCCAGGCTGTCATTGCTCTGCACTGTCCTGGCAGGATTCTGCCTCCTGGGAGAGTTTCACAGAGAGCTGACAGGAGCCAGAGGTCCCTGGTTGGAGGCAGGGCCTAGAGAGGAGGGCAGAGTCGATGGGAGGGCATGCGCCTGAGCAGGCCTGGGATGTGGAGCCCGGGGAGTAGAGGGTTCACCGGCAGTGGCTGGGCTAGGGGTTGACTGCAAGGCCTGGAGGACAGGGTGTGGTGACAATAGCCAACCCCAAGGTGCTCTCAGGCCTGGACTGGCGGCCCCAGTGGCCATCCAGGAAACAGTGTGTGCTCTCACCTGCCCCTCCAACCAGGGCAGTGGCACCTGGAAGACAAGCAGCTCTGGCTGGAGCTATCACCCTTGCCCAGTTCCCAGTGGCTGGGATGAAACCCTCATCCTGCTGCTGCCTCCTGGGAGTAGCCGTGTGAAGGAGCGGGTGGGGTGGGAATGGCAGGCTGTGCTGAGGGGAAGGGTGGGAGGAGCCCTCTAGTTCCATGTTCATGGTGCCCAGGACTCTCTGGGGGTCCCAGAACTAAACTACTCATCTTGCCTTTTCAGGGCCCCTTCTGTTGGACTGAACTGGCTTAGCATTACCTATGCTATAGCCATGCTACCAAGGCAGCCCTTGGCCACCAAGAGCTCCCAGGAGAGCTATGGATGCTACCTATGGGATCCAGAGCATCCTGGGTCCCTCAGGATGTGAGAGTTGAGGGGCCCAGCATGCCAACTTGCCGAACCCGTTCTTGTCACTGGCCTGGAAGGTTAGGTGATATACTCAGAGTCACTTAGCTGGTGAGTGGCAGAGAGTCAGGATGGAATGTTGCTCTTGTGATTCAGGCTAGCATTCCTCTCCCTACAGCTGATGACCCTCCCACGCCTCTGATTACGTCCTCCAAAAGCCCTTTCTTAGAGGCCACCCGCAGTCTCTGAACCAGCCGTGCTCAGCTCTTTCTTGAGTGGAGTCAGTGGATGGGGACCAGATGGTAGCCAAGTGGCAGCAGCCCCTCAGGCCCTGCTGGATCCTGCTCCTCCCCTCAGCACTCTAACTCCATTCCTTATCCTTGGCACAGCCCAGGACAAAGAACCTGTTGTCACCAACCCCTCCCTGGGCAGCACTTGGCTCCCTGATTATAATTCGTTCCTCCATGGTCCCCTTGGCTCTCCTGACAACAGGGCTGGGGTTTTCATGGCTATGGTTCCTATTTTATGGTCGAGGGGACAGGGTCAAAAAGGTTATGTGACCTGCCCAGGGCCACATGGCTAGTAAGAGGCAGAGATGGCACTTAGAGTCTGAGGGAGACTATGGCTGGCCCAACGTAGACAGTCGCAGGGTTTCTTAAGTTTGCGTGTGTTTGGGGATGGAGGGGTACAGAAGTGTGAAATAGTTCAAGTGTGAAGAAGAAAAACACATTTACCTAGTAGAAGTGAATCAATTCTGTTACACTAGTTGGGGACCTGTATATTTTTCAGCACAGGGACTTAGTGAACTTTACTCAGGAAAGAAAAGGTGGAAGGAGTTGGGAGGGAGATGCTTCTAGGAGCCTGGAGGATCCTGCTGTCAAAACACAGCCCCATCCTTTAGGCTTATGGGCATTTCGCACATCGTTCCCAGTGATCCGGGAACCTGTGGACATCTCACTAGCCTAGCCTAGATCTGACTTCTCTGGGCTTGGGGAGTAATGCAATTGTATTTCCTTTTTTGGAAAAATGTTACATGTGAGCAGGCTCATGGGAAGCATGTGGAATGACACAGTTCCCTGTCATCTGTAGGAGGCAGGACGTTTGCAGGGCATGAATTCTGGCCACAGATGCCGGAACTCTTTTACTTGGGCAGATGGGAATTGGACCCAGGGGGTCTTTATCACTGAGCTACATCTTCAGCCCTTTATTTTTTATTTTGAGACAGGGTCTTGCTAAATTGCCAAGGCTGGCCTCAAACTTCTAATCCTATTCTCTCAGCCTCCAGAGTTGCTGGGATAACAGATGTGCACCAGCATGCCTGCTCGGACACATTCTTAACAAAGGAGAGGCTGGGTCCCAAGCAGGACTGTTGGCTTCACTCTGGCAAGAAGAGGCCTCCCTATCTAGGGTGTCTTCACTGGGCCAGGGTGGAGGCCAGGCTGCCTGGGTCTGGTTGGACCTGCTGGGTCTTGGACCAGAAAGGCCAAGGCCTCCTCTGTCCTGACTCACATTCCCTGAGGAGCAGAAGGTTAGAGCTCCTGTTAGAGCTCCCCTGTTAGAGTTCAACCTCCCAGGCCCTTGTCTCCCTCAGAGTTGGGGGAGGCCCTTGATCCCTGTCAGATCCCTATCAGAGGGATCCCTCACTGTCTCCCCAGTGGGCTCTTGGGGGGTGTGAGTGAGGCACCTTGCCAACACATTACCCACTTCTTATATTTCTGCAGCAACTCGGCCTGCAGTACTCTGAGCCTGGACAGGCCTGAGGGGCCTTCCAGTGGGACCAGGACCCAGGCTTCATCCTCATGTCTTTGGGGGCAGTGGGTCGCTGGAGGGGCCCAACCTGTTACCTCCGGAAGCTCTTCTCGCCTGGTGGCCGGGAGCTGGGGCGGGATCCTGGAAGCAGCCCATCTGTCTCCTGGCTGTCCTTCTCTTCCTCTTGGAGAGACTCATCCCCCAGGAAGTCTCCATCATCCCAGGGGCCCACTGTGCCGTCTGTCGCCTGATATCGAACCTCCACACACAGGCTGGTCTGGTGGGAGAGAGGGGTGGTGAGTAGCTGGGATGGCAACTGTCCTGGACCTGGGAACTCTGCTGCTTTGTGGTGTTCATGAAATGCCTTCACCTCGACCTGTTGGAGAAGGTGATCAGGGAGCATGCCTCTGCTCATTTTGCAGATGAGAAAACGGAGGCTCAGGAAGGCTGACAGTGCCGACTTAGCCAGCTCAATGGGAACTAGCCCCCGAACCCACTGCACTTGACTCTGCTCCTCCCTGGTGCCCAATGTCAGAGGCCTGCCCTGGACAGCTGAGCCTGGCAGTGGGGGTGGGCTCTGAGTCCATGGTATACATAATCAAAAGTGTCATCCAGTGTCCCCAAAGATTAGGTGACTTCCTCGTCCTCAGAACTGTGGTTGTCTATAGGCATGAGAGGGGGTCTGCCTGGCAATGTGACAGAATGAGCTAAGCTTGCTCTCCAGCTGAGGACCCAGGCCCTGGACACCCTACAAAGGCATGGAGTCAGCATGTGTTTCTACTCTTCTGACACCCACCTTCCTACCTGAAGAGGAAGGGCCCTTGGGGTTGTCCTGGGCTTTTCCTCTGTAGAAAATAGAGCACCAAACTTGGGCCCAGACTTAACAGTTGAGAATCCTGATGAGGTTCTTACCCTGTGTCCTTTGGCCGCTTACCTGGCCACTAGCTCCAGCTTCTAGTCCCCTCCTCAATCTACATGGGCGAATGGAGGACGCCTGGACATAGTCACCCTTCCACATGGTTCTGGGGATGACTTGCTTATGCACCTTGACAGGCAACCTTCCCTTAGCGCTTGGACCCCCTAATGGCCAGGCCTGCGTTTCCCAAGGGAAGGGAAAGGTGCACATTTTCTGAGCACCCCATGTGCTAGATGTTGTGCTAAGATGCTGTCATATAAACTCATACGATCCTAACACTTCAACCCAACCTGCCTGATGAATCAGGAGGAAGCAACAAGCTGAAGGTCAGTTCAGAAATGCTGGAGCTGGGGTTTGAGCTCAGGCTCCTGACTACAAGCCCCATGTCCTTTTCCCTGAGCCAATGCGACCTCTCTGGTGTGATTGAAGATGTTGCGGTGGGAACATGGTACCTGGATTTGGAAGCCCTGGGTCTCAGAGCCACCTCTGATGTAGATCAGCTGTCTGACTTTGGACAAATCCATCCCCATCCCAAACTTCAGCATTTCCATCCATAGAACGGCGGGAAAGGTGAATGGTGCGTGGGCTAGAGGATCTGCATGTCCTTTCCTCAGCTGAAATCCTAGGTGCAATTCTAGAAATCCAAGCATGGCTGTGCCGTCTGCTCGTCCTGTCTACATCCTGGTTCTTTCTCATCTCGCCTCCCACACTATATTCTCTTCATGCAGGCTGCCGTTTTCTCCAAGCCTTCCATTCCCATTGATGTCTGTTGCTTGTTCTGCATCCTCCACCCCTTGCTGCAGTGGCTGAGACTCTACCTCCTGACTTCAAAAAGCCCATCCCTTCCCAAGGGAGAGAATGGCCTGGCTCAGAAGCCCCAGAAGTTCTCCCCTTTTTCATAAGGAAGTGTGCTGAGATGCTAAGCCACAGTGGGAATTTCTGCCCCCCTCTGAGCACTCCTCAGAGAGGGCTCCTTCCCTTCTGGATCCAGAAGCTGCAGCCCTGCTCTCTGGGGCTGTTTCTAACAGTTACTACATTGAGCCATGCGTTATGCAGGCCCTTGAAAGTGATAGACCATGGTACGGCCCCCATTGTGCACATGAGGTCAGGAAATAACAGTTAACAATATTATTTTATTTATTGAGCCTTTACTATGCACTTACCCATTCTAAACACTTCCTGGGTATTCTCATTTAATCCATTTAATCCTCAGAACAATCTTGTGAAGTAGATACCATACTTCTGCTCACTTTGCAGATGATGTGCCCTGCCTGAGTCACAGCAGGTGGCCTTACCAAGATTCATACCCGAGGCTGGGCTCCTTACCACCATGCTAACTGCCCAGGAGTGTCCAGGGAAGAGCTGGAGGGGACGGGAGTAAGAACAGAGCCTGGGTGCTGGGTGGCCAGGGCTTTACGCCTTCTTTCTTAGGACATGTGTTAAGTGCTGGACGGCGTCACTAGTGCACGGGTGCTAGGGCTGAAGTGCTGGAGAATGACATGTGGAGTGAAAAATGAGGACCCTGCCTTTCCAGAATGACTGGCCTTAGAGAGGAGCCAAGTCAGATGCGCAGAGTGGAGGCCCTAGGGGGCCAGCAGGGCTCAGTCTGGCTTCAGATGATGAGAGAAACCTCCTTAGTGATTCCCAAGTGGAATCTAAGTGGAAGACTCAATGGCGGAGAAAGAATGGCACCTCCCATCGCCCTTCACTATCACTATGACTGTAGGAAGGTCTGGGGTGTCCATGCCACAGGGGATTCAGCACCAGTCACCAGACTGAGTACCTCCAGCAGTGTCCTCAGTCTCTTCTGCCCACTGGGCCTTGCCATGCAGGCCTCTCCAGACCACCCTGTGTGTGGGAGAGAGGCAGTGAAGCAGATCCCCTGCTCCCCATGACGGGAAAGTCCGAGGACTCTGGCCACACCCACCTTGATGATAGCATTGTTGTCATCAATCAGAGTATCGATCACCTCCACGTAGTTCTCCTCCACCACCTTCTGTAGCACCATGCGGAAAGTCCCGATCAGCCTGTGAATGGCAAGGGGGCATGGTGGCTTCACAGAAGAAGCCACTGTGAGGAGCAAGGCTGACATCCCAAGGGCTGGGAAAAGCTAGGAAAGAGACAGGTGGACTTGCTCAGGCCCTTGGCTGGTGCTGAGATAATGGCCCAGGAGTCAGGGCCACCTGGTCAGGACAGCATGTCCAGAAGGATACATGACCCCTACAGATGTGCATGGGTTGTATGTGTGAGGCCTATTTTCTCAGGAGAGTCTGAGGAGCAGAACACTGGGATAAAGTTCACAGCCTGGGGTCAGGGCACATGGGAGTGGGTTTCAGCTGAGCCCTTCTGGAGCAGCTTCCAGGGGTCCGTGTGGAGGCTTCTGGGAAGGACTGAGGCTCCTGGATACACAAAGCTCCTCCTTTCCACCTCTGCAACCATGACCAAGGCCACATATAGCCAAAACCACACCTTTGTTCATCCTCATCTGCACCTCCCAAGCTCCTTGAGGGCCAGGACTATGCCACTGCAGAATCCCATATTCCATCTGCACAGCAGGGGACAGCAGGCAGCACTGGGGCTAGGAGCACAGTCTGGTGGTCAGAGAGACTGGGGTTTGAGACCCAGCTCCCACACTTACCAGTGAAGCACCTGCCCCTAGAACTCACCTATGCTCTCTGAGTCTCTACTCCTATGCCCAGCTAGTGACCCCTACTTCACTGAGTGGATGAGATGCTCCGTCGAAGTTCTTATCAGGCCCCTAGCACAGGCTTACTATTTCCAAAGCACTAGTCCTTGTGTGTTCAGTGCCTCTAGGCTGTGAACCTGGGAGAGTGGCGTTTCTCTTTTTTCCCCATTTTTTGTGGGGGGGGGTACCGGGGATTGAACTCAGAGGCACTCAACCACTGAGCCATATCCCCAGCCCTATTTTGTACTTTACTTAGAGCCAGAGTCTCAATGAGTTGCTTAGCACCTCGCTTTTGCTGAGGCTGGCTTTAACTCACGATCCTTCTGCCTCAGTCTCCCGAGCTGTTGGGATTACAGGTGTGTACTTCCCCATATATTTGAACTGGTACATTACAGTTGTACATAATGGTGGGATTTGTTGCTACATATTTGTGCATACATGCACATAATATAACAATATAATTTGGCCAATATAATTCCCCTTTCCCTCCCCTCTTTCCTTACCCTGGTCCCTTTACTCTACTGATCATGAGATCCTCATGCTCACTGGTGGTATTTTCTATGTCCAGCCTGTATTTGATATTTCCCACACACGTAGAGACCTCAATATGTGTTGGCTGAATTAATGAGCAACAGTGAGCACCCAACAAATGTCCCTTTTGCCCTGTTGCTTGGGGAGAGAACAGGGTAGTCAGAGAGAAGAACCCCATGGTGCTTCCATCTGGGTCCGTTAGAACACACACCCCATTTCTGTAGAAGGGACAAAGACTCTGGGGACCTGTACCAAGTGAGAGAGCTGGAAGGCACCTGGGGGTCTTCTGTGCTGTCCTTGATTTATAAAGGAAGAGAGTGGGACTGAGAAAGGGGACAGGAACATAGTTAATTAATGGTAAATCTGGCCAGGGCACTATGGCTATGAGGGTACATGACCCTCTAGAGAGGGTATCAGACCCTCATCTGATAGGTGAGCTATCAGATGAACTCTGGCTTAGACATGTTTGATGTCTATACCATCCTGAGAGTTATGGAGGATGAACACTGATTTTTAAAAAGGGGGGAAAATCCATCTGTGTGAAGAGGAAGTTCTGGGAGCAGCCAGGTTGGAGAAATAGGAAATGTTTCCCTCCAGAGCTCAAGCCCCATCTGCCAGCTGACCCCATCTCCCTGGAGGTGGAACTGTTCACCACCCCTCCAGTCTAAAACCTAACTGGGCTCCTAGCCTCTTCTCAGACCAGCCCCACGGACGGCCTAGTCCCATCCTGGTGTCTCTTCGGCTGGAGAAATGTAGTGTGTATATGTCTGCTGAGTATCCAGGGGACGTTGATACTGCCGCTTGGGGTGCACACTTGAGAATCTGCCTACTCTCACCCTTTGCAGGCTGGCTCTTCAAGACACTACCACTCCACCAGCACCTGCTGCATGCTGGAACTCAGGCACATCTGTTCCCATCTTTACAGGCCCAAGAACAGCCAAGGAAGTTCCCCAGGATCAGCAGAGGTACTGCAATGTGACAAGACACCCCCAGGGGGCAGGAAGGAGCTGTTCACCTGCAAGTGCTCAGAGAAGCCTTCCCGGCTTCCCTTGCTTGAGTCTCAGACCTTAGACTTGGGAGGGGCCTGAGAAGACAGCTTGTCCAGCACTGATGTCAGAAGCAGCTTCCCTGACCAGGCTTTCAAGCCTCTGCTAAACACACCGGTGTCGGGGACCAGAACTTCACTGCTCCATGTGGCTCCCACTGCTGGGCCACTCTCCACTGCCTTCATCATACCTCAGGAAGCCCAAGTTCAGTCTCCTGGAAAATCCTAACTCTGCCTACACCCTGTCCACATGCAGGCTAAATGGCCAGTGTAGACAGGGGAAAGAGCTGTGGTCTGGAATGAGACAGATGTGAGTTCAGCCAGCAGAGTCTCAGGGAGATTCCACCACCTGGCCGTCATGTCATTCTGGTTTGTGCTCCAGTCTCTCTGCAGGACATGCCACTGGCTTCACTAGAGGGTGTGCAGGACACTCCCTTGAGGTGGGCAGGGTGGGGTGAGGTTGGCATCTGGAGGCCCAGGCAAGGCTGTTCCTTTGCAGGCTGGACTCTGGCAGCAGATCCAGGGTGCCCCTGACCCTCCCACCTGTGCCCAGCCTCATGAGTCTGCATAGCCTGGTCTGCAGCCTGGAAGCTGGGACTGTGACACTAGGAGCTTGCATCCTCAAAGGGATCAACTTGCCACACCTCCAGGGAATGACCCGGGAGGGTTTTTTTTTTTTTTTTTTTTTTTTAAATATTTTTTTAGTTGTTGATGGACACAATGTCTTTATTTTATTGCTTTGTATGTGGTGCTGAGGATCGAACCCAGGGCCTCACGCATGCGAGGCAAGCGCTCTACCGCTGAGCTACAATCCCAGCCCCCCCGGGAGGGTTTTTAACTCCTTAGAGCTCTTCCCAAATAAAAGTAATATTTTTTGAAATGGACAATTGATTGTATCTAAGTCTTACATAAAATATTAAGAAAAGCATTTTTATAAAACTTTGCTCCTTTTACTGGTCGGTAAGTTATCATTTAAGCAAAAACAGGGTGCTTTCTATGTAAACAGCTTCAAAACAATTGGGATGCCACCCTCAGCGCCCCCTGCAGGCACTCCCTAGGGAAGAAGCCAGGGCAAGATGGGGCAGGGAAGCCCTTGGCTCCCGCCTTTGTGGCAACCCCAGAGCCACCCTGCCCACCCAGCTGCCCTTTGTGCAGCCTGGCCTCAAACACAGCAGGGTCCCTCTCCTCTGTGTGGGTCAGCACAGGACAGTGGCACCCAAGGTGATGGAGAAAGGGTGGGCTTGTCTACCCCTTGGATAGCAGGGTTGATTTCCTGCAAGTAGAGGTAAGAGCCATTTGGTCTGTGAGAAAGAGCACTGGCTTAGGGCTCAGGAGGTCTGGGTTGAAGACCCAGCTCTGCCCTGAGCCTGCTGTGTGACCATGGGCAAGGGCCCTCTCTGGGACTGTTGCCCCTAGGCTGTTTGGTGAAGGATCTGGGAGCTAACCCCATATCCTCTGCAACTTCCCTTATGTGGGTCATCCACGTCACCCCTCACCATGAGGGCACTCATCCTGGAAGACCCCATGATGTGCCTGGCTTTCAGGGCAGGGCCAGGGTTCTCAGGTAATTAGCCAGTAGGGAAAGAGGCCCTGGTGCAGATGGGTCTATAGACTGACCACAATACAGCGGCAACTGGGCACCAGAATCCTGTCAATAATTCATTGTGTCCCCCTGGGAGCCGGTGTCAAGTGCCCTGGGCTCAGCCGGGTCTCCACTGTGCTCCTGGTTTCTGAATTATTCAGGGACCCTGGCATCCTCAGCAGCCAGGAGGCTGGCAGTTGGGCCAGACCATTTCCCTTCCAGATCCTGGACAGGCAGAGCAGGATGCCCAGGAACTCTGAACCCAACATCTCATCCTCCTGGGAAGCTCAAGTTTCCCAGAAGGAGGCCCTTGTTCCAGGCAGGGCCAAGCAGACGTGGAGGACTCCTTGTCCTGGACTAGGATGCCTCCCTCCTTCCCACCATGTCTCCATCTCCCAGCAACCTCTAGACCATCAGGTGGGGGCCAGGTGGGCCTTTTCTTTGGCTCTGGGAAATAAAGCCCTGACTCCAGGATGGGAAGCCCTGAGCCCCATGTGACTCCAAGCACCCTCCCCCGTGAGCTGGCCTGCGCCAGGACGGGCTCGTGTCTCCACAAGGCCGTCTTTCCTTATCCCCTACCCAGCTCTCAGCCAACAGTGTCCTGGACGTTCTCTAGGTTTCTAAGAAAATGCAGGACCCTCTCCCGTCAGGCCTGGGCCCCCCTTGTGGGTTTCCCTGTCTCTCTTGGGTGGAGACAGGAAAGGGGCGAAGATAGGGAGCTGAGCCCCTCCGGTCTTCCCTCTCTCGGCTCCAAGGACACTCACGTGGAGCCTTAACTTTCAGCATATCCACGGTGTGGTACAGTCTCCCCCACAATTTCCCAGATACTTCTGATCTGTGTATAGTGGGAGTTTTGAGGTATTGGAGGGTTCCCAGCGCTTCTGTGATTGGTCTGGTGGTTTCTACTGTAAACAATTTAACAGTCTTTTCCAGGTCCTCAGTTTCTATCATTATTGCTCAAATACTGCGGTTGCTGGGAGTGACAAAGGATTAGGAAGAGGACATGGAAGGCATGTGTCCTAGCCCTGCTCTTTTGCCGTCTATTCCTATGACCTCAGAGTACCTTCTGAGACTCAGTTTCCCCTTCTGCACAGTGAGGCTTGCCCTGGCTGAGCTCTAAGGCATCTGGATGCTCTGACATCTGTGGACTGGCCCCTGGTGGTGTTCCTGGGTGCCCTTCCTGGCACTCAGCTTCTGATGCTGCCTCCTCCTCCACATCCACTTGGTCTGCATTGGACCCTTCTTTTGTTCCTGTCACTTCTGTCTTCATAGGTCACTTGGATATCTCACCCCAGGGAGGAAGGCCATGCTTCATCTTGGGGGATGGAGAGGTGTCTCTCACCAACCAGCGACAGCTATCTGAATGCTGTGACCCCCTTACAGGCAAAGAGGAGGCCTCAGAGTCCTAAACATCTTCCCTGTAGTCCTGCCAGGAGCCCAGAAATGCCTGCGTCCCACACTCAGAGGTTTCGAGGGCTCCTGATAAATCCCACAGAATCAAATGCTCCTCACAGCCCATGAAGTCCAGCCCTTCCCGACCCAGACATCCCCTCTTCAATGAAGTCTGTTCTGTGCTCACCCTCTCCCCGTGCTGGGGGCTCCCCACCTCCCGAGGCAGCATGTTGGTTGGGAGCTCTGAATATCTCGTCATCTGCTTCTCTCTAGCAAGGTGGCCTGGTCCTTGTTTGGCCTCCTGGCACGTGCTTTTCCTCTTCCCAGGGCAAAAAATCTCACACGCAGGGCCTGTGCCTTGCTCCCTCATTTTAGCCCCTCTAATGACTGGCATGGTACAGAGTGTTTTCAGTAGATGTTTGTTGATGACTGGCCGAGTGGATGGATGGATAGGTGGATGGATGGATGGAGGGATGGATGAGTAGATGGACAGGTGAACAGATGAATATGTCCTTTCTGACCATCTCCTCGAGGCTTGCATCCTCTTGACATAAGGCAAGGTTCAAAGTCCCTTGCTCCCAGGCAACCACAGGTGTTGCCTATTGGAGTTCTCTGCAACCAATATAAGAGAGTGGAACCCTTGCCCTCCCTTGCTAAGATTGAACTACTTCTACTCATATGACCTAGGATTTGGTTAGCCTTTTTTGGTTTGTCAGACTGAGCCCTCACTGAGCTAATATCTCCACACCTTTTTGGGCACATAACTGTTAAGACATGACCTCCTCCAGCTTACATAAGAGCAATTAATTTTTTTTTAAAATATTTTTTTTAATTGTAGATGGACACAATGTCTTTATTTTATTGCCTTTTATGTGGTGCTGAGGATCGAACCCAGGGCCTCACGCATGCGAGGCAAGTGCTCTACCGCTGAGCTACAATCCCAGCCCCAGAGCAATTAATTTTTGAAGCCAAGATTAATTAAGTTTTGAATCCAAACTTTATGTTTCTTAGGTTTAACCACCATTCTAAACTGTTCAAATCCTTCTGAATTCTGCTTGTCACATGGAGAAAAAGGTGGAAACTACTCTGATGGGATGCCTTGTAGTGACAACGCTCATGTGGTGGGTGTGCTTCCTTCCCAGAGTGAAAGCTCGTGAAGGCAGTGCCTAGTTTTGTGCCTGACGCACAGAGGTGCTCAGTAAATATCTGTTGAATGAATTAATGACTCTCTCTTATTTCATTCTCACAGCTACCTTTGGAGTTAAATTTCATATGAAGACCCTGAACTCAGAGGGGTTATGAAAGCTGCCCAGGGTCACACAGCAGATGACTGACCTGGGATCTGAGATCAAGGTTGTCTTCTAAACCACCAGCCAAACTGCTTCCCAGCTTCTGTGAGACAAGTTCATTCTCAAGGCCACAGATGGCCTGTAGGAGGGCATTCGTTATCAGCCATTCTGTCTTTAGCTTCTCTGATGGGTTGTTGTCTCCCCATCATAGGGTAGAGCAGGAGTTTAAAAAGGACAGGAAGGGGGCTGGGGTAGTGGCTCAGTGGTTGAGCACTTGCTTCACATGTGTGAGGCACTGGGTTCGATCCTCAGCACCACATAAAATAAAATAAAGGTATTGTGTTCATCTACAACTAAAAAAAATTAATATATATATATAAAAAAGGACAGGAAGCTTGGGTGGGGCTGAGGACAGAAGGGTGGAGAGAAGGGTGAGGTGCTCGTGGCTGACAGTGGCCACTCTGAAATGGGGTCCTCTGAAGACATTGTGAAGGGGCAGAATGCAAGCAGAGAACAGCCCAAGACCTCCTTGAAGATCTATCCAGAGAAGACCGGGGGTGCAGCTCCCAATTTTAAGCTCAAAGAGAGGGTGGTCTGAGGAGGAGGCCCCCGACCCCACCCCACACTTACTTGTTGCTGAAGACTTTACTATAGTTGAAAATCTGAATCTCAAGCATCTCGGTTCTGTCAATGTTACTGGCCACTGGCCACCGGAACGTCTGGGGAGAGAGGGACAGCTGTGGTCTTGGGTAGAAATAGCAGGTAGGGGTGTGGCAGGTGGGAGGGGCTGCCAACAGCCAGCCTGCCCCTCACACAGGCCCCTTACACAGGTCAAGGGCTCCCTAGGGACAAACAGCCAACTCTCAATCCCCACAGTCACCTCCCAGGTGTTGCCAACCAATCCTCTTCCACAGATGATACGCAGAAAGGTTTAGGGACCTGCCCAAGGTCATGTGGGCAGTGGAAGAACTTAGACTTTACCAGGACTTCTGACTTGGGCTCCAGGACAACAGCAACGATTGTGGGTGTGACCCTGGCTTTGGTACGTACTGACCGGAGTCATGGGCTTCTGGATCTCTGCCAGTGGACTCATTCTGACCAGCATAGACCCTGCCCAGCAGATCAAACCACCCCTCACTGTGGCAGTGTTAATACTGGGGACAAGTTTTAGCTATTTAGTGTTATGAGGGTCAGATCCACAGCCTGTCCCCAATGTGCCGTTTCTAGAGTCACCTTTGCCCTTAGAGTCTTCCTTAAATCAATGTTAATGATAGATGGGAACTTGGCTGGGGTTTTTCTCAGCACCCTAGCAGTGGCAGCAAGGCCAGAAACAAAGGCTGAGCCTTACCCAGTCCTCCTCCTGCCTGGGACAGCAAAGAAGGCTGGGGAAGGGAAGGTAGAAAGAATTATGTCCTGGGGTCGTTGTTCTTGTGGTGTCCCCTGAAGAAATAGCTCACAGAGATTGGGCACCTGCAAGAAAGACAGCTTGGCATGCGAGTTCCCAGTGTCATCTGCCTGGACTGTGAGCCAGCTGGTCTTTCCCCGAGCCTCTCAGGGGACCCACACATTGCTGAGGGCAGGAGCCCAGGGCACCTCGTTGAGTGTGGCAAGTGTGTGGTTTAGGCTCTGCAGCCCAAGGGGGTGCCCAGAAACCCGATGGCACTCTCTCCAAGGGCTGCCTACTAGATGAGGGGTCCTCAGCTCAGAGGAGGCTGTGGTGATACATCCGCAGAGCCAGGAGCTAGGTGGGCTGGAACCAGGTCTCCTAAGTTGTGATCTGTACCACGAGGCAGGCCACTCAGGTGTCCCACAGAACCACCTCACAGTGTCAATGAGAAAGCCAGCGTTTACAGCCTGGCCATGTGGATGGCGCCCAGAGAGTCGGAGCTTGTCAGAGAAGCCACCACACCACAAGGAGGGCCCGAGGCTGTGGCAGAGACCCAGAGTGATCTCATGTCTCTCCCTTTGCTAGGATGAGAGGAGACTGGGAAGGTCTGAGCAGGGGTCCTCACCCACTGCATCTGGTCCTCTCCCACTCATGAGAGATGGGGAGGAGGCCAGGTGAAAACAGGTGCTGGCATATACTGCATATAAGTATATACTGGGTATATACTTTTCCGGATTGGACTTTGGCTAACCAAAATGGCCCCAGGGCTTGGAGGGCTGCTCAAGGCTGTTGGGAGATGGTATGGGGGATTTTGACAGGTGGGAGGCAATGACTTTTTAAGTTTCTTTTTTATGCTCTTTTCAATTCAGACTGCTCAATAAGCCAGTAATACGTAATAATAGAGACAGTAGAATAGTGGCCATTTACAGAGAGCTTTTCATTGTGTGGGGGTCTGAAGTCTTTGTGTGCACGAATTCGTTTAGTCCTTTTACAGCAGCCCAAGAGGCCAATTGTGCCTTCTCTGTTTAATGAACAGACAAGCTGGGGCTCAGGTAAGTGGTGTGACATGGAAACGGCCAATGGCCGAGGGTGCTGGGAGCTGGCTTCTTAGAGCCCAGCCATTTCCAAAGCTGGGCTTTCCTTTTGCAGACAGGGGACTTAGAGGGCTGGGGGCACACTGGGCGCGTCTGGCAGGTATGTGCAGGCCTGTCTCAGGAAGATGGCCTTCCTGTCACCTCTCTTCAAGACTGATTGGGTCCTGAGTTGGGGTGTTGATGTGGGCATGAAAGGGAGGAAGAGGCAGAGCGGGGAGGGTCCTGGAGTGAGTGGGGAGGCGGTGGAGGGGACCAGGAGAGCTGGGAGGCTGGCCGGCTCACAGCCCACAGGCCTCATTAAGCAGCCCGGGCTCCCGCTGCCTGGTGCCTCTGGCAGGCAGGTCAGCTTAATGAAGCAGCTTGGATGGGGCTGCAGGGAAATAAGGCAGCTCTGGAAAGCCCAGCTCATTAACTCCGGGCGAGGGGAGAGTGCTGGGGATCCACGGAGATCGGGCTTTCTGGGAATGAAGCAGGCAGGGCTGATTGACCCGCCCGAGGGGCTGCTGGTGGGATTTGGTTCTGAAGGAGAGAAGGAACAGGAGGAAGCCGAGATGAGGGAGGACTTGGCATCATGGAGGGAGAGTGGCTCACCTCGGTGAATGCCAGGGTGGCAGTACAGTCATTCCCAGGAAACTCCATGGACTGAGCCAAGGGAACTCGCAAAGGAAAGCTCCTAGGGTCTCTGCTGGCCCACTGCTGGGGTGCAGTTCAGTGGGACAGCAGCTGGTGGGGACCCAAGGGCTCATCCATGGCCAGCTTGCCGAGTGAGCGTGGGGTCAGGAGCCACGGGTAGGGAGGGTGACAACCCAGGTAGCCTACGTGGATGTTGGCTTCTGGAGCCTGGAGGAACTTGTTGCCCGGAGGGAGCCCCACCGTGGGGGTGTAAGGAGAGCATGTTGAGCGGCACAGGGCCAGAAGCCCAAGTCCTTCTCAGAGGTCTTCAGGGTGAGAGAGAAGACGAAGTCCCCAGCGGGTGGCAAAACTTGTCTTATCTCTGACCGCTTCCCGCTCCTACACACCCGCCCCCTCCTAATTTTGCCATCTCTCCATTTTTTACCTACACGGTTCTTCCCACTCAATTCTCTATTTTCCTTCTCTCTCTCTTTTTCTTCTGCTTTTTCTACTCAGCACATCCATTTTGTCTTACATCAGTTTCTTTCTTTGTCTCCCTCTCATTGGTTCCCACTCCAAACTGTGTGTTTGAATAATTGCCAGAAGCTTTAAAAAGTCCCCAGGCACAGGCCTCAAAACTGGCTGAGGTGGGATCTCTGGGCAGGGTCAAGGTGCCAGTATGGTGCTTGCTGTTCCATTGTGTGATATGGCAAGGAAGCCCTTACCAGATGCTTAGCGAGTGTTGGCACCATGCTCTTGGATTTCCAAGCCTTCAGAACTGAAAGCCAAATAAACCTCTATTCTTTATAAATTATCCTGTCTCAGGTATTTTGTTATAGCACCAAAAAATGGACTACGATAAATATCTGCTTCACAAATGCAATCACACAGGTGACAGGATTTTGTAAATAACATGGCACTGCAGAGATGGAAGCATTATTTGTTTGGGTTAGTTTTTTCCTGTGGGACCTCTGTACGTGTCTGACACTTCCCACTGGCCCTTCCTCTCCCTTACTTTCTGACACTTCATCTGCCTTGGCCTGTCAACTTTCCCTTTTTTTGCTTCTTCTCATCCTGATTTCACTTCTCATCGTCTTGTTTTGCTGCTACTCCCTTTCTACCCCGCTGGGGTGATTTGTACGCACATGGGCAGAGAATGAACTGGACGAGATGGGGAGTTTGGGGGTTTGGGACCTCAGGGGGAGCCTTCTTCACTGCACCCCTCCCCCAACAACGCTATTTAACTCCTGAGCCATTTGATTGAAGGGAAAGGGCTTCCAAAGAAAGGTCTCCATGTGGTGCTACTCAGAATGTGCACTAGCGACAGGGCTCATAGCAACACAGCACAGATGCAGGAAAGGGAGGAGCCCGCGCCTGCAACACTGGTTGGTGGCCGTGAATGGGACTGGAACCCAAGTCTCCAGAGGTTGGCCCCGGGCTTCTCCCGCTCTTCTGGGCCTTCTCCTGAGGCTGACTCAGAGGACACTGCAGTTCTGGCCACCCTTCTAGATTGTAAGCCACAGCAGATATCGCCTACTGAGTGCTGACCAGGCACTGGTATGCACTTCACACATGTTATATAATTGAACCCCCACTTTACAGATAAGGAAATCGCGGCTCAGTGAGGACTTGCCCAAAGTGGCCATACAGCTTAGTAGTTAAGACAAGAGCCAGGCTGCCCAGGTTCAAGTCCTGGCTCTGCCACTTAGCCACGTGATCTTGAGCGGCTTTCTTTGTCTCCCAGTGTCCTCATTTGTAAAACAGGTGAGTGGTCACCTAACCCTGGGCACAGGGGAAACCCTGAAGGAGCCATGACTGTGGTGCTTTCTAGGGTGTCTCCCTGCATCCTAAGCTGACTCCATGGCTGACTTTCACCAATAGAACATGGCAGACGTGATACTGTGTGGCTCCTAGAATTTCCATTTTCACCCTCTTAGAAGACAGTGGCATGTAAAGAAGCCTAGGCTACCCTGCTGGAGGGAGGCCACGTGGAGATAGAGTCCCTAGAGGATGAGGCCATGAGGTGGAGACCCAGAGTATCATACCTAGATGAGAGCAGCACCATGGAGCTCCATCCAGCTGGACACCTCACAGGGCAACCATTCAATTCAGCCCAGTCAACCACAGGATCGTAAGCAATACTCAAAAATGGATTGTGTCAGTCATGGGGTTTAGGGTGGTTTATTACATAGCACTAGGTAATGGTGACATCACCCTGTGCTTTTTTGTGGCTCTAAGTATCAGACTGTGTCAAGGACACTTGTCACCAGAGGCAGAGCTTGGCTCCATCCTCCAGGCCTGTCCTCCTGATCCACCAGCTCTCCTGCTCCTTTCCTTCCCACTGGCTTTGAGAACTCCAGGGACAGCCTTGACTGTCACTCTGGCAGCAGTCAAAGCAGGAGCAGAGCTGAAACCCAGGTTTTAGTCTGGTTCACTTGGGTCTCCCCACACCCATTGCAGGGCCTGGCACATAGTAGGCACTCTGCAAACAGGTCTCAAAGGACAGACCTGATTGCCGCGCTGCTCTGTACTTGTGGAGTGCACTTTGGCAGGCTGGAACACCTCTCTCTAAAGCGAGGGGATGACACCAGGATGTACTTCTTGGGGTGACCATGGGGTTGGCCAAATTCAGCACAGGGCTGGCACATGGTGAGCTCCCAGTCAACAGAGCAGTTTATCATAATGGTAGTGATCATAGTGGTCATTACAGAAACTGGAGCCAGGCCTGGCTTGCTTTCTTTCTTAAATATTCTTAAAATATTTTTTAGTTATAGATGGATGCAATATCTTTATTTTATTTATTTATTTTTATGTAGTGCTGAGGATCAAACCTAGTGCCTCACATGTGTGAGGCAAGCGCTCTGCCACTGAGCTACAACCCCAGCCCCAGGCCTGGCTTCTTGGTGACAGACACGGCCAGGTTGCAGGTTTGTGGGGACAGGACGCATTTCTCCAGCCTGGGTAGCACCTGCATGATTCTCTTCCGATGGCCATAGCTGAGGGAGGCATATTCTATTTTGGGGGGTTCCCTGAAAATGGATGGCCTTGAGACTGGGCCAAAGAAATCCAGCCTGTCATCTAAGATCCCCCTCCATCTCAGTCCCAGGATGTGTGCCTGCTACTGCCAGAGGACTCGGGTAGCAGCTACGCCAAACACTGCTGCTCAAGATGCTGCAAGTCAGCGAGCCCCATTCTGGGCTACGTTTACTGAGCACCTTCTGCATACCAGGTCCTGTGCTTGACACTCTGTCACACTGCATACCAGGTCCTGTGCATGACACTGTGGGATGCAGGGATGCAGGGGTGTTTCTTAGTCTTGGGGATGCTTCTGGATAGTTTTGGGGATAGACACTAACCTGAAATACCAGTCTGCAATAGGACCTTTGGCGGGAGTAGGGAGGTGGGTAATGGGGTAGGGGGAGGGAAAGAGGATCTCTGCCAGGAGAGGTCTCAGGAGCCCTTTAAGTGTACAGCCATGACCCAGTTCACCAGCTCCAGGCTTAGCCCTGACCTGACTGGTGCTGGCCAGGGTGCAGGGTTCCATCTCCTATCAGCCCCAGGGATCTGGGGCTCTGCAGACAGGTGTCCCTGATGCACATGGAGAATGACCTGGATTGTGCCCAGCTTGACCACTGACTAGGCCTGGAATTGTGTACAATCAGCAAGATAGCATCGTTAGGGGACTGTCCTCTGTTTGCAGGGTGGTATTAAGATGTGCTATAAGGAAGCAGGGTGTGATGGAAAGAGACAGCCTTAGGAGCTGAAAGACCCGAGTTCAAGTTACAGTCCGCTTGTCCTCCAGCTGTCGCGGGCAGCTCATTTCGTCCCTCTAGACCTGCTTCTTCCACTGTGAAACAAGGAGGTTAAACTAGGTGGCCTCTAAAGCCCTTTTAGGCGATCATGTATGTGCCTTGCCTATGTCTTATTTCGCCAGGCTAAAGCTAAGAGCTTTTACATCCTACCAGCCCTGCTGAGCCCTGCAGACCTGAGCAGAGGCCTGCGGTGCCAGGTGCCAGTCCAGTGGATGACCATGCTTTACTTCATGCTTTTATTTGGCAATATTCTCCCATTTCCACGCTGGGTGCCAGACAAATGATGTAAAGGTAGGCATATTCCTGCCTCTAGAGAGCTTACAAACCATAATTTCCACGTGTGAACAGAAGTAAGCAGATGAGGTCAAGTTCCCTCTTCTGCCCCGCAGGCTGAGGTCATCTCTCTACCCTGGACTCAGAAGGCCCATGGTCCATCTCTATCTGTATGGGGCCCATCTTCCCACTGGGATGTGCTCCTTGGGGTAGGACTGAGTCTTGTCCATTCTGCAAATGTCCGTAGGCTCTAGAATCAGATAAACTTGGGCTCAAATCCTGGTGTGGTTCCTTAGGACCTGGATGATGGCCACTTGGCAAATTATAGTGAGTATAATGCTTTGGCAAAGCTCTCAGACCTACTTGGCACATACTAGGTGCTCAGTAAATAGCAGGGGTTCTTATTATCCTTGTTCAAGTACTGTTGCTAATCTGGCCTCTCCTGTGGGGTCTGTCCACACAGGGCCTATGTTAGTGCCAACCAGACCAGCTTGAGGTAGACTCAGCGTGGCTGCACCTGCTCTCCTAGGCTACAAAGGCTGGGCCTCCCTCCCTCTCCATTTCTCCAGAGTTGTAGGTTGAATGGAGGATCTCAGGTTCCAGCCTCTGGGAAAGGGGACACCACCCAGGCTGTCTTTCCACCCGCTCTTTCAGGAGCATTGTCTTTCTTCCAGCCACCTCCTGCCACTCAGGTTGCTTAGCCCCATAACAGCCCTCACCCTCATCTGAGCAGAGGAGGGGACCTTTTCCAGATTTTTCTGGAACCTCTGACAGCTCCAGGCTCTCTTTGGGAATGGGAGGTTGCCTCCCTTGTCTAGTGGGATGCCCACTGCTGACTACCGGTGGCCAGGCTGAGGGCTGCTTCTCAGAGGGAGAACTGGAGGAAGGGGGCATGCAGAGGTCCCAGCAGGGCCAGGCAAGCCCTGGGGCAGTTTTCTATCGCTGTGTCCCAAGAAGGCTTCGAATCTAATCTCAATGTGGACTCAGAATCCCAGCTTGGCCACTTCCACACTGTCACGTTGTGAAGGAACCTCTCTCTCAGCCTGCGTATCATCGCCTGTGAATTCTTGTGGGTACTGGATGGAAGAAAGGCTCAGGAAGCAGCAAGGGGCTGCTGCAGGAGGGGCTGTCGCTGTCTTCCAGTGGGGAACCCCCGGGCGGGAAGGGTGGGAAGGCTTCATTAAAGCATCTGCCACAGCTCCCTGGCTCCTGCTTCTCCTGGTGGTCTCTACATACTGCCCCGGAGGAGGACCCATTCCTAAGCTCTTGTATGGAATGTCCTTCTCAACCCAGGGTGCCTCCACTCTGGGCACCCCGTAGATGCTCAGGCATGGTCCCATGCAGAGACTCAGGGACAGCAGAGACAGTCTCCACCTGATCTGTGCTGGGCAAGAAGGACACGGTGATTAACTCTGAATGTCATGTTTATCTGTGGCTCAGGTGTCCCAGGTGCTGTGCATGGAAAGGGGTGGCAGTGCCCTTGGAAGGGGCATCAGATTGCATGCTGGCTGCTGCCTGGGCTGACCTGTCCCCTGGGAGTCTCAGAAGGAGGGAGTTGGATGCTACGCCTGGCTGAGGACGGGGCAGAGGCCTGATGAGGAGCTGGGCCAGGCTGGTGCATCCTCACCAACAAGCTGCTCTCCTTTCTGGGGCCCTGACTGAGAAAAACAGGAGGGGTAGGGGGTGGACAAGTTGTGAGATGGGGCAAGCCTGAGGCCTCCTGAAGGCTGGCTTAGTAGGCAGTGATGGGTCCTGTATCTCAGGCACCCCTCCTTCTGTTCGTCATCTGAGAGAGACTTCATACCTACCCTTAGCAGCTTTTGACACATGTACCTGAGCCTGAAAACCACAGCCAGGATGGGGAGAAAGCAAGGACAGGACTCTCCCTTAGATCTGAGAATTCACTTTAAACAAGGAATCCAGCTGTCCCTGGGGCTGTACCCACTTGGAAGACAGTGGCAGCTATGCCTCTGGCTGCTCCTGAGCCCAAGTGAGAAGGTCAAGGCCTTGCTTTCCTTTGACCAACTCTAGGCCTGCGGGCATAACTGCACTGTGTGGCTTGGGCCAAGGGGCAGGAGAGACAGCTAGTTCTGCATGGGGTCCTTCTCTGCCCTAACGGCGCCAGATGTGTGAGGCAAAGTCCAGGAAGAAGGGGTCAATTATTTGGGGGTCACACAGAGCTTCTGGATTATGCCAAAAGGGTGACTTAATATTGTTTGCTTTTGCTCCATAGTTAACCTGGAGAAATCACAGTAGCAGAAGGAGAGATGGATTCTAGAAAGTAACAAATGAGAGTGTGGAAACCCTGGAGACCCAAGCCGAGCTGGTGTCTGAGGTTGACTGGGGGCTATCTGGTGAGAGCCAGAGGTGCGGAGGAGGTCAGGGTGGAAATAGGCTGGAGGAGAGCTCTGTAAGTTCCCTCTTCCTGCTCTCTGGCATTCCTTGGGATCGCTGCTGCCATCCTTTCCCTAGTGAAATGGTGGTAACAGCCCTGCTGGGGTGAGGACCGACAGATCGGTATTTACTGACAAGTAGCTCACATCTGCTCTTATGGAACCCCCAGGACAGTTGGTTAAAAATCCAGACTGTCTCCTCTCAATCCAGTTTCCCTTTAAAAGTTCAGAGAGGAGACCCTGACGTGGGTAGAGGGACCCATGATTCTGGGGTGACTACAGCTCCCACCCTGCTGCTCACACCCACTCTTCTCTTCAACCCAAAGGACTCATAGAGACCGATGCCCAAAACTAGTCACCAGATCGGACACGGTGAACTTGAACAGAGCAAAGTAAAGAGAGACTTGGCAAGCTTGTCTCCTAGAGAAGAAAGAGGACGCAGGGTCCTTACCAACAGTAGCCACAGCAGAGGAAGCAGGCCATCAAGAAATATGTTGGAGATATAAAATGAGGACAAGGAATATAAGTATCAAAGTGTGTATGAGAAAGAACAAGTTTGTAACCTGCAAGATCAACTTGAAGAACTTCCTCAAAAGACCACAGGGAAGAATTAAGAAACAATAGCCGGGCGTATGCCTGTAATGCCAGCACTTAGGGAGGCTGACACAGGAGAACCGCGAGTTCAAAGCCAGCCTCAGCAAGGGCGAGGCGCTAAGCAACTCAGTGAGACCCTGTCTCTACATAAAACACAAAATAGGGCTGGGGATGTGGCTCAGTGGTCGAGTACCCCTGAGTTCAATCCCCAGTACCGAAAAAAGAAAGAAAGAAACAACAATAGAGGAGCTCAGAGATGAGGCAGGGGAAGTAGGAGAACTGATATCTGACAATGCAGGTCGCAGAGGAGAGAAAAAACTTTAAAAAAGAGTGGAAGGAATATGGAAAAAAATGGAGATAGAATTTTCTACAATAAACCAAAGATGAAAGGTCATAGATTTGAAAGGGCTCACTAATAAGGCAAGACAGGAACAATGAGGAAAATCTGAAGATTTAGAATAGAATTTAATGATACAAAAGATAAATAAATTATATATCTATTTATTATAATAATAAATTATATATATATATAGAATTATATTGTAACAAAGTTACAAGCATCAGGCAGCCATTGGACTTCTGAGCAACATGGAATGATACTTTGCAAATTGTGAAGGAAAGAATTTCGTGCCCAGAATTTTACATCTAATGAAAGTCTCAAGCTTGAAAAAATAAGAAAAAACTTACAGATCTTTAGAAGGTGTGCTAAAAAAGACCCAAATACAAATGCTTTTGGAAGAAATCCTCGAATGAGAAACAAATCCAAGGGAAGCTTCCAGAGATCTGAGGAGTAAGAGGATCAGATCTTTGTGAAGACTGTTGTCCTAAGGAAGAAGAAGAGGCTGGGACAAATAACAGAAAAAGAGGCTACACATCATAAGAACTCAGAATCAAAATTCTAATCTAGACAATATCAGCATGAGAGGGTGGACTGAGGTGGGGAAATCAAAGAGCATGAGAGCATATTTAAGTATATATGTTAGCAGGAAATTATTATGTATTCTATATATCATATATATGGTTATATATTATATATCATAGCTTTATATCATAGATATTATATATGATTCTGTGAGCTATCAATAGGGTCACATAACTAGGGAAGGGTAACTACTTTAAAAAAATGTCCAATTTTTGAACTAACAGGAGAAAACCTGATCTCTCAGTGGGAAGCTAGGAAGGAGAAAAAGAAAAACAAGCAAACAAAAAAAGTACAGCAAATGGGAAATAGAAAATAAAATGGTGGCGGAAATCAACCTGATGGTAACAGCAATCATAATAAATGGAAATAAGTAAAACTCATCAATTGAAAGACAGAAACACTCATACTGGGTAAAAAAATGAGATCTAGTAATATATATCCTAATAAGACACACTCATAAATCAAAATAAGCTAGGATACCAATATTAATATGACAAAATAGAAATTAATGAGAAAAATGTCATCAGAGACAGGAGAGATGTTATATGCCACCAACAAACGAAAAAATAGATAAGAAGATAGAGCCACTGTGGATTTATGGTTAACTAATGATACTAATGTTTTAAAACACACCAAGCCACAGCTAAGAGAACTACAGGGAGAAATACAGACCAACAATTATATTTTAGAGTTTATTATGACAGTTTCTGAAACTGGTAGTCAAGCAGAGGAAGTTAAGCAGAAAATTAAAGAATCAAATGATACAATTAATAAATTTGAGTTTATATAAGCTCTAGATTATATTGAGCTATATATAGAACTCTGTGCTAAACACACCTCTTTTAAGCAGAGGTAGCATTTGTGACCATGAATTAGGCCATAATAGAAGTTTGATAATTTCTGAAAGATCAATATTGCATAGACTAGATTCTTTGATCATAATACTTGGATCATAATTCTTTGATCATAATGCAATAAAAATAGATATGAAGAAAATGAGAGCTAAAAAGGTCATCAAGTTTGGAAAGTGAATAACATTTTTGTAGAATTCTTGGACTTAAGTCACCAAGGAATATAAGAAATGTTTAAAACTTAATAATCATGAAAATACTACACATCAAATTCTGTAGGATACAGTTAAATTTAAGTAGAACAAAATGTATAGCTTCAAATATATTTATTAGCTGGGTGTGGTGGTGCATACTTGTAATCCCAGTGACCCTGGAGGCTGAGGCAGGATAGCAAGCTCAAGGCTAGCCTCAGCAATTCAATGAAACCTTAAGCAACTTAGTGAGACCTTATCTCAAAATAAAAAATAGAAAAGGCTAGGGATGTGGCTCAGTAGTAAATGGCCCCTGGGTTCAATCCCCAGCACCACAATAAATTTATTAAGAAACAAGGACTGGGCACAGTGGTATGTGCCTCTAATACCAGCTACTCAGGAGGCTGAAGCAGGAAGATTGAGAGTTCAAGGCCAGACAAGTGAGACATCCCCCACCTCCAAACTGTCTCAAAATAAATAAATAAATAAATAAAAATAGCCGGGCATGGTGGCACAAGCCTGTAATTCCAGCATTTAGGGAGGCTGAGACAAGAGAATCATGAGTTCAAAGCCAGTCTCAGCAACAGTGAGGTGCTAAGCAACTCAGTGAGACCCTGTCTCTAAATAAAACACAAAATAGGGTCGGGGATGTGGCTCAGTGGTTGAATGCCCCTGAGTTCAATCTCCAATACCAACAAAAATAAAAGAAGAAAAGAAAGAAAGAGAGAAAAGAAAAAAGAAATGTCAAAAATAATAGCTTAGTTTTGTTTTTTTTTTTTGGTACCGGGGATTGAACTCAGGGGCACTCGACCCCTGAGCCACATCCCCAGCCCTATTTTGTGTTTTATGTAGAGACAGGGTCTCACTGAGTTGCTTAGCGCCTCGCCATTGCTGAGGCTGGCTTTGAACTCCTGTCTCAGCCTCCCTGAGTGCTGGGATTACAAGCGTGAGCCACCGCGCCTGGCTAGCTTAGTTTTCAACTCAAGAAGTTTGAAAAAGAGACACAGAGTAAAATAAAATAGAAGTGAAATAATTAAGGGCAGAAATCAATGAAATGGAGACACAGTCACCACTATTAAAAGGAGATTAATAAAGACAAAAGCTGACTCTTCATGAAGACTAGTAAGATAAACAGATCTTTAGCAAAAATGACCAAGAAAAGCAGAGAGAAGATACAAATGAATAAATTATGGAAGAAAAGGGGCAATAACTAGCAGAAAATATCAAGATTTTAAAAATAATTTCACAATATTATAATCATATATATGCTAATCCATTTGAAAACCTAAAATGAAACATTAAAATGCCCAGAAAAATATAAAAATCACAAGTTGATGCAAGATGAAATAGAAAAAGGAGTTATAGAGCTTTTCTCCCAAAAAAGTCCAGACTTAGATGTTTTTACATTTGAATCTTCCAAAACATCAAGAATAATTACTATCTTATGTGTTGTTCCAGAAATTCTAGAACATTGTGAACCTTTTCTGCAAAAATCCTAGTAAAAATATTTGTTAATTGAATCTAACAGTGTGTTAGAAACTAATGCATTATAAAATATACTAAAGGAGTGAAATTGTGGTTGTCTCAGTCATATAGGAAAATACTTTGATAAGGTTCAACAATGGTTTATGATGAAAACTCAGTGAACTAGTAAGACAAGGTTAGATATAAAAATCCTACTTCAACATTGGCGTTTTATGATCAAACTTAGATGCATTTATACTCTTTCATTTCAAGAACACATTGCTGTTTAATATAGAACTAGAGATCATGTCCAAGTTTCTACAGAAAGATAAGGAAGCTAGGGAGGTAAAGATCAGACAGGAGGAGATAAAACACTTCTTTTACAGATCATATGATATATCATATACTAAGAAAATCAGAATCAACAAATTATTAGAATCAGTCAGAGTTCAGCAAAGTTGCCAGAAAAAAGAGGATTTAGAAAAAAGTTGAAAGCATTTCTCCATGCCAGCAATAGTCAGCTAAAAAATTGTAATAAAAGTAAAGATAACCATTCACAATATCATCAAAATCATGAAGTATCTAGGAAATAATCAAGACTACATAAGATTTCTATGTAGAAAACTCAAAATCCTAGTAAAGTCTAATATGTCATTTAAATAGATGATCTAATATTACAAACACCCAACAGCATTCTAAGTTGATTTTTCAGTTCGATGCAATCTCAAGCAAAATCCCAGCTGGCTTTTGGAAGAACTTCATAAATTTACTTTAAAATTTATCCGGAAGAATAAAGGCCCACATATAGGTCAACTTAAAAAAATAGAAAAGTAAGAAAAGACAACATGCTTCACTAGATATCAACCTACACACAGAAGAGCCACATGCATGAAGGCATTGTGGCAAGGATCCAGAGTAGATTGTAGACTAATGGGACAGGACAGGAGGTTCAGACACAGGCCTCAAGAGACAGAGAGTAAAGAGAAGGTGACAGTTTAGTAAGTTGATGTTAGGAAAAGCGATTCCTTATATAAAGAAAAATAAAACAGGACCTCTATCTAACACCAAATGTAATGAAAGAGATGTAAGTATAAAATCAGAAAATGTTGTAGAATGTATTAGAAATGCACGAGAGGGGAAAAGACTTCATAAAAACTGGAAAACATTAAGGATTAAAAACTTGGTCAGTGAGGAGCCACATGAACCTAGTTCATAGACAGATGACAGACTGGGAGAAAGTATTTTCAGCATTTAAAACCAACGGGGGTTTATATGAGGAATATACAAAGCAGAATTCCATCTAATATGAAAAAGACAACCCCCGCATCGGGAAAAGGGCAGAGAACAGGGACAATTTGAAAAAGAGAAAACGAAAAGGCTAAAGGCATATCAAGAAATGCTCAAATCCATTAATAATCAGAGAAATGTAAATTAAAACATCAGTGAGATATCACCATTTGGTGAAAATCAGGAAGCTGGGCACAGGACTCCGTACGCTTCATTGGTAGAAGCATAGGCGGAGGCCGGGCTGGGTCAAATTAAATGTGTGCAAACTCTGTAAGGCAGCGATTCCAGATCCTGGTATACATCCCAGGGAGATGCTCGCCCAGGTGCAAAAGACATGTGCATGATGGGGCTGGGATTGTGGCTCAGTGGTAGAGCGCTTGCCTCGCATGCGTGAGGTACTGGGTTCAATCCTCAGCACCACATAAAAATAAATAAAATAAAGATATTGGGTCCATCCACAACTAAAAAAAAATAAAAAAAAAGACATGTGCATGAGAAAATTCATTTCTGGTAGGGGCGAGTTGGAGGCAAACTGAGGTCAGGTGACATGTGGCCAACTCAACCTGATTTTCCCAGAACTTTCCCAGTTTTAGCAATGAAAGCCTGTGTCTCAGGAACCCTCTCAGTCCCAGGCAAACTCGGATGGTTGTCACCCTAACATGTGCTGGATGTGTCCCATGGAACACTCTACGACACTGATGGAACTTAAAAATAGTACACAGTGAAAAAAAGCAGGAAAGATGATTAAATATTTAACACATCGCCATTTAAGTAAACAAACACATGTTCACAAGACAACAGTACAGATCTTGCAAAAATCCATAGGAAACCCAAAGATACGCATTTATGCATTTGAGCAGTTGCATATGGAGGGGAAGAATGGGGCTAAAAGAGAAGCTATGCATATGTACATACAGAAGTGGGGCTTTGGTGGACCACTGAGACACTGTCCCATAAACTGAGGCAAATGCTTTATATGTTCAATCCTCTATCCTGCAGTTCAAAAGAAAAGCAAGGTATCTGGGGAAACACTGTGTTTGTGTGTCCTCCAGTGTCTCCATCAAGGAAGTTTCTGGTGGCCGAGGTGGGAGAGGCACCTATGCTCTTAGAAAGGAGTGTGACCAGGCTGGGGTTGTGGCTCAGTGGTAGAGTGCTTGCCCAGCGTGTGTGAGGCACTGGCTTCGATTCTCAGCACCATATATAAATAAATAAAGTCCCATATAAATAAATAAAACAAAGTCCATTGACAACTAAAATAAATTTTTTAAAAAAGAGAAAGGGGTGTAGTCTGCCTGAGACTGGCCTTGTGGAAGCCCTAGTGGGGTTAGCCTGGGTCCTCCAAAGGACTTGGAGGGAAATACTGGCCAGAGGCCCTTTGCTCCCTCCCATTGAGCTCCCAACTGGTGGCTCAGGTTCAGGCTACAGCCCCTGTGGGCCCTTTTTCTAGAGGAAATATCCCAACTGGGCAGCAGATCATGGAGTTGGGCCTGGTCTGCCATTCTCTGCAGTGTCATTCACACAGCGAGGTCCTGACCAGGGAGGAGAGGCTCCTCCACATCCTCCCACACCACCAGGGAGCAGTAAGGAGAGCTGAGGAGCTCTGTGCAAACCACCCACCCAGGGTTGGGGCCAGAGTGCACCCCATGAGGGCAGAGAGGGCACTTGCTCCCCTCCAGGCTCAGTACTCCTGGAGCCCCCACATGGCACCTACCTCATCGAAGTCAGCCACATCCTCGCAGTTCTCCAGGACCCGGGAGTAGAAGGACTGCCCTGTGTGAGGGAGAGAGGAGACTCCAGTCAGGACTGCCTAACAAAGAGCTGGGTCGACCTCAGCCCTGGAGTCATTCTGGGTTTTTTTTTGGTATCATGGATTGAACTCAGGGGCATTTGACCACTGAGCCACATCCCAGCCCTGTTTTGTGTTTTATATAGAGACAGGATCTCACTGAGTTGCTTAGCGCCTCACTGTTGCTGAGGCTGGCTTTGAACTCGCGATTCTCCTGTCTCAGCCTCCCAAAGTGCTGAGATTAGAGGTGTGTGCCACCGCACCTGGCTAGCCCTGGAGTCATTCTAACAGCATTTGATACAAAAACCATGGCCATGAACTGCCGGACCCCATGGCTATGTAGCTCTTCAGGATAAGGCGAGTCCCCATGTAAACTCTTATCTGACCCTCAGCAGCCCTCAAGGTAGGCAAGTCAAAGGACATTAACTCTATTTTACAAACAGGATAGTAAAATCCAGGAAGGCCCAAGCTGGTCAGAATTGACATGGGAATGGACCCAGGGCTCTATTCTCCCCTTGCTACTTCCCCAGGGATTCTCTGACCTTCTTTTGGTCAGAGAAGGTCTCTTGACCTTCTTTTGCAGCCCTCTAATGGCTGTCCCAGGCCCTCCTGCCCTAGCAGAAGCCTGGTCTAGAGGGTGGCAAGCTCCCTTTCTGCTGATGGGAGTCTATGGAGCCCAGCCCCATTCTGTGACCTTATCCACAGGCAGGAATTCCTGCCCAAACAAAGCCTGGGACAACCAATCAAATCCCAGACCTCTGTCCCAAGGGCCTCTCCCACCCCCTTCCACAGCCTCATCTCCCTTCCTTTTCTGAGCCTTTGCAAAAGAGAGAGTCTCAGGTAACTTTTCTCTCCCCTGTGCTCTGTACCTGGCCCTTCTGTTCCTTGCTGGCACAAGTAATAGTGTGGAATGGATATACTGTCCCAGACCCCTGGCTGCTCCCACATTCATACACCACCAAATAGGCCATGTTGAGTGATAGTGATAATGCTGGGCTCTTTTTGGCCTATCCAATCTGAACTGACCTAAGCTGCTGGAAGAACCAAGTCAGGAGAGAGTGGAGGGCGAGCTAAGGGCATGAGGCAGCAATGTGTGGAGACCAGCTCATCCAGTTCACCTTGCAAAGCATTCACCCGAGTCTCTGATGTACCCAGCCACATCCTGGGGACTCAGGATAGAGAGGTGGACAAAATGCATAGGATCCTTTCCTCAGGGGGCCAAGAAGGGGAAGCTAGGTACCTGGAAGAGTCCCCAGTTCAATACCATAATACAACATATACCCCGAGATACAAGTTTGCACAAGATGCACAAATGGTGCAGAGAGGGAGGGTTAATAACCCACAGATGCTAATTTTGTGGGTGAGTTGGAATAACATGAGAAGAGGCTGTAATTTTTTAAAAGAAAAAAACCCAGAAGTGGGATAGGTTAAAAAGTTATTAGTTAAAATTAATTTATTCCCTGTCAATTATCCACCAATATATGAATGAATGAACGAATAAATAAATAAATAAATAAATAAATAAATAAATAATAGCATGTATGATAGGATCCTTTTTAAAAAATCCTATTTTTAAAAAAAGGAAACCTAACTATATGCATATATTTTGCACATAGACAAAGATTGCAATCATTAAAATTTGATCTTCCCTGGAGAGAGGAAGTGAAAATATATTGTAAGCAGCATACATTGACCTTTTGTTTTTTATTTACTGGATCTTATACATGGATTTTTAAAAATGATCATGCTTTACTCTTATACTTGAAAGAAAGATACTTTTAAGTTTCCACCAATCTAAATCAATGAATGGTCTGTTTTGTGAAAGAGCTGCCTCCAGATGGAGCCCAGTCCCATCTGGGGTTTAGGGTGGGTTGCCACTGACGGGCAGAGCTGGGGGTACAGGAGGGAACTTGGCATGGGAGGACCATGCATGCCCCCTCTCCACAGAAGACCTGGGAGACCTCGTTTAACTAAGGAACCCCTCTGACCCTCCCCTGAAGTGGCACCTTGGCTGGGTGTGGAAGGAGACTCAGGTAGGCTGTTCCCTCCAGGAACCGACTTTGCTGCTCTGGTCTCATCTGTTTAATAAGAGCTATCAGAGCCCCAGCAGCTTTTATGACTCAGAAACTAGTCCTAATTCAACAGAGCTGGCCCCCGAAGAGGAAGGCAGGATTGATGTTGGATCACCTGAATCAGTGATGTGGCAAATTTGAGGGGGGCCTGGAGAGGACAGGTGGGGAAAGATTGCATCTGAGATAATTAGAAGCTATAAAGCAGAGCTACATATACAGAAAATAGATATGAAGTAGACAAGATGGAGAAGAAATAATCTTTAGTACTAGCCAGGGACAAAACAAAGAAAAAAAAATCAAAAAGAAAAATCTGAACAAGTCTCCCACAAGGCAGCAGTCGGAGGAGAAGGAAACAGGAGAGATGGTACCTGAACTTCAACAGCTACTAATTTTCCCTGCAGGTAACATACATGATACAAATTGAGAATCAGGTGAGCCTAGTGGTGCATCAGGCTTCCCCAAGGACCTGTTGCTGTGAATAATCAAAGAGCTGTTCATCCTAGAAAGGTCTTAATGAGGCTCTGATGTGGCTGTACTCAAGGATGTAAAAAACAGATAGGGGGAGGTGGAGGGGGGCTCCAAGGTGGTGTCCGGTTCTAATGGGCTCCAAGTTAAGCATGAGGCTCAAACCCTCCACTGCTTGAGTGTTTCACATATTAGAAAGGAAGTGAAATACTGTGAAATTGGCCGTTGCGGAATTTACATGTGGACTCTGTGGACTCTGTTCGGAAATGTGCTAAACCTCATTGGCTTAGGCACTGGGGATACAAATGTGAATATTCTCAAACAGGATGAGCTGAAATCTCTCTTTCTCTCTGTATATATGTGTGCACACACACACACACACACACACCACATGTAAAGATTTGCTGAACCCAATCAATTATACAGAAATAGTGGAAAGATCAGGGGGCTGGGGATGTAGCTTAGTTGGTAGAGTTCTTACCTCTCATGCACGAGGCCCTGGGTTCAATCCCCAGCACCACACACAAAAAAAATTAAGTTTTAGAAATAGTGGAAAGATCAATTTAAAAAAGTAAAACATTGTTAAACCTTTTGAGAGCCACTGTGTAGGAGGGTATGGACAAACAGTGGCAGTATCACTTGGGTAGCCCTCTTATCTTCACCGGCACAGAGCCAAGGGACCTCCATCATCTGTTTTCAGTTATCAGTAACCTCATCTTGTTTCAAGTTCATTTCCACTTAACATCTACTCCATTTGACACCAGTCTTATTGACATTTCAGTTTCATTTCAAATGGCTTTCAGATAAAACCATTAAAAATCCCAATATCCAATCAGCTTTCTTGCTACAGGGAAGATTGAGAATAAAGCTTGAAAGAAAATAGTCTCTTCGTTGCATGGAGAGGCCCTTGTGGATCCAGTGAGAAAGTTAGATGGGAAATTGAATAGCATCCTTTCCTGAGAGGCGGCTGTTCCCAGGGTAGATGAGCTGCTTGGTTTGAAATAAACTCTTCCTTGAGCCAATAAATGGGGTATACATTGCAGATCTGTGCTCCTAGTGTAATAAAGGCCATGACATGGATTATGCCCATTCCCAGTTGGAGAGGCTTAAGACTCCAAAGTTTAATAGAAGTAACTTTTATGTCATTCATCCTTTAAAAACATCCACACTGCAGCTGGTGAGCCCAGCATTTGTTTCATAGGCTGAACAGCATGCTAGCTTCTTAGGTGCTATGTACAAGATGTCTAACTTGCACAAAAGAGCTCCCTCTTCCAGACAGCCTACCCTCCTGGGGCCAAACCTTTGAGAAAAGGCAGATGTGGAGGGATGCTGGGCCCTGTGGCTTTCCACAGGTAGCCAGGGGTCCTCCCCTCTGGGTGTGTATCAGCCCTGCCAATTGGCCCCAGTACAGGGGGCCCAACTGTGCAGAAATATTGGAATCTGGATGCTACCTTTAAGAACTTACTACAATCCAGAAAGTGGAGGGTAGGATGTCAGACATACAAAAGGCTTCTATATAGGGCAGAATTTGGTGGTTGGCATGCAAGTATGAAGTGAGACATGAGAAAAGAAGAAATGACTTTCAGTCTGGTGGGTCAAAGAAGGCATTGTGGAGACACTGGACATGGGCACTGGAAGACTAGATAGTAGATAGGAAGTAGTAGATAGTCCCTCTACGTGCAGAGGGATTGGGGAGCAGACAGCAGGAGGGAACTCTAGGCTGAGAGAAGAGTGTGTGTCAGTGTTCAAGCGTGGGGCAGAGGACAGAGCCCGGACACAGCTGGACCCGGGACAGTGAGTCCTGATGAGAAGGGAGCAATGAAAGGGGAGTGGCCCCTGGAGGGAAGGAGAAGGTCTGAGGACAAATTCCAGCAACATCATGGTTTTGCCAGCACCCAGCCCTCTGGCCATTGTCCCAGGGGTGCCTTGTGTGAGCTAAGAAATAGTATACGACGCTCCTTGAAACTCTGCCATGTCACTGGTACTTCCTGCCTTGTTTAAAATAGCAAGGCCTCATTGTGTGGGATGGACCATAGAGACCTGCACAAGGCCTCGCTCCCCTCCTGTGAGGCTGTGCGCACCCCAGCGCCTCCTCTCCCTCTGTTCAGGCACAGCAGCCTCTGAGAAGGGGCTCACTGATCAGTCTGTTTCTTTTTCTTTCTTTCTTTTTTTGGGGGTACCGGGGATTGAACTCAGGGGCGCTTAAGCACTGAGCCACATCCCCATCCCTTTTTAAATATTTTATCTAGAGACAGGGTCTCTCTGAGTTATTCAGTGCTGGCTTTGAACTCCAGATCCTCCTGTCTCAGCCTCCTAAGCCGCTCGGAGCCTGTTTCTTTTGAAGGCCAGTCACTCCCACCGAGTGCCAGGAAGCAGGGTGCAGGTATTCCTGCATGCAGGGAGAAGAGCCAGGCCTAGTCACTGTGGCCTGGTGCCACAGCTCACGGGCTGGGGGTCCTGGAGCTGGCTATCCAACCCCTTGGGGTCTCAGAGTCATCATTTCACATCTGGGGGTAACCATCTTAGACCAGCTTCTGTTCTGGGACCATGGTTACGATCTTTTTGAGAAAGTGAGTGAAACTTCAAGTCCCTTATGAGTACAGAGGGTTTGGCTTGCAGGCCAGAATGCCTGGTTTCAAATCCCAGCTCCACCACCTGCTAGCCCTTGAAGAAGTTATTTCACTTTCTTTGCCTTCATCTCCTCATCCATAAATTGGAGGAAATGATAGTGCTTAAAATAGCACCTGAGCAGAGTTTATTACTCAGGAAATAGTGGTTATTCTCCTAAAGACTCCTGTCTTTCCTTTAGACTTTTAAGTTATGTGCTAAATATAAAAATGATCTCCTCTAGTATGAATCACATTTATAGTGTATTTTTAGTAGCATATAATCAGGAACAATTTTTTTCTTCATCTTCTGTAACAGTTCAAGTTTTAGGTATTTTAGGTACGACTATCTCAGTGGGTAAACTTTACATTCACAGATCTTAAGTGTATATTGTAATGAGTTTCAATAAATCATACACTATGTAATCACCACACCATCAAGATATAGGACACTCCCTTTTCCCTCAGATATGCCCTTGGGCCCGTTTCCATTTAATTTCTGTCACTATCAACAGGTGACTACTGATCTCATTTCTGTCACCAAAGATTAGTGCCCATCTTAAACTTCATACAAATGATACCATACAGAATGTACCTTTTTATGTCTGGCTCTTGTAGTCAAGGTAATGATTTTGCAATTAATTATATCGTTGCATACATCAACACAGTCATCCCTCAATATCTGATGGGTGTTCTTCAAACGAATTCCACATGGATACCCAAATCTGTGGATGCTGTAGTACCTCATGCAGTATCTATATTTAACGTATATACATCCTCTCATGTGCTTTATTACATCGTCTCTAGATGGCTTGTAATATCCAATACAATATAAATGCTATATAAATAGTTTACTGTATTGTTTAGAGAATAATGACAAGGAAAAAATATGTGTTCATTACAGAGGCAATTTCTCCCCCAAATATTTTCAATCCTCAGTTGAATCTGTGGATGTGGAACTTATGGATATAGGGGTCCAACTGGAATTTGTTCATTTTTATTGTTGAGTGATATTCTACAACTTGTCCATCCATTCTTCTGTTGATCGACTTTTGGATTGCTTTCCACATCAGGCTAATAGGAGTAAAGACGCTGTGAATATTCTTGTAAACATCTTTTTGTGGACTTGTGATTTTCTTTCTCTTGGGGAAATACCTAAGATCAGATGACTGGGTCATACGGTAGGTATCTGTTGAACTTTACAAGAAATTGCATTTTTCAAAGTGCTCATACCATTTCATAATCCTGTCAGCAATGCAAAACACATTTCAACTGCTCCATGGTCTCACCAACATTTGGTTATTGTTATGCTCTTAAATTTTTAGCCATTTTAGTGCGTGTGGAATAGTATCTCATTGTAATTTTTATTTTCATATCTCTACTGATAAGTGATGTTGACCACATCTTCATGTGTGCGTATTTTTTTGTCATTTGTATGTCTTATTCTATGAAGCATCTGTCCAAATCTTTTGCCTATTTAAAACATTTGTTCATTTGTCTTTATTGATTTGTGGGGGTTCTTCATATATTCTGTCTACAGGTCCTTTTCAGATAAATGTGAATATTTTTATCCTGTGTGTGGCTTGCCTTCTCATAATCTTAATATGTTTTTTTAAAAATATTTTTTAGTTGTATGCAATATCTTTTTTTTATTATTTATTTTTATGTGGTGCTGAGGATCGAACCCGGTGACTTAGGCATGCGAGGCAAGCACTCTACCACTGAGCCACCACCCCAGCCCCTTAATGTTTTTTGATGGATAGGAGGTTTTAATATTAAGATATCCAATTTGTCAATTTTTTCGTGAAGTTTATTTCTTGTATTTGGTATTTTTTATATTTTCTTTAAGAATTCTTTGTCTAACTCAAGAATACAACAAAGATATTCTATGTTTTCTTCTAGAAGCTTATAGACTTTTATGCTTAGTTCTATAATTTATTCTGAATTATTATTAATGTTAACATGAGATAGGAGTTTGAAACTCATATATATATATATACCCAGTTCTTCTAGATATCTAACATCTTACATGAAAATCAATTGATTGGATACATATGAGATCAATTTCTGGACACTGTATTCTGTTCCATTGGTCTAAGTATCTATTCTTAGGCCAATGCCTCACTGACTTGATCCCTATAACTTTATAGTAAGTCTTATCATCATGTGCAGTGACTCTCCAACTCTTTCCTCCATTTTCAGGGTTGCTTTGGCTGTCCTATGTTCTTTGCATGTTCATATATAATTTTAAAATAGTTTTAAATTTCTACAAAGTAGCCTGTTGTGATTTTTTTGGTACTAAGGGCAGTGCTTACCACTGAGTTATATCCCCAGCCCTTTTTATTTTTTTATTTGGGACAGGATAAGTTGCTTAGGGCCTTGCTAAATTGATAAAGCTGGTACTAAACTTGCAACCCTCCTGCCTCAATCTCTTGAGTTGTAATTACAGGTAGGCCCCATTGTACCCAGCACCTGTTGTGATTTTTCCTGGGATTGTATTCAGTATAAATAGCAGTTTATGGAGAGTTTCCATCTTTACAATTCTGAATTTTTCAATAAACAAGAATAATGTATTTTCTTGTATTTTTCTCAGTATTTTATTTCTAGTGTGGAGGTCTTTCCAGTCTTTGACAAAACTTGTTCCTGAATATTTGATCATTTTTATGCTGTTCTAAATGTAATTGCTTTTTGTATTTCTGCTTTTTAATTTCTATATTCCAACTGATGACTTGTTGCCATAAAAATTAATTTTTGTATGGTTAATCATGTCTCTTGAAAGCTTACTAAGTTCACTCATTAGTTGTAGTCGTTTTTACGTAGATTCCTTAGGATTATTTTAATATAACTGATCATGGGTTTTTTGTGAAAAAAAGACAGTTTTACTTCTTTATTTCCATGTATGAGTTTTTCTCCTTCTCTTATTGCAAGAATTCCAGCACAATGATGAATAGAAGTGGTGAGAGAAGACAACTTTGCCTTGCCTGTGATCTTAATGTTCAATATTTCTGGAGTTAGTATAATGTTAGCTAGATTTTTTTGTAGTCATCTTTTATCCAATCAAAGAAGTCTCTTCTATTCCTAGTTTACTGAGATTTCTTTTCATGAGTGTTGAAGTTTTCAAATGCTTTCTCTGCATCTATAGATATAATCATGTGCTTTTTTCCCTTTATTGTGTTAATATGGTGACACACTTTGATTAATTTTCTAATTTTTAAACTAATCTTGCATTTGTAGGATAAAATTCACTTGTCATGATGTATTATCCTTTTCATAAATTGCTATTCAGTTGGCTAGTATTCTGTTAAGGATTTTTACATCTGTGTTTACAAGGATGTTTAGCTCTATTTTTTTTTGGTACTGGAGATTGAATTCAGGGGCACTCGACCACTGAGCAACATCCCCAGCCCTATTTTGTGTTTTATGTAGAGACAGGGTCTCACTGAGTTGCTTAGCGCCTTGCCATTGCTGAGGCTGGCTTTGAACTCACGATTCTCCTGTCTCAGCCTCCCAAAGTGCTGGGATTACAGGCGTGCACCACCACACCCGGCTTCTAATTTTTTTCATGTGTGTGAGATCTTTGTCAGATTTGAATATCATAAAGTGATTTGGAAGTTTCTTCTACCTTTATTTTCTAAAAGAGTTTTTGTGTAAGATTGGTATTTCTCTTCTTAAATATTTTCTAGGTTACATGAGCGAAACCTTCTTTCTATATCTGAATTTTCTTTTTGGGAAGTAAGTTTATTGTCATTCATCATTATTATTACAAATTCAATTTCTTTAATAGATGTTGGGCTCTTTATATTTTCCATTTCTTTTTGTGTCAGCTTTGGTAAGTTGTTTTTTGAAGAATTTGTCCATTTCATTTGAATTGTGGAATCTATTGAAATAAAATTATTTGTAATATTCTCTTATTTTCTTTTTAATGTAATGATATTCCCTCTTTCATTCTTGACATTGGTAATCTGTGTTTTCTTGCTTTTTTCTTGACCAGTCTTGCTAGGGTTTATCTATTTTATTAATTTTTTTCAAAGAACCAGATTTTGGCTTTGTCAATTTTCTCAATTGTCCTTTTACTATCTTTGGGTCTAATTTGGGGGACTTGGGGAGCATATTTATTTTTATTTATTGAAATAAAGCTCACTCTTCTAAACTGTACAATTCAGTGGTTTTTAGTATATTCACAAGGTTGTACAACCATGGCCACTATCTAATTTCGGAATATTTTCATCACCCCAGAAGGAAGCCCCATCCATAGGTAGTCACCCCTGTCCTCTCTCCTGTAGCACCTGGCAGCCACCAATCTACTAATCTTTCTGTGTTTATGAACTTGCCTATTCTGAACATTTCATAATAATGGAATCATATGATATGTGGTCTGACTTCCTTCATTTAGCATAATGGTTTCAAGACTTGGGCTTAATTTGCCTTTCTCTTGGTAGCTTCTTAAAGCCAAAACCTAGATCATGGATTTTACCCTTTTATTTTTCTGCTGTATATATTTAAAACTATAAATGTGGATAGGTTGTATTTTTGTTATCATTAAGTTAGAAACATTCAATAATTTCTCTTATTTTCTTCTTTGATCATAGGTTATTAAGAAAGGCATTTTAACATTTTTAAATATTTAGGGATTTAAAAGATATCTTATTGCTATTAATTTCTAATTGAACTCCAATGTGGTCAGAGGACATCTCTGTAGAATGTCAGTCTTATTTAGTCTGTCAAGGTGAATATACCACACGTATTTAAGAAAAATGTGTATTCTTCAGTTTTTGAGGTGTAATATCCTAGAAATGCCAATTAGGTGAAGCCAGTTGATGGGGTTGTCAAATCTTTCGTCTCCCTGATTTTCTTGCCTGGTTGGTTGTGATTATCTCTTAAATTTTTAAAAAATATTTTTTAATTATAGATGGACGCAATATCTTTGTTTTGTTTATTTATTATTTTTATGTGGTGCTAAGGATTGAACTCAGTGCCTCACATTTGCGAGGCAAATGCTCTGCCACTGAGCCACAACCCCAGTCTCTGTGATTATCTTTTGTAACAACATTTTTCTTCCCTATGAAGGTCAGTTTCTTAATAACAGTTGAATGAAGGAATTTAATTCAAATTGAATTGTCCGAAAAAGCAGCTATATGTAAGTTCCTTAAATAATGTATTCTCTGAAAATCAGCAGCAGCTCACAGAGCCATACTTGGGAGACCAGACTCCCTGAACTCCTAGAGGAGAAGGCTGCCCTTCCATTGCTCCATCTCTCAGCTTAATGGAGGCCCCTTCTCTCCAACCCTCTGTTTTATGCTAATCTTATTCAAATATCATTTCTGCCTCTACTTGTTTACTTCCCCTTCTCCCATCCTGCTAACACCCAGGTGTACACAGTAGAGACTCCAGTTCAGGTCATGGGTTCTCTTGAGAGGCAGGGACAAGGTGGAGATCCTAAGCCGCATCTTTCTGGCTTGACTCAAATCCTTACTTTTTCCTGGTGCTTACTCTGACTTTGCCATGTAACTAACTAGTGTTGCTGGCACCCATTTTTTAGATCTTAGCACAGAGACAGAGGGGAGTTTGGAGTTTCTCTTGGAGCCTAGGACAGTACTAGCATACATTTAGCAACTGCTGGGTCCTAGGTTCTCCCAACAGTGTGACAGATGGAGGAGCTTGTGGTCCTAGTGATTCACAAGCTGTGCAGAGTACCCATGCTCTGCCAGGTGCTGGGAACATAATGAGGTATGATGGGAGGGTAACTGTTCTTACTCTCTCAAATGGGATACAAATATTGTTAAAACTGCAGTGCTGATTTTATCCTAAATTTTGACATTATTAAAAAAAAAAGCCAATGAGTGAAAACCAACCTCCAATTTTGCAGATGAGAAAAATAAAATAAAATAGGAACAAAGACTGTGAAACCAGTATGTAGGGAGTGGAACTGTCCATGTAGGAAGCAGTCAGTGGGTTGAAGGTATCACATGGTATTCTCTGGCTCAGGAGACCTCTCTGGAACTGTCAGTGAAAGAAACAGATCACTGCCTGATGCTACTTGAGTCTCAGGCTGCAGAGGAGCCCCCGTTGCTAACTGACGCACATTCCCGAGGCAGCACAACTTCTCCTACTTCTGTTTCAGGTCTGTTTGGTGCCAGGCACAGTGCTGGCCTGGAGAAGCAGCCGAGGTGCCAGCCTGAAGATGCCCACCTGGATGGTCATGGCTTCAGGTGCTTTCAGCCCTTCATCTCCATTTCTACCAGAATTCAGGGTCTTATCAAGAGGTAGGAGTCCAGAGGAGAACGAGCTAAGGCCATCTCCCAAATCCCTGCATCTGCACTGGTCCCCAGGACCACAGTCTGCTCTCCTCCTGTACAGATGCACCTGTCCTGCCTCTTGTCCACTCCTCAGTCCCAGTGCTTCCCTCCTCTCAATGCCAGGTCATCCCTTTCCTCTATCTCCACTGCCCTGGCTGCACATGGCCCCACTTCCTTTCTGCATTCCCTGCCTGCAGTCTTGACTCCCAAGAGAGTTCTTTCCAAATTCAGATCTTAGCATCCACTCTCCTGCTAAGAGCTTTGATGTCTCTCATTCTTCAACAAAGCAAAGTTCAAAGCCCTCAGTGTGACATTGCAACATTGAAGACCTTCTGTGTTTAAGGGCCCCTCTGCCTTCCCATCTCCCCACTATACTCCTGGATCCCTAAAACCCAGGCCATCTTTGTACCCCTGCACTTGTACTACCCAGCCCTCTGCCTGGAATGGGGTCTTTTCTGGGCTTTGTCTTTGCCAAAATGCTATGATCCCTCCAGGGTCAGCTTAAATAGCAGCTATCCTGTGCTTGGTGAGAACTCCCTCCTGGGCCCTGCCACTTCTGGCTGCTTGTTGGTTCAGGGTGGCTGATTAAGATGCACCTGGGCCATTCCCCTGTGCCTCTCCATCTTTCCCGAACCCCTCCTGGATCACCTTTGCAGGGCACCTTCTGGTCTCCTCATCTCAGCAGGGTTCCCTTGCCATGCTTTGCCTTGGCCCCTGCCTCCCTCGCCATAGTACCCAGCACCCACACACAGCGCCTGTGCAATGGATGCCTTGCCCTTGAGGGCAAGAACTGTGTCTGGCTCACTTCCTATGTCCTCCCAGGGTTGAGCAGACTGCCTGGCAAATGGGTGGCCTTCAGTAGATATTTGTTACTGGAGATGAAAGTGTGAGTGAATAAATGATTAGATCCCTGATTTACAAAACACATTAACATGAAGCTTTGAATAAACTGGCAATTCATGACATTGATGAGATAATTAGGAAATTTATCACTGACTGACAGTATTAAGGAATTGTTGATTTTTTTCAGAATGATAAAATAGGTGGAGTTTTAAAATTCTTACCTTTCATAGCTATGCACTGAATATTTACAGATGCAACAATATGGTAATTTTTCCCTCAAAATAATTGGGGATGGAGAATAGAAGGAGAGATAAAGGAAACACACTTGGCCAAGTTGATGGTTGTTGAAGCTGGATGGGATTATTCCCTCTACTTGTGTATATATTTAAGGCTTTTTATTATAAAAAAAAATCAAAAAGAAAGTTTCAAAATCAGGGATGGGTGCAGTGGGAGAGAGCTAGTTTTCATATTACTAGTAAAGGTGGAGGAGAGAACCCAGTCTTAGCTGTTCTGAGAGATCATTTGTGAGTCTGCTCTCTCTGCATGTTTCCAGCAACTTTCTTGCTGTACAGCAGAAGACAATTTTTACAACCATTTTTATAGCATGAAAATATATTCCTTCTATCAAAGCAGGAATAGCCTGGGGAACTTTCTGGGTGCACTGCCTAGTCTCAGCTGGGTCTGCATTGGCTTGGGCTTGCTCTGGGTAAGAGGAGGGAACATCACCACCTGGGGCTTTAGGCAGAGAAGGCTTCCCTGGAAAGAGGACCTGTATGTGCTGAGAGGAGTGGAGTGTCCAGGGGCTGTGTCCTATGTGTTAATGGCAAAAGCACAGAGCTGTGTACACGGGCTGCAGAGGCTGTCCTGAGGGACCCCCCTATCTCCTGCCATCAGGGATGACATGCTCACCCCTATTCTCTATGAGTGGTGGTGTTAGGTGGGGCAGAGTCCACATGCAGGCCCAGACGTCCAGGAGCATCCAGGGATGGGGCGCTGGGATACTCTGCCTGCTTTACCAGGGATGGCACAGAAATTTCCAGATAGAAGTCATGTTTATCGTCAAGAGGGACAACTCCCCCATTTCACAGGGGAAATAAATCTAACTTGGAGTCTGAGATGGTCCCGGCAACAGCAATACAGGGAAGGGTCCAGTCTCTTGTCAGCACCCCTGGCCCTACCCTGTGCCTTCCAGTAGCTTCTGCTGTGGCTTCCCAGCCATTGTCCTCAACTGGGATCCCCCTCCACCAGTCCTGGCATCCCTCACCCAGATGGCTTTGCCTTCCCGTCAACCCCTCCCTGCCTCTCTTTCTGCATCTCCACATGGACAAGCAGGGATGTCATTCAAGACCCAGTTTAAGAGCTCCTTGTCCCATCCTGTCTTGCAATTTATCCCTCCCCTGAGTTCTCCTCAGCCCTCATGTGCCCTGCATGGTTTCCGATGGTGGGATTGTGCTGTCTCCACCCCGTTCCCTTCAGAAAGAGCATGCTCAGTGAAGAGGGAGGGCCACAACACCCTGTCTTGCTTCCCACTTGTGGTCCCAAACTGACTCCCCCAACATTTGCCAGAGGATGAGGGCAGCCTCCCTCTGGGGCCCTGGAAGATTCTCTGAGCTGGCAAGGTCAATGGAGAGAGGATGAGCCAAAATTTTTGGTTTCTAGCTCCTGGAACCTCTTTTAGTTCCTTGATCTTCCTTGGATAGAAAGTTCTAGATGGAATTCACAGTTGTGGAGCTGAGCCAAAGAGTGGCTGTGCCACAGTAGAATTTAAACCCATTCAACAGAGAAGGCCTCAGAGACAGAAGCCATTTCTTACTCATCTTGAGGAGCAGCTGGTGCTTAGCATAGGACTCAGTAGATATCTGGTCTGTCTCAAAGGTGCCCAGAAGTAGTGTACACAGAAGCATGGCCTGTCCCTAAAATACAGCTTACCATGGCACAGCTGTAGGAGGATGTATACAGTGCTACAAGGGGAGGGCAAGGCTCCCTGGAGGAGGTGGCACGTGAGCTGGGCCTTGAAGGATGCCCAGAATAAATGGAAATTCTCAAGGTGGACGGTGGGGATCATTCATTCTAGGCAGAAGAAATGGGTCTTTTTTTTTTTTTTGGTACTGGAGATTGAACTTGGGGCACTCCACCACTGGGTCACATCCTCAGCCCTATTTTGTGTTCTACTTAGAGACAGGGTCTCACTGAGTTGCGTAGCACCTCGCCTTTGCTGAGGCTGGCTTTGAACTCGCGATTCTCCTGTCTCAGCCTCCCTAAGTGCTGGGATTACAGGCTTGTGCCACCGCGCCAGGCTAGAAATGGGTCTTAAGGTGTGGCAATATTAAAGGGTTGGCATCTTTGAGGACTGGCGGGAAACTCCGTGTAGTGGGAATGCAGTGGGGTGGGAGTTGGGTGAGGGTGAGGAGAGAAGGAGCAGGGAGGAACCCCCAGAGAAGCCTTGCTCGAGCAGTCATCTGTGACAGTGGCCAGTCCCTGTGGATTGCGTGGAGCTGAGGTTCAGCCTTCAGTTGTCACTGTCTCACGTAAAAAATCCTCGCCCTTGTGTTTTGGCAATAGTGCTCAAGAGATGGAGGGTGAAGGGAGATGACAGGGCTGGCTGGCCCCAGTCTGTCACTCTGTTCTCCAGCAGCCCAAGTCCCCATGTCTGGGGGCTCAACAGTCCACTGGACACAGGTGGACCAGCAGAAGTCAGAGGCCCTACCCATCCTGCATCCTATGGCCCTCTGATTGATGAAGCAAATTAATTTAGAACTGAGAAAGGACAAGACTGAAGCTAATACTTCCTCTCTTTGAGTGGCACCTGCTGTCAAGATGGCTCCTTCCCAGATAGCCCACGCCTGCTTACTTCTCATGGCCACAGACCTCTGAGTTAAATGGAGGTCATTGTCTCCAGCTTGTTAATGGCAAACTGAAATCTTTCAGGCCTTGTGGTCACAGCCATGACTGGGATTGGAGTCTAACTTCCCTGTGTCTCTGTTTAAACCAATGAGACTATAACTCCCGAGGACAGAGGCAGTGTCTCCTCTAGCACCAGGGTCCTAGACCCGTCTCTCACCCAGGGCATTGCGCTTCCTTCAGGGGGTTTGGGGAACTCGGAGCCAGTGTCTCCTCTGACTGATCACAAGATTCTAGATTCTTCCTGCTGAGCACTGGCTTGGACAGCAGTGGTCGTGGGTGTCATGAGACGCTATGCCACATTCTAGAGTAGGCTGCTTCCTTAAACTGTTGTTGGCGTTGGTCGTTTGGGGGACCTATCGTTATCAACTGCTGGATGCAGAGGGGGAATGGCTGAGGCCTTCTGTATCAGAGGATTCTTTCTGGAAATCTGCTTGTCATCTGCCTATATTGCTGCTTGCCCAGCCCCCTTCCCCGGGAGCTCTGCCTATGGCTATCTGCAAAGGTGGAGCTTAGAAATGGATTTCTCCACTCCATCTAGAGGGACCAGGTTGCAAATAAGCTAATTCTTGGGTGATCAGCCTCACTGCTCAAAGGAAAAGATGGGTCTCAGATGGAGAGGTGCTTACCCCAGTTGACCCTGGAGGAGAAAACAGAGCTTATAGGATTGGCAACCTGGGTGATGTCCTGTCCCTCAGCCTCCCCACTAATCCCATGCAGGTCTCTACACCTTGTTTCTCTGCCTGCAAATGAAGACTAGCCTTGCTCAGCCTGGACTACCTTGTCACAGCAACCTGGGGCTGAACAGTCAAGCATCGCTCTGTGTGTGGAACATAGGGCTGTGTTTCATGGATCAAACAGCACACTTGCTTTTTCTAAAGCCTGTATGAGCCGGCAGGAGGCACATGGAGATGCGGGGCGCTGCAGAGAAGGCAGTCATGGGTTGGGCTGGGGAGCAACAGGCCGCCAGCCCACCTTTCCTGTCCCTCCTTCTGCCCACAGAATTGCTGCTGTCACCTCCACCCCCATCCAACCCTAGGAACAGCAGGCTGCAGCCAGGCGAGCCAGGGCCTGTGAGAGGGTAACGGGGGTGGCCAGGGCTTCTGCTGGAGCATTCTGGGGGGCTGCCAAGTCTCCCCGTCCCTCCTGGTAGAATTGCAGATACTGTGTGCAGCCTGGGCCTGAGGCTCACCTGGTCTTTAATGTGGTGTCTCTCTCAGCCTCTTTCCCGCCTCTGCCCCACTCTCAGACCTCTCTCTGGGTAGAAGGGGCCATATCTGGTGAGGAGTACCTTGAGACCCCTCTGGACCACAGGGTTGGGCTGTGGCCAGGCAGAGAGGCCAAGGTGGGTGTGCACAAGGCAGAGGGAAGCTTGCCTTGCCTGTCCCTACTTGAAATCCTGGGGCCCTCTCTGTCCTGGAGAAGCCCTGCCCTGCCTCCGTGGCTCTGCCTGGCTCTGTGGTCTCAGCTCCTGCAGCTTCTCCAGCCTTGAGGAGCCTCTGTCTCTGCGTTCCGGCTCTTCTCAGCCTTGAGCACGCAGTTTCCTTTGCCTCTTGTCATCACCTCCTCCCCTTGCTGCCTCTGGCTGATCCCTTGGGCTCCAGCTGAGTGCTGCCTCCTCCTGGAAGCTTCCCTGACTGCCACCCTACCAGGATTAGTGTGCTGCTTCTGTAGTTTGTGTGCTGTTCTTGTTCCCAACCTCTCTGCATCACCCAGCTGTCCTGAATGTCTTCCCAGTGGTGCTCCTGCCCCACTAGGCAAGGCTTCTTGAGGCCAGGGCCTGGGTCGTGCTCAGCTCTGTTTCCAGCCCCCACCCTTGGTAGATAATAATAAGTGGCCACAGAACACATTAGTTGAAGGAGGATAGGAAGAGAATTGATAGAGGGGCCAAGGGATTGCAGGGTCCCTGCCCAGGAATACAGTATATCTAAGAGAAGCTACAGAATCCCCATCATCTCCATTGTACTGGGGCCTGGAGACTCCCTAGCTGCCTCAGTTTCTACCAGCTACTCTGAGTCTTCCAATCCACACCTCTATATTGCATCCAGAGAAATCAACCTGAGAGAGGGGGGCGAAGGGACCAGGAAGGCTCTGTAGGGCTGGACCCTTCAGTTCTGGGTCCCTGAGCCCAGTGGTAGGTTCCTTGCTTCTGCCTCCCTGAGCGGAGGGCTCTGCTCCCTGCCAGGACCCTGGCACGTTGACAGGTACAATGAAAGACACATGTGGAAATACAGGGCACCTGATATTCAGGAAATCTCAAGGGCCAGTCAGGCCAGGGACAGGTGGCTGCCCATGAAAAGCCTCATGGCCCCAGTCCCCGCTAGAACTTTGCCATCCATCCTCCCAGCCCTGCCCTACCCCGTCAGCCTCCGGAGCACAGGCTGGACCAGCTTGCAGAGCTGGGGTCCTTCTGAGATAGGGGCTTCCCTACCTCGGAAAGTCACTTTGGCGATCCGATCAGCCCTGCCCCGCAGTTCCGAGACGGTCTTGAGGTGGACGAGCAGGGCCATGCTGGTGAGGACAGCCTGGGCACTGGCAGGCAGCAGCGTGGAGGGAGCAAGCTGGCAGAGCGCGGCTTGCACACCTCCCTCTTCTCCCCACCGCTGCCGCCGTTGCCTCCTCCTGCTGATGCTGCCCACAGAGACCAAGGCAACCGAGCTGAGCTGCTCCTTCCAGCGACTCACAGAGCCTCACAGCCCTGCCAGCCCCCGCCCCTCTGAGCTGTCAGCCCAGCATGTGTTACTGTGTGTGTGTGTGTGTTGTGCCCCCAGTGAGCAGCTGGGGAGTGCACACAGAGTTGGAATTCATTATTCAGCAGTGCTGGCTCCCAGATAAACCCCTGTCCGGCTTCAGGTGTCTCCTCTCAGTTATTGGAGTGGAGGCTCCTACTCACTCCGTGGGAGGGCTGAGCAAGCTCTGCCATCAAGAGCAGGTGGACGGCAGCGGACATGGGGGGGTACCTTTTTCCATGAAGATCAGGAAGTTCATGATTGGTGTGCACAGAAGCTGGGCTGGTGTTTTGGGATAGTCCATGCTGCCTCCTGCCCCAAGTTGACCATTAGTGCCGCTGGTGCCTGCAAGGCTTAGGGAACCCGGACAAGCCAGGATTGGCTGTTCTGGATGGATGACACTGTGCTGTAGAAATCTGAATTCAAAGCCTCCTATATGGAAAACCAACATTAATCAGGTAGCATTAGGGTAATACCTAGTGGGGTCCCTCAGAAATACAAGCTTTAAGAGTTGAAGAGACCATCTGTCCCCTACCCCAAGATCATGTCCCTGAGAAGCTGGGTTCTGATCTCTTATCATGGGATCTAAATCTTATGAGGCAGAGAGGCTGGGGCTGAGGACCAGGCTAGTGTGACTGGAGATGACTGATGGTGACAACTGCAGAGGCTTCTGTTCTACTAGGGGCGATGCTTAAACACCAGGGCACCCAACCCAGGACTGGGAATGAAGAAGACTAGGGCAGACGAGACAGCTGACAGGTGGTTTCCAGCCAGAGAACTGTCCTGCTTCTTGCTCTAATCAGTTGCCAGAGGCCAGAGAAGGGACATCTGGCAGAATTTCCAAGGCAAAAAGGAAAATGGCCCCTCTTTTCTTTCAGAGGGGCTTGTAGGGAAATAACCCTGGAGGCTAGGATTCCAGTTTCTGGAACCTGTGCAGGCTGCTTGCACCCTGGCTCTAGCCATTCTTTCTTGGTGGAATGTCCTCCACCCCACCTGGCCCCAGTTCCTCGGGTGCCCATTCCTGAGGGTGCCTCTGCACGTGCACCCAGGCAAACATGGGGTCCTCCTCTGTACGGCTCCTGCCCCTCTCACCTCACAGCATGTGGGGCTGCTCCACTTGCCTCTTGCTCCACTGACCTGGGGGAGGCCCTGGAGCACAACATCTTTGCACCCCAGAGCCTCACAGTGTATTCTGTACATAGTGGGATGCTCCACAAATATCAATAGGATAAAGGGGTGTGTTTTATGACCTACTAACAGAGTCTAAAGGTTTAAAAACAAATATTAAACTTTCACAGCGTACTCCCTTGAATTCTGCAGTCTGAGTAACTTGCAGAATGTTTCCTTGATATACTTAACCCCCATTCAATACCTAAAGCCCCCTTGCCATGTGCTAAGAGCCTTCTTTCCTCCTTCTAGATGCTTCCTTGGTACTGTCCTTATTTCTTTTTTTTTTAAATTTTATTTTTTTTTTAGTTGTAGGTGGACAGAATATCTTTTTGTTTTATTCTTATGTGGTGCTGAGGATCGAACCCAGTGCCTCACGTGTGCTAGGCGAGCATGCTACCACTGCGCCACAATCCCAGCCCCCTGTCCTTATTTCTTTCTATTTGTTCTTTTTCCTTCTTTCTTCCTTCAGTTCCTGCTCCTCACATATATTCACCTTTCCCACATATTTTTAATTATATGAAATTAGGGAATGTCTTAGAAAATTGCATTTATTGACTAGAAGTGAATGTCTAAAATTTTTAAATTCTGGTGAGTTCAGTGTCTTTTTAAAGAAAACCAATTTCTCTCTAACATTTTCCACTCATGAGGTCAACAGGTGATCCGTGTTTGTAAGGCTTAGCAGTAATTGACAGAAAAAGAATCCATCTCTTCCCAAGGCCCTCTGGAGGTGAATTTCAGAAGACTTCTTTTAGCCCTGTGCCTCTTTAGGATAAAGCCCAGAGACCTGCTCTGGGAAAGTCGTTGAGATTTGCTGAACCTCAGTTTCAGCATCTGTAAAATGGCACATAGCACATCTCGGCTTAGTGAGCTGATCTTTCTGAAACCTAAGCCAGACATTGGGCTGAACCCCAAGTGGAAGAGCTGACTGGGCTGAAATATGGACAAATGGACTCAGGGTAATGGAGCTCTGAGGGTCATTGGAAAGCCGTCTTGGAATAGTCACATCTGAGTCTGGAATTGCTCTTTCAACAATTTTTCCTAACATTTTTCTTATTGTAGTGCATGTTCCCCAAGGAGACTTCAGGAAAATATAGATACAACTGGATTCTGAAGGATGGGTGGCCATTCCTTCCACCGAGTTGGCAACCACTTGTAGCCCGGAGGCTCCCTCTCCCACCAGGCCTCAGTTCTGCTTCTTGTGCCTCTTGCAAGCCTGTGGCTCCTCCTAGTTTCTTTGTCATATGTCAGAGAGCATCTTTGGAGAATTCTGGTTGCAATGGCATCCTGTGAGCTCATTAGTGTTTGTGGCCTTCACCAGCTGCCATTTACAGAGTCTGACTCTGCAGGTGATGCTTCTCCTCTGACATCTGAGGGGAGGAGATGGACTGTGAGCAATGAAGGCAAACTGCAGGTGTTCTTAATTGATTCCAGAATTGCTGCCAGGGAGGGAGGGTCTGAGTCTAAGCCACAAAGAGCATGGCACTTTGAAAGCTGTTCCCATATCCCTAACCCCCATTCAATATCTAAGACCCAGGCCCTGACCTGCACACCACTCAGGGCTGGTAAGAGGATGGCCTGGAGAAGTCCAGATGTGGAGGCCCAGGGAGGCTTAAGATAAAGCAAAACTCACTGGGCCCTCAGATGGTTTGCTCTGTGGGGCAAACACCAACACTGCAGATTCCAGTGCCCCAGTGAACTGTGGATTGGAGACTAATATAAATCACAAACCCAGACATTTTTGTAATTTTTTTTTTTTTTTTTTGGTACCGGGGATTGAACTCAGGGGTACTCGACCACTGAGCCACATCTCCAGCCCTATTTTTTTTGGTACTGGGGATTGAATTCAGAGGCACTCGACCACTCAGCCACATTCCCAGCCCTATTTTGTGTTTTATGTAGAGACAGGGTCTTACCGAGTTGCTTAGTGCCTCCTGTTGCTGAGGCTGGCTTTGAACTTGGGATTCTCCTGTCTCAGCCTCCCAAAGTGCTGGGATTAAGGGCATGCGCCACTCCCCCAGCTTGTAATTTGATTTTTGACCCTTACTTATAAAACTACTTTTGTGGAGCAGCTTGAGGAGCACAAGGAGGGGAAGAGGAAGTTCCCAGGGAGAGAGGAGAGATTAATGAGAAAAATACCCCTCTGCCCAAAGTGCATGCACACCCCCACACTTAGAGAGTCCTAGGCTATCACACCAAGTAGGGCCCACTGCAGAGCCCCTTCCTGGAGCCCCCACGGAACTGGAGCACTGTGGCAGGGATGGCTCCTAAGCCTGATCCTCCTTCAAAGCCAGGAGGGTCTGTCCTGTCCTTCCCCCCCATAACGTTCCAAGCCTGTCACAGTTAGTCCCGCAGTGATAGGGCACTTTGGATCTCTCCACCGCATTTCCACCTCCATTTGGAAGCTGAACCCATTCGTGGATGTGAAAACTGAGGCTTGGGTGCGAGCTCGGTTTTGGGTGGAGGGTCACACAGCAAAGCACAAGGAGAAGGGGCGGCATCTTTGGGGGGCGCCCTGTGGAGCTGCTCCAGGGAGGGGACAGCGAGAAGGACCCAGTGTCCAGGAACGCGAGGGTCGCTCGGGGCCAGACTCGCGTTGCCAGGCGCTCAGTTGCCGGGTGACCCGCGGGCTGTTTACCGCCGGGCACGAGCCGAAGCGCCGGGGCTGGCCGCGCGCTCACCGCACCCACCATGGCTTCCCGCAGCGCCGGCACCCTACTGACCGAGTTCAACGCTGCCTTCGTGCCCCCCAGCCTCATGCCGGGGTAAGCTGCCGCGCACTTGCAGGACGGAGTCCCTGCGCCCCGCCCCTTCGGCACGCCCCCTCCCGGGTCTGGAAACTACACCCGCCGCGCTGCTGGGGCTTGAAGACATCCGGCAGCGCGGATCTTCCACCAGCTAGGTGGCCCTCCAGCGGGTGCCGACTATAAGAGCGGGCAGTGGACAGGTGTGAACAGCTGGCTCTCGTAGGAAATGGGTCGCTGAGAGTAAGGGCAGAGCCAGCCCGGAATAACCGGACCTCGCGCCATTGGGGACCTGAGTAAGCAGGAGGAGAGGGGAGACTTTGGGGCTTGGAGACAGACACTAGTCAGGAACACAGAGACTATGAGGAGCCCCCAAGAAAGGAGCAGGACCGTGCTGGGCACCCAGGATTCTGACGAGATTAGGATTCGTGGGCTGAAGGATGGAAGGAGACCTGCTAGGTGGCCGGGGCCAGAATCTGGCAGAGTAAGGTGGGCAGTAGGTGATAGATGGTAGTGTGTACTATCCACCTGACTTTGTGGCCTGTCCTTTCGCTGATTTCGCCTTATCTTCACCGAATTTTTTCTTTGAAAGCTTCCTGCACCAGCCCTGAGAGCTGACTTGCTTTTAGCGTTTTCAAATGCAGCAACCAGTCCTCCCTTTATTTTCTCTGGATATTTTCAAATTCCAAACTTCTAAAATGCAAGTCCAATTGTTTCCTCCCATTCTTTTACCCTTCTCCTAAAGTGTATGACTTCTGCTCCCCATCTTGCTTCTTCTAAGACATAAGATTGTCTTATCTTTCCTACCAGTCAGTATGGGCAAGGAGGGCAGGGACTAGACACAGAGAAGCCACCTGGCCAGTATCAGCAAGCCAGTATAGAATGAGTGAGTGAAATTCATGCCTTCAGAGTTCTACAGACAGTCTCCAAGTGGGTGGAAAAAGACAAAAAAAAAAAAAAAAAAAAAAAAAAAAACAACAACAAAAACCCCACATACTCTCCTGCAAACTGAACAGACCTCACAGTATATTTTGCATGAAGTTTGGCTCGTTCTCAAGCTGAATAAGCAAGACATGGAGGGGCTTGTCATATTGGCATCATTTGCAGAGACTGTGCATGCAAAAGTAGCTGTATTCAGGTGCTGGGGCTCTGATTTTCATCCAGTCCTCCTGTGGACAGGACCTTTCTCTGGGTCTTGGACAGCTCAGAAGCTCTTTTTATTCCCACCAGACAAAGCTGATTTATCAGGTGAAAGTCATTTCCAGAAGCTAAGACAGGTGTATTGGAAAAGGGGACTTAGAATTTGCCTATTCATTCACTGAGGCATTCATTCACTTTGGGCATGCCAGGTGTTGCATTAAGATTCTGGAGAGACAAAGACAAGTGGGAGAGGGAGCTGTCTTTGAGGGGCTCCCAGTCTGGTGTAAATACCTAAGATTTAGTTCAAATCCATTTCTGCTGCCTTAGCTGGTGGTGTTTGCACCCTATTCTGGAATGCTTATTATGAGGTTTGGTTTTATATGCTGAGATTTTATTTTTCTTAAGCCTCTCCGCCCAGTGTCTGTTGGAACATCTGCTGTTCAGCTCCTTGGCCATTTGCTGTTCATGTGGCAAGGCCTGGGGTACCCGCAAACCCTGTCTCATGGTTCCCCTGCTCTGTCTGGAAGGGATGGGAGCTGCGGGTTTCAGAAGCAATTCCTAGGATGCTTCTCTATCACACCACTTGTCTGCAGTTCCCTCGAGCACTTGTCCTGTCCTGTGATTGATTTAGAAATGGTGAAAATACATGTCATAAATATGGCTTCAAGCCTGGCCTGGACTAGGTTGAGCAGCTGAGCCTGTGTCTGCAGCTTTCTCATCTGGGTTTTTCTGGGAGGGATGTGCTGTCCTTAAAGAGCCCCATCTCGTTTTTTTTTATGTTTCTGAATGCTACTTATTGCAATTTTCTTAACTTAATGAAAGAATCCAAGGTTCCTTGCCACACTTGGATAATTATTATTTTTGTGTGTTTTTTCAAATATTAATCACAGATTTTATAGTGTAGCTAGTTTCTTCTGACACTCAAATCAACCCCTTTGCAATTTTGTTCATAGAGGCAGAGAATACTCTGCCTGGTGAGGACCTCAGAGATCAACCAGCTTCCTCCTGTTCCAGATGTGGGCTCTGACGTCTGGGGATTCTTGCCTGAGCCCTATGCTGGTAATGGTAGAGGTGGGCTGCAACCAATCCCTGGTGCCCAGTGGTTGGACCACGAACCCCTATGTATGGACACTGTGTGGGTCCTTTGCAAACCCTTACTTTATTTTATTTTTTATTTATTTCTTTTTTTTTTTTATCAGTGCTGGGAATTGAGCCCAAGGCCTTGCACATGCTAGGCAAGTGCTCTACCACTGAGCTACAGCCCCAGTTCATACAAATCCTTAAAAAAAAAAATCTTAACCCAGATGAAGAATGAGCAGTTTGCCCAAGGACATTCAGCAAGCAAGTTGCCTTGCCATGTCTTTGTGACTTCAATACTCTAGTTTGCCCCAGTGTCTACTCAACTCTCCCACAGCCTCTCATTCTGCCTCCCTCCCTCAGTCAGAAGGGAGGAAGTGAAGTAGACATTGAGAGACTCTGGAACCTGCCTGCCTGGTTTGAATCCTGACTCCATCCCTTCCTTACTCTGAGGCAAGTTATCTAACTAGTCACATGGGGATGATAATGGTGTGCAGGTTAAAAGGAGGCTTAAATCAGTTAATATGCATAAAGCTGGTACTGGGAACTTGTTAGCTATAATCCTTAGTTAGATCCCTGCTGTGTTCAAGGCCTGATGTTAGGCTGGATCAGATGGGGTGGGCAGTGGTGGGAGACAGTGATGATGCTGGTCTTCAGATAGTTGACTAGGTCATTCCATCTTATTCTGTGCTGCTTCTGGGTGACACAGGTCCCAGCACCTTGCCAGAAGCAGTACCTGCTTATGCCTGGCCTGGGTGCCAACCTGCAGTGGACAGGGAACACTTGGGTCAGAGTCCCTGGGGCTGTGAAGTTTTTTAAGGAATGAGACAGGCTTCAGTGAGCATCTGCCTCCTGCCTGCAGGTCAGGCCTGGGTGGCACTTTCCCTGGCTCTCTGCCTCCCACCGTGCTCCCTGGGCTCTCAGTGCATTCATTCATGCTCGGCCTGCTACTGCCCCTGATGCCCACACTTCCCACCCAGCCACTCTCACCAGGTGAGAGGATGGGAGGACACATACCCAGCCCTTACTTCTATCTTCCTAGACTGGCAGTGGTGCCCAGGCATGCACTGAGCTGGGTCTTACACTAGTGCATTCCATAATCACTATTGTCAGGAGAGTGGGCTTACAAAGGTGGCTGTGCCCCATGCGCAGAGTTTCTGTACAGCAGACACAAGCACCCAGTGGTGTGCTGGTAAGGGTTTCTCTGGAGGAAAAAGGCCTTCACCCATATCTATGGTGTAAATACTCCATGGCTGATTTCAAGGTATAGCTATCAACATGGTGTCCCCAAAATGGGCTGGGCAGGGTGTACAGCCGCACACCATCATATGAGAACGGTGGTCCCCTTTATGGAGGTTTGACTTTCTGCAGTCTCGGTTACTTGAGGTCAACCATGGTCTGAAAATATTGAATGGAAAATTCCAGAAATTAACAATGCATAAGTTTGAATTAACTTCTAATACGGTATATTGTTATAATTGTTCTGTTTATCATTACTGTTGTTTATCTCTTGCTGTGCCTAATTTTGTAAATTAAGCTTTATCATAGGTATGTATGTACAGAAAAAACCATAGTATATATAGAGAGTTCAAATTCCTACCTGAAGTTTCAGGCATTCATTGGGGATCTTGGAATGTAGCCCCCACCAATAAGAGGGACAACTACATTTGCATTCTAAGATACAATAGACATAAATGACCTTGAGAACACAGAAAGTAGTAAGATCTAAAATGATTAGAAAGTGATGTTTTGAGCACTTTGCTTTTAATGTAATTTCTTTAATTATAACTTTATATGATTTAATTTTTAATACTAGCTTTTCCCTCATATTTTTATTGGTGCATTATAATTACACATAATGGTGAGATTTGGTGTTACATATTTGTGCATGCACATGATACAACAATATAATTCGGCCAGTATCATTCCCCACTATTTCCCCTTTGATACTGACTTTTTGGACAACAGATTTGACACACTCATGAAAATTTAGAAATGACTCTCTTGAAGCTGGTATGAGCTCGTGCCAGCTGCCTGCAGTACTGCCTGCCTCTGCCATTTCCCCAGGTCTGTGCCTTAGCCCTCAGGAGTGAGTGTCTAGCAGGTCTAGAGGTGCATCTCCCAAGCTCCTTCCACCCAGCCCACACCTTGGTCTGGAGGTGCTGCTGCTGAGATGGGCCACTATGTCTTGGGATGTGAAACAAGGCCATCCCATCTACCCCAGAGGATGCAGGGCTGTGGCCCAGATGTTGATAATAGGATCTCCTGGGGAGCATTAATGAATACTCATGCTCAGGTACCATTTAGAGGTTCTGATACAATTGTCTGGGCTGGGCCCAGTCACCCATGCGTCAGAGTTTGTTAATCCTTCCAGGTGATTTCAAGGTGCTACCAGGAATGAGGAAGGCTGGCACTCTGCAATGTGGAGGACCTTTGTGAAGGGGCAGGTGTGGGCCTGTTTTCTAAGCATCTTTAAAAAGGGTCCCCATCGTGGGGCCTTCCACATTTCCCATTCTCCTTGGCAGCTCCCAGCCCCAGGCTGCAAGGTCTGACTGAGACCCAGCAGACAGCTACTTTCTGTCAATTCTCGTTCCCAGCTGTGGGAGCAGAGCCACCCTGCATTCAAACCCAAAGCACAGAAGCAGAAACTAAATTCTAAAGTTGCACCTGTCTTCCAGGTCCCATCCCTGCAGGACCTGGAGCCCCATCCTTAACCACCAGGGGCAGCCTGTTCTCAGGCACTTAAGGGCCTCCTTCCACTCTTCGCCTTCTCTTCAGAGGGTCCACAGGCCGTGCTGTTCCCTCAGCCCTTCCCTGCTCCTCTGTCCAAGGCCAGTGCCTGTCTCCTCCCTGGAATTCCTGCCTTAGCTGTTCAAGGAAGTGGGAGGGGATTATAGTAACTGCTGCTTCTCACATGCTAGGAGGAACTGGGGAGCACCGAAGAATGGAGGGATGAGATCCCTGGGAAACCTGGTTTTTGTAACAGCGACCCTCCTCTCCTAAAGAAAGACCAGACCTTAAAAACATACCTCCATTTGTCAGTTGGATCTAGCAAATATTTACAGAACATCTACCATGTGGGGAATGGCAGGTTAGCAAATTGAAAGAAAATGTGGCCCTTTCTCCCCCAAGGAGTCTGTAATTCAGAAAGAAATAATATCCTAAGGTGCAGAACATTACAAATACAACGGGCTGTAAACTGAGACTTAAGAGAAGCTCAGGAACAGAGATGATGGAATGATGGGTAGACAGGTGGGGGCTGCGGGGTGGATGAGAAGAGGCTCCCTGGAAAGGAGGCTAAGAAAGATACCTGGAATATGGATAGGGCCACAGTGGAGGAGGGGATGGTGTGAGCCAAAGCACAGGCTAAGGTTCCGGCAGGATGTGCTTTCAAAGCAGCAAATTGCCTATTTGGCTGGAGTGGGAAAAGTGAAAAGTGGGTGACAGGTGAGAAAGACCTCTCCTAGACGCCCACTGGCCCAGTTTGTTCTGAACTTCGTAGGCCGCGGGGAGCCAGTTCTATCAGAACTGTCTGAAGCAGGAGGAGTTGGGGAGAAGGGCTGCACGTGGGACGGGACACGCTGAATAGTAACAAGTTAATTAGTTAATAAGACTGCTCGTGGGATCCCTGACGGCTCATGGTAATTAATTTTATTGTTAGCTGTGGTGCCAACCAGTGCTCCTAAGAGGCAGGAAGGGCCTGCTCCCTATACACATAGTAATCCATGTTGGGCATTAGAATCCACATGCTATCAGTGTCCAGGGACCTGTCTCCTGTCTCCTGTGTGTGGGTGGATGGAGGAACTTGGGTGCAGATGAAGGGACTGAGTGCAGATGAAGAGGTCAAGAAGGAGGTGTGGTGGTGCCATTGGGTCTGCTGGATGCCTTCTTATAAAACCTGCCATTTCCCTCTGGCCTTTCTATCTGGGCCTGCCACAAGGCCAACTAAAACAGGGCTGTAGAAAGCTCTACTGTAGAGGCACCCTGGAGTCATGCTTAAGTCACACAAAGGCAGGTGCATACAAGGCATATAGACCTAGCTTGCCAAGATGTGCCTACTGAGTGCCAAATGTGCAGTGAACCTCCCCCCCGCCAGAGCAGCAAGTTCTGAAGGGAAACCAGGCAGAACTTGGTAGCACTGCGGAGGAGGGGGCTTCTATTCTATTACAATGCAAATATCTTGGCATTCAGAGAGGGTAGGAAAGCTGGGAGCAGAGGAGGAGCATGGCAGAGAGCTTGGGGGTGGCGAAGAGAAGAATCAGAGGAACAAGTCATGTTTCTATAGCTCCTTTCTTCCAAGGAGCCCAACGCCCCTGTGGGTGGATGCTTCGAGCTCTCTAATGATCAGAGCTACCTGGGGCTTTTGGACTTCTCCCTCCATCAGTGAGCATTTCTTGAATGCTTGTCATGTGCTGGGTGCTGAAGATCAGGGAGAATGCAAATTAGCAGAGGAGGTGGACTCACGTGGACAGGAATATGAACTTGAGGATGGATGATAAGCCTATTTCTGAGCATAGATGCTAGATATGGGGGTACAGCCAGGGAAGGCAACAGAGATGGCTGTCTTTTCCTGTGAGTGGTGGTGAAGGCTCAGGTGCACAGAATTCCAGGTAGAGGAACTCCTGCCAGGCTCAGAGACCTGGGGCATACAAGGATCCCAGGACTGTGAGTACTGCTCCTGGGCCAGGGGCACCCATGGGAGGTGAGAAGAGGTGAGAAGATGCTCTGGCCTCGGTGTGAATGCAGGCTGCAGGGGGTGAAACTTGGCCTAGGAGACCCACTAGGAGATTGGAGATTGTCAGGTGAGCACTGTGGTGGGATGGAGGACGGCAGAGGAAAGGCTTCAAGGGCGTCTGCGGGAGATTGAGGGGGCACTGGATGTGGAGAGCAATGGAAAAGGGAGGATGGCAGGGCCACCCAATCCTGGTTTCTAGCTTTGGTGAAGGGTAGGCTGGGTGGTATTAACCAGGTCAAGAGGAGAAGCAGGCTGGTTTCAGTGATGCTGGGCAGGCCCTGTGTGGGCAATGGAGTGTGTGCATCTATTGCCAGAAGAATTGTGGGGGACCGGGACACAGATCTGGGCACCACTGGTTTGAGGGAGGTTTCATATGGCTAAGTTATCCCGGAAACTGGGAAGAGGAAAGAGGAAAAGGGAAAGAGGACCCAGCACAACACCAACACTGGAAGATGAGCTGGGGCTGGAGCAATATCCATGGCCTGTCATCCACCATGGGAATGGCCTTCCTCCTTGCATGGCACAGCGTGAGAGCCTCAACCTAGGTTGGACTTGGGTTGGAGCTGGTCCTGCTGGTACTGGCATAGCCATGGCACATGGGACACTTCCTGTGACTCCATAACCCTTGAGCGATCATGGGAGCTGGGTGTTACCAGATCCTAGCATTGTGCAAGCAGTGAGTTCCCAACAAAGTGACTTTTAATGCCATCAGATTCTCTTTTTAAAAAATGATATGCATATAAAGAAGAAAGAAAGAAATCATCATAAGTGCAAATACTCGGAATTCACCAGGATTACCATCACACCAGGTCTCTCTTTATGTATGCAGATGAAAGACAGGATGGAGGGGTGGATGGAAAGATAGATGAAAGCAAATTTTATGAAAATACAATCAGACCCTATTTGTTATTTCAAAATGAAAAGCATGAAATTTAATCTTCCTAGGACTTAAGAGAAAGAAGCTGAAATAAAATGGGAAAATAGGCAGAGCTCAGATCAATGTCAACTCATCACAAGAGATATTAATCCCTAAAAGATCTCCCTAAAGGGAGAGAGCATAAAAGCCATCAAAGGGTGAGAGTCATTATGCTCTGTATTTTTAGCGACATGTTTCCATTCCTAATGTCATGGGTTGACTGCTTGGTGGCATTCTTACTAAGTACACTCCCTTTTCCCTCCACCCCACCCCCCAATTTTGGTTGCTTATGTTATTTTTACTTTGACAGGTTTTATAACATTTCCATTCTGCTCTGCAAGCAGCGCTCACCTGGTTGCTATTCCTAGTTCTGTTCTTGAATAGATTTGAAGATCACCACCCCTCATTCTCACAGAGGATCCACAATACTCATTTATTTATTTATTTTCTTTTGAGCACCTCTTGGTTGGCAGGGTGTGGTCACTGCATGCTACTTTCAGGAAGCACCTGGGAGGGTTTATTTTCTGAGTTCTCTTGTGCTAGGAAAGGCCTGGCGTTATACCTGGCTGACCACTGGCTGGTGTGATCTTCTTGGGCCAGGTTCTTCCCTTTATGTTTCATTTTGTTGCTTTCTTTATGTTTTTCTTTCTGTTTCATTTCTGTTGTTTTGGGGGTTGGCATCACCTGATGACCTGTGTCTCTTCTTTTATTCTCCATGTTCTGAACCAACAGAAAAAAGAGGAAGAGCTGACATTAGGGAGTGGATCCTAGATGCACTGAACCCCAGATTGAGACATGCAGGGCTGGAGCCTGTTCATGTGGAACTTCTGGCATAAAGGGTCTTGCTTCTAAGAGAAAGGAGGAAGGAGGGGTGAGCTTCAAGTGGTCCAGCTTCTCCCTGCAACTTACCACTCAGTTGTTGCTCCACCTCCAATACACAGGAGCAAGGGCAGCCTGGAACTTTCTCCATACCAGGACTTAGGATAAAAGGAAGCAGAATCTTCTTCTTGTCCCTGTTGTCTTTGACCTCTCAATTTCTTGAATCTATATTTCTAGGAAGTTTCAATTACAGCATGAAACACTCTCAGGAACTGCTTCTACTTCTCAGGGTATGTTTTCTTCCAAACAAATTTTTGCATCAGTGAAAATGTTGCAGAGAGACAGTGTGAACCAAGGACATTGGATGGCCTTACATGACTTTAATTTAAAAAGTAGAGGTTCATGTATAAGTGGTGGGTCAGAGGTCAGACTGAGGAATGTCAAGAAAAAGTAGGAGTTGAAGAAATTTATTTCTTTGGAAGGTACAAGGTATTCCGTGGAGAGATTAGGAAATAAAACAAGAGAAAGTGAGGTGCGTGAGAGGGCGGAGGTCTACTGAAGAATTTTGCAATCTAAGGCTCACACACTTCTCTAGGCAGAGGAGAGGAAGCCAAGAGAGAAGGAGACATTAAAGATGACAGAGAGGGCTGGACATGGTGGTGTGCTCCTGTAGTCCCAGCAACTTGGAGGCTGAGGCAGGAGGTTTGCTTGAGCCCATTAGTTTGAGACCAGCCTGGGGAACATAGTGAGACTCCATTTGGAGAAGAGGGGCAAGAAATAGGGAGATATAAGAGAGGAAGGTGGAGAAAGAGAGAGAAAAGCCTGGAATGAGGCCTGGGCACAGCAGGGGAGGTGGGCTGCAGATACCCAAGGGGGGAAGCTCTGCAGAGAGTCTCCTAGAAGTGACAGAGATGACCACATAGGCTCACAGGAGGGGGCAACAAGAATTCCCAACTCTCCATCTTTCCAGATCAGAATGAGGCCTAGCCATTGGCAGGAAGGGCTCTGAGGTGGGAAAGCTTTAGGACCACCGGGGTCATGGTGTCCAGGGCAGCATGCCCATGAAGTTGAGGAACATGAGGAGAGAGGTTGAAGGTGAGGCCAGGAAGCTGGCAGCAGGGTGTCCTGTGTGGCCTGCTCTGCAGCCACCTCACTCACTGCTCTGGCCCAGGTAGGCTGTGTTGCAAGATCCCAGGAAGGGCCTGCTGTGGGGGTGGGTGGGCCCAGGAAGCAGAAGGGCTCTCCATACTTGGCCTACAGCAAAAAATGGTCGAGAAGTCATCAGTAGTCACTCTGTTTAACTTTCTTCCTTTTTTTTGAAGATGCAAAGAAAGAAACCATACATGACTACTTAATTCTAGGCTGACACCTACCCTTTCAGTGAGGAGACTGACGCCCAAGGCAGCCCCCATAGTTACTGAAGTTCCAACCTCCAAGCCCTCAGGGCCTGACCAGTACCTGAGATGTAGCAGCAGACGATGCTGCAGGGGAAGGTCTGGCTCTTTGCGTGTCCTGGGCTTCACTGGGAGTGTCATTGTGTGTGGTTAGGAAACTGGAATGAGAGAGACGAGGATGTTGAGCCTCATGGATGGGGGTCTTAGGACATGTGCTAGAGGTTCCAGAGCATGAGCACTGGTCTTTGGTGTTCATTTAAGTCCCACTGTGAATATCACAGGACCACAGGCGTGCCATCCACTCCTCTTTTTATTTGTTTAATAAACAATTTCCTACCCACATACCATGGGCCAGACCCAGCACCGAGCCCCTGTGTTATCTAGATGAGTAGAACACAAGCAAGCTCTGGCCCTGAGATGCTCACCTTCTGGTGGAGGACACAAAGAGATGTAAAGAGACAGTAGCAGCACAGAGAGATGTGGTTAGAAGAGGGAATTTTAGGGTACAAAAGGAATGGATGCCACCCAGATCTACAGGAGGGGCAGTCCTTAGAAGTTATGTTTGGAAGTCTTAAAAGAGCTGAGGTTAAGATGGATGCAATAAACAGAATTTACATCCTGGTGGCAGAAGACACACAGCAAGAATCTATGAGGGGTCATGGGAGGAGAGGGAAGAAGGGAGAGACCAAGTGAGCAGTTGTTCCTAGAGAACCACATGGCTCCTTAGGACTGGCACGCGTGGCTGGCTGCTGAGGCTGGAGAGGTACATAGCAGTCTGAGCTAGAGGAGAATCCCAGGTTGGAAATGTAGATCAGGTGTAGACGTGGTGATGGTTAAAGCCATGGATGACATCACCAGGACAGATCCCAGGAACTACAGCACTTCAAAGGTGGGCAGAAGAGGAGGCTCATGAGGAGGCCAAGAAGGAATGATC
>CM053411.1:62795504-63071093 GCA_028644305.1 Xerus rutilus | reverse complement strand
TTCACTGATAAAGACATGGAGGTCCAGAAATGTTGAGAAAGTTGCCCAAGCACACACAGTAAAGAAGGGACACAGCTGGGATTTGAACCCAGCTCTGTTTGATGCCCAAGCCCTGGTTTTTCTACTCTGTACTCTACTTATGGCCCATGTGGAGACTGAGGGGCAGACTTTTGGATCCTGAAGGACTCTTTGGAAGAGCATCACCTGGGAGAAGAAGGTGCTTGAGGCAGTTACTTCTTGCATTCTGCCTGGACTGGCAGGGACAAGCCGATTTGTACCTGAGGCCATTTCTAGAAGGGAGTGGGAGAGAGTGACCCAAGACTAAGCCACTCTTCAAGAAAGCTCTGTTTCAGGATCCACTCCACCTGACCTGGCACTGGAGTGGGTACCTGGGTGGCCTTGAAAGACCTCGAGTATCTTCTCTCACCAAGTTGCTTTTCAAACCTCTTGGGGGTCTCCTGCCCATGGGGGCAGGGGACAGGACATGGGTTACAAACTCTCAATAGACAGGCTTTAGGGTGGGGACCTCAGACAGGAGTGTATCCACACCACAGGGCTTCCCCAAAGCTCCACCTTCTGGATTGGATCAAGAGGGCTCCCTCAAGCAGCTGGGCCCTGTTGCCCCTGACTGGGTAAGTCAGGACCTAAAGACAAAGGGCCCACAGCACGGTTCAAGGGCATGTGAGGGCGAAACAGCTCTTCCTCTGTAGCCAGCAGTTAGCCACCTTCCCAAGGACAACACAAATAAGAAAACTATGTGCCTATCAGGTGGGCATCTGATGACTCTCAGAAGCTCCCACAAGGGGCTGCTTCTGTGTCTGAAAGTCCCTGACTAGCTGAGCCCCCAACTATCTCTGGAGTGGCCAAATTCATTCCAGCACTTGGCTGAATAGCAAAACAAATAAACCCTGGTTTCTGGTCACAGATGGTCTTATCCCAAGGGCTTGAGGTTGCCAAGTGGAGCCAAGATGTCTTCTTCATGGGATGAGGACAAGGAAGCCAGGCACCAGCTGGAATGACAGCTATGTGCACATCTCTGTGCCACTCTGCTCTGGGAGATGCTGGGTGGAGGAGTCCAGTGAAGGGAGGAAAGGACAAATACTTTCTTAGTGATCTTCATCCCACTTGGCCTGGTCCTGTGTTCTGACATGAGTTGAGATTTGAACCCTGGCCTCAAAAGATTGCCATCCCAGCTTGCTTGGCGTCATTAGCCAATTGAAGCCTTAGAATGAGTAGATCTTAATGCCAAGTTCTTGTGTCTGATCCTGTGTTCAAAAAGCAATGTACTAATGGGCTAAAGAAAGGGTTTTCTTTGCTTTATTTAGAAAACGATATTCTGGAGGGGGGACAAAGTCATGTTTCAAGTCAGATCTCATAGTGCCTGGAGCGGGGTGGATTCCAGTGGTCTCCCAGAGGCTGCTAGATCAGGAGTTTATGGCACATCAGCACCCCCAGAAGTGAATCCGAAAGGAGCTGAAAGGAAGAATCCAGTGACTTGACTGGAGCCTGTGGTTCTAAGAGGCCCTCTACTTCTGGGCTCTCTATGGTCCTAGAGTTCTCCCTGGCCCACTTCTTATGTCCCTTTCTCTGGTTAATGGCCCAAACCAAACTTCTTTAAGCTTCTTTTAGCAGCACTGGACTGCAAAAGGTCTTATAACCTTATGGTGCTGGAACCAGTGGAAAGAAATGGGAATATTCCAAGAGAAATGCAAGGCAGACCAGATGCCAGCTTCAATTTTGGGCTGGGGCTGTTGTGGCGGAAGAAGAATTACCTTTGATTGGAGTGGCCCCAAGTGTGTACCCTAGAGTCCACCCAAGCTTCAAGCCCTCTGGCTGCCATGTTGGAGTGGGGAGCTCTGGCCTCCATCTGGGCATGTGGAAGAAGAGAGGACCACCTGACCCAGCTGGGTCAAGCCAATTCCTTCTCTCTGGAAATTGAGAGTCAGAGCTGAGAGAGATTACTTAGGAGTCACTGAGGGGCATTCCAAACCAAGGAGATAGAAACGTGGCCACTGTAGGGACCATGAAGGTCTCCTGCCTGGAAAGCAGAGATTGATGGTTTGCAGAGGACAGGAGCAGAGATGCAAGGGATGAGGGGACGTTATCTAGGGCTCCTGTCCTAGTGCTCTCTGAGGCTGAGCTCTCTATTCTTTTTGGTTTATTAAGCCATCTTGAGTGGGCATTCTTCCCTTCTATCTAAATCTCCTAGCTTATGAGACCAAGGGGCAGAACAGGGGCAGACATAGAAGACACAGGGCAACAGATGTTAGCTCAACAACTCTATCAGGGCTCTTTCATCACAACAAAGGATGCCTCTAGAGGAAGTGCACTTCCTATAACCAAAGGATCTCAAAAGGACTGGCTGTGTTTATAGCCAGGGAAGTACGGAAATGGCCAGTCATCTCCAGGGGATCTGGACCAGACAAGGCCATTAAGGCCCCTTCCTACTCTTGGAGTAGAATCGGTTGCTTGTCTTATTAAGTTTCTTTTCTTCTATGAGCATTTTCCAGCAGCATCTTCACTTTCCTGTACAAATCCCCACCTCCCCATGACCACAGGATAACTGCTGCAAAAGCAACATGGCAGGTCAGTCTTGGAGCTCAGTGGCTCTCGGGAGAGGGTCTGGTGGCTGCTCAGGGGCTCATTCATGAGGTTGGACCACTCACATCATTTGCAAAGCCTGGAATCCAATCTTACCCTCCGTCTTTCAGGTCCCCCTGGGTTGCCTAATTTCCCAAAAGCTGCAGCTTTACTAATTCTGAAAGAACCTGCAAAGTACCCTGGAAACTCATGACTCCTTCAGGAGACTGAGATGCTCCACTGGCCGAGGGGAGACCTGGGGGCCCTTCCTGAGCCCCTCACCCCCACTGTGCTAGAAACCCCCTCCCCTTGCAGAACTCCTTACTTCATGAAATCTGGAGACTTGGACATTGCGTGTTCGAACTCTGAGAAGGACAGCATGTTGTCATTGTCCAGGTCTGACTCACTCAGGACCTGGCCAGGGGAAGGAGGCTGAGAGGAGCCTGGTGACAGACAAGATGGGGCGCAGGGGGAAAGAGAGAAATGCCCGGGCCAAGGGGCAACCCTATGCCAGGATCCTTGCCAGGTGCCTACACTTATCTCCTGGGGTCCCCGTCCCACCTGTGAGGCCGGTTCTCACCTGTCACCTGAACTCCAGAGAAACAAGGAGACATGCTGACCGTCACTCCTGGGAAGATTCTCCCTGGGGCTCCAGCACCGGCTTGATGGTGAGGACAGGGGTGCTTCCCACCCACCCCATCGCTGGGGCCCTGTACTCTAAGGGCTCAGGCAGGAAGGTGGTGGTGACACTGTCAACAGGACTTGTTTGCCTCTTTCCTTCTAGTTCCCATTCAGACCAGAAACATTTGAAGGTTTTCACGGTCACTCTAGGACACTCGCCACTCTAAGACATCTGAACTTTGTGTGACTCTGGGACAAGTGGGGAGGGGAGGGGATGTTGTTATGTGCCCAGCTGCTGTTGGTCTACCTGCCTGCAGGGACCCATGCGGGTGGGAGGCCTCCAGAATGGAGGGTCAGACACACTTCTCTGGGGACTGAGGAAGAGACTCAGGGAAAGGACAGACAATTAGGGGGTAGTTACTTCCAGCTATGTGCTCACTTCCCAAGGCACCCTGTCCTGCCCACCCCTGTTGTAGCCACCGGGGAATAAATGGTACAAAGGCCAATGTGCCAATCTACTTGAGGCTAAGCCTTGGGTCTCCGCTCAAGAGGATGGTCTGGTGCCCAAGGCTTCAGACTACAAGGTGCCAGGCCCTGCCCTTCAGCCCTTGGGTACACACGTGGTGTGCAAGATCCATCAGCAGGTCCTCAGACACATCATCGCTGTTCAGCAGTCGTAGCACGATCCTCTGCAGGTCCTCCTCATCGATGAAGCCATTCTCATTGAAATCTGCAAAGAGGAGGTGGCAGTGGGGTTTGGCGGCCTTGAGAAGTCCCAGAGCCCAAGACACAGAATCCCATCAGCTTCTGGGAAGCTGAGCAGGGCCCAACTACCTCAGACGGGTTTAGAACCTGGGACATGGGGGACCCAGGCAGGCCCACAGGGTGGAGCATGACCAGACAGGCAGGCTTCAGACAGATTAAGTGCTAAGTAATGTAGCAAAAATAAGTCATTGATTGAATGCATAATACAAGCTCAAGCCTGAATCTTCACAATCAATGTTTTATTATACACAAGTGGAAACTGAGGCGTGGAAGTGTTGGATGGTTTTTCCACACTGCCACAAACTGGAAAGGTGGGGTTCAAACTCGGCTAGGCTGACCCCCAAGTCCTGAGTTAACCACGTGCTATGGAGATCTTCATCTCGGAAGAGTGTACGTTGTGTATGTTAGGTAAGTGCTCTACCTGTGACCTTACTCCTCACCTGCTTCCAGTGGCCTTGGAAGCTATCCTATTTAAACCAGGGATACTTAGGGTGTAATCCTAATTCATCATCCGAGCCTTAGTCTCCCTATCTGGTAAATGGGAATAATAGCAGTACCTCCCGAGTTGCTGCAAAGATTAAATAGGAAAGTGGACATCCACCTGGCATGGGATCTGGAATATAGAAGGTGCTCAACACAGAAGAAGATGCTTGTATTGTAGGGACTCAATTTGACATCACTTGCTGATTATTCAATACTAAAAATACAAACCTTAGGGACTGTGTAACATCCCACCTCGAAGAACAGGAGCTAGATAGAGATATATTAGAGAACTCAAGGCCCAGAGTTTGCTGATGCCAAGGAGTCCTTCAATGGCAGAGTCACCCTCTCGGTTTCTGAAGGCAGGATGTGAGTGTGGAAGGCACAACTGACCCCTGGCTCCTTAAGCAGTGCCTTTTCCCTGGCTGGATGTTTAATCAGCCCCAGGAATTGGAGACCGAGGCCCGAGTCGTTCATGGAGGTTCTCCCTGCACAGTTCTGCCGTCGACCACCACAGGAAATGGCTCAGAGCAGGTGAAAAGGGCAGAGGGACCTGGAGGCAGCAACAGCCGCAGTGACACTGCACCACTGGCAAGAAGCTCTGCATTCCCTCCCGGAGACCCTGCAGTGTCCCCAGGCATCCTTCTGGCCCAGCTCCCATATGCAGAGACTGCAGCAAATGACATGGCTTTGGTCCCAAGCCATCTGGAAACAGAATAATTTGCTGGAGCAAATGTAGTCCTGGGCGACTCCTCTCCTTTGGGGGTGCAAGGGCAGAGCAGCCTGGGAAAGGGCTGGAGGCAGGAAGCTCTGGGCCACTGGCCAGGTCCCAGCCCATGCCACCCCGGCAGCCTCCGGAGCTGCAGCCTTGGACCACTCAGGAGGAGGTGGAGACTTCCTCTTGGGAAACACCAGCAGTAGGAGGCTGTGAAGCTGGTGGAGTCAGGGCTCAGCCACCAGTTTTCTCCGAAAGACTCTTGCCATCATTGTCCAATGTTTCTGTGATTCTTGCTCTTTGCAACTGACAAGGTGCTGTTATAAAAATTGGCCCATTGGTTGAGGGGGACATGCATTCACTGCTATGCCCAGGAGAACTGATATTTCCCCCCTTGTCTCTCCCAGTCACCAGCATCCTGTGGCTGTGCCAGGCTTGGGAAGACATGGAAAGATCAACTACCATCTTTGCCCAAGGGGAATCCATAGCTGTGCTATGTGGGGGCTGTGCTGATTGGAGCAGAAGGCCGTGTCCAGGGTTTTGGTTTCTTTTTCTTTTTTTTTAAATGTTTATTTTTTAGTTGTAGGTGACAGAATATCTTTATTTTATTTTTATGTGGTGCTGAGGATCGAACCCAGTGCCTTATGTGTGCTAGGCGAGCACGCTACCACTGCGCCATAATCCCAACCCCCAGGGTATTGGTTTCTGAAAGGTGTAAAATCTCCCCAGTGGTGTGGAGAGATGGGAGATTGTCATCTGGAGGCTAGGATGTTCCTCAAAGCAGAAACTGGAGGCCAGGAGGTAAGATACAGGGAGGTGCAGCTTCTTGGTGTATTCTTGACCAATTGCCACCCTCTTTGTCTTCTTACTAACAGAAATGTTATTCCAGATGACACCATGTTCAGTTTAAAATAGGTCACTTTCCAGTTTCCCTTGCAGTTATGAGTGGTCATGTGACATTGTTCTGGCCAGTGAGATATAAACCAAAGTTTCTGGGTGGGGTTCTAAGCTTGTGAAAGGAGAATGAATTCGCCAGTGTGTTTGGATGGACAGTTTATTCTTATCCCTTCTCCTCTCCCCTTTTCTTTTCTTTCTTTCTTCTTTTTTTTTGGTACTGGGGATTGAGCTCAGGGGCGCTCGACCACTGAGCCACATCCGCAGCCCTATTTTGTGTTTTATGCAGAGACAGGGTCTCACTGAATTGCTTAGCATCTCGCCATTGCTGAGGCTGGCTTTGAACTCGTGATTCTCCTGTCTCAGCCTCCCAAAGTGCTGGGATTACAGGTGTGTGCCATCATGCCCGACTTCATCCCCTTTTCTTCTTGCTTAGAATGAAGGAAGATAAGATGTCCATAGGCATAGAAGCCATTCTGTGATCATGAGGACAATGGTCCCATGCTGTTGGAAGATTAGGAAGGTTAAAGGAGCCTCGGTCCTTGGTTGCCTCCTGGAGTCCTTGCCCCAACTCTGGACTGCCTGATCCTAGACTTTTCTTTTCTTTTTTTTTAAACAGGGGGCACCATGAAGGGTGACTGAATGTAATACTGACTGATGTGGTAGACTAAGCAATAACTCTCAAACTCTGCTGATCATTAGAAACACCAGGAAATACCCAATACCATTACATCAAGTCTCTGGAGCTGGAGCCCAAGCATCTGTTTTTTAAAAAATATTTTTTAGTTATGCATGAATACAGTGTCTTTATTTTGTTTATTTATTTTTATGTGGTGCTGAGGATTGAACCCAGTGCCTCACACATGGGAGGCAAGCGCTCTGCCACTGAGCCACAACCTCAGCTCCCAAGCATCTGTTTTGTTGTTGTTGTTCTGTTTAACTCCCAGGTGATTCCAATGTGCAGCCAAGTTTGAGAATCACTGGGTTGAAGCAGCGCTTCTTAGACTTTCAGGTGCAAAAGAATCTCGTGGGATCTTGCTAAAATGTAGATTCTGATTCAGTGGGTGTGGGCAGGGCCTGAGGATCTGCATTTCTAACAGGTTTTCTGCCAGTGCTGATGCTGCTGGACCATGGGCTACACCTGGAGTCACCAGGGGTGAGAGTATTGAGGTAGGTCTTTGGACTTTTGCTAAGAATCATCACCATGACCATGATGATGATTGTCTCCTAATTTCTTTGTCATCTCTTCCTTCTTTTTATTCCTTTTCTTCTTTCTTCATTTGTAGAGCACCACCACCTGGACTTATTGAGCAGTCCTCATGTGCCAGGCATGAGGCATAGGGATTCATGAGTCCCATTTCTAATCTCGCTGGCAGATTGTAAAGCCACAAATCTTCTGAATCCGAAGAGATTTGTCTGGGTGCCTCTGATGCAGCCTGGCTTCTATGAGTCCCCTGGCATCTATTTGCAAGCTGATTTGTGTGGAGGTGTTGAGTTTTTTGTTTTCCTGTTTGGGCTCCATGGGGAGGGAACCCTGGAGAGAGATGGAGAAGACATAAGGACACAGGAGGGCAATGTGGTGTCTGATCCTTGACTTGACTTGGGCACTCAGCTCTTGGGAGTGATGGCATGTATCCTCCCTGATTCAGAGCTGACCAAGGTTTAGCCCCTGTGCTGGAAGCTTAGAGGCATCTTGCTGCTCTCATAGCCCTTGAGGGGTTTGGAGGTTTTGTTTGGTGGGTTCTGGAAACCTTGGAAAGAAAGCAGAGCAGACATCTTTTAAGACATCTCCCCAGCCTACACTTTACCATTTCTGAGAAATGTCCCCAACCCAAGCATTTAATTTCTGGGGCCATGTTTGTTCATGTCTGTTTCTTTTGGGATGTAGGGGAGCAAGTTTGATTTCCCAGCCTAGGGCAGCAGATCATTGATTTGGCTGAGCCAATCAGTACCTGCTGAGAAAATGGAGGAAGAAAGAGATGCTTGAGTCTAGCTGGTCAAGTGGAGCTCATAGGCCACATGGGGGTGCAGGTAACCATCTTTGGCCCATGGGCACAGAGGCATAAAAATCAGATCTGAGAAAGGGGAGGTTCTCAGAGAGCAGCAAAGACAAGAGACCAAGCAGCCATAAAGAGGAGAAAGTGGCTGCTTCCTTGCAATATCCTAGGCCCTGGGGAGCCTGCTTCACGTCTCCATGGGTTCTGTACTGCTTGGTCAAACTCCAGTGTCCCTTAGCCCCCCGTGATCCACCTGGGTGGGGACTGTGACTTGCTTGCAAACAATAGAATTTGGCAAAGGTGATGGGAGGTCACTTTCACCATCACATTATGCTATGTAAGACGTCTGACTGCAGAGTGACTCAAAGCACATTCTCCTTCTCGGCCATTGAAGAAGTAAGTGGCCATGTTGGAGGCCCATGTAGCAAGGAGCTGAGGGCAGCCTCCAGCTGATAGCCACCAAGAGGTCAGGGCCCAAAGTCCTCTAGACACAAGGAAATGGATCTGCTAACAACCTGAGCCAGCTGGTAGGTAGATTCTTTCCCAGCGAAGCACTCTTCAGAAGCGAATGCAGCCTGGCGAGAACCTTGATGGCATTGTTGTGAAACCCTGAAAGACCAGCTCAGTCACGCCTGGACTTTTAGCCCCCAGACACCGTGGGATCACTCATATGTGTCATCAAAAGCCTCTAAGTTTGTGAAAATTTCTTATTCAACAATGGAAAGCTGTTATAATGTGATTCCTTATCAGTTCCTTACATGCAGGTAAATTTCTGTGACTTGTAACTTGAACACTCTTGGCTGAGACAAGAATGAGCAGTGAGCCTGGACCCACATCCCCCCAGAGGAGCCACCATGTTCAGAATAGCATGGCAGGGGCTCGAGCTAGCACAGCTGCCACCAGTTCTGGGAGAGATGACAGAGAATAGCAGGGATTAGTGGGATGGGACTTTCTGGATACACTGGGAACTTCCTGAAGACTCCCAGAAACACTTGCAAGAAAGGAAAGGGGAAGAGTATCATGGACAGGTGGGGACCCAATAGAATTTGGTATGTGATTTCATTTTTACTTATCCTTCTTGGAATTCACTATGAATTTGTGTCTTGTATCAAATTTAGGAATGTGGTCCATTATTTCTTTGAGTATCTTTTCTGCCCCATTCATTCTCTCCTCTCCTTCTGATACTCCAATTGAATATGTTAGATATTTCCATTGTCCTGCAGGTCTGAGGCTCTGTTCTTTAATTCTCTCAATATTTGTTCTGCTACTCAGATTAGATTATTCAAGTTGACAGATTCTTTCCTGTCATCTTAATTCTTTTGCTAAGCCCATTCAAGGACATTTTCAGATGTTTTGTTTTTCAGTCTTATAATTTCCATTTCATTCTTTCTTATAGTTTTTATTTCTCTGCTGCAATTTCATAGCTTTTTGTTTTGTTTTGTTTTGTTTTTGGTACTGGGGATTGAACTCAGGGGCACTCTACCACTGAGCCACATCCTCAGCCCTATCTTGTGTTTTATGTAGAGACAGGGTCTCACTGAGTTGCTTAGCACCTTGCCATTGCTGAGGCTGGCTTTGAATTCCCAATTCTCTTGTCTCAGCCTCTCAAATTGCTGGAATTACAGGTGTGCGCCAATGCACCTGGCTAGAAATTTCATATCTTTTAATTAATTATGAGCATATTGAGCATATTTGCTTTTGCATCACTGGGCATGGTTATTGTGCTGGTTAATTTTATGTGTTAACCTGACTGGGCTAAGGAATGCCCAGTAGTTGGGAAAACTTTATTTCTGGGTGTCTGTGAAAGTGTTTCCAAAATAGATTAACATTTGAATTGGTGGATTGAGTAAAGAAGATCATACTCTTCAATGTGGATAGGCACCATTCAATCCATTAAAGGCCCAACAGAACAAAAAGGCAGAGGAAGGCGGAATTCAATTTTCCTATTTGAGCAGGCCTTTTATTTTCTCCTATCCTTGGACATCAGCACTCCTGGTTCTTGAGCCTTTGGACTGAATTAAACCAGCAGCTTTCCTGATTATCCAGTGTATAGACAGCAGATCATGGGACTTATTGGCCACCTTCATCATGTAAGTCAATTCCCATTGTGGTTTAGATATGAGATGTCTCAGGTATGAGATATCCATGTCTCATACATCCCATGTGTGAGACAGTGAAAGAAAGTTTAGAGGTGAAATGTTTGGGCTATGAGAGCCTTAAACTAATCAATGCATTAATCTACTAATAGGGATTAACTGGAGGTTAACCACAGGCAGGTAGTGTATAACTAGAAGTGACTAGAAGCAGGCCACTGTGCTCATGCCTTCAGGGTTTATATTTTGTCCCTGGTGAGCACAGCGCTCTCTCTGCTTCCTCATTGCCATGTCTTAAGCTGCTTTCACCTTCCATGCCATTCTGACATGACGTTCTGCCTCACCTTAGGCCCAGAGCTATGAAGTTGGCTGATCATGGACTGAACCTCTGAAACCATGAGCCCCAAACTTTTCCTTCTCTACATTGTTCTTGTTAAGTCTTTTTGTCACAGCATTAAAAAAGCTGACTAAAATGTCCTGAAATCAAAATTAATCTCTCTCTCCCCCTCACTATTGGATAGATTTCTCTAGAGAACCTGACTAAAATACAGTTATAAAAACCATTTAAAAATGCTTGTCAGCTAATTTCAACTTCTGAGTCAAGTCAGAGTCAGTCTTCTTAAGAATTCATTAATTTTGAGCAAAAATTTTTGTATATTGTGTAATTTTGGCTTGCATTTTGGATGTTATAGATGTTTGCTGTGGAGACTCTGTATTCTGTTATATTCCTCCAAAGAGTGTTTAAATTTTGCCTTTAGCAGGCAATTTGTTGGACTCAGCAAATCAGAGGCCTTGTTAAAATGTAGTGATTCCTCAAATCTCAGTTCCGTTCCTTATCCTTAGCTAAGATGGTTTGTGTCTGCCCCTATATATGTAATTTAGAAGTCAGAAGGAGATCTCTGCCTAGCTTATACAAAAAAATATGGACTTCTTTTCTTTGGCTTTCTTCTCTCATGAACTCTCCTCTTACTTTTCAGGTTGTGGTTGCCCCAACACTCTGGTTCTTCAAGTCAGAATGAGTTCAGGGTTTTTATCAGCCTGTATGATTTGGCTCATGGATGCATGAGGACAGGAGAAGATGGATGTCTCAGCTTAAATGGAAAGAGTGGTGCTGAAATGCACAAGTCTGTCTATGTAAGTCACAATGCACTCAACGCCCTGCATACAGCCTGTTTGAAGTCTTCTCAAGATTTCTTTCTTTATTTCTTTTGAGAATACAAGGTATGCCACCTGTGCTAAGGGGACATTTACCTGGTAAAGAGCAGAATGTTAGCAGGGCCTTGAGACTATCGCAGACAGAATCAGAGACCAAAAAATGTCAAAGGACCTCAGAGATGATCTACTTCAAATACTTCATTTTAAATATGAGAAAAACCAAGCTCCAGGAATGTGGAATGATATGTTCAAGGTTACTTGGCCACTTGTGGTTGACCTAATTCTAGTGTTCACGTTTCTTGACTTCTCACCCAACGCTCCTTTGGCCAAGTAAGCATGAACCCTTCATAGTCATCTGTAATCCTCTTCCTCTCTCTCCCTCTGGCCCACCCTTGCACTACCACCAAATATCAACACAAGTGACCCCAATGGCCTTGGATGGCATGGATTGGAGGGCACCCATCCATTGAGATTGTAGTTCTCAATCACTTTTGTTATTCTATAGTACATGAGAAACATGATACACACAAAACCCAAGTAAACCCCAGTCAACATCATTCCATCAGTGAACTGATATTGCTGGATTCCAGATATGCTGAGTACTCTATGCTCTCCCCGCTTTACCACTCAGTCACCCACAGCACTCACCGTAGATACGAAAAGCATACTCGATCTTCAGGCTGGGGCAGGCCTGCTCACTGAACACAGAGGCCATGCCCAGTACATCCTCAAAGGAGAACACATCGTCATGCGAGAACACTCTGCAGATGCGGTCTCTGAAAGGGTTGACCTGTGGGTGGGGAGAAGGAGCGTGAGGGAAGCCTATCAGGGTTGGAGTCATACCTCCTTGAGCTTCTCTCATCTATCACAAGCACTCTGTCCTGAGTTTGAGAAGAAAACAGCAGCAATCTAAATATTGGAGTAGATGCTGACTCAGTGAGCCAGGACCCTGGGTATGATGGAGGTACTGAGGATGAGGGAATGAGAGCCCCTGATTGACATCACTCTCCTCACTACTATCTCCACTTGCCATACATTCCAAAGGTTCCTTTTTAAAATTTTTTTAGTTGTGTTGTTCTTTCTTTTTTTTTTTTTTGGTACCGGGGATTGAACTCAGGGATACTCAACCACTGAGCCACATCCCCAGCCCTATTTTGTGTTTTATATAGAGACAGGGTCTCACTGAGTTGCTTAGTGCCTTGCTGTTGCTGAGGCTGGCTTTGAACTCGCGATTCTCCTGTCTCAGCTTCCCAAAGAGCTGGGATTACAGGCGTGCGCCACCGCGCCCAGCTTGTGTTGTTCTTTCTTATGGCTACTAATTTGTCTCCATTTTATGTAGAAAACTTGGAAAATGGAAAGCATAAAGAATAGGACAAATCTCATCTGTAATTGACTCCCTCAGAATAAGCTGCTGTCAATATATTATGTAGAAGAGAGACAGACATGGGTTTCAGTCCTGGTGTCACTGTTTACTACTGAGTAACTTTAGTTTAGACAAATTACATAAGCTCCCAGAGCCTAAGATTTCTCATCTACAAGATAGGGTGGGATTATAATTGTATCTGCCTAATAGGATTGTCATGAGGATTAAGCAGGATAGGTTTCAAATTGCACAGTGTCTGATAAATACCAATCAACAAATGAGAGTTGATAGTTGCTACCTAATTGAAATAGATACCATAATTGGCATAGCAATTTTCATTAAAAAAAAAAAACTATTTCTCAAATTAGGTTCCCAAATGAGGAAGGGTGATTTTAGAAATCCTGGCTTTCCTAAACTGGGCCTGCCAAGCAAATAGCACTCCAGTTGCCTTCCCGCCAGCTCAGATATAGCTTGCGGAGACTGCTTGCTACTCTTTCTCCAGACCTAGGAATGAGGAGGTCCAGTGGGCTTTGGGATAAAGGGGGTGGGCAGATCTCATGGGAGTTTGCTATAGTTTGGATCTTAAATATCCCCCAAAGTCCCACATGTTAAAATTTTGGTCCTTAGTTTATCACCATCAGGAGGTGGTGAAACATTTCAGAGGTGGGTCCACTTAGAGGTCTTAGGTCATTGGGGGTGTGCCCTTGAAGAGGACAGTGGGAATTAGCCCCTTTCTATTGTTCTTGACTTGGCTTCCCAGCTGTCATGAGGTGAACAACTTCCTTCTCCACATTGCTCCCACCACAATGTGCTGCCTGTCTGCAGATCCAAAGCAATGGGGCCAACCAACCATGGAGTAAAACCTGCAAAACTATGAGGCCAAATAATTCTTGAATCTTAAGTTGATTATATCAGGCATTTTGTTACAGTGATGGAAATCTGACTAATGCTGGATTTGACGGGGAACTGCAGAGAACAAACTTGAAAATCTTTACAAGTGGCAAGTTCATCCTTGGCACCCTCCTCCACTGACTCTCAGTGCCCCAAATTCATTCCCATTTCCAGTAACTCCTTCCTCGCATTGCTTAGGGGCCCAGCCCTTACCTGTTCTAAAATTATATCACCTGCTGGCAGACTTTATCAGACCCCAACTCTGCTCCCCTCTTCCAAAATGATCTCAATACCTGCCTTGACCCCAACCAGAATCCTCTTTTCTTACATGCACCTCAGGAGATGAATGGCCAGGAGTTCCTTAATCTTCCAGATTTCTAGTTGGTTGAAACAACTCTGGTTGATTTTCTGAATCCCCTTTTCACTGACAAGGTATCTGTTCAAGATGCCAAAGGGTTCTTCCCAGCTCCTCTGATCCAAACCTGTCTTGGCCTTTCACCTTCTTTGTGGGCATCTGGGCTCAGCCAGTCCCTAGCACTAAGCACCCCTGTCTGAAGCTCCTTTGGGCTACCCTAGCATCAGCCAGTGCTCCACTCTCTGGTTTAGATTGCTCCATTTTGGTGTGTAATTTTTTTCCCCCTTCATTCCTTTCAGACTCAGCTACATATTCATATGTGTGATCTTATTTTATTCATATTTCTACTTATTTGAGCTGTGTGGGAGACATTCTGTATCATCTCAGGTGGCTATATAGTTGTTCTTGTGAAAAACATGAATTTATGTAAGCCAGGTGTAGAGTTTCAGCTGGGTGAGATGAGGATATGTTCTAGAGATTTGCTGTACAACATTGTGCCCATGGTTTCCACTCTTGGGGTTATGCACTTGAAAATTTGTTCAAGAGAGTGCATGGAATACATACATACACACACACACACACACACACACACACACACAACTTCTAAGCTCTCACCCTCTAAGATCCTATGTTAGAACATCTGAGGTGTAGCTCAGTATTATATGTTGAATTGTGTCCCCTCCAAATTTCAAATGTTGAAGTTCCTAACACAGAGTACCTGAGAATGTGATCTTATTTGGAAATAGATGTCTTATGGGTGTGATTCATTGGGTTAAGATGAGGTCACATGAGGGAAGGTGGGCCCCTAACCTAATATGACTGATGTCCTTATAAAAAGGAGAAATTAGAACAACAAGACCTGCATTCAGGGAGAACTCATTGGAAGGTAAAGGCAGACCTCAGGGTAGTGCTTCTACAAGCCGAGGAATAGCAAACATTGCCAGCAAACTAGCAGAGGCTGGGGAAACACCTCCCTTCTGGTGCCCAGCAGAAGCCAACATGTCCACACCTTGATCTTAGACTTTTAGCTTCCAAATTATGAGACAATAAATTTCTGTTGTTTAAGCCACATAGTATGTGGCACTTTGTTAAGGCCACATTAGTAAGCAAAACACACAAAAATCTGCCTTGTAAATAAGATCCCCAGTCGATGGTGTAGGAGCACTCTCCATACCTTCCAACCCCTCCCTTCCATCCTTCCCCATTCTATGGTGATGAAACGCATGCCCAGCAGAGCAAGCCTGGTTGGTTGTAACCTTGGGCCGTGATTGGCCCGAGGACCCTACATAAGCCTTTGTACTTCCTGGATTAAACAGGTTCTGCGTCTTGCTCCCGCAGATTAGTCTTACCTACCCCTGGAGTCTGGGTGGAGTGACTACGCGGACCGTCACCCCTAACCTCGTCCCGTGAGACCCCACTTAGTCTTCCCTGAAGATCCCTTTTCGTCTCCCGGGACCCCAAAGCCTCCTCCTGTGAGACCCCACTTCGTCTTCCCTGAAGACCCCTTTTCATCTTTCAGGACCCCAACTCGTCGAGGAGACCCACAAGGCACGACTTCAAACAATAGAAGGGAGCCCATTACATGCATTATATATACATAATTATATAAAGATTTATAATATATATTCAAATCTCACAAATATATGTTGGAGATATGGCCAGGGTCCAGGGGAATGCAGGCTGACCTGCTAGAACCTCCAGATAAGCCCCCTCCACCTGGTTCCTCCAGTCTTTCACCTTAACATCCCCAGAAATGCTTTGTTTGATGCCTCCAATGAAAGCTGATAAACCTTATCTACTGTGATGTATTCCAGGTCACATGGACCAAGCTAAGTAGCTTTATAGATTACATTACCAATTTTTAACTACATTAACTTTTCTCACAAATGGATACGTGGCTTAACAAGATTCCTACCAAGGACAGCACACTGGAGATAATGCTTATAATGTAAATTCAAGCAAACAAGAAAGTGTCAGCGCCATTACCTCTCCTGCTCAAAATATCAGTTCTTCTCTACGAGATAGAAACCTGGAGAATCCAGTCAGACATAACAAGAAGTCTCTGCATCAATTCTCTGTGCTCAGACAGGTCTCTGTGCAAAGCAGGTCAACAAGCTCACTGCCAAAGCACATTTTCATCCAGGAAATGAGATACAATCTTCCTTTCCCTGGGGCCTCCGCCATTGCTTGGCTTTGCTAGAAGTGATTGGAGGGAGATGGTTGCCAGGAGGCCAATTAATTTCTCCTTTGACTTGTGTCACATGACTTATCTACACACACACACACACACACACACACACACACACACACCCCTCGTTTTATAGAGAGTGGAAGCTGGGCAGTTGGGCTGATAGCTGATGGCAGTAAGAAAATAACCCAACATGGTGAGCCCCTTAGAAGGTGCAGAGAAAATATTGTTGACGATGTAGAAAAATAAGCATTAGAGCATATTTCACACTGCAGAAGCTTTGCTAAATGTCAGGTAAAATACAGATGATTCCAATATGATTTACTGGAATTCTGTTTCAATGATGAAATACATGGAAGAACCACATTGCTGCAAACCACTAAAGAAAAAGGTGATATGCATTGAAGGGTAAATTGCTTCTTTAATAAAAACACCATTTATGGGTAAAATTGAGTGTAGTCATTGATGGAAATATTGCTTCATGATGAAAAGAGATGGCGACACGCGTGAAATTAATTCCCTATAGGATTTCCCGCAGGTTTACTGCAGCTGGGAAGAAACATCTAGGGGACTGAAGATGCAGCTCAGAGGTAGAGTCCTTGCTTAGCATGCACAAGAGTGGGCTCAATCTCTAGCACTGTGCACACACACGTGCATGCATGCACGCACACACACACAAAGTACAGAAAATACAGCAGGATGTGTTGATATGGTTTGTTTTTTCTAAAACAAAAAACGTTTAAAATATATTAAAAATGTATTGAATGATTTGTAATTAGATGGGAAGTGACTATGAAAATCTTCTGAACCACATAGAGGCTTGCCGGTCATCTCTTGGCAGAGTTCTTAAAGGACCCATCAAACTGAAAGATGAGGTATATGTTTTTCTTGCATAAAAAGAGGCAGGAGGATTGCAGGTTCAATGTCAGCCTCAGCAACTTAGCAATACCCTTTCTCAAAATAAAAAACAAAAAGAACTGGGGATGTAGCTCAGTAGTAAAAGTGCTCCTGGGTTCAATCCCCAGTATCCCCCACCAAAAAAGACAAGTGTTCCAAATTTGCTGAACTTTTTATGATGACAAGTGACTGTAGGCAGTTTGTTACCTATTATTTTGCTAAATAAATTTTATTAATAATATTATATATGTGTGTGTATATATATACACATGTGTATATATATGTGTGTGTGTATATATATATATTTATTGTTTTGTTCACCAAAATGAATTCAAATTCATTGGACTCTTCAAGGTAAATTAGGTGACTCATTTCAACATTAATTCTTTTCCAAAGAAACTCATGTTTTGAAGAGAATATTTTGAAAATGGTATTTTTGGTGTTAAAAACATGTGGCTTCACCTATAAAAAATGCTTACATCTGCATACCTGAAAATATTAGAAACAGATTTTTGTAGCCTGTCTGAAAATTTTCTAAATAAAGCGTGTCCATGGATTTTGAGTCCATTTGTTAAAAATATAAAAGTACAATGCTTTCCAATTAGCTGTAAGAGTCGCTGACTGATATAAGGGATGATAGACAATTCATAGTTTAATTTCAATAAAAAGCATTTAGTTGGATGGGGATAAAAATGAATGCCGTGATTTATACACCCAGCCCATGGCACATGTTTTCCCTATGGACCAGTTAGACAGCTGTTAAAAATAAACTAAACTAGCTGCATCTCATATATATGTACATTATGTGTCAATTTAAAAAAAAACAACTAAATTAGAACCAGATCTCTAAATAGCTCTATTTCAAAGCATTAAAGCAAGGTTTCAAAGGATAAGAAAGCAAATCCAACCACATCGTTCTCCTTACACTTGTTCATCCTATAAAAAATTGAATGGTGCAAGGAAGAAATTTTGTTACATATAGTACAAGGGAGTTTATTTTAAAATATTTTATGTGATTTTTAGTTTTCCTTTTAAACTTTTTGTCTGGCATATATATATACTATACTAGTGTAGTAGTAAATATATATAGTCATAAAGGAATATGCATGCGTGGTGAAGATGTGTGTCAAATTTTTTGTTTTTTTAATTTGGAGAGTTGCACAATCAAAAATGTCTGAGATCTCTGATCCAGACTAAACTCCTTCTCTCCAGATGTGGAAATGTATCTTTGGGGAAGGAAAGAACTCTACCAAAGTCACTCTGTCAGTGAGTAGATGAGCCAGCCCAGGACCCAGGCCTCCCGGGCCTGCCCACCCTGTTTCCTCTTTGGAAACTTATATCCAATAAACATCAAAATAGAGAAGTTCAAGGGAACCTTGGAAATAATTCTCTTTAAAAATTTGTACTTGAATAAAAACATTTCATTGTATCCCAAAGTGCAAAACTGGAGTGTAGACTGAAGCCAGAGAAGTGGCTTGTGAGAACTGGGTAGCTAGCCACAGTGACTGTCACTCTAGGTGAGAAGCACTGGGGGAGGCCACAGGAGCCCACCCCAGTGCAGGACAGCAGGGCAGATGTCAGGCTGCTGAGGTTGGGCTGCGTCACCAGAACATTGTCTGGAGCTGGGGGCCAAGGGGCGACTGGTATAGTTCTCTGTGAGGCCCTGCAGGAGGGTGTCCCAGTCCTGTCACTGTTCCAACAGGGGGCTGCTTCCCTCTCTCTCAACTTCCCCACCTTGTCATATCCAGAGGGATATCCCCAGACAGAGCTCCTCGTGACCAGGTCTCATTTAGAACACATGTAGCTTCGGGCAATGGAAGAATTTCTAAGAACCCAGGTGATGCAGTACCTCTTCCAGGCCTCTACCCTGAACTAAATGACAACTTAGCCTGTGTGCCCGGGTTTGCAACAGCCCAGCCCTGCAGGGCACACAGAACAGCCAGGAAGGGGAAGCAGAAGGAGCAAGACTCATTAGTCATCACAGGTCCAGTTTGCTGGATTCTAGATTTTTGAGGCTATGATGTTAACAATCTGAAAGCTGAACCAATAAATTTTGAAATCTGTCCAGAGAGTTAGAGTCTGCATTAAGTTTTACACTCACTTAAAAATCTTTAATCCTCCAGAGGAGGAAGGAAGTGACAATTGACAAAGTAATGCTTCCATTTCAAAAGAATAACAGGTACCCTAGATTCAAGGCATTTGAACAAGGAGAATATAAACATGTCAGTGTAGAAATTTATATAGGGAACTCAGCAGTACAATATCCATCACACATGATAAAACTGGAGAAGATGAAAATAAGCCCCAAATGCTGAGAGTGGTTTTTTGTTTTGAAACAAAAACTACAGTTTGTTGACAATAAAAGGATTGTGGTCCTTGTCAAAATATTAATTCTTAAAAAAATATCTTCTCAAAGTGATTGAATAAGAGATTTGATTTGAAGATAAAAGTCAGAGGGAAAATATTTGGACTTAGCTTAAAAATATCTCCTCACCATTTTTCCAACCAGCTCTTAGTCAAAAGAGCTTTTTACAGTCGCTGGAAAAAAATCACACAAAAATATACCGGTGACTCAATAATGACATCATTGATGCACTTTGATTTTTAAGATCTCATTTAAAAAAAAGAGAGACAGACATCAGACAATATTATTTTATTTAAAATCTCATTGCTGGGGCTGGGACTGTAGCTCAGTGGCAGAGCGCTTGCCTTGCACGTGTGAGGCACTGGGTTCGATCCTTGGCACCACATAAAAATAAATAAATAAATAAAGATATTGTGTACATCTACAACTAAAAGAACATTTCTTAAAAATATCATTGCTATTAAAATTTTCTTAATTTCTAGCATGTTAATTTTGAATAATATTTTTTTTCATTTTATCTGCTGCCAATACTTTTCAGAGTAATATGGTTAATATTTGTATTTTTAAACATTTTAAACAGATGTAAACCACCTGCCAAAGAAAGAAGTGAATGGGGTAATCATGGAGAGGAGTATATAGTGATCAGCATGCCTTTTGTTTTTTGTTTTTTAATTTGGTACCAGAGATTGAACACAGAGGTACTGAACCACTGAGCCACATCCCTAGCCCTTTCTATTTTTTATTTTGAGACAGGATCTCATTAAGTTGCTTAGGGTCTTACTAAGTTGCTGAGGCTGGCTTTGAACTTGCAATTCTCCTGCCTCATCCTCCTGAATTGCTGGCATTACTGGCTTACACCACCACACAGTAGTTTTTGAATAGAGGCCTCTATTTACCTGGAGTAGACTGAGGGGCAGATTCTGTGTCCTAAAAGAAGTTGCACCAAAATCTTTTGTACTTTAGTATCTTTAAAAATTTCCCTTGGATATACTGTTTGTATGGATTGGAAAGCTCAATATTATTAAGATATTGATTCTTCCCAAATAGATTCATAGAGCTATTGAGAGTCTGGGTAAAGTCTTCCAGGCAGCTGTTCTTGGTGGAAATTGACAAGCCAATTTTAAACCTTGCATGCAAATGCAAAGAGTTGAGAACAGTCACAGTGGCCCTGAAGAGGAGGAAGCAAGCTGAAGTACTTGTATTACCAGATATCAAGATCTATATTGGGCCTTTAGTGATTTAGACAGTGTGGTATTGGTGCAAGGACAGACAAACCAACCAATGACCACAACAGAGATCCCAGAAACAGATCCACACACAGATGGCCATCTGATTTAAGATCAAGATGGCACTGCCTTGCACTTAGGAGAAGGAAGTCTTCTCAGTAAAGAGTGTTGGGGTTAATGGATTTCTAATGGGGGAAAGTGAATCTTGATCCCTACCTCACACCATACACAGAATCAATTCCGGATTGATAAGAGATCTACTGTGTAGGAGTAATAATAAAATTTCAGAAGAAAACAGGAGACTATTTTCATGACCTCAGGGCAAAGATTGTTTAACAATATACAAAAGCTCTAACCATAGGGAACAACTTCATAAATTTGAGTCAACTAAAATTGAAAAATTATATTGTCCAAAAGGCATCATTAAGAGAAGAAAAGGTCAAGTCACAATAATCAATACACACTTCAACAGGTGAAGGGATAAATACCCTGAGGTACATTCAGACAATGGAATAAGACACAGCAATAATAAGGAAAAGGCCATCAATGCATGGAACAATGCAGCTGGTTCTGCAATGTATTTTGTTGAGTAAAGAAAGTCAGACCACAAAGGCTATATATTATATGAGTCTATTCTGGACAATGCAAAACTATAAGGATACAAAATAGATGAGTGGTTGCCAGAAGTTGTGGGAGGAGGGAGATGAGTACAAGGGCGCCTCGAGAGGAAAGTTTTAGGGTGCCACTGTGGTGGTAGATCAATGCCTATGCATTTGGTAAAACCAGTAGAACTGCGCACCACAAAGAATGAACTTTTATTGGATGCAAATGAAAAAGAAAGCAAGACAGGATGCTAGTGGACCCAGGATGAAAGACAAACCTGTGAAAGTAACTGTATCATAAATGTATGGTGAGAAGTCATTGAAAGAGGTGGGAAAAGAGGAAATGTCCAAGTAACTTTGACGAACACTGTTTCACTGGGTTCTGTAAAGACAAAAAGAAAGATAAAATACACTGTACTTCTAGGTGGGAAATTTGTTTCTCACAGGGTGTGGTGATAGATACAAAAACTAAATACTGGTGTGTGGTGTGCATGGGTTAGTATACTTTCCTATATTTTCCAGCTCTGTTCATTAAATAACTTTATAATGGAAAACCTGGAAACACCACCCTAGCCGAGTGACCTTTGCCAATGCCACCGGTGATATGTCATGTTGATATCATGAATTCCCTGATGTGATGTGATGTGATGAGGGGGGCACTTGCCTCTGTGGTATTCTTTGCACAAATTTATGACCCCAATCTAATCATTGGTCAGACACAAATTAAGGGATGTTCTATAATAATATTTAACCAGTGCTCTCCAAAAAAACATGAAACACAAGAATTGAGAATCTGTTATAGATTACAGGGGACTAAGGGCACATGCTGTCTAAATGCAACATGAGATCCTGGAACAGATGAGGATATTTGTGGAAAAAACAGTAAAATCCAAACAAAGTCTGTGATTGGTTTAAGAGTGTTGCACCAATTTTGATGTCTTAGTTTTTACCAGGTGCGGTGGCACATGCCTGTAATCCTGCCAGCTTGGGAAGCTGAGGCAGGAGGATTGCCAGTTTAAAGCCAGCCCCAGCAACATTAGCAAGGCCCTAAGCAACTCAGTGAGACCCTGTCTCTAAATAAAATACAAAATAGGGCTGGGGATGTGACTCAGTGGTCAAGTGCCCCTGAGTTCAATCCCCTGTACCAAAAAAAAAAAAAGAAAAGAAAAGAAAATCTTTTAGTTTTGCTAAATGTCATTGTGGTTATGCAAGACATTTGGCATTAGGGAGAGCTGAACATGAGGTATAGAGGAGCCAGTTTATGAAACCTTAAAAGCAAGCATTGAAAAGATCAAATGATTTCAGTAACAAAACTGCTTTCAAGAACAAATTCATCACATTTAAGTAAATATAACATCTAGCACCCAATGTTAGAAAATTTACAATGTTTTGTTAGCATCAATAAAAAATTTCCAGTCATGCAAAGTAGGAAGGTAAGACCCACAATCAGTGGAAAAATCAACTAATGGAAACAGATCCCAAAGTGATGCAAATGATAGAGCAGGCTCGAATACTAAAATAACTATTACAACTACACTACCCATGTTCAGGAAGGTAGAGGAAGCTGGGCAGAGTCACATACCTATAGTTTCAGCTGCATGGGAGGCTGAGGCAGGATGATTGCTTGAGCCCATGTTGAAGTTTGAGACCAGCCTGGGCAACATGGCAAGACTCTGTCAGGAGGAGGAGGAGAAGTAGTAGTAAGGGGAAGGGGAAGAAGAATGGAAGGAAGGATCTGGACGTGGTGACGCACACCTGTAATCCCAGCACTTAGGGAGGCTGAGACAGGAGAATCACGAGTTCAAAGCCAGCCCCAGCAACGGCGAGGCACTAAGCAACTCAGTGAGACTCTGTCTCTACATAAAACACAAAATAGGGCTGGGGATGTGGCTCAGTGGTCGAGTGCCCCTTAGTTCAATCCCCAGTACAAGAAGAAGGAGGAGGAGGAGGAGGAGGAAGGAAAGAAGAGAAAAAAAGAAAGAAAAAAGGTAGAGGAAGACGTAAGACATAGTGATAAAAACCATACCCTACACATTTGAGAAGCTGCACAGATACCAAGCAGAGGAGACTTCAAGAAGAAACCCAGGCAGGCACAGAAAAATCAACTGTTAAAAATCCTCAATAAGGACAAAGAAAAAGGCAGGGGTGGACACATACATAGGAACCAAAAACAAAAAACAAAAAAATCACACTAGATTTCCTTTCAGAAAGCAAAAAAAGCTAGATGACAGTGGAACAGTATCTTTAACTCTCTAAAACAAACAAAAAGTTCTCGTCCTGTTCTCAACAAAAATATCTTTCAGACCTGAAGGCAAGAGACTTTTTCTCCCAGACAAAAGCTGAGAGAACTCAGCAGCAGCAGACCAGAGCTACACAAAATAATAAAGTCCTTCAGGCAGAAGGAAAATACCAGAAGGAAAGTTGGATTTACACAAAGGAACAAAGAATGCCAGAAATGATAAATATGTGGGTAGATACAAAGACATTTTCCCTTATTTTAAATCCTTTTCAAAGAAAAAATCCACAAGGTTTTGGCCTTGAACATGTTTTTGGCTGGCCTTGAACTTACAATCCTCCTGCCTCAGCCTCCCAAGTAGCTGGAATTATAGGAGTATGGCCAGCTATAATCCATAATTATAGTCAGAGATTTTAATATTTCTCTTTCACTGATTGGTTGAACAAGTAGACTCTCTCCCCCAAATCATTAAACATATAAAAGACTTTAAAAGATTATCAACCAACTGGATCTAATTGACATTTTATAGAAATCTCCGTTTAACACAGCAGAATATACATTTCTTTCCCCCAATGCACTTGGAATATTGACCAAAGTAGACCAGATTCAGGATTATAAAGCAAGTTTCAATGAATTTAAAAGGATCTAAATCATATAAAATATGTTCTTTGACAATAAAAAATTAAATTAGAAATCAATAATGGAAAGATATGACAACTTTAAAAAATATGAGAAATTAGAAAGTATTTTGAATTAAATGAAAATGAAGGCACAACACCTCAAAATGTGTGCTATTGAGTGAAAGCAGCATACACTGAGGAATTAGCAGTATCGTTTATATTTAAAAAGAAAAAAATATCATTTTTGTTTAAATGAAAAGTCCTTTGCCCATGCAGGGTGCTTGTCACAGGGGGAGCAGGTCTATCAGCCCGTAGAATCCACACCAACCCTGTTGTTTTTTAAAACAGAAGATTGAACCCCAGTCCTTGCACATGCTAGGCAAATGTTCTCCCAGTGAGCTGTACCCCCGGCCTCCATCCCACCCTGTGCTCCTGGGCTAACAGCACCATGGGAAGCAGCTGTCCCCAAGGAAATGGAAGAGCTTGTCACCAGGAGCAGTGGCTTGGATGGAGCTGATGAACTCACCTGAAGACAGAGGGTGGGGTGACCCTCATGGACAGCTCCTCTAGCTCCCATCCCTATGACCTGGAGGAATTCCTACATCCAGTCTGAACCAGGAGCAGCCCTTCAGCACTAGAGTAACTCTACCAGAAGGTGGCAGTGTTGGGTCACAGTCAGTCAGTTCACAAACTCAACACAAGTGAGTACCTACTGTATGCAAGGCATTGGGTTAGGCTGTGACTATCTTGCAGATGGGAGGACAGGCATTATCACTCCATGTGGCAAAGAGAAACCACAAGCCCAGAGAAGGAAAATGATTCCAGGTCCCTGGCTACCAGCTACCGGCTACCTGTCACTGCCCTGCCTCCCTGCCCTGAGTAGCCTGATCAGGACTCAAATTCCTTTGTCAATGCTTCTTCTACAGAGTTACTCTTGACCTCCTTGTATATTTAATTTTTTCCTAAGAAAATTTCTCAAAACCACATTCCTACACACAGAACATGTGAAGTCTGAGGCGTTGCCCTGAGTGCCATGTCCTTGTCAGCTAGTAGTTGCTCAGAGAACATCTCTTCCCTGGGCACTTACACAAGTCTCTTCGGAAACAAAGAGCGTAGAAGAGTCTAAATCAAGCACTGTCATCGCCCTCATTCCCCAGTGGATGTCTGAAACTTCTGATAGCATTAATGCCCTCTATATACAAGCACAGTGATACCTCACCATTCACTCTGATAACTGAGAAGGATACTAAGTGACTTACTGACAGGTAGCATATACATCATGGATACACTGGACAAAAGTATGATTCACACCCCAGGTGGGAACTGCATGAGATTTCACTACAATTTTCATAGGGGCACACAATTTGTAACATATAAATTATTGATTTATAGAATTTGTCATTCAATATTTTCAGATCACTGTTGACCATGGGTAACTGAAACCATGGAAAGGGGTATTGTAGATAAGGGAGGACCACCATATAAGCAAAGTATAATGACAATAGCTAAGATAAGGCAGTGTCTGCTGAGAGGTAGGATGGGCAAAGCATCTGGAAGAGAAACAAGAATACAGAGCCTACAGCAGGAGACAAGGCCAGTTCAGGGAGGAAGGGAGATGTGGTAGGATTCTGGGGAGAAGCTCTGGGCAGAGGAATCAGAAGCTAGGTAAGGTAGTGGACTCTCCTCCTGCTCCATGCTCCTCCAACTGTCTCCTCCCCTTCCCCACAGCCCATGTTTTACAGGATGGATGAAATGTTCAGTAGGAGAGGACGACAGTGGGGTTGAGCATGACTCTGAAGCCCCTCGAAGGCCCAGATTGTTCTGTATGATTCTCTCCAGGCAGGGAGCACCCTGAAATACTCATTGTAAGGGAGCCAGGTGGAGGGGAGTGGAAGGTGGGAAATGCCCTCAGGTGAATGCCTTCCTCTGCGGACCAGGCCCTGGAGGCGTCTTCCTTGAAGCTGAGTATAGGAAAGGGACCCTGTCTGGGTTTCAGATGTTCAACCTTCCTGAAATCTGAAACATGGAGAGGCCCTGGTGGGAACTGTCTCCTGGTGACAGATGGGCTGGCAGGGACAGGCTGAGGATGTGTCCTACCGGCAGCTGGAGTCAGATTGCTAATGGAACAAATAGGGGAGAAAGGCAGTAAAAAATGTTAAATATTATTAAACAGCCAGGGGCCCACGTGGCCTGAGCCTGGCTCAACTCCACCAGACCAATCTCTCCCCAGATTCCAGGTCCACGGGCACCAGCTACTGCCCTGAAGAACCTTCCAGAAGAGCCACCTGCCCTAGCACAGGGAGCTCAGGGAGCTACAGGCCTGAGTTTTCAGGGGTCGGCACTGTGTTGTGGGAGGTTTGGGATAAAAAGTGGACCAAGCCGAGGCTCTGGAGTCAGGCTGACTCTTAAAAGTTAATATAACTACTTTATTGGACATCTATAAGATTTTGTTGTGTTGCAGCATTTGATTACTTTATAGAATCTCAAATTTTTATTAGTACAGAAAGAAAGAAAAAAAAAAAGAAAACCAGAAAGTTGATTGTCCCCTCACTTGGCTTTGCTTGCTTCTCAACCTTGATTACAGGTAAAACAAAACTTACCTGTATTATAAATAAGTGTCTGTTCACATTTGCAGATCACCATTTTAACATCTTGGGATCAATTCTACAATACATTACAACACATTAACAATAGTCTAGACTCTGGGTAACAACAAGAGCAAAAACAAATGTATGCTGTTGGGTAGCTCATGGAACTTCTCCATTTCCCATCTGAAAAATGGGCAGAATCATAACTTTGCTAGTGGGGATTTATGGGTGTCAAATGAGATCTGCAAAGCATCCAATATTGGCAGGCCCCCAATAAATGCTTGCTATTATTACAAACCTCCTCCCCACGTTACCTGTTTCCCTTCAGCGTCACCAGCACCCCGGTCACTGGAAGAGCTATATATTTTGAGCTCCAGGCAAGGCTGTTACCTGGGCCTACCGGCTGCCAGGAGTCCACTCTGCCTGCTAATGGGTAGCAGAAATATGAATTCTGCCTCCTCTGGCTCAGCTGCTGACCCTGGCCAGAGGCAAGGCTAACCTGGCAGGCTGACGTGCGCATCACCTCCACGTGAAGTGTCCAAGGGACTCAAGGAGAGTGGCTCTGGTGAGAAAGGGGGCTGTCACCAAGCTGTGCATTACCTCATGCTGCAGGTGAAGGTAGAGGATCCCAGATGCCCACACGCTGGTCATGTATCTGAGCCCATAAAAGACTTTTCCCAAGATTCAGATGAACCAACCATAGGCGATTTGAGTCAGGACCTTGGGTTGGGCCCAGGAGTCTGAACCTTAACAAGCTCCAGGTGGTCTTTGCGTGACCAATCCTTAGTCTATACCAAAGGCCCCAGTCAACCTCATGGTGCTAGAAAATGGCAGACAAGATGATGGATGCCATAGGGTTGACTCCACAGGTGGTCCCTGTTCCCACCAGAACAAAGCCTCCTACACAGCAAGGGCAGAGAAGCGAGATGGGGGCTGTGGGGAGAGGTAGCATGGAGCACAGAGTGAACCCCTGTCCTGAAAACACTGGCTTCACCCAGATACCTGGCCTTCCTCTCCCCGTGTAAGGGGCTGTGGCCAGGCCCTGCAGGGGCATCCCCTCTGACCCATGTGAGTCCACCCCTCCCACCTCTCCCTGCTGCTCACAGTCAATTCCACCTGTGACAAATGGTCTCTCCTACAAACATGTCCTTTAACTGTCTTCCTTCTTCCTTCCTTCCAATTTCTGCCAGATTTATTTAGAAAATAAATAAATTTACTTCTGTTTCCTGCCTTCTAGTGAAAACCGTTTCTCCTAGGGAACCCATTAAAGTGACGGTGTTATATAAGCAATTCTCTAGTTCAATGCTATAGTTTTCCCATTTTATCTAATTACTAAGACAATGAGAGAAATATTGCTATTGACATTCTGAAGCCACAGTCATGGGGGGAGGGAGTCCTGTGAGTGGGAGGACCACTTTGCTCTGAGGAGACTTGCCTGGAGGGAGGGTCTGGCTGTCAAGAGTGGGGGACATAGCAAGCTGGAAGCGAGGAAGACAGATGGAGGGAGAGATGAGGGATGGATCTCTAAGATGGTGCACTTCCTGGGACCCACCAACCTCTGCCCAGCCTTCAGTGGTGCTGGCCACAGTTCATGGAGGGCTCGGTAGGAGGGCGTATCTATGGACTTCAGCAAAGAGGCCAAAAGTTTTGTCTGGGTAAATGCAAAGTGAAGTGAAGCAGACTTGCCAGAGATAGAGGCAGAGGGACCTAAGAAGCAAAAGCTCCCCATGCGGATCCCTTATAGTCCCTTGCCCCCCAAAAGAGCAAAAGCATGGGGGAGGGCCATGAACCTCGCAGGCCAGAATGGAAGCCAAGTGGCTCACGGCCATTGTGACTTAGGTTTTTTTCTCAGGGCAGGATGGTCCCAAGCGCATCTGGCCTCTGACTCTTGGTGTGGGGCAGTTTCTCTGTTTTAATGCTGTTGTGTAGTGAGCGGGGTTGGTTCTCAGGGCTCAGGTGAGGAACTTAACAACAGTTTCTATGGTTTTCTTCGGAAAATACAAACAAAGTTCTGGACAGCCATATAAAAGCCCTTTTCAACACAAGCCATACCTGTTTTACAGGCAGTGAAAACAGAAGACAGGAACCTCGAGGAGGAAGCTGTCCGCAAAGGCGAGCCCAGGCAATGGACATTCAGAAAGCTACCCAGAGTGCTGCCCTGCTGCTCGCAGAAGCAGTTGGACACCCCTCCAGGTGTCCCCACTGTGCACAAGAGTCTTGATGGCTTTGGACTGTTTTGAGCTGTTCAGGACACTACCCATCTTTTCCCATTAATCCTTTCCCCCACCCAGGCAGTAAATATCTGTAACTCCATTGTAAACTCAAGGAGCAGGGAGGAAATAAGAGGAAAAGCAGGTGTCTGACCCATACTTCTAAGGAGTACATACTGGGAGGACCTTGTAATAAAACGGAAAAGAGCACATGGAGGTGTTCAGCTTCTGGACCGGTGGGTCAGTCTGAGCACCAAGGAATGTGCTTATGACCAGTGCTGGTGCCAGCTCATGGAGGACCAGGGTAGAAGTGAAAAATGTCCTGCAACTCGCTGCATTCAGGACAATGACCAGTTGAGCTGATGATCTGTTGCAGGAGTGACATGAAGCTCTGCATCTCTTCCCCCACATGGCCCCAGCGACACAGCAGTGCAGGTGAACAAGACCTGGGCAGGCCACATAGTTAGCAGGAGAGGCCGAAAGAGCTCACCCGCCTGCCCTGCAGTGCCAGCTGGGGCCTCTGTCAGCTCAGTGCTTCTGGGGACATTCTTGTTGGATATTCTCGTGGGAGGATGGAGAAAATGGATTAGATGGCAACACATACAGTTGCCTATTCAAAACCCACGTGTAAAGTGACCTTTATGCAGTGATGTCAACTTGGAGGGAGGTCTCTAGCGATGTGTCTCAGGGCTCTATCTTTTATTATTGATTTGGGCTAAGGATATTTGAAAGGCCTGTGTTTTTCATTTTGTGCCTTCTCCCCACCCCCACAAGGCATAAATGTTTTCCTAGGTTGCCACATAGTCGGTATAATTATCATTTCAATGGTTGCATAGTTCAAATTCCCAGAGTGGACTGCTTCCAAGGAGAATCTAGATATCTAGACCAAGAAAAGAGTTTCAAGAAAGAAGAAAATCATACATGAGGGTGTTCACAGCAAACAACCTTTTTATAGTAACTAACTAACTAAATAAACAAACCCCTGGAAACAATGTTAATGTCCAGCAATGAGGGGACGGTTTAGCAAATCAGAACCCAATGCAATTATGCAACCATTAAAATGATAATTACAGTTTATGTAGCAATGTGAAAAGGCATTTGTGCCTGATGGAAAAAGCACAAAATAAAATTGTATCTATATATGTCTACAGTGTTATAAAATAAAGCTTGCCTACGGAAAATGATGGCAAGAGAAAATAGAAAATGAAAACTTATGTTAGAGTGGCAGGGTGCTAAGGAATTGCTTTTTAGAAACTATTTGAATGCTGACCTACTATTTGAACAATAAATTAAAAGCAAGCAAGAAAAGAAAAGACATGTGCTTGGGAGATAGTATGCTAAGGAAGCAAACCAACTTTCCTTGCTAGTGTCTCAGACAGGAGTTTTTGCTTCTCTTTCCTGCTTCCTTCTCTGGAATTAGACTCTCACTTTCCAAATCAAGTGAAGACACAAGAGGAAAAGCAAGGATTCGATTCTAGGTCTGTCTGACTCATGCTTCCAAGGAGTATGTTGCAGGAAGACCCTGTATCGCAATGGTGACTTGTCACCCCAGCTAGTGGATACTCTTTTCCTGTAAGGCCCAGTGGGAACCTGGGCCCGATGAAGCTCAATGAGAAGGAAGTTCAGTAGAACCCAGGCCCAGCTCATCTTGTGGTCTTTGTGTCATAAGACATCCATATCTGTACCTTTTCAGATCCTTTCCAAAAGATACGGCTAAAGCTGGATGGCTAGGGAGCAGCGAGCATTTCCAATGATGCTTCCATAAGGTTCTATGCCTCAGTGACCGCTGTGCTGCTTGCATCCTCTCGCTGTGCACTCTGGAGAAAGCACAATGGTCCTCAGCTTCCCTTTTCCCCCAGGGTCCTCAGTGCTCAGGAGCCTCTTTAAGGAGGATGGGATTCAAGGGAAGAGTAGGAGCCACCACCATCTGCTGGTCCTGTTGGGCAGTCTTCCCTTGCCTGGGTGGCTGTTCCTGTGCCAGAGGCCGTCTGTCTGCCTGGAAAAGAGCAAGCAAGACCAGCTGGCCAGACAGGGTGCTGCTTGTGCAGGGAGGTATCCCGTTCCCGCTCCAAAGCAGCATGCCAGCTGTTCTCTCCCTGATTGCTCCTTGAAGGTGGGTGCAGGAGAAAGGAGGGCCTTGACTCTATGGGTCCTGGGGGTGCTGGGGGCGTATGAAGCAAGTGCCTCCAGCCATCTCTGGAGAAACGATGTTTCTCATCTTTGAGTTCTTTGAGTTCTCAGCAGCCTGAGGAGTGGGATCCTGCCCACTGGTCTTTGCTTCAGTTCCTTTGATTGGGTGGGCCTGTGGAATGACTTCCCTCTGGGATTTTGCCTCAGGCAGAACTATGGAGAAATGTGACCTCTTTTCTAGAGCCCAGCTGGGCTCAGGGAATAGAACTCTCCAAAGATGGAAAGGCATTGATAATCTCTTCCTATAGTCTCTGCTTTAGCTTCCTGGGCATGTAGGCCATGCCCACAGAGTCTGATCTCCTGAAGGACAGCAGCCAGTTCACACTGGAGGTCTCCAGTGATAGGGAGCGTCTATTTCTTGACTGAGCCTGGTCTCTCTGTTTGGGCTTCTCCCTTAGGGCCAACTGAAATGACCCCAGTGTCACTTCTCCCACTCAAATTAGTGCTACCCTTAAGGCCAAATCTAATTCTTCCACCCACCAGCAACCACAAGCAGGACAAGTGGTTGTCCTTCTGCAAGCAGGACACCCTTGTTTGTCTGCCACTTTCCTGGTGTTACGACTTTGCTTCTTTGATCAGCCTGGTGGCTATCCAGGCCTCCTTCCCTGGAGCCCTCTGGTGGGAGGCTGGAGCTCACACACAAAGACTCTCCGCAGGGTCCTGCCTCTCAACAAGCACAGCCCCACCCTCTTCAGATGCCATATCTCCAGGGAAGCTGCCTGTTAAGTCCCATTCACTTTCCTGGAGCAAGTCAGCATTGCCAAGGGTCTATCCCCGCACATGGTCTTCAAAAAAACACTCTGAGGTAGGCAGAGCTGCTCTCATTAGGTCTATTTTTCAGATGTGGAAAACTGCCATTTATAACCTGCACATTCAAGTGCAGGCAATCCTGAGGAGGACAGGAGTCTTCATGCGCTGCATCCTGGGGAGTCTTAGCCAATGCCAGACTTTCACAGGGCCTGTGGTCCTGGGAGGGGCTGAGGCCAGAGCTAGGAGAGGGGAAGATCCCTGGAAAGTTCCCCCTCTGATTGGGCCTGTCCCTCTGCACTTGGGTGAATATGTCCCCCATCCCAGCTGTGTGCAGCAGTAGAGACCAACCACCAGGCAGGCGCCTCCCTTGCCCCCATGCTAGCCACTCAGGCCACCAGGAAGCCCTTCAAAGCTGCAAGTCCCTGTGGAGGCAGCAGCAAGCCTGAGGCCTGCAGAGGGTCAAAAACCCTGGGAACAGAGCCCTGGCTGCCCAGCCAGCACCTCGTTAGGAGGCCTGGAGGGGGGGAGGGGCACTTCAGGAACAATGTTGTTTATTTTTCTATTTTTAAACAAGTCTGAGGTCTCTGGGGGCGCAAATGAAGTTATCAGCAAAGACATGAGTGGAATAAAGCCTCCAGCCAGCAGGCCGAGAAGGCCCTGGGGACCAGAGCTCTTGAAAAGCTGAGATGGGGCTTGTTTGTCCTATACTCTGAGTGTAGGACTGTGATCGGGGTATACCATCATGTCCTGAGTCCTACCAGCCCGCATCCCTGGCCCCCGCCTGCCTGTTCCCTCCATGCTGCTGGGGAATTTCAGCAAGATGATCCCACAAGTAGGTCATATACCCGGGTCTTAAGAGGCTCCTCTGCAAGGACGCCTGGACTCACAGGGTCCCAGCTGGACCACAGGCTGGCTCTGCCACCTTGGACTATCCTTTCATCTGCGGGCCTCCTGTTCCCTGTCGCAGGGAAACGTCAATGCAGTGGTGTGTGTGCAGAGTGTAACTGGGGAAGGGCTGGGCCACAGAATCCCTGCTCCATCCTGCAAAGGGACCTGCCACTTCCATCTTTTAAGAAAGAAAGGAAGCGGAGACTCTGAGAAGTTAAGGCTTGAGCCATGAGCCGTCTGGTGCTTCACAACAGGATAATTGGTGCTGCTCTAGGGAACCCTGAGGAAAAGCAGAACCCTTAAGGAAGTAATTAAGGCCAGGGCAACAGAAACCTCCCAGGAAGCGGGGAGTGTGGTAAGGGGCAAGGAGGTCTGGACCCCTGGTCCCAGCTCCTGGTTTGAGTTCTGGCCCTTGCCAGGTGCCAGCTGGATTGACTGTGGGTGAGTCACTTAGTCACCTCTGTGCCCCAAATTTCCCCTCTAGAACTGGAGAGTTAATTCCCTGTCTGTCTAGGTTGACTAGACAGATGTGGCACGTGAGGGAGGAGATGGGAATGGTCAAGCTCCAAACAGATGAAGACAAAGTGCCTCTCCAGCTCCTGTCCCCACCCAACATGGAAACGGATTGAGTCACCGATTGTACCCAGGTGCATAGTGGGCAGTTCTACCCATCACCCCCTGCAGCAGGCACAGGCTGCAGGGTACAGAATCTCCCGCCCCAGGCTACACAGGGCAGGGGTGGTCCTGAATCATCCCATGGGCTGCTCCCCACACACTCAGCTTAGAGCGCAGGCCATCCATGCCCTGTCGTGGGGTCCAGGCAGAAAGTTGAGGTCAGGGAAGAGGATTGGCCCCAGGCCTCTCAGCCAGCAGACCAGAAAGCTAAAGCTAGAGTCCAGAGCTCTGTCTCACCTTCCCAGGCTTTCCTAATTGCCTGCGTGGGAAGTGTTATCACACCCATCTGGAAGATGAAGAAACTGAGGTCCCAAGTAGAACACTGACATGCCCAAGACGGCTGGGTGCCCATGGTGAGGCCAAGGCTGGAGGCCAGATCCCGTTCCTCACGGCTGCCTGCTCAGCCCAGCAGTCTGCCTCCTACATCACTGAGCTTTTTCTGAAACAAACCTCTTCTTAATTCTTTGGCTGAATGTCTAAATAAGGATTTTTGCCAATTCTGAGCCCTGCTAACTGATGAAGTTGTCAGAAAAAGATCTAATGATGCTTGAAAATGCAAGGAGGGAGCCAGCTGCCAAATTGCCCTCGCAGCTCTGACTCGGCATCAGGGAGCTGGGACCCTCCCACAGGGCGGGAGGTTGGGGCGGGTTGGGGGGCTGAGCACTGAGGGTTGAGCTGCTGAGTTCCATCAGCTGTGGACTGGATGAGTTGCTTAACCCCTTTGATCTGCTTCCCAGATGTAAATGAGGATAACCACTCCCTCCTCACACAGTTACCTTGAGGATTAAATGAGATGATGTATGGGTGACAGGCTGCACAGAGCCCGGCACAGTGGTGCTTTCAGGGCTGCTGGGAGCAGGGCTGCAGCAGCCAGCTGGCCTGAACTCTGCTGAATGGACTGCAGCCCCGCAGCCCTGAGTGAGCAAAGAGCTGAGCTTACCCGCTCCATGGAGTGGGGTGGGGTCTGAATCTCTGATCAGCCCCCAGTATTTATTTATCTCAGAGATCCAGCTGCTTCTCTCTGATGGGTGAAAGGCTCAGTGACCTCAGGCCCTGGAGGTGGGGCCTGGGGGTGGGAGCCTGGGAGACTGGCCGGCCCTTTGTTCTCTTCTTTCTCAGTGGAACATTTGTTCCACTCTGGAGTCTGGGCACTAGGGGTGGGGCCTGGCTTGGGGACTTGGGAATCAGACAATTCCCAGGCCTGCTGCAGGAGCCGGAAAGGCTGGGTGCTGGGCGCAGGAGGGGTCTTGCTGACCTACAGGCCACCCAGCGTGAGGGACATGCGCATTCTGCTGCCTGAGGATGGGTCCTGCAGGGCCCATCACCAGCCACCCAGGTTGTCAGCAACTTCCCATCCTTCATTCTGCCTTTGCCACATACATGTGTGTACGCGTGTGTCGTCTGCTTGGTGACCTCCACTCCATCTTCCCTAGAAGGTAGAGAAGAGCAAATAGAAGCCTGGGGTTCCAGAGTGTTTTTGCAACTGTGTGACCTTGGGTTGTGCCTTTGACTTCTCAGAGCCTCAGTCCCCTTGTCTGTAGAATGGGAAAACACCTCTGGGCCTCATAGATGCTATGAGATCAAACGAGGCAGACTGGGAACAACCCGTGACTATGAAGCATGTGACTCAGGGCAGGGGACATTTGGGGCTGGAAATGAATTGATGCATCCATTCAATCTGCTGCTTTTTTTAGCAAACAGGGGAGAATATCTAACGGGGAGAGGAGGGGGCGCTGGGCAGTGGCCTAAATACAGCCGGAGGATTATCATGGGGCCCAGCTGTCCCTGCCTGGGCTGCGAGTGATCAAAGATTCCCCTGCCGGTTGCCTCTGGCACAGTTCTCTGCCCTGGCTCAGCTTAGTGCGCCCAAAGGGCTGCCCCGGGCTCCTGGGAGTTAGAGGGTCAGGTCAGCCCTTCATCAAAGGCCAAACCTCAGACGTGGCTTTTCCTCAGGATGTGGAAGGAGTTCAAGAGGGCAGAGTGTGGACACAGACTGGGAGTGGGGCAGGGCCTATGTTCAGACCTTGGCTCAGCCTCTGACTGGCCCTCTTACCTTGAATGGCCCATCTGCAGTCTTTGGCCCCTTCATTTTTGAAGGCCTGTCCACCCTTGGGGGATACAAATCTGTGACCGAGTTGATCCTTAAAGGCATCAGGGACCCCTGGTACCCAGGTGTGGCCTCCCCACCCCCACCCCTTCTCAGGTAGATAAATACAGGAGGATTCAGACTCTGCCCATGTGCCATCTCCAATGGCAAAAGGTTTTGGGAAGCTCTTCTAACCAGTAGCGCTGCAGGATGGAACAGGACTGTCATCTATGTTAGTAGTTTTCACTGGGCCAGTGATCTGGGTCTTTCATGGCGACAGGGGTCTGGTTGGACTGGGTGCCACAGGGGAGTCTATGTGTGGGTGCTTGGAGCACCCAGCCCTGGCCTTGGCCTTGGCCTGGCCCCAAGATAGCATGAGGAAGTCCTCCCTGGTCCTGCCAAGATATGCCTGGCCCCAGGGAGCCTCTCAGCCCCAAAAGAAATGGGAAGGAGCCGTGACTCCGTGTGTCTGAGGTGGCTCCACCTGTGTCTCTCTAAGAGGAACCAGATCCACCATGGAGCCCAAATGAACCCATCCAGGCCCCAGCTTTTGGCTAGGGTCCAGAATCTGAGCTCTGCAAAGCACCCATGGGGGATGACTCCCCTGTTCGTTGCCCAGAATTTCCTTAGAAGAGCCCTGTAAGGCTCCAAGACGCCACTCAATGTACAACCTGCCACAAATGCATAATAACCTCTTCTAAGCCGGGCACAGTGGCGCAAGCCTGTAATCCCAGCACTTAGGGAGGCTGAGACAGGAGAATCGCGAGTTCAAAGCCAGCCTCAGCAATGGCGAGGTGCTAAGCAACTCAGTGAGACCCTGTCTCTACATAAAACACAAAATAGGGCTGGGGGTGTGGCTCAGTGGTCCAGTGCCCCTGAGTTCAATCCCCAGTACCAAAAAAAAATAACCTCTCCTAGAGGAGCAGGTAAGAACTAGGTTCGAGCGCCTGTATTCATTGGACATTCTCCTCAAAATGTCTCTTCTCCATGGTATTTTATCTTGGGCAATGAAAGAGAAGGGAAGAGTGGTGACATATCCGGGGTCCCTGTGCTGGGCCTGTCTGGGGTTGAGGGAAGCTCTCTAGCAGCCCAGCTGCTGGGCATCCCGTGTGGGGATGGAGACAAGGTCCACACAGAGCTGGGCTCTCAGGATGCCAACCAAGTGGAGTGTTGGGGGCTTGGGAGTGGGGAGCAGAAGAGAAGTGTGGGGGCAGCTGTTGAGGGTACAGAAGATTCTGAGAGGGCAACTGGAAGGAGAGGGGTTTTTCATAAGGTTTTCCTGTACACCAGAAACCATGAACACTTGCAGGTAACCTCACTCCCCTCTAACAAAGGGATTTCTTGCAGCATAACCCACAGAAACAGAGACCATAAGAGGAGACACAGCAGTAGCACGGTGACACACTCAGGAAGCAGATGAATGGGTGGCAAATGACCAGCAAAGGCGAGAAAACAGGACCCTGAGCCCACATTGGAGAAGGGTGACATCAACCTGATATACACCCTGGAATCCTCTACAGATCTGGAACGGGTGTCCCTAGCCTGGAGCACTGGAAACAGAGGCTGACTACCAGGAGGGCTGATGGCAAGTGTTTTGAGGCAGTGAGAGTTCTAGAGCTCCTGCCACCAAGTCCTTCTGGAGTTGAGAGGGCTTTTCTCTGGGGAGAGCATAATAGTAACTTTTTGCCCTGGGGGATATCTGACACAGCTGAGAACTGAGGATTGAATAAATAAATGGACACTGAACTTTGAGACACCTCTGGCCCTTTTTCTGGACTTGGCTCTAGGATGCTGGCATGCAGAACATCATTCCTGGTGTTTCTAGGGAATCCTCAAGAAATGGCCCTCAGCTTACAGCACTTTGAAACAGCTTTTCCCACTCTTGATTATGAGCAGATGATGATCAGATATCTAAGGAAGGCTCAGATGGGGAAGCCCAAGAAGAAAGTGGGGAAAAGCACCATGAAGGAGGCCTGGAGAGCATACTGCACCCAGGAGAAAGGGAAAGGTGTTGTTCAGAAAAGGCCAAATCAGAGAACGTGGATGAGCTCTTGGAAGTTAGATGCATGATGGCAGAACTTTTGAAAAGGCCACTTAGATGCGACAATAAGGTGGAAGAATTTCCCAGAAAACAAAAGAACACAGAGAAGAAAAAAACTGGAGACAAGAGATGAAAAATAATGGACCCATCGAGGTGTACCACATCAGGATATCAGAGTTTAAGAAAGAAAAAAACAGAGAAAATGGGTGGGAGAAAATTATGCAGGAACTAACTAAAGGAAACATCCCTAAACTGAAGGACCTGGGTTTCCAGAGAGAATGAGTCATCTGCGTGCCTTACACGCAGGGAAGAAGACCCCCACCAAGGAATATGGTTGGCAATTTCAGAATACTGGAATCAAAGAGAAGAGCCTACAAGTTTCCAGAGAGTGGAGGTGGGGTGGGGAGAAGGTCATATACAAAAAATTCAGGAAAAAAGGTTCTGAATTTCTCAGGAACAACAGTGAAGGTTAAAATGCAGTAAAGTGATGCTTTCCAAATTCTGAAGAAAAGTGACATTCAACCCCAAATTTAATTCCATCTAAACTTTCAGTCATGTGTCAAAGGAGTATAAAAACATTTTCAGATATGTAAGGTGTTGAAATATTTATCTCTCTTACTCTTTATCTGAAAGCTACTAAAGGATGTACTCCACCAAAACAAGGGGAGTGAGGGGAGAAAGGAAGACAGGAAATGCAAGATCCAAGGGAGAGGTTAAAACAATGTGAGATGGGTGGGAAAGGAGATTCCAGGATAGGAAAACATACCAGACTCAGAGGGAAACCCCATCCTGATTTGAACCAGTTGGAAGGCTCAAAGAGAAATTTCTCTAAGAAAATCAAATGTATAGAAAACTTCTCCCTTACGAATGCTGTTGGAGGAGGTTTAGACAGTTGGAAGAGGTCTGGTGTTGAGGTTGATGTATGTACATAGAAAACTAAGCACATATATAGAGCTCAGTTATGACTTGAAATGCAATTAAATAAACTAAAAAAATAAAAAAATAAAAAATAAAAAAAAAGAAAACTAAGCAAAAATAATTATTACATCCAGAAAAAGACAACAGAAACATGTAGAAAGGGAAGGTAACCAGTTTATTTCATGGCTTAGCTCTGAATAGTATACACAGTCATGATAATGTAAACACTTGGTATGTTTTGAAAAGGGTTGTCTCCCTGAGCTCATAGGAGTTTAATTTCCAAAGTTTTATGTTAATGGTATTGAGAGAGTGGACTCTTGATCCCATTATGGTGTTTAGAGGTGGGGTCTTCAGGAAATGAGTAGATCAGATAAAATCATTAAGGTTGAGCCCCCATGATTGTATCCTAGTGGCTTTATAAGGAGAAGGAGAAAGACCACACAGATGTAAAGATACACATGTGCTCTCACCAGGATGTGATATAGTAAAGGGGGGACTCTTGCCAGAGTCTATGCCATACTGTTTGGACTTCCAGCCTCCAACACTGAACTAAATCAACTCTTTTCTCTATAAAGTAGTCTGCCTCAAGTATTTCATTATAGTAACAAAAAGCTGACAAATACAATACAGAATGTTGTTCTACTCCAAATTATCATATAACACTGGGAGGTTATGAGAATGGGGAACTATGTGTAGGATGGGCACGTGGGAGGGGAAAGAGCTAAACACCTTCTCTAGGGGAAAGTCAAAAGCTGAACTGTCAGAGAGAGTAATACAGTTGTTTTCTTCAGTGATACAGAGGTAAACACCAAGAGAATCAGGTAAGAGCTGAAATGGTTGCCTAACAGAAGGGGAAATGGAGCAATCCTCAGAAGAAAACCCAACTCCCAGCGTGCATAAATAATTTTGATTTAAAAACTGAAACAAAAAATTACAATTAAATAAAAAATATACTATCATCCCTATGCCTCCTGCTTTGACTATTTCTTGAGACACTAAATAAATATGAGGACTTTCTGATGCGCTTCAGTCTTGCAAGTGGATTCTTTGCAAGCTATTCTAAATAGATAGGTCCCAGCTCAGTAAGGCTCAGAAAGGCCCAGAAAAATGGGGGATAGATAGAAACAAAGGTGGAGCTAAAGCCTCAGAAGCCACACCTGGCTCATCCCTCCCTACACCTGGGGCAGGCTTCCTAACCTCTCTGTGCCTTGATAGGGTTGGTGCTGGGATAACAAGTAGTAGGGTCAGGGCAGTATAAAAACCATCAGCTTATCAGAACCTGAAGCAGGAGCTGGGAGGGGCCAGAGAAGGAAGTGTCCTGGTCAGCAAGCAACTTCCTCTTCATCCACTCTAATGAGATCTTCCTTCAGGCCTGCACTGGCCATCACAGTGGACACAAAGACACTCTGGGCCTGGAAACTCGAAACCTGAGTCACACCATGCCACACTCATTGTGTTTACAGAAAGCAAGTCATTATTTACAAGAACAGAAACATTGTGCTAATTGACTTTTAAAGACATCAAATCAGGCAGACACAAAGAACACCAAACTCTGTGTGGTAAAGGCACTGTGTTGCAAGCCAGAAGGCATCCTTGGCAACAGGCTGTCCGGTTACCCTCTGCTATCCAGGACCTTCTCACACCTGGCTGTCCATGGAACCCCAGACCCTCCTGGTGTTGACAAGCCCACTTTTTCCACAAAGGATCCGGAGTTAAGAAAACAGAACTTTCTTCCCAGACCACACAAGCCCCTGAGCCAAGTTATATCAGTCCTTGGAGCTCCCTGGGGCCCCGTTCCCCGCGCCTATTCCAAGGAAGGGTTCTGGGCAGTGTGAGTCACGCAGCTCAGTCCTTGGGATGCAGAGGACACCCACCCACTGGGGCCCCCACCTTCTAGCAAGCCTCTCTTGCTCCTTTTGGGAAGCGAGCTTTCTGCTTAGTCCAGGATTAGAAAGATGCAGAGGGGAATTTTAGTTCTGGGTTTAAGTTACCCAAACTAGTCTTAGGGCCAGTGATGGGGTCAGTGACAAAGCTGTTAACAACTGGTGGCAAAGGGAGAAAAATAAAAAAGAAATGCATTTGGAATGAATTGTGCTTACTTCTGGGATGAGATGCTTCTTACATTTTTGTTTTAAAATGAACATGTTTAAAAAATGAAATAATGGTGATGGTGGATAACATTTTTTTTTAGTGTCCTTGGCAAAATTGAAAGTTGGTATTTCTAGTCCCTCCTCAAAATAAACTTTTTTTTTTTTAAAGTAAAATATCAGGGACACACTGTGGTAAATGACAAAGAGAATAAGACCAAGCCCCAGAAGCAGAAGCACACACTCCAAGGGTGAGAAGTGCCCTAAGGCCTCTCGTCCAATCTCCTTTCAGTACATGTATGGGCCTGAACCTCACTGCCAAGGGACTAGCCGGGCCCTCTTTGGTCTCCTTCATTGATGGGGAGCTCACTCCCTCTACACAGCTCTGGTGGTTAGAAAATGTCCCGTGCAGAGCTGAGAAACTTGCACCATGCTTGGACCTGGACCAATGCCTGAGGCCTAGAGTGAGGTCTCTCCTCCTCCAAGGGCAGCCTGCAGGAACACAGGCTCCACACCCACCCTGCCCACCTAGTCCTTCTGAGTCTGCTTGCTCCTTTGATTCCTGTACCCCAATCATTCCCCTTTTGGAGCATCTTGGGCTAACAAGTGGATTCAAATCCAGTTTGTCCACTCCCGGCCCACACCCAGTCCTCTAGTTCTCAAGATGTGGCAATGGCTTGGGGTCCTCAATTCATGAGACAACTCTGGCTGCTCCAGACCAGCTGGAAAGCAACAGATAAACCACACTGGGGAAGGGGGGAATCAACATACAAAAAAAAAAGTCCACGTGATCCCACTCATTATCAACATACTGCTTAGAAAAAAGTCCAGAAGGAAATAAGCCAAAATGGCCATGGCTGTCATCCCTTGAGGCAAGTTAATGGATGATTTTTATCTCATTTTTTGCTTTGCTGGGTTTTCCAGTTTTTCTACAACAAACGGGCTTTTAGTTATAAAGTGGAATAAAATAATCTCCACTTAGGAAGTACAAGTTAAAAAAATAAAATTTAAATCCCGTAGCCCAAGATCCTACTTCATCCCAGTTGTTCTCCAATGAACAAGTTGGGGAGGCAGGCTGGTGCTCCAGAAAAAGGCCCTGGGCCCATCCCTGTGGGGTGACCCACATGTGCCTCTTCTCCAGTCTTTCTGTCCTCCACCCTCCCTGGGCTCCTGACCCTAGAATGAGGGAGGAGGGGTGGCGAGCATAAAGGAGAGTGGAGAGGATGAAGCTGGCCCCTGCAGGGTCCCCTGCTTAGCACAAGGTGGGCTTGCCAAGGAGGTATAACATCCATGGAATGTCACAGACCCAGCCCTCCTCATCCTAGGCCAGGGCTCGCTCCTCTGGGGCTCAGAATAGAGTCCCGGGGCAACCACTGGGACAATACTGTTGCGGGACCAGGGTATGCTAAGGTGAGCCAGCTCTCCAGGACAGGTCTTTCTCCAGGGATCCTCAGGCACAAGGTCAGTGCTTTGCCAAGGCCTGAGAAGAAGTGAAGGCCCCAGGGTCAGAGTCCGGCCTGCCTCCCCATGAGCAGTGGTGGTCTTGGCTCTGCCCTCCTGTGGCCATAGTCTAGTTGTCCTTCTGGGGCCTCAGGTTTCCATGGGTAAAGTTGGGGTGAGGAGCACTCTGTTGTGGATAGTGACTGGACTGGGTGGTCTCGGAGTTTCTTTTCAGTCTTAACATTCAGAGAGCCTGGCACTGACCAGAGACTGCCCATCCTGGGGTGGGAAGAAGCTTGTTATCCAGTCCTGCCTCTCTGACAGCCCTGGGCCCCAGGTCCTAGCGGATATCCAGGTCTAAGTCCCAGCGCCAGACGTGGGTGTCTGAGCATAGGCGTGTGTAGGGGCTAAGGTTGTGGAAGCGAGTGTGAGGTGCCCCAAAGACACACTTCCTGTTTCGTTTCTGTCACAGGCACATTCTTCAATGATTTTACTTTTCTGAGGATTCTAATTTTCACTTCACCCCAGCTTCTCCCAGCTACTCCCCAACTGTCCCCTTTCTCAATTCTTTGAACTTCTCCGTTCTGACCTCCATTTGAAGCCCCAGTTTTGTGTTCTTCTGTCTCTGTCTCTGTCCTAGAGCCAGGCCTGTCACTTAGGAGACTGAGCGCAGCCATTGGTTGAATGACTACTCCGTGTCCTCACTCCGTGTCCTTCCTTTAGGAGCCAGCCCGCTCCTCCCGGGTCCCAGCGTCCTCAGCAATCAGAACCTGTCTTGTTCCAGACAGAAGGGAGATGGGCTCGCACGGTACAGTGACAAGCTCAAGTCATTATTCTGCCAAGATCTGAATGGCAAATTGGGAAGTCTGAGAGCACCGTGATTTGTTAACCTGGCATCGCCTCTCACCACGTACACGTTTTAATTAAATCCCAGGAGTGATTTGGGAGTCTTTCTACTGTGCACCTCGGGCTCTACTGGGCTGCCCTGGGGAAAGAGTAGGGCCTCTGCATAACAGAGATGAAGGCTCCAAGAATTGTTCCTAAACGATTGGAAGGTGGAGTGAGCGCTGATAGCTCCTGTAAGCACTGCCAGCCGGGGTGCCTGGAGCTTAGCAGCACCTGGAGACTCCCAGCCACCCCTGCCACTCCACCATTTATAGTTGAGGAAACAAGACCCAGGGAAGTGGTTTGCATAAGATGCACCCATAGCAAGGGCTCTGTGTGTGTCTCTGTGTGTGTCCCTGTCCTGAGTGTATTAAATGTAAGGATTCAGCCCAGGAAAAGTGGGAAACTCAGAAGAGGGTATGACTCATCCTTTTATTTAATAGGAACCTCTGGCTCAGGGAGGGTGGCTAAGTCGAGGGAAAGACACAGAGGGTGGCAAGGGCAAAAACTGCAAATGTCCTCTTCTCTAGTCACACCTGGAGATGGAGAAGTCTGATGGAGGTCAGTCCTAGCTCCAGGTCTTGCTCTCCTGACTTTTGAGGGAAGAACCTGAGAAAATTCTTGATCCCTCCAGAAAAGCCCTAGTCCACCTAAGTGGTCTGAGCAGAAAAGGTGAAGAGCTGAGCAGGGCTGGACAGATGGCCTGAGGTAGTGCCTGGGCTGCCCAGGGCCCCATGGATCCCAACCTGCCCACTCACCCCAGTTTGGGGCACAAAGGGTAGGAAAGGGAAGTTGCTGGTATGGAGGTCAAGACCACCAGGGGTGAGCTGGAAGCGGAGGCTCTTAGGGAATCCCAGACAGGCCTGGAAGTTGATGAGCAGGGCCAGCCAGAGCCTCCAGCTGGGGCTACCACCTTCCAACTGTGAGACCTGGCAGGTCTCACGTTCTGTTCTGTCCGCCTCATCTGAGGTATGACAGGGATCAGAACCCCAGTCCCACGCCTGGGCTGATGAGGTGGGGAAGACAGATGCGGGTGACAAGTGTTTGGAAGCCACATCCTGCTGGGCCCTGCCTGAGGTCCCACAGTCCCTCAAACAAGGCTGCCAGCTGACCATCCCCCAGCATCGAGGGCCATCTCCCCCTACCCTGCCACGCTGCAGTCCCTCAGAGGTCCCTGTGCCACCACCTCCCTTTTCCCTCTTGGACTCACCCTCAGGGCTGGCAGAGAGCTGACCTGGTCCATGGTTAGTGTGGCCTCTTTGTAGTACTTGCCTGCAGGGCAGAGCTTCAGGAAGGTGTCGTGGATGCTGGAGAGAGAGGTGACAGGCATGGTGACCATGTGTGCAGATAAGGTGAAGAGGAGGCCCCCTCCTGTGGGAGGTGTCTCTGGAGGAAGGGACTGAGGATGGAGTGACACAGAAAGAGCAGCAATGGATCTTCCCATCCCACAGATACCTTTGAGCCCACCCGGGTGCCCAGCATGCCTTGGGGGGCACATAGCTGAGCCAAGCACGAGGGAAGGTGAGTCACAGTGCTCTGTGACCTGGGACACATTCCATGGTGTTAGTTCTGGCAGACACTTCTGTTATGACTTAGTCTAGTTCCTCAGGTACAGATGGGACACCACGGTCCCCTTCTTCTGGCCATCACCACCCCCATCCTCAGCATTTGATGGGCACGGGCAGGCCAGGGGCAGAACCACACAGCACAGAGGCCCACTGCGTGGCAAGCGCCAGACCACAGCACTGAGGGCCTTCTGGTTGTCCCTATCACCCACCTCTCTGTGTGTAGGCCCCAGGCCAGTCCGGGGGACTGTGCTTGTAAGTAACAGACAGAGGGTGACATGGAACTCTGCCCTGGGCTAAGAGAGGATGAGCCTGGTCCTTTGTCCCTCTTATTCCATCCTGGACACTGGTTCCTACCTACCAGGAGGCTCTTGGGCCTATAAGAACAGTGACCAAGGCAGCTTGTAGGGACAAGAGGGTGGCAGCCTGGATCCAGGAGGACTGGACAGCAGATTCTGCACTGCCCCAGTAAGACTGTGTGACCTGGGGCAACTTACTCAACCCTTCTGAGCTTTAGCTTTATCCTCTGGAAAAAGGGCCATTAATCACCTCTCTCAAGAGCTGTGGTGCATGTTCAATGTGAATGAGAGGAAGGGCTAGGGCTGTGTGTGGTAGAAGGGGCAGCACAGGCTGGTTAAAACATATTCTCCATAGCCAGACAGACCTAAGTTCAAATCCTGACGCTGCCACTTATAGCTCTGAGACCCTGAGCAATCTTCTAGACCCACTGGAGCCTCAGCCTCCCCATCTCTTCATTGGGGTAAGTGAAGTCTCCCTCCCACACTTATAGGGATTGATGGGGGAGGTATGTGGAATATCAGCATCACACCTGGCACCTGAGAGGGCCTGTGGTACATGGGGCCTCAGAGGGGACCCTGAGCCATCTGCTGCCCATCTGTGTTCTCTAGGAGTCCTGGTACCCACTGGCCATGCAGAACCCCAAATTAGACTGCGATGATAGAAGACCTCTAGCCTGAGAGGCCTGGTCTCCGGCCTCCCTTTATGGCCTCCTTTGTGCTTCAAAATTACCCCTCTCTCCTCTACTCCTTTCCTATGCCTCTCCTCTCCCAGTAAACTTCTGATGTCAGTTGAGTGCCAGGAGACAACAATCTCAGCAAACTAATGCACACAGATGCCACCTCACTGACATTCCTAGGCCACACGGTTTATAAACTCAAATGAACCTTTGATTGGTGAACTTAGGACATAGGACCAAACAAAGAATTTGGAGGTTTATTTTGTGGCTGGAGATTCAGGGGTACAGCAGCAGGCTCTCCCAGGACCCACCAGCAGGGGAGCACAGAGCCACCTCTGCCCGCCTCCAGCCACTCCTCTTGTCGCAGTTACTGAATAGAAAAGCGTCCTTTAGATCCTGTACCAACTGCTTCCCAGGTTCCTTGCCCTCTGGCTTCTAGAAGGCATTGGCCTAAGAGAACCCCCAGCAAGGATTTGGAGGTGGTAAAGAGAGGCCAGGATTCATCCTCCCTTCCCTCTCAGCCTCAACTCTACTCTGGCAGTATCCACGTCCCTCCTGCCAAGGACCAAGTGACCAGTTGCCACAACTTTAGTCCTCAACTGGGTGCCTCAGGCCCAGGGGTGGTAGATAGTGTTTAAATGTCCCCTCTACCTCCAAAGAGCTCATTCACCCTAAATCATCTTCAAAGACCCCAGCCAAGGGTGCCATCCGCTCCTGCGGGGATGCTGACATATCAGGCAGGCAGACCCATTTGGATCCTTTCCCAATAGCTGTGGGACCAGAGGTGAGTTTTGGGACCTCTCTGAGCAGACGGATGTTCCCAGCCTAACTGCAATGGTGAGGCACCTTCAAATGTCTTCAGGCTGACTCAAGTGGAGCTGGGATGGCGCTGTGAATATCCTTGGACAGCGTCCTGCTCTTGCTGGCCTTGTAAGGGACCCTGAACTGTGACCAAAGGCTCTGCCCAAGTTTGGGAGGGAGCTGAAAAGCAGAGTGTCAGGCTGAGAGACACTCTCCTCAAATGAGCTGGAACAAGAGTTGGGTGGGCAGGTCAACCAGGAGGGAAAGCCATCACCATTGGGGCCCTAGGGACCTCTAAGGGACAGGAGCAGTGGGAGAGGTGGTCCTTTTTGTCAAAAGGACCATTTTGTCACTGGTATTGTTAGAATTGCTGGTATGGGGTGATAATAAAAAGCAGACCAACTTTCAGTAAGTTTTATTGGTTAAAAATAAAATCCCTCCTGCAGTCATGCATGTTTCATCTGCACTCAGGGTGTCTGCTCCCACTTTCCCCAGTGTGGGGTGCAACTGGGGGTGCCCACAGCACTGCCAACGCTCACAGAGGTTTTTCATTTTTCACGACAATCTTGCAAGGCAGGGACCATTATTTCCTTTACAGATGAGGAAACAGAAGGCCAAGGAGGTAAAATCATTTGCTCACAGTCATATGGTGGAAGCGTTAAGGCCAGGGCTGCTACACCCAAACTCTTTCTTCCCAGGATCCCAGAGAAAGGGGTATGGGATGGACCACTGAGGGAAAGAGAAGGGGCCCACTGTCATTGCCCCCCTTCTTATTAACATGCTTAATGTGCTAGACACCCTCAAACACATCGCCTCATTGAATCTTCCAAAAGACCCATGTGGAAGAAGTGTACAGGTTATAAATCCTATGGATGGGTAAACTGAGGCTCGGAGGGTGTAGAGGGTGTGCCCAAGGTCATTCCACTGGGAAGATACTGAATGGAGGACTGAACACCCAGGCTGTTCTATTCACCTTCACAGAGTCCACCCTCTCCCCAGGTGAGAGGCTCATCCTTGGGAACTGGAGAGAGGGAACTGGCCCCCTTCATGTCTTCCCAGGCTGCCACGTGGGCTGGCTGCCCGCAGATGAATCGCGGCTGCATCTCAGCGGCCACAAAATGTTCTCCTCCTCCAAATATGGATCAGCCAGCTCTAAATGGAACTCTGAATTAATCACTAATGGACTCAGAAGTCAAAGCCATTTGAAAAACTCACACATTCAGCCTGCCAGCGGTCAAGCAGCCCAGGCGGGGCTCCCTCCACACTTAGCTCAGAGGCAGGGAAGGGCTGTCTGCGGCTCAGAGGCTGGCTCCACTGCTGGCTCTCCATGCGACCTTGGACTACCAAGCCCCTTCAGGCCTCAGTTTCCCTTCTATAAAATGAAAGCCTCAGCAACACCCACCTCCTGCTCCTTCCAGTTTAGGCATCTATGGCTCTTGGTTTCTGGACCATCCTCTTTCTCTGAGACCCTTAGTTTAGGGGTCCTCAAATGCAGTCCCTCTTAGACTCATGCAGGGAGAGTATAAACGGATCCATCCCACCAGCCCCCAAGATTCTCATTCAAGGCCAGCACAGGGCCCAAGCATCTGCAGAGTCTACAAAGTTCCCAAGGCTTCCTGTGCCTGCAAGACCAAGAACACAGATTCATTTAGCTCAAGCCCCAGTTTCCTCTTCTCTGGCCCCTGCCTGGGCTCAATTTTCTGGGCTTCTCCCCACCCCATGGATCAATAGTTCTTTGCCCTGTGGTACAGCCAGCAGATATTTGATAAATGCCCCTTCTCTAGCCTGAAAATGTGGCTTTTAGTCCCTTTATCTGCTATTTCCAAGAGGTGTGTACTTGGGCAAGTCTCTGCTTTTCTGAGCCACTGTTTCCATTTATAGAAAGGAATGATAATGCCATGACAATAACGGCTGCCATACACCCAGTGACGAGCTGGGTGCAGGCATTGCACACACAATTACGCAAATTTGGTTGTCTACATCCTAATGATGACTTTGTGAGATTAGGTGCTCTGACTCTCATCTGAGGCTCAGGGAGGGTAAGATACCCATAGTCACACACAGCTAGGAAGTGGCAGAGCTGAACCTCAAACCCAGGCTTGTAGCTTCCAGGAAGTGAACCTGCAACACTCCACCTGTTGACCTCCAGGTGCTTAAGGAGAAGCCAGGAGCTAAGGGCCAGGACAGAGCTTGAGACTATAAAGAACTGGGAATCTCCAGGGTGCTAAGAAGAAAGAGTGGCCTTGTAAGGGGCTGGGAGTGTAGCTCAGTTCTTGCCTAATATATGCAGATCCCTGGGGTCATCTCATCACCCAGTACCACCACCAAAATAGAAAAGTTGAATTTTGGGACTGGGGATGTAACTCAGTGGTAGAACACTTGCCTAGCATATACAAATCCCTGAGTTAGTTTGATCCCCGGCATTGGAAAGGAAGGAAGAAAGGGAGGGAGAGAGAGAAAGAGAGAGGAAGAGAGGAAAGAAGAAAGGAAGGAGGGAAGGAAGACCTGCCAGACTGGTGACTGGGTTGGCCTGGGCTGGGCTAAGAGCAAGGCTGCAGACCCCAAACCAAACCCACAGTCAATCCAAGAAGGCAGCAGGAGAGATCCCTTAGAGATGCAGTAATGTCCCTGGAGTCCAGTCAGAGCTAGGCTGATGGCCCCAGCCACAAAGGTCTGGAGTAGATCAGGCTGTGTCCTGCCCATGAAGCCACATGTGCTCTCAATGGGACTGTGGAGGTTCTGGCCACAGTCCCTTGGGCCTAAGCCCCAAAAAGGCATCTGGGACAGCTAATTAACCAGAAGTCAGATGGGCTGCCTGAAGCTTAGGCAGAAAGGGACATGGCTCCTTCAGAGATCAAAAGCTGTGAAAGGGGGCTGGGGTTATGGCGCTGTGGTTGCGTGCTCGCCTAGCACGCGGGAGGCACTGGGTTCGATCCTCAGCACCACATAAAAATAAAATAAAGATATTGTGTCCACCTACAACTAAAAAATAAACATTTAAAAAAAAAAAGCTGTGAAAGAAAAGTCCCACAGCCAGAAAATTTAGAGCAGATAGTCCCTTCTTGGAGAGCCAAGCCACAGTAGCTATGGTCTGCCCCTCCCAGCAGGTATCATCTGCAGATTTGGTGACCTTGCCTTTATGTTCTTACACAAGTCACAGATAAAAAGGTAAGAAAATGTTAGTGACATCTCCCACAAAGGTTACTTCTGCCCATTGGTCTCTTGGACACTGTTGTTCAATGGGCAACCCCCACCCAACCATACTGTCATTCAAGCCACATTTCTCTGTCATGTTTATAGGAAAATCATAACGTCATCAGAAGCCACATAGGAAAATTATTCAAAAGTGACCAAGACTTGGTCTGGCCTAATCTGACCTTGGTAGCTCCTGTTGGCCTTTTTCTCCCCTGGGCATCACCATCTATTTCCTGAGCCCCTGCCATGCAGCTGGGCAGCCATGTCAAAGCTGCTCCCCTCACAGACAATGCACACACACTAAGCCGGTGTGTAGGACCCTAGGCACCTCCAAGAGCTTGCATATGTGTGTCTTTCCAGGGATGTTTTCCTTCCCTGTGTGTATGTAGGAACATCTTTTATTTCACAAAAACAATACATATTCCTGTATGTATCAGCCTAGCTTACCAAAGTCATACAGTTACATAGGTTAAAACACAAGCAGTACTACAAAGCTTACAATTAAAATTACTAATACTCATTACCCCACACTACCTCCCTACCCCTGCCCTCCAGAAGCAGCATTTTATGAATATTTTGCTATTTCTTAGTTCTGTTTGTTTTTTGCGGTGCTAGGGATCAAACCTAGGGCCTTGCAAGTGCTCAATACTCCACCAATACTGCATTTATCAATATTTTTTATTATAGATATTATCCTGTGACAGCCTACTATAAAAAAGGATTTCTTTCACTATATATAATTCTCTTTCCCCCAGCCTGCCAATATAAAACAATTTACCTGAATCAGTATTCAGTGTTTATATTATTTTTATTATGTTATACATGTATTATTCAAACATCGCTCACAGGTACGTTCTACAGCACAACATGATTACATTTTCTTTTTTTCAAGGCAGTGTCCCATGATGTGGTGTATTAGCACTATGTCACCTAGGCCCATTTGATGCCAAGGGAATGCCAGGTGGAATGTTATTCTCATTTTGAACCAGAACACTCGAGCATCTCCAGCCTCACTAGTTCTCCATTTCTCAGAGCTTTTGACCGCTGCTGCATAATCTCAGTTGTCCCCTGCCTGTGATTGCCTGGGTCTGGAGCTACCCCTTGGTTGGGAGCAGCAGAGCCTTCTCTGGTATCACCCCACCAACTTGGAGTTTCTGGCCACCATTGTCTTGTCTCATCTGTCTTATTTAAAAGGGTCCAATATGGAGACACAGAAGCAAGGTAGAAGCTGACCCCTCTACCTTCTACTCTGCCTTCCTTAAGCAGTGACAGCCCCACTCCACGCCAGCACTGGCCCATGCTTGGTCTCCATGGCCCTGAAAGGTGGGAACCTCCTAGGAGGCAGCGGGGGCAGGCATGGGCCCCTTGTGCTCAGGAATGGAGCCAGAAGGGGCAGGCCAGGAAAAGCTTTAGGAGAAGCTCATTGGAAAAGTTTGGACTGAGGTGGAGCCTTCCTGGGCAGCCCTGGGGCAGGTCAAACTGCACCCTTCTCATGGGGAGAGACCACAACAGGGCTGGAAAGAGGCTGGAAACAGGATCCGAACAAAGGCCACCTCAAGGCCTGGGTGAGCAGCTCAGAAGAGGGGTCCCTAAGGATGACTTGCTTCCAGGGAGCTTTCTCAGAGGCCAGTGCAAAACAAAGGCAGGGGGAGTGTCTTCATTCACCAGAGAAAACCCAGAGCCCTCTCTCCTCAGATCCTCATCACCACCACCACCCTTCTGTCTCCTGGTGCATATGAGGAGCCCTCAGATCCAGAGATGCCACTCAAAAGCCCATGGGGGTGGAAGGAGGAGCAGCTGGGTCACACTCCATTGCCCAGAGGACAAGCCAGTGCAACCCCTGGGAGGTCTATCACTTTTTAAAATTATCTACCCTTTGCCCTGCAGCTCTGTGTCTAGGAATTTCTTCAGAGGATTGACTCTCACCTGTTGGATATTTATACATAAATGCTTAATATAGACTTATTTGTAAAACTGGAAACTATAAACAACTTGTGTCCATAACAGGGGGGTTGGCAATGAATTATGGTTCATTTACACGAGGGAATGATTCATGGCCATTAAAAAAGAATGAGGCAGATCTCTATGTGCTTTCTGTAAAACTGGCCAAGAAGAAAACTTCAACAACAACCACCAAAAAAGGTGCAGAACAGTATGAATAAGATGAATGCTACAGGACACATGGGGTAAAACTGTTGAAGGACATGTGCATAGTCTGTACGTGGAAAATTCTGGAAGCCTGGAGGAGAAACTGCCAGTAACTGGAGCTGTGTCAAGGAGAACCACTGGGAAGAGGAAATGGAGACACTTGCTTTTTCATTTGGAATTTTTATCCTATTTAAATTTTCTAGCCATGCTCACAACATTATTTCATTTCCTTTCATTTTATTTTTATTCATGCATTACTTTTTAGAAAATATCAATAAAGGTTATATGAGTAGGAGGATATAGTTTTTTTGGGGATTTGTCATATTTTTTATATTTGAAAAAGCAAGCAAATATTGTTTTTAAAAGGAAAATAACCCAACCCTTTGACTGCCCCTGGTCTCCACAGCGCCGCTATCTGGCCACCCCTCATCCCTATTTGTACCTGGAGAGACTTAGGCTTGTGGCCACCAGGCTGAACATGGTGCCCAGGGAGGGTTAGCCCAAGCAGAGACAGCAGGACTGAGAAGGGACAGAGTCTTAATGGTCTCCTCATTCCCACCTCCCCCAAATCCCCCCAGTATGCCCTTGTGAGCCCATTTATGCCACATTTCCACACTAGACGCTGTTGGTCTTGGCCAGGAGGTTTCCCTACTGGGCAGAGACCTGTGTGAGAGCAGGTCCTGACTTTCCATCCCATGCCCACTGCCTGCATGCTGTCTGGCACATAAGACACCCTGAAGAGAGGCTTGGGCAGGACAGGGAGGGTGACACACCCCAGCTCACACAAGCCCATGAATGGCCAGAACAGGCCTCAGCCCTAAACTTCTTAAGTCCTTTTCTCATTTCCTTCTTTGTCCCAAGGAGGACCTGCCAGTTCTGTGATCCTGCAGAACCACTGCCTTGGGTGGCAACGAAGGCGGAGCTGCCTGGAGCCTGCATCTCTCTCCATTTCAGTGCAGTCCTTGGGGCTTGGGCCCATCCTTCCTTGCCTGTCCCAGCTGCAGTCCGGGGCCATGTGGCTCTGAGCAGGGACCACACCTAGGAACTAGAGGCTGGATGAAGGCAAGATCCCAGCTCAGGGAGAGGGAAAGAGGGACAGGGGCCTCTACTTACCACAGAATTTCATTTCTGGTCAGGAAGGTCAAGGCCTGCAATAAATCAGAGAGGTGGCCTGTCATTCAGTCCAGCCCCTCCTGGCCCCTTGGGGAGTGGCCCCTCTGGAGCAGGGAAAGAAAAGCCCATTCTCTCGTCCTACAGCTGGGGACATGGAAGCTAGATGCCTGCGGAGGTGGCAGAGAATGAAGTGGGGCCTTCCCTCCTCCTTGTGGCTGTGGAAAGCAGGCAGAGCAAAGCCGACCTAGAGAGGGGATCAGAGATGAGGCCAAAATCCTGAGCTCTGGAGCAGGAGACATGGGGGGAGTGGGGCTGGAGGACCGGTCCGCACCACATGGAAGCTGGGTGAGCAAAGGCAAGAGCCGCACCTGCCTGGCAAACTCTAGACTCTCACGTAAGTGTTCTCCCTTTCCCCACCTGCCTTGGGAAGCTCCCACCTCTGGCCAGAATCTCCCATCTTCCCACCTGGTACTCTTCCAGGTCCTCCCAGTGCATCTGGTATCTCAAACACTGTCCCATGCCAGCCGTAGCCTTCTCTTTGCCAGTAGAAGAGCCTTAGCCCCAAGAGCTCACCAGCTGGTACCACCAGTTGATCTGGTTGCCATGGTGACTCATGTTCCACCTTCTGACCCCAGGTTGGCACAGAGACAGGTTCTTTAGGTTCCCCAGGCTAAGAGACGTCATCCTCCAAATCACAATTGGAAAGATAGCTCAAAAGGAGTCTCAAGATTTCACACTATTGTCTCTGGAGTCAACCTACCAGCGTTCAAATATTAGATCTGTCACCTGGTGACAGTGTAATATGGGGCAAACTACTTGGCTTTTGTGTGTCTTAGTGTCTTGAAGTGAAGATGATGGTTAGAGAACTGCTGTGCAGATTAGTTGAGTTAATGCAGATAGCATACCTGGCACATAGTAAGTGATCAATAAATGTTAGAGCCAGGTCCCAGTACACAGTCAGGCATGGGATACAAAGAATAAGCATAAATGTCCACCTTAGGAGATGGCCAAAAAAGGACATTCCATGCCATCAGTCAGGTCCTTGCAAGAACAGAGGCCACATTCAAAATAGGATAACAGGAAGAGTTCTTAATAAAGGAACTCTGCACTGAGGTGAGATCAGGGCGTGAGAAACCACCCAGGATCATTCAGAATCCTGGGAGTCCTAACAACAGAGTTGTCACCAGCTCTGGTCCAAAAGCATCAGAAAAAACATCCCAGGTCACTCTCTCCTCTTCCTCTGATCTCCTGAGGCTGGAAGTTAAGATCAAGACTGGGAAAAATAGAGAAAATGACAGTACAGCCATCAACATGGCAGTTCATGAGGGTCCTTAAGAAGCCACCTCCCCCTCCTCTGCCTCCTGGATGGTCTGCACAACCACCCTCAAGGACAGGTGCTATCTCTTTGGTCTTGGGCAGGTCCTTCCCCATGCTGTCCTAGATAAAGAGCCAGGGAATTCCTGGTGCAGATTATCTGTGTTTCTGGAAATGCAGCTACACTCTGTCCACAGAGGCAGAGGCTGGCAGAAGCTTCCAGCTCTCATTCCTTCATTTACTCAACAAACACCAGTACAAGTATCCACAATGTGTCCGGGACTCCACTTGACCCTGGGGAGAGCCTAGGGCGCACACACACACCATGCACATGCGCACACCCTGGAGATGGAGGGCGATGTCGCTGGAGGTAATAGTGCAGAGCTGTGCATATGTAGAAGAAGAGACACTGGGGGCTGGGGTTGTGGCTCAGTGGTAGTGCGTTTGCCTAGCACGTGCAGGGCACTGGGTTCGAGCCTCAGCACCACATTAAAAAAAACAAATAAATAAAATAAAGGTATTGTGTCCATCTACAGCTACAAAAAATATTTAAAAAAAGAGAGAGAGAGACACTGCTGGGCAGGGGGCTTCATGTGAACAGTGACATTCAAATGGCTGTACTATGTTGTGGTTGAGGACATGGATTTTGAAATATTAAAGGCCTGGCTGCATCTCTCCTTGCTGCCTCAGTCTGAGAAAATCATAAAGCCACACCAAACCTCGATCCTTCCACCTGCAAAATGGGACCAATAAATCCTTACTTTATAATTATTGTGAGAATGAAATAAAATGATGTAGGTAAAATTATTTTTTAACAAGATACTAGTACATGTTGAGAACTCAACAAAGGGTAAATAATGGTATTATTTCTAAAAGTTGGGCATGGGAGCAAGAGCAGGACTTCAGAAGGCAAAACCAGCAATTCAATCCCCTCTTCCACTAAACCCTTCCATTTACTGAGCAGCTCGTATCTGCCAGGCTTGTGTGCAGAAGCTGGGTCTATTCATGTGAAAGCTGTTCTGGGAGATTGGTGGGGTATCCTTGGTCCTTTGCTCAGGGGAAAGAGGAGACTGGCGAGAGTGAATGATGCCTTTGACATGGGCAAGTTGCAAGTCTGGGGATTCCCAAAGCATGGAGTAGGGAACCCAGGAAAACCGGGAGACCATTGAGATCTCTTTCTTCTCCATTCCCGCTGGGTTCTCCTGATTACATGAGGTGCAAGTGCTTGTTAGACACCAGCTGCTTGTGCCTTTAACACGCAGCTGACATTTGCGAAAAGGAAGATAACAAAAACAAAGGAGCTCAGAGATTTGAGGTCCTGGCTCAGTTCCTCTGTATTGATCTAGGCAGTAGAGACACTCCATGAATGGGAAACCACAGCCTTAGCTGTCATAGCGCTATGAGAGACAGAAAGCAAGAACCAAGCTAGAGGGCTGGCGCTGGAGTCACTAGTGGTCCTGAGGCACCACCCAAACAGACACCTGACTGATCCGTGAGCCAGGCCAAGAAGATGGGGACAGTAGTCCAGGCCCAGAAGGCTGTAGGATCCAGCTAGAATTGCATAACACTGCTGGGTTTTCATATTTGTTTTATAGGATAAGTTTCATTCTGAAAATGATGCAGTTTCATCCCATTTAAAAGTGGTGTAAAATGTCCTTTATACATGTATCTCTTTAAAGAAATAGGAGCCCATTTAAAGAAAAACATTAAGTAAATGATTATACCAGTGGTAAAGAAATGCACCAGAAATCACAAAGGTCTCTTCTCCCTCCCTCTCTCTCTCTCTCCCCTACCCCTCGCTCACACATACACATACACTCACATAAATGCACACATATAACCAAGGTTCACCAACTGTGCCCCTCTCCTCTCTCCTTTAGCTTTCATCCTCTGGAACTCCCACACCCCTGCCCCACTCCAACAGACTCTGCAATTTTGTCCTAGAGAGGGTTTTCATTGGTTCCCACAAATAACAATAGTAACAATACCAATGTCACCTTGCATTTGCATATCCTTTTACAATCCCAAAATACTTTTTAATGTACTATCTCATTTGCCCAAGAAATAAAAGCTTATACTCCTTTAAAAAGAAAGAAAAATCTCTCCTGTGATTCTGCCTTTAACCAACCTACACCCTCCTCCTTCAACGCCCTGCATTCTTCGCAAGGTTTCTGTCACCGTGCAATGAAATCTGTAGATTTTTAAAACTGCAACCCCTTCTCCGACATGGATTTAGACATGTCTTAGAACTTGACAGATATTGAAAAAGAATTTGTACCCACAATATGTAAAGAATTCTTATAGATCAACAATAAAAAGACAAATAAGCAAACTAGAAACATCACTGGCTATCAGGGAGATAGATACCAGTCAAAATGACAGTGAGATTCCTCTTTGTACCACTAAGATGGCTGTTTTAATAAAGGGAAATAACCAGTGTGAGTGAGGATGTGGAGAAAGTAGAATCTTCACACATTGATGGTGGGACCGTAAATGGTGCAGCCACTTGGAAACCTTTGGAAGTTTCTCAAAATATGAAACAGAGTTACCATATGACCTTATGGTTCCACTCCTAGGTACGGACCTAAGAGAAATGAAAGCATAGTATACACAAAAATCTCATATAAGAATATTCATGGGGCTGAAATTGTAGATCAGCGGTAGAGCGCTTGCCTCGCATGCGTGAGGCCCTGGGTTGGATCCTCAGCACCACATACAAAGCAATAAAATAAAGACATTGTGTCCATCTACAACTAAAATTAAAAAAAAAAGAATATTCATGGTACCATTTTTGCCACAAAAATAGAAACAGCTCTCTCTGGTTCTTGCTTTCAAGATGACAAAAAAGAAGGAATTTGGGTCCTACCAAAAAGGCCTATTTGCTGCACCAGATGCATGCCCAAGGAGAAGACAGTTAAGAAGTTTGCTGCTGGAAACACAGTAGAGGCCACAGGTGTGGGATATTTCTGAAGCGAGTGTCTTCAATACTATGTGCTTCCCAGGCTGTATGTGTGGACACATTGCTGCATAAATTCTGCCACCCAGAGCAAGATGGTCAGGAGTCAATCTCTTGAAGCAAATAAGCATCAGCCCCACCTCTGGCACCCCTATCACCCCAATCTGGATCTGCTGGTACTGCCCCATTTCCTCCACCAGAGCCCATGTGAGGAGCTGAGTCCTTAAGGACAGAAGAAAAACTATTTTCTAGAAATAAATAAATAAAATGGAAATGATACTTTTTTTTTTTTAAGTGGAAGTGACCGAAATGTCAATTAACTGATGCATGGCTAAATAAAATGTAGTATATCCATAAAATTGAGTATTATTTAGCAATAAAAGGAAATGAAGCATGAGTACATGATTCAACATGGATAAAAGCAGATTTAAAACATAATAAATGAAAGAGGTTAGTCACAAACTGCCATGTATGGCATGATACCATTGATAGGAAAATCAAGAATAGACAAATCCATAGAGATGGAAAGTATATTGGTGGTTGTCAGAAGCTAAGCAGGAGGGAGATTAGGGAGTAATTGCTAATGGATGGGGGTTTTCTTTCTTGGGTAATGAACTTGTTCTAAATTAGATGGTGGTGATGGTGTTACAATTCTGAATTTTTCATAAATCACTGGAGTATATACTTTACAAGCATGAATTGTATGGTATGTCAATCAGATCTCAAAACTGTTATTTTAAAAATGTCAAGGGGTGTTTAAATCCTACCTTTGCGCCTGGCACACAGTAAGCTACCATAAATATTATTAAAGAAATGTGTAAATGAGAGACTGTGACTAAGTCCTGTAGCCCTGGGGGCTCCCACCCACAGCAGTGGTTCAGCATTGGGACCAGGGTAGAGCCTGCTGGAGCAGGTCAACATCTGGCTCTGAACCTGGACTAGACTTCTGAGTTCCCAGCAGGCTGGAAAGCTATGCTTTGTCCATAGAAAGGAATTTTTAAATTGCTTTGGTGTGACAAGAAACAGGCCTGAGGGGAGAGCACAGAGTGGTTTCTCTGGGGGCATCCTAAACTCACAGGAAGAAAAAGGATGGCAGGGCTGCCTGGTGGTCTTGGGACAGAAAGGGTGAAGACCACAGAGAGGAAACGAGACAGCCCTGTGCTCACTACCCAAAGATGGGGGTCGTGGTGCTTAGAAACATCCTGGAGCGCAGAGAACCTGGCGCTGGAGCCGGCTTTGCTGAGGCAAAGGGATCTCTAATTCTGCTGCGGCAGCTCCAGCACCGTGAGAGCACAAGTCGCAGCAGCAGAAGGTCCAGGGCAGGCTGCTGGCTTCCCTGGCTTGATGGCAGCATGTAGAAACCAAGAGGTTCCCACAATCCCACAAGGGTTAGGGTGCAGAGGGCCTGGCCAGGTTGTAAAGCGCTTTCCCAGGGCTAAAAGAGACCCAGTAGATTCCCAGAGCGCATGCACACATTACCCAAAAGGCCAGGTGTGGACAATATGGACAGACAATATCCCGAAATTTCAATCTTTGTGTTCTTTCCCCCACCTTCCCATAAGACACTGTTTCTCTCTTGTCTCCCATTCGCATTGCCTGGGGAAGGGAGAAGTAGAATTGTTACGGCATGGGGGTGGGGGCTAGAAGCAATCAATGTTCAGTTAATAATCCAGACTTTAGCACGTCTAAAGGAAGGCCGAGGGAAGTAGAGCCTGGAGTGTATAACAGAAGGACAAAAGAGAACACCATGTCACCAGGGAGGCTAGCCAGGGTGTCTCCAGCAGGAGCATCGCAGTCGCCAGCCCTAGGGAACTCTGCTCACTGCACATACTCCACCCGCTGCCTCTGCATACAGTGCCTCCATTACACAGCCACTCCAGCTGTCACTCAGGGACTGCCCTGCTGCTTATTTCCCAAGGCTTTGATGAATCAAGTAACAGATTGCCCAACACACACACCCAATTTCCAATGGCCCAGAATACAGAAAGGCTCCCCAGAAAAGATGTGCGTCCTTGACATTCAGGGAGGGCTGGTGGGCATGTGGAAGGAAACGTTCTTGGGCCCTGGACAGGGGTGACCCTGTCCTTTTCATCTTGCATCAGACCCAGGGTGCCCCGCGTCACTCTGGTTTCAAGCACTGTGGCTTGGTTGGGTCTGTGTGAGCTTAGCCCACCTCCCACTGACAGAGTTTGCCTCAAAGATTCTTGAGCCTTCATTTTCTGGCCTGGAGTCTTCTCTATTAAGAAATCTCCTCAGCCCTTGGGTAAACAACAGCTCAGAAGCTCAGGGAGAACTTCAGCCAGTAGGCATGGGAGCTGGTGGAGAAAAGCTCCCTGCCCGTACTTCTGAGTGATGGCTCTGGAGGGCTTCTGTGACTTTAGCAGGTCCAGGAAGAGCCAAGGACTTTGAGGCAGAGGGCACCTGACACACCGGCATGCCCAGCCTGGCTTTCCTCTTTCTGGCCCTCCTCTCAGCCTCCTACCTGCTCCCTAGGGTCAGCTCTCAAACAATCTACACAAACATCCTGTTCCAGGGTCCACTTTCCTGTGACATCATGCTATATCAGCCCTGGTATTGCCAGGTCCCTGTGAGGCTGCCCCACCACTGTGCTGAAAATGGGGAACAGCTATTTGATAAGAAAGGGAACACCAAACACTTGCTTTCTGATTTGAGTAGTTGAGAATTTTTAATTCTATAATTTCATAGACAGACCTTAGACATCAGTTGGCGGCACCTTCACTTTACAGATGCACAGACTGAGGCCCGAGAGGAGACCTAAGAACACAGGCAGGAGACCGCAGCTCAACTGGCTCTGGGAACCGGGCCCATCTCCTCCCTCCCTCCAGGCCTCTAAAAGCTGCTTGCTGGAGGTCACAGAGCTGGTCTAATGAGATTCTATCGGTGGAAGTGCCTTGTAAACCATGAAGCATTATAAAAATGCTGTTTGTCCTGATTTGTGCCAGGCCTGGAACTGGAACCCAGAGCTGTGGGCTCCCTGGCCAGTGCTTTATACCAGGCAATAAGACCACTGCCTTAGACAGCAGCGTAGAGTTTCTTATTCCTGTGGTCATGCTCTTAGATACCTGCTAACTAAACGTCTGCTCCCCACCACCCTCGCCAATGAGTGTTTTCAGTGCTGTTTCTGTTGGGGTTGGCCATCTGTTGTCCTATGTTCACTTATTCAAAAAAAGTTATTTAAGGCTCTTTTAAGGTGTCCTAGGCACTTTGCTCATGCTGGGAACAGGGCGGTGCCAAGGAGAACAGAAGATAGTGGGGAAGAAACGGAGTCAATGATCATTCAAGTGGCTGCGTAGTTTCCGCTGCACTGTGACCAAAGAGTGGGGAACAAAACAACAGTGAGCTAACAGGGCTATGTCATCTCTTCAGGAGTCAGAGAAGCTCCTCTGAGGAGAGGACATTAAGCCAGACCTGAAAGGGCAGGTAGCAGAGAGGCAGACCCCAGGGAAAGTGTCTCTCCAGGAAGGAGAAGATGTGGGAAGGACCCCCTGGAAGAAACTTGAGGTGCTGGCAGCACAGAGAAGGCCATGAGTTTGTTGTGTGGGTCAAAAGCTGAGCCCAGGAGGGGGTTGGGAAAGATGGATAGGCTCCCCCAGGATCCTTGAGGGTTTATCTTCAAAGCTTTCCTTTAAAGGAATGGGAAGTCATTGGAGGGTGCTATGCCGAGAAATGACATAATCAGATTTTGGTTTTCAAGGGATCACTCTGGCCGTAGGGTGGCTGGAGAACATGTTGGAAGGAGGCCATGTGGCTCTTAGGAGAACCGTGAGGAGATTACTAAACAACCCACAGGAGGGGAGTGGTTACCGGACACGCTGTGGTGGCAAGAAGGCGGGAACTGGATGACTTCATGTGACATTTCAAGGTGGAATGACCCACACTGGGAGATGGGCTGTGGGAGGGGAGGGAACAGAAACTGTCAATGGTGACCCTCAGGATTCTGACCTACAGCAGCCTGGGAGAAGGAAATGCAAATTTGGGTGGAAAAACAAGTTTGAGATGTCTGTGTGATAGACATGTGGAAATGACAAGGGACAGTTAGATAGGTGGACCTAAGAGCTCAGAACAAAGCTCCAGGCTGCAGACAGACATTTGGAAATGTCTAGACATAGGTAACACTTAAAGCTATGGGGATGGGGATTCAGCCAGGGATCCCAGTGGGAAAGGAGACACTAGTTCCTGCCCTCAGGGAGCTGGCATTCTAATGCAATGGACAGAGCATTCCACTTCCTGGGATGTTGAAGCAGTGTGTTGGAGGGCAGTCCTCCCACCAGGAATGAGCTGGACAAAATCCAAAAGCCATCTGTTTGAAGACAGCCAGAACCGAAGAGGTCAGGAGCCAGAGAGAGAGGAAATATATGGAGGTGATATTCAATGCTTCTCTTCCCCTCAAATGCTGATTCATGAGCAGCTGGAAACTAAGGGGCTTAAAGACCAAGCAGCAAGCAGAAATTAAGACGCCAAAAACTTGAGTGGATGATTTTGGCAATCTCCTGGGGGCTAGCAGACAAACTTGGCATTCAGACTGCAAGGCAAGTAAGACCTGAGGGTCAAGGTCTCTGGGAGAAGAGAAACACGTGAGGTCAGTGTCAAGGTCAAAGACCCCTTTCTTCTAGCATTCACCCAAGTGGTGGAGTTTAGCTAAAAGATGAGGAACTGAGCACAGTTATTGGCAACAACATAAGGCTTGGAAGACAAACTTAGAATTGAAGGCCCACCAAAAAGAAAGGACCCTATAAAACAAACCGGATTTTCAGTGAAAACCCCAGAGAAGTTATGCATTAGGAAGAAGGATGAACCAAAAATAGAGCAGCCCTCACGAAGTCCAAACGCCAACATCAGACCTGCTCAATCCCAGACTGGATTAGGATGACCTTCCGCTCCTCTGACTGCTTTCCGGAAAGCAAAAATAAATCCTCTGTGATGAAAGGTAACATCAGTCAGAGCCCAAAACCATCTCCATAATAGAAACAGCCCTACAGGTGATCCAGATCTTGGGAGTTTTCTGATCCAGACTTTAAAATAGCTGCGATTAATATGGTCAAGAAAATAGATGACAAGATGGAAAATTTCAGGAAGAACTGAAATCAAAAGAATCAAATGGAAATTATAGTGGAATGGATATTATAGTGGGATGGGTAGAATTTGGAGATTGAAAACCTTCAAAAATGGCTAACAAGGATTCAAGGGGTGGGTAGCTCAGTGGTAGAGCTTATGTTCAGCATACACAAGGCCCTGTGTTTAATCCCCAGCACAAAAGAGAGGGGGTGGGGGAGAAAATGTTTTTTTCTGTAGAGCCAGTAGGAAGGGCATCACAGGGCAAATGAAGTAGGGGACCATGGAGTCCTGCAGGTCCAGCCTGCAAATAGGATGGACAGGGTTGGGGGCAGGGCCAGCAACAGGTTTCAGTGGAGGGAAATTCAGGTTGGAATCACATCATGCTAGAACTCAAACGTTGGAGGAAGAAATTAGAATTCTGTTCTGCAGACTAAGAGTGAACAGTAGTGATGTTTGTTTGGTTTTAGTTTGCCTCAGGATCAATTTAGAAAAAGTAAAAATACAATTCACACTTTAAAAAAATTACTCTTTATTTTAAAATATCAGCAAATGCAATCACCACGCCAACACTTAAAACACTTTTATCTGCTTCTCTGTCCCTGCAGAGGTTCATCTTTTTTGGCTCTTAAAAAATAAAGAATTTAAAAAAAAAAAAAACCCCACTATGGAACGAAACTAAGTTACAGTTTTAGACTGTAACATTGAACTTTTGAGCAAATTTTGTCATTGAGCAAGACCTTTTCAGCTGGTTTATTTTGTCCTTCCTTTGCTGACCTTGTAAACTACTTAATTGCGAAATGTGGTTTGTTTCGGAGTGCCTCTTAACACTGTTTTCTTTGAAATGGGAGATTTTTCCATTGCATGAAGGACGAACAGCAACATCTTCAACATGCGCTCCTGCACACAGAGCAGAGCTCCCTCCACTTACCCAGAGACATATGGTTTTCATCAGCCACTTCTTTCTTCTTGGCAGCTACCATAGCACAGACTTGCATTTTATTTAGCAAACGGCCCACTCCTCTCACCCCAAGCCCCTGTTTGCTTTTCTCCTTGTTGCCCTGTCTCACACAACCCCACCTCTAACCCCATTCCCAAAGAGTGCCAGTCATAGGCCAGAGAAACCCAGTCGATTGAGTTGCCCATCTGTCAGCCCTGGCCAGTGAGCCTTGAAGCAGGAAGTCAGCCCTAGACCTCTGGAAATTGGAGTGGCCAAGCTGAACCTGAACCACTTCTAGAAAAGGGGGTTCCTGAAGCTAGATTGAAGAGCCAAACTCACTATCACAGAGCATGGGCAGCCAGGAAAAAAAGGAAGAGGCCCGGAGGCTGCTGGTATTTGGGGTGCTCTGTCCCGGCACTGGTCCAGGGAGGAGGCCCAGCTCTACTACTTGACACAGGATTCCACTCTTCTCCCCTAGTTCCTCCCCTTCCCGGCAACACTGGGAGGGAGGCACAAGGCTCCTACCTTAGTACCTTCTAAGTTGGCAGCAAAGTTGGGTGAGCCCTCAATCAACCTGACCATCCCTCCCCTGAGGTGGGCTGAACTCACTGACATACATATGGCCAGAGGGAACTGAGTCCTAGTGAAGTGGTCCTAACTAGGTGCTGAGAGACCAAGGTTTTCCAGCATCCTCACTCACCACGTAAATGGCAACGATAATCACTTCTACCTTCAAAATGTGCCTTGGTTCCATGCACATGTCTCTATCTCCACTGATCAGACTAGTCTGAGGCATGCTCCTCTCTCCCCTGGACACCTGCACTAGCTTTCCCACAGGGCTCCCAGGGCCACTGGGCCCTCCCTCTGGTCTACTCTGTACACAGAGGCAGCACAGTCTTTTTTTTTTTTTTTTTTTGGTACAAGAGATTGAACTCAGGGGCACTCGACCACTGAGCCACCTCCCCAGCCCTATTTTATGTTTTTATGTAGAGACAGGGTCTCACTGAGTTGCTTAGTGCCTCGCCGTTGCTGAGGTTGGCTTTGAACTCGTGATTCTAATGTCTCAGCCTCCCTAAATGCTGGGATTACAGGCGTGTGCCACCGCGCCCGGCTCAATCTTTTTATTAATATTATGTTTATTGTGGTGCTGGGGATCAAACCCAGGGCCCTGTGCCTGCTAGGCAAGTGCTTTACCACTGAGCTACACCCCTGGCCTGAACATGATCTTGTAGGAACATGGATAGATCACGTCAATCTCCCCCTGAAAAATCTCCTCCGTGGCTTCCATTGTAGTTAGAATAAACACTGACACCTCATTATGGTCTCATGGTGCCTGCCTCTCTCTCTCCAGCCTCATCCTGAGTGACTCTCCTTTACCTACTGCGTCCCACACAGGCCTCTTCAGTTCCTCAGAACACAGCATCCTGTGCCTCCCAGGCCAGTGGCTCCCCAGCCCTGACCCTTCTGGAGCAGGCAGCACAGCCTCTGGTCTTGTGGGGCACCTGGCTCCATGCACCATCATGAACTCCAGAGGTAAGATGGTCCCTTCCCAGGAGGGTTAGTTTTCTGGGCCTCACTGAATCCAACCCCTCAGTTTTCAAGTAAGGGAGCGGACTACCTACCATTTAAAGGGAGGTGAGAGGAGAGCCAGTCTGGCCTGAGTCTGGCCTCTCAGGGCTCCTTCCCCTTCTCCAGACTCCCTGGTCAGGAACCAGCATGAGAAGCAGGGGGATATCAGGTCTTCGATTTGTGCAACATCTTGGAGACCAAATTCCAGTCTGACTCCTTCCTTCCAGGGCTCAGGGTACAGCAGAGCCATGTGAATATTTGAGTGCTTCCCATGAGCTAAGCCCACAGGGTAGGGAGGCGGGGCTTATCAAAGTTAGGGGCCTGGGTGTGAATCGCATGCTGAGACTCTCAGCCACATAGAGGCAGAATGGCAGGAGGGACTGACCCCAAGAAAGCGGAGGCCCCTGAGCTCTTGCTGGGAGAGGAAAAAGCCCTTCCTGTGGCTCAAGATTCAGGGCTGGCAGTCTAGCTCAGGAGGCAGAGGGAAGCAGGAAGCAAGGGCTTGGGTTATTTCTGGAAGGCTGTTCTATGGGGAAGCAAGATGGAGACAGACATGCAAGAGGATGGAGCCAGGTGGGGACGATGTATCAAACTAGGCCTGCAAGGCTGGTGGGAACATCTCTGGGCATCTCTTGAGCAGTAACCAAAAACAAAAGTTGCTCTTTAAACAACCAGCAATTATTCTAGCTACTTCTGCCCTCCAATGGTGTGGCATAATTCATATCAAAGAGATGTTGGATTTCTTTTTATGCCAGGGATTGAACCCAAGGGCGTTTAACCACTGAGCCACATCTCTAGCCCTTTTTATTTTTTATTTTGATACAAGGTCTCACTAGGTTGCTTACAGCCTTACTAAGTTGCTGAGGCTGTCTTTGAACCTGTAATCCTCCTGCCTCAGCCTCCCCAGCTGCTAGGATTACAGGCATGCACCACTGATGGATTTTGCATGCCTGTGGAGACTGGTAGGGGAAGGAGTTAAGACTCATAATTTGATTGTGGTAAAGGAAAAAGTAATCAAAGCTTGTCCTGAGTGGATTTCTGAGCAGGCAGATACTGGCCCAGAGTCAGGCTGGGGTATCGGGTAGGGCTGAGCCACTCCACAGGAGAAAGGAAGATGAGGCTCTGGGAATGTGAGGGTGGGCTGAGAAGAGGCTTGGGGGTGAGGGGGGACCAAGAAGGGGAAATGGCTAGTGGGATGGTGGGGACATGACCAAGGAATCAGGTGTTTTTTCTGCTAAGATGTACAAACTCTCTCAATTACATGTAGGGAAAATGTATTACATATGCCTTATGCTAGAGCTACTTTGGGGAAATCATGGAACAGAATCTGTTTTATACTTGCCTTGACACAAGACAAAGGAGAAAACAGCCTCAGGAGGGAGGGAGGGAAAGAAAGGGGGGAATGAAAGAAGGGGTAAATTTCATAGAAATAGGATATGAAGTCCCAGTAGTATTATAGGTTGAGAGGGCTTGGTCCATCTCCTCCTCTATGTTAAAAGTCATGGTGGCCTTATAAGGCCATAAGCCTTTGGAGCACCCAAATGGCGGACATCTGAGTTTTAATTGTGTGGGTAACTAAGTAGCCAGGGAAAAGAGCAGCCAGAGACAGAGCAGGACTTGATGAAGTTGGGCCCAGCCCTGCAGGCCCTGGAGGGCCATCCTCTAGGAGTCTGAATCCAGGTCCTTAGGACAGCTTCAGCAGAAACCCAGGGCGGAAGTGGGCGTGCCATTCCCTGCTGCACACACACGCCCCACCTCTGTTCGGGTGCGTCTGATTTCGTACTCCCCCTACCCACTTCCTCTTTCCCTTCCTTTTTTCCTTCCTCTCTTCCTTTCTTCTTTCCTCCCTCCCTCCCTGCCTCCCTTTCTTCCTTCTTTTCTTTTTTTTTTGGGGGGGGGGGCGGGTATTGGATTGAACCCAGGGGTGGTTCACCAATGAGCCACATTTCCCAGCCCTTTTAGATTTTGAGATAGGGGCCCTCCAAATTGCTGAGACTGGCCTCAAACTTGTGATACTCATGCCTCAGCCTCCTGAGTAGCTGGGATTACCGACGTGCGCCACCACGCCTGGCTCTCCTCTTGCCATTTCTTAAAGCTACTTTTAAATTATGGATCAGCTCATTAACAGCCAGTTAAGATGAGTGAGTAGTTTCAACTCTATTTAAGGGCAGCCCTGGGATCCTCTTGGCTAGAAGAGGACACACTCTTTTCCCTCTCACTTAGAAACTGAGGTTGCTCCTGGTGCTGACCCCAGAACTCCCTTGTTCTTAATGGAAGTGTGGTTACTTCAAATAATATATAGCCATGACCAGGGTCCCCTCAAGAGGGCTCAGCAGCACCTGATCACAAGGTGAACCTTATATCTCAGTTCTTCAGAGAAGAGTCCATCATATACTTTATTGTAACACAACCCTTAGAGAGGTTTCCCCAGGAGCCAGGTGCAATGGCGCAGGCCTGTAATCCCAGCAGCTCAGGAGCCTGAGGCAGGAGGATCACGAGTTCAAAGCCAATTTCAGCAATTTAGCGAGGTCCTCAGCAACTTGGTGAGGCCCTGAACAACTCAGCGAGACCCCGTCTCTAAATAAAATATTAAAAAGGCTGGGGGTGTGGCTCAGTAGTTAAACATGTCTGGGTTCAATCCCCAGTACAAAAACAAAAAACAAAACAAACAACAACGAAAAGCAAACAGAAAGATTTCCCCAGGAAATCTTCAACCAGAGGAGTATAACAGGGTGGAGGGGATCTGGAAACCATCTCAGATGTCGCGTGAGTCTAGGAAGAGCAAAACAGGAAGAACATGCAAGTAAGAGAAATGCAACAAAGTCCATTAAGCAAGAAAAACATTATTGGCTCATGTAAAAGGGAGGATCGAGTAAGTTTCATGGATGACTGAATCTAGCAACGCGGTAATGTCCTTAAGGGTCCTTTCCTCCACCTGCCTGTTTGCATCTGGTACTATTTATGGCTAGACTTGTGCCTCAAGCTGTGTCCTTAGGGTTCTGATTCATGCCATCTCTCAAATATTTTCTCTCCATGTGACAGAAAACCACCCTGGTCACCAGGAGCCCTAGATTCATATACTGTCAGTTTAGAGACCCCACCAGAACAAGATAGTCTTTCCTAGATGTTCTGTTGGAAAGTTCTAGACCCAGCTGGTTGGCCCAAACTTGAATTGCAACTCTGTTCCTGAAGCAGCACACATGGCCCCTATGAGGCACTCCCAGTGGCCTGGCCTGGATCATAAGCACACTCACTGTTTGGTGGAAGATTGCAATTAGCTCTACCCGAGTCACATGGGGTATGTTCCCCATGGGAGAGGGTTCTGTTGTCACCAGAGGGGCAGAAGAGGTGCTGGGCAGTTGAAAGCAGCAGACATCTACTGCAGCTGTCTATAAATTCATAAAAGAGTCTGTTTTTCCTTTCTATGTAATGCAAGGTTGATCACATCACCATCTCTCTTAATATCCTGCAGTGGCTCCCCATAGCTTACAAGATAAGGCCCAGTTCCTTCAAATGGCCTGCCAAATCCTGTGTGCTCCAGTCTGTTCCCTGCTCAGCTTCACTGGCCATCCCTCTGCCCAGCTCTCTCCCAGGCCCATTTGTACCCAGAACCATCAGGTCTTACTCCCTCCTCCCAGAGCACAGGCCAGGCTTTCTCCCAATTCTCTGTACTACAGCCAGAGACAAGATAACAAAATTTCTTCCAATCTTGGGGAAAATAGGAAGTACCCTCCAGGGTGTATGCTATTTCTGTTCTCAGAAGTGGCTGTACTTCAGAGCACATGTCTCAGAGCTAATTTCAAAGTCCTTCACAAGCCCTTTCCCCACCTCAGGAGAAAGCCCCTTGCAGGGTCAGGCCTATCCCAACCTCAGAGTCCAAGTGTCAGTCATCTCACCCTCTCACCCTATCACTGGAAGTAGTTTTTTCCTCTCACATCCAAGCCCTCTTGTTCAACACCAGAATTATCCTCTTGCCTATATTATTCATAATAGGAACATCCAAACAAATACCTACAGGACATTTCCCCAAAGCTGGGAGGGTCAGTTTAAAATAGCCTCTCATGTGGGGTCCTAACTCCCAGGTTCAGGTTTGGCTACCCCAGGCAGCTTCAACCCAAGCTGAAGAAGTGAGCACTTCTCTCCCATATTTCTCCATCCCAGCTCCTTATCTTTTACAAACAACTGATTCCAGAGTAACACACACAACTTTGTAAGAACACAGTAATTTCAGGCATAGGAGAGTCTGATTCCAAATTAGGAGATGGTGGTGTTCTAAATAGAACGATCCTCAGAGCCATAATTCAACCAATTCACAAACTGGTTGAAGTACTGAAGTACTATATATCTCCGAATAAACGATCTCCTTTAGGACCCATCAGTGCTTTCCCATACTCATCAAGACCAATGGGTAGACTCTTGTTTTGTATTAACAGAGCTCAAGGAGTCAAGTAGTGCCTTCCAGAACATAAGAATACCTCCCATAAAGCAAGTTCTAGTTTCCACCCAAAAACTTATAATCCTAAAGTATTATGTCTTTCTCAGTTTAAAAACAACTCCAATTTATTATAATTTTATAATTACAAGACAAAGGACAAAAAGCGGAAAGAGGGTGAAGACTGACTTCAAGATTTTGCTGTGGGAGCCCTATTAAGACATCTAGTGAAAACCAAAATTAAATCAGATGTGGGAATTTCCCAAGCCTGTTCCAAAGAGCAAGATGTTGTATAACTTTCTAAAATTTTATTTAAAAACATAACTAAACTCAAAAATGAAGAAGAAGAAGACGCTGACGAAGACAACAATGCCAGCAACATCATCGGGAGGAGGAGGAGGAGGAAGAGGAGAAGGAGAGAAATTTTTTTAAAAATTTAGCTACTAGAAATGAAGCAGAAACTGGTAACCAGAGAGGGTCAGAAAAAGCCAACACTGCCCCTCACCCCCCAAAAAAGAATAGAAGGATACCATTCTGAAATTACCCCTAAGGAGGCTTTAATAACTCAGAGTACATATAGAACTCCCACAAAAAATAACTCCTGTTGAAGATGAACTCACAGACCAAAATTATAAAACAGTTGGGGAAGTTCAATTCCAAGATAGACATCTTACTAGCTGATCAAATGAGATAACTCATACCAGAGAAACAAGATACTATACATTAATCTAAAAGGGGCCTTAAGTTTGAGTAAGCATTTAAAGAAATAAAAGAAGTTCTCATATAGAAAGAATAGAAAATTATAAAATAAGGACAGGAGGACTTACTATCTCTAACTGATTGTGAGTTTGTTTATTTCACCTTGCTGTTTTCTTTTGCTTTATGTATTTTGAAGCTTTCTTATTAGGACATATATATTTGATATTATTATGTCCTCTTGATGAAGTGTTTGCTTTATCTCTATGAAATAACCTTATTCGTCCTTGGAAATATTTCTTACTCCAAAATCTTCTCTGTATGATACTAATATAGACATTTTAAATACTGTAATAAAAAATTAAATGTATATGGTTTAAACATCTCAATTAAAAGGTACAGTTTTCCAACTGGATTGTATTTTTTTCTTAAAACTGCAGTTCAACTATATACTTTCTACAAGAAACCCACTTCAAATACGGTTGTAAACAGGTTAAAAGTGAAACTTATTCATATATGTTGCCTATTTTTCTCCTGGATTATCTTTTTTTTATTCCTTTATAGGAATTCTTTATATATTAGCAAAAATAATCTTTTGTCTAGGATGACCAATAAATTATCACCTGACCCATTACACTTTTGAGAATGACAAATACTAATCCAGATGGAATGTTAGGACAAGTTTAAACTAAAAGAGTCCTGAGGAAACTAGAATTATGATTACTCTACTATTGTTGGTTACTTTTGCTTCCAAATTTTTCTTCAAGTATATTAATTACTTCACAAAAATTTAGTAGACATTATTAGGATAGTATGAGGTTTACAGAAAATTATAGCAAAAAGTACAGAATTCCCATCTATCAACTGTACCCCAACCCTGCATGCAACAGTTTCCTCTACTATTAATATCTTGCATTCATGTGGTATTTGTTATAATTGATGCACCAATATTGACACATTATTTTTTTTTATTTTTTTTTAGTTGTAGATAGGCACAATACGTTTATTTATTTATTTTTATGTGATGCTGAGGATTTAATTCAGTGCCTCATAGGTGCAAGGCAAGCGCTCTACCACTGAGACACAACCCCAGCCCTGACACATTATTATTAACTGAAGTCCATAGTTTACATTAGGATTCAGTCTCTGAGTTGTACAATTCTGTGGGTATTAAAAAAATGTATGGTGCCATCCATGTATCCACCATCATAGTACCAAACAGAATAGTTCTGTCACCTTAAATATGCCCCATACCCTATCAATTCACCCTTCCCACTCTCTCCTGAACCACTAGAAACCACTTAGCTTTCTACTGTTTCTACAATTTTATCCTTTCCAGAATGTCATATAATTGGAATCATATAACATGCAGCCTTTTCAGACTGATTTCTTTCACTTAACAACACATACTTATGTTTCCTCCATAATTTCTTGAGATTTGATAGCTCCATTCTCTTTGTCAGTAATATTCCATTGTACTTATGCACCACACTTTGTTTGACAATTCATCTATTGAAGAATGTTTTTGTTCTTTAGTATTGTGTTGGTTATTCCAGGTCTTTTGCCCTCCCATACAAACTTTAGAATCAGTTTGCTTAAATCCACAAAATAACTTGTTGGGATTTTTATTGGGATTGTGTTGAGTTTATACATTAACTTGGGAAGAACTGATGTCTAATAACATTGAGTCTTCCTGTTCATGAGCAGGGAATATTTTATTTATCAGAGTTTTCATTCATCAGAGTGTTATAGTTTTCTTCATATTGATGCTAAGCATATTTTGTTAGATTTATACCTAAGCCAGGCTGTCTGCCTTGTCTTGTCCTGCACCCTCCCTCTTTCTTTCTGGTACTAATATAAATGGTATTGTGTTTTTAATGTCAAATTCTAATTGTTTATTGCCGGTTGTTGAAGCAATTTAATTCTCTTTTCAGGAAGTAAAATCATCAGCAATATAACATCTAATTTAATTTTTTCCCAAGTGGGAACTCCATTGTCCTCAAACCATGGCCTCCAAACCATTCTTGAATAGTTAGTCCTTTCTTACTTATTTAAAATATTCCTTTAGGATACACTACATTTCCATGTATCTGCTTCTTACTCCTGTTCCTCTGATTAAGTTATCTGTGCTCATACCAGTATCACTCTATTGATCACTTTATAGTAAATGTTTATAGATAGGCTATTCTCTCCTCATCGTTCTTACTGTGTGAAAATTTTCCTGGCTCTTTTTGTCCATTTTTTTCTTTTAGATGACTTTTAGAATTACCTTGTAAAAATGTAAATTTAGAACCCTTGTTAAGTTTTTATTGGGATGTCACTGAATTTATAGATTAATTTTGGTGAAGTTGGACCTTTACCAGGACCTATCTGTATGGGAGTAGGCCTGGAACTTGAAGGCCGCCAGACTCATAAACAGGCAATTGCAACACAATAAGATTATTGCCTCAGTTTCCAACACAGAGCTCACAGGAGAGAGCCCCCAGGACATCCTGAGGGAGTCCAGACAGACTTAACAGACACAGAGGCAGCATCTGAACTGAGACTTGAAGGATGACTAAGATCTTTCCAGGGAGAAGAATGAGGGGGTGGAGTGAATTCCAGGAATGGACAGCGTGGACAAAGTTACCCAGGCACAAGCGGACATGGAATGGCGAAATGTGGACAGGGTGATGCAGAAATAGTGATAAAATCAGCTAGGGAGGCTGTTATGGTTTGGGTGTGAGGTGTCCCCAGAAAGCTCACATGAGACAATGCAAGAAGTTTTGGAGGAGAAATGATTGGGTTATAGCCTTAGCCTAATCCTGATGGGATTAATTGAAGGGGTAGGGTGTGGCTGGAGGAGGTGGGAATTGGGGCGTGGCTTTGGGGTATATATTTGTATCTGGTAAGTGGAGTCTCTCTGCCTCCTGGTCACCATGATGGGAGCTGCTTTCTTCTGCCACCCTCTCCCACCTTGTTCAGCATCACCTCAAGCCTTGAGGAATGGAGCCGGCTTTCTATGGGCTAAGACCTCTGAAACTGTGAGCCCTCAAATAAACTTTCCTCCTCTAAAATTGTGCTGGTCAGGTCCTGTAGTCACAGCAGCGAAAAAGCTGACTAAAACAGGGGCATTCATTTGATGGTCAGCAAGTGTGGATCTGGGACGATTCTAAGCAATAACTCAATGAGTCTTTACAAGTTCCAATTATGTAACTACTATTATGATCCCCACTTTACAGGTGAGACAACATAGTTAAAGAGAGATTAAGTGACTTTGTCCAAGCCAAATGGCTAGAGAGTAATGTAGGTAGGACTCAAGCCCAGGCAATTTGGCCCCAGGGGACATCCATCTTCTTATCACTGCACACTCAGGAAGAGCCTCCTGTGCTGAACCATGGAGACCGAGTTTACCCTATAAACAACAAGACTGAGTAAGCCAGAAGAGGAGAGAGATGGCAATTCCCTTTACAGACAGCTTGTTCAAGCACAGCCACAGGGCGATGATACCTGGGGAGACACATGATGCTTGGACCAAAACAGCTGATGGGGAAGAGGAGGAAAAGCTGGACAAGGGGCTACCAGACTTGAACCTTATAATCAGACTCCAAATTGAGTCTACTCTTTATGCCACATTATCATTCATTCATTCAACATTTACTCAGCCCCAGCTGGCTACCAGGCTGGCTGCTGGGTACAAAATTACATCCTGTTTCTGCCTCCAGAACATGACCTAAAGATGAAGGGGTGACTGATCAGAGCTGTCCCCACACCACCACATGACAATAAGGCCCCCCTGCCTTTCACAGCAATCCCTCACTACCTTTCCTGTCCACATGGGGCTCACCCTCTGTTTCCCCAGTGCAGAGGATCTTCCTCGTTCTTCCTACTTTCTACCCTTCTCTTCTTCTCTCCTTTCTATCCTTCTCTCTCCCTCCCTGCTTTCCTTCCTTTCTTCCATTCAACAAACATTCACAGATTGATGACTTCTGCTAGGTCCAAATTAAGTGCTAGGGAAACAGAGAGAAATAAGATTGTCTTACCTGAAAGTACTTCAAGGAAGAGAAAGAGAAAACTAACATGAGAAAGAACCATAAGGAATCTGTCCAGGGAGCAGAGGGGCTCAAAGGGCACTGTGGTGGTCAGTTCGGGGTGTGAGTAGGAGTGTATCTTTGTAAAAGAAGCAGTTTCAGAAGCACTGAGGAGGTACAAAATATCCTGGAATGTTCTGGAAACTAAAAACACAGGATTGGGATTCAAAGCTGAGCCTGGTTTGCAGTCACACAGGCAAAGCTTGGAATCTTGGCTGTGCCACACATGGTCGGTGTCAGTGTAGATAAGTTACTAAACCTCTTCGAAACTGCAATTCCATTTGTAAAATAAGGATGATAACTTTTGCTTCACAGGGTCATTGTGAGAACTGAGAATTAACTAAGAACACTTCATCAGCAAAATATCTTTTGGACACCTACTATGTGCCAGACATGGCTCCAGGCAAATAAAATCAATCAAGCACCTGCCTCTGTGGGCTTGTATTCTAGAAGAGGCAGACAGAACAAAGGGAAACATGGCATCATGCCAAGTACTGACAAGTGGTCGAAAAATGAAAAAGTAGATATTTCAGGTTGGGCTTTCTAAGAGCGGTCCCTGAGGTGAGGATATTTTAAGGAAGTGCCCAGGAGATGGGCAGGGAAAGCAGGGCAGGGAGGGCAAGAGGCCAAGCAAGAACCAGACTCAGATAAAACCTGGCAGTGGGAGGCTTTAGGCTATCCTGCAGGCCCAGCCTTCCACACCCCCACACTTTCACTCACTGGCTAAGGGATACCCAGGGTTGGGAATTTCCAGGCACTTCTTGTACCTGAAGCAAAGCTGGTTTCAGTGGCCCTGGGATGGTTCTGAAGAAGAGATGAGCCAGGAAGAAGAAGGAAGGGAGGAAGGATGTGAACAAGGTCATAACAATTATGAAGCTAGGTCTAGCCCTGGCCCATCAATCCCAGTGCTCTGTTGCCCACAGAGGCCTAAAGGTCTGCCCGTGGGAAGGCAAGACTCCTCAACATTTTCAAATTGACAAATGTCAGTGACTATATTTGTAAGTACTTCAACATGTGTGAGACCATTTCATATAAGTTGGTGATTATTTGTATATGCTCTTTCCCGAGGATGGACATGAGGTATACTGGAAAATGTGTAACAAACTGCTCAGAGAGAGGAAAGTCTTGATTTGTAGCATTTGCCCTTTTATTTTATTTTATTTTATTTCCAGTATTGAGGATTGAACCCAGAGCTACTCTACCACTGAGCTACATCCCCAGTCCTTTTCACTTTTTATTTTGAGACAGTATCTTGATAAGTTATCCAAGCTGGCCTCAAAATTTTGATCCTCCTGCCTCAACCTCCTGAGTCACTGGGACTGCAGGTCTGAGCCACCACACCCAGAGACCTTTGGCCATTTCTGTGGTAGCCACAGTTCTGCCATGACCCACTCCAAGCTGGCCCACATCATGCTACTGAACACCGGTTGAGAAGAAACACACACAGTTGATTTTCAGGAGCCGGAATGAATTGGCCCCAGAGCATCACTGACTATAACCACTTTATAAGAAAATTGAGATCCAGACACTAGACCAGTTCATACAGTTGACTAGCAGAGGCAAGACTGGAAGCCAAACCTGACTGCCTATGAGCTCCATGCCCTCCTCTGCTCTCTGCTGAGGTTGAGGTGTGCTTCCTGTGCTCATGGGGAGAACTAACTTCACATCAGAAGATGTGAATTGGAAGTCTGGCTCCTTCACTTCCAGCTAGACCTTTGGGTACACACTCAGCTTTCCCTACATAAAGTCTCAGTTGCTCCGTCTGTTGAATGAGACAGACTGAGTGCCTAGAACTCAGTCTGAGTGCCACAGTTTCTCTATGGTTCCAACAAACACAGCCCTGCTTTGCGACAGAAATTGGGGTTCCCATCCCACCTTCCTTTGCCGAAGGGTCTGTAGCCAAAGGCAGGTGGAAGCATCCTTGGGCTTTTGCTGCGGTCTTGCCTTAGGCCCCTCTCTTCCTCAGCCTCCTAACTCCCAGCATTCCAGTGCAGTTCCTTGTTTCTGCCTCTCCTCATGAGCTTAAACCCAGAAGAAATCAGAAGCCTTCCCAGAGCTGCTGGAATCCTGTGCCCCATAAATCAGCGTGCATCCTGAACTGTAAGACCAAAGGAACACTCTGGAAAAGTAAGTCAATCACCCAGTGATTGTTTTCAAACATCATTCCATTGATTTCAGACCTGTCCTGTCTGCAGGATTGAGCTGCCTCCCACCCCTATGTCTAGTAAGGATACTCTGCTCAATCTCCCTTTCCAGACACTCAAGCAGCATGGGGCAGCAGGCCTGCTGCAGGGCTCAGAGCTCCTGGAAGCCATGCCCTGCTCTGTGACATGACACAGAAGGCGTTCAGCTGTCCTCTTGGAACCTGTACTTACCCAACCTGGCTGACCCTGGCCAAGGGAAACAGGAGATCATTGAAGACCTTTGTAAGAGGGAGAGATTGTGCTCTTTTGGGTGGCTGGGCCTATTCCCAAATCATGAGAGTCCATACACATGTGCACACATGCACATATATTTACACCCATGTGCGCCCACTCCTATCATTCATCCTGAAGCATCCTGGGATTTCAAAGATGCACAGTTGTGGTGTTGAGTCCGGTTCTCAGGAGGAGCAAGAATTTTGGATGCCTTGGAGCCCAGGGGAGCCTGTAGGAATGCAAATGGGGGAAAACATGGGCTGGAAACTGTCAGGGAACAAGCAACAGAAGAAAGGATTTCCTGAGTGCTGGCCTCTGGGGAGAAAATGTTCCTGGAGCTAACTCCCTGGGAGATCCCAGGTAGCTGGGGTGTACATGGGGCAGGTTTCACCTGAAGCTGAGAGAGGCAGACATGGGATCTGAGAAGAGGATCGTTCTTTTGTTGTGAGTAGAAGAACTTAGAGAAAGAGCTCTGACCTTAGACAGAAGGACAGAGGCCAGGGCCGGCTAGGGTGAGGCCTGGAAACCCCTCTGCCATGGACTGGTACAAGCCCCAGCCAGAGCAAGTCATAGGGGCCAGTGTGACCTTGTTCTGACATACGTGTAATGTCATCCAGAGTTTCAAGTACATGTCTGCAAAGGGATCTGGACCAAAACAGGATAAGAACATGAGGTACCAGTCCCTAGGTGGGCAGAAACCAGAAATCAGAAGGGGACAGGGTTCAGAAGCTAGGGTGACCCTGGGAGGTTTGTCAAGTTGTCTTGGTTGTCTTGGCACTAAGTGGGGTGGTAACAGACAGTGAGAGAGACTTTCTCTATGAGAACCTGGACTGAGAAGAGCCAATCAGTGGTGTAGCCCACGTTTCAGGTTAACCAAGGGATTTCCCTTGTAGCATCACTCTGGTGAACTGACCATTTCTCCAGACTGGGATAACGTTAGGGTCTCAGATTGATCAAACTCCCAGGAGATGGAGGTCTACAGATCCACCGTGGTCAATGTGTTCAAACCTGTTGTGGACTCCTCTAAATTCTCTCTCCTGGGGATCTGTGCAGTCTTTAGAAGTCTAAAGACCACTCCATCCCAGTCACAGTTAAGCACAGAATCCTGCCCAGCCCACATAAGAACATGCAGCCTAGACAGAAGGATCGCAAGTTCAAGGCCAAACTCCAAAACTTAACAAAACCCTCGGCAACTTAGCAAGACCCTGTCTCAATATAAAAAATAAAAATGACTAGGGATGTGGCTCAGTGGTAGAGCACCCCTGGGTTCAATCCCCAGTACCAAAAACAAACAAAAAAGCACGCAGCCTAGGGCTGTGGTGCAGCTCAGCGGCAGAATGCTTGCCTAGCATGTGTGAAGCAGTGGTTCCTGGAGCTTTCCTAGATTCAAAGACTTCCCCCAATGGTGTGGTACAAATACTGCACCCTGAGGCTACAGGCTCCCCTTGCCCTTCCCAGGTCCATCACCCCAACCCTCAGCAAACCTCAGTGTGCACCGATAGCACCGCCAAGTTGTCAGTCCCACAGTTACAGACAACTGTGGCCACCTTCCTCCGATGGTCTCTGAGGCATCTGTTGGAGTTGCCCCCAGGATCTGCTCACGAGCAACCCTGGCCTCTCCTGTGGCAGAGGATGAAGCCCTCTGATATTGGAGATCTGATCCAGCAGGACGTTTGGGCTGTGGGGACTCTGTAGACATTCATGTCCACCCCATGTGCCATATAGGTGGGGATCCTGGGGCCCACAGGGGGACACAGCTATTCCTGGGTCACAGAGATAGGCTCAGGGTAGGAGCCAGGCCTGAGCCTCATGCTGCCCTCTCTTTCTATCCAAGCTCACTGTGCTGCTCCCAGGATCCAGTCCCAGAATCTGAGATACAGGCAGCTAAACCCAGGCAAGGACCCCAGACCACTCTACCCCATTTTCCCAGGAGAAGTCTTGGTGAGGGCCAGGGGGATCTGGCCAGGGCAGGAAAGTGCTGTCTAAACAAGCAGTGGGGCCTGTGCGTCTGGCTGGCTGTCACCCGAGCCAGGTGGGCCTCTGACACATAGCAGGAATTTTCCATTGGCGCATCCTCTGGCTGGTTGAGATCCAAGGCATTTTTCAGGCCTTTTTTTTTTTTTCCTTTTTTATACTCTAGTTGTCTCCCCTGCCCCATGAAGATACACCCTGGGGCCCAAAGCATGGGTCCTCAGTTCTTCAGGAGACAATCAGGGGCCCTACCTTCTACCACCCAGGAGCCACCCGTCGTACCTAAAATACAGAATCCTGGCATGTAAGAGAAGAGAGTGCTTTTTAAAAATGTACACAGACAATGAAATTGAGGTTCAGAGAGAAAGGTGACATGCCCAAAGTAGATCAAACACACCTTGCCTAACCCTGATGTCATTCTATTTTCACTGTACCAGTTTCCCAAGGTTAAGAGCCAAGATCACTGGGAGGTACCATAAGCCACATGAGAGAGGTCCAAAGATGAATCTTCAAGCAAGAACAGAGCCATTTGTGGGAAGACTGTTGGGTCACAGAAGTCCCCAGAAGGGACTGCTCAGTGTGCAGGGACACATGCTCCTATGGTGGTATCATTCCAGTCTAACAATGACAACTCTATCAGCTCTTTCTCAGGGGCCTGAGACCCCTCATGCAGTGGTAGGGATATTTCCTGGGCTGGAGCAAATGCACTTGATCCTGAATCCAGAGCATGGTGAACCCGTGAACATGTGTGGACCTGGTGAAAATGTGTGGAATATGGTCAGGGAGGCTAGGCCTTCACATTGGAGACCAACTGGGCTGAAGCCCACCTGAGTCTTGTGGGATCCTTATCAAATGGTGCTGGGGCCACAGGGGACAACCACAGGCAGGAGGCTTGTTTCTAAGGCTGTATTCCTGGTGGTTAGGACAATACCTGTGTCTGCAGGGTGAGTTCACAGTCAAGGAGAAGAGAATGACCCTACAACTTGACTGGCATTCTGTAGGCCCCTCCCTTGGATCTGGGAATATTTCTCACAGTCACAACCAACTCCCTGGAGGTTGGGCCTTCACAAAGCTGGGCTCCAGGAAACTCCAGCCTATTCAGGAAAGTGGGCAGGTGGGGAAGGTGGTGAGTGGAAGACCTGGAGCACCACTGGACCTGTGCAACCTCCCACCTCCAAGGAATGCCTAGAGCCAGGTCCTCAGTGTTTCCCAAAATAAGTCCTGTGAAACAAAGTCAAAAGGCTTCAGACAAAAAGATTTTTCATGCTCAAATCAGTTTGGAAAAGGAGATTAAACCAATCTTTGCTCCACAAATGGATTGCAAATTTCTAGTAGCTATCCTACATAGTGGTTCTCAATCAGGGGTGACTTTGTCCCCACGGGGATATATGATGATTTATTCAGATGAGTTCAGTTGTCACAGCTTAGGAGGGTGCTACAGTACTGGCATCTAGTGTGTGGAGGCCTGGATGCTGCCTTAACTCCCAAAGATGGGCAGGAAAGACCACGACAAAGAAGTGTCCTTTCCAAAATGGCAATAGTGCCTGAGACGCCCTGTCCTAAAGTGTTGCAATGGAGATGTCCAGGGCCACAGTGTAATGAACACTTGTCATTATTTTGGGCTACCCAGCACCTGCTCTCCCTACCTATGTCTGAGGATGTCCCCTATGTTTTGAGGCAGAGGATGCCTCCCAGTACAGAAGCTGAAAGTGGCTGGCCTACATTGTCCCAGCCCCTCTTGCAGCAAGGGGCCAAGCCCACAACCTCATTCCACCAATTAAATGCATTCTCTCTGGCTTTGAATCCAATGCAAAGAACAATCAAATACAAAGAAGCAGAAGCCACTGCATAGTGATGGGGTGGGGCCTGGGGTGTGGTGGTAGCAACAGACTCCAGTGCTGGTGGAGCTGATGGCCCAAGCTAAAGTGCCTGTGTGGCAGTGAGGTCTTCCTAGAACTAGTCCTACAATGTGACTTTGGGTGTTTTTCCCAGCTGCTTTATGTCTGAACTTTATTTTCTGATCCTCTAGGAGATTCTTTGAGCTACCTCATGTCCTTAGAATAACTCCTTTCTAAGCTTAAATTCAGACAATTGGCTTCTGTGGCTTGCAATCAAGGACTAAGTGGGACTGAGTTCCCCAAATGTATCTGAGCACAGTATTCTTTCTTGTGCAGAGCATTTCAAGGAAATCTTGTTCTCTGAACATGTCTTGAGGAACACTGACCAAGGTGAGTCAACTAGGGACACCCATGATATCTGCTCCAGCCAGAACCATTGTAATGGCTGCCCCTCTGTCCCAGGCTCAGGACCATGGAGGAACCCAGCAGCTCTCTCCTGGGCCCCGCTGAGTTAGGGCTATCCCACAACGACCATCCTCTCCAGTGCCAACAAGAGTTGAGAATAACCACAGCTGGCTGCAGCCTCAAGAACCAAAACATAATCAAGGCATGGAGTGACTGGGCTTGTCAATGAAGGTGGGTGGAACCAAAAATGTGCATTTAAAATCTGTTGCTTGATTGAGGTGATGCTGCTGGCAGGTCAGAGGAAGGTTTTAAAAGAAGTGAGGTTTTGAGAATCTTGAAAGTCAGGAGTTGGGGAATCCTATGTTCAGATTTCATGGAGGGTAATAGGACCCATTTCTGGTATGTTTAAAGAGCAAATTTCAATGCCATTCATTCATGTATTCAACAAATACCTGTTGAGGTCCGGGCATTAAACAGGTGCACAGGACAATGTTGAAGAAAACAGGCATCCCAATCCGTCCCTGCCCACTTGCAGCCTGCAGTCTAGAGGGGAGACCAACATCCTGGGCCTACAATGCAACAGATCTCTCAGTCCACATGGTGTTTTAAGTCCAAAGGGGAGGAGAGTGAGAGCCAGAGGGACATGACAGGAGGGGGCTAGTCCTCTCTGGCATCACATGGGGGCCAAGACGGAGGGAGCATAGTGAATTGGGGGACCCAAAAGAAGACTCCAAAAACCCAGGGGCAGGGCAGGGCAGGAGAATCTCAAAGTCAGGCTGGGCAAGTAGGCAGAGCCTGCTCCTCAAGGGCCTTATAGGCAACGCTGAGGATGCCAGGCTTCATCCTGAAAGCAGTGGGAACCATTTGAGGGTTCAGGTTGGAGCCCTGTGACACAGGGCTGAAGGAAATCTGAACCCAGAAAATATGAAGTGACATCTTCAGTGGGCAAGGCCGATGAAGGGTGCAAACTGGAAAGAGGGAAGCAAAAGGGAAAAGAGCAGATTTGAGGAAGCCCCTGCAGCTGCCTGGGGAAGCACACACGGTGCCTCACATGCGACATTCATTCGCAGCAGAGCTGAATGACTGCATAAGCAGCCCTGATCACACAGACCCAGAGCATGTGCTTCCCTGTCCCCCTGCCCAGGTTTGTGTCCCCAGGTTTGTGACTATCAGAGAGGCTCTGGGACAAACAGGCAGGGCCCTGGGGCAGGGGAAGCAAGTACACAGTAAAAAAATCCCATCCATGCAGCTGGGGCAGCTCCAAAGGGTGGGCAGGACTCTTAGAATCAGTTGGTCCAGCCACCCCCTTTCCAAAGGAGGATACTGAGATCCAGGGTTCAGTGGCAGAGCTGGAAAAAAAGAAATAAAGTATGGCTCTTCAACTCCTCCTCTGCTGCTCTTTCTGCTGCTCCAGGGGTGTGTGTGTGTGTGTGTGTGTGTGTGTGTGTGTGCGCGCGCGCGCGCATGCACGCGCACATATGTGCACTCATGCAGGCGCATGTGCAGATGTGTGACCAAGGCAAAGCCATTCAGCTCCCCATCCATCTGTAATCCAAGCTGGCCATGATGTTGGTATGAATTAAGATGTTTATAGAAATAGAAAAAAAACGCTTAGGAAAGAAGTTAATCTCTATACGGGGGGTGTCCAGTTTCAGAAGGTTAATGTCTTGATTTTTTAAAATCCCTTTTCTGTTTTATTCAAAGAGGATTTGGTGTTCCCAGTCCCAGCTGGGAGCTTAAGAAAACAGAACAGTGTTTCTCAGCCTGCTGCCTGTCCCTCCCGCTCGAGGTCTGCCTTGTTGGATCTGGGGACAGGGATGCTGGAACCTGGCCTAGGCTCAGGTCAGCTGCATGCCTCAGTTTCCCTCTCTATATGGGGGCCAGAGGCTTCCCTTTCTGATCCTCTCCCCACTCTTGGAAAGAAGGTTGTTTTGACCTAAGAGCAAAAGGGCTGGAGGCAAAGCAGGCTTTACGGTTGAAGTTATTGAGAGGACTTGTCCTAGTGGTTGGGGGACAGTCGCCTCTGAGGGGGCTTCTGGAGGTATGCACAGAGAGAAAAGGAGATGCGCAGACCACAGTGTATAGTGGGGAATAAGCCAAGCGTCCTTCCTCTCCCATCTACTGTCTGAGAGAACCTTGGAGCCATCTGTCCTCCCTGAAGGAATGGAGATGACAGTGTGATCACATATGCACTAGATGTACCCCTAAAACTGAGTTTTGAGGCCAATATGAGAGTATTTTTCTGGCAAGTTGCTTGGCAAATGGACAGAGCTCTTGGTGTGGCCATTTCTCTCCACCAGTCAAGCCTTGGGACATTGTCTACTCCCTGAAGTCCCAGTCCCTCGTGTCAGACAGCTCCCTCTCCAAAAAGCCCAGGTGAGCATCCCCTTGTGCAGAATTTGGCATTCCCTGGATAGTAGGAAGTGAGCTGGGGGCCCCACCCAGGACTAATTGTGGTCCCAGAAATTATGACTATAACAAAAATATGGATTCCAGTTTCTCCAGATTCCCAAGGTTGACACAGGTACCTGTTCCAACCCAGTGTCCCAGCCACTATCATGAGCTCTATCCTCTCTTTGCTACACAGAGATTATTCTTATTAGAAATTTCAGCAATAGGGGACATAAGCTGTTAGTCAAGCCTGAGTTCTAGATCATGTTAGCCCTGGGATCTTTCCATGCTGGGCTTCTGTTTCCTCATCTATTAAATGAGACTTTAGACCAGCTCAATCTCCCACTACATACAGGTCTTCTTTGGCACTCATTTCAGGATTTTGAACTTCTGAGTGCCTGCTGAGTCTCTGGCTCTGCCTCTGATCATCCCAGTCCTTCTACGGTTCACCTACCCTAGGCCAAGTGCAGGAAGCCCCTTCCCCTGCCACATCTCCAAAGGCTCAGGCTGGCTTCCTTCCTGGGTTATGATACAGAGCAGATTTTCCAGCCCTTATCCAGGAAGAAAGGAACAGAGGGACACAACACACCAGCCCACACCTAAGAGACTGTGGTTTTCCTTGTCTCACTTAATCTTCCCAAGCCCCTGAGGGAGGAGGACCAGGAGTCCCATCTTAGAAGATGGCTTACACTCTAGGAAGGGGCAGGATAGGACCCACCAAGCAATACTGACCCCAGTACTCTGCTCTTCCTTGACCTCATGCTGTCTCCTTAGATCTGCTGGAGCAACAGTAATGCTCTCTGGCCAGGAGGGCTGTCGTGATTCAGTTCATCAAGCATTTATTAATAGACTAGGGGTTTGCATGGCATGGTATTCAGGGGCAGAAAAGGACCATGGAGCGTATAGGGTAACTCCCTTCTAGCCTGGGGGCTGGGGATCTGTCCCTCCTCCAGGCCAGTGTCAGGCCATCATCAGACACCCTTGGGCCTCTGGCAGCCGTTTTCCCGCTTGTCTTTTCGGATCCAGCCAGTTACAGCTCATTCCTTTGGTGCACATTGTTCCTTAACGACATCACTTTTTCCATCTCCCTGATGGCACTGTGCCCTTCCGCCTGAGTGCCGTTTCCCAGCTGACCTCCATCTCCCTGACATGCTGTGGTTTCCATGGATCACTGGACAGCACCATCTCTGGATCATCAGAGAACTGCACACTCAGAGCCCAGTCCCCCTGCCCCGTGCCTCCTCATGGCAATACAGCGCCATGACCAATCCTCATCTATGTGGTGGCTGATCCCTTCCCCTTCAGATCACCCAGAGGCCCTGGAGGAAACAGTCTTCTCCCAAACCCCCAGCTCAAAGTCCCCAAAGGCATTCTTCAGTTTGTGCATAGATGTGGAAACTCTCCTGGGTCCTTGCCTAGGCTGGGGCCTGGGCACTGTGTCAGGGCTGGGCCATGGACAGCTCTCGTCCTCCCTCCTGCATCTCCACCTTGGATGATTCCCTAGCTTGTTCACTGCTGGTCTTCTCTCCCAGCCCCTTTGCAAGCTAGGGTCACTAGGCCTTGTCCACAGCTCCTTCTTGCTTCCTACACAAAGTGAGTCCCTCCAAGGTAAACCTCAGTGCAGGGTCCTGGCCCCTCCCACCCCTTCTTCTCTGAGCTACCCATTCACTCATGTGACTCATTCATTCTAAACTCTGTGAGCCAGCCTGGCATTGCTAGCACTGTCTGTTCTTATCCACTGTTGCTGCCTGGTTCTGATCTCCATCATTTTCTAGAGAGAGTGTGTGGCAGAGAAGGAAAAGCACAGACTTCGAAGGCAGATTGATCTTGGTTTGAATCCTGGATCCATCTATTTAACTGTAAGAGCTTAGAGGAGTTGCTTTACTGTGAATCTCAGTTTCCTCATCTGTAAACTAGAAATGATGCCTGTTCATATATGTCCCTGGTATGTGTATTTCTGGCATAAAGACAAGAAAGAGCCTAGTGCATTTGGAGGAACTGCAAACAATACAGAATGGCAGGAGCTAAGAGCCCTAAGAGGACCCACACGTATGAGGCCTGAGAGGTGGACTGGGCAGATCAGGCAGGACGTGAAACGCTGGTTTGGCTCTGAGGGCCACACAAAACCAGAGGCCATGATTTCATCATCTGATACCCCTCCCAACCACCTTGCATGTCCCTCACTGCCTCCCAGTCACAGTGCATCTTACTTAAGCTGGTACTCTAGGCTTTCTAACACGCTCCCAGGCTAGCTTTCTCTCCCATCACTCCCACAGGAAATGCAGAATAAAGTAGTGTCTTCTCTATAGCTTCTCTCCTAGCAAATGGTTAACATCAAGTGCTGAGGCACAGGACAATCCAGGCCTGCCTCAGAGCTCTGGTATCCCCTATCCCACCTCCCTAGGAGAATCTTTTCTCCTCAACCCTAGTCCTGAGTCAAGGTTGCTTCTCATAATCTTCCCAGCTCCTAGAAAGGCCCAAAGGCTCTATGTGGCCTAGCAAGGTCACTGGTTGCTAATCAGTGCCAGGGCTCTTCTCAGAAGACAGATCAAGGCTCCCATCTAATTTCATAGGCACCAAGGCCAAAGGAGCTGGAAGTCAGGTGGCCCCAAGGTCTGCTCCAGCAAGGCCACCCTGCTCCCAAAGACACAGTCACAAAAATAAAAGCAGAGAGAAGGGCTAGGAGGGAGAGGGGCCCTGGACCCCAGCTGCTAACAATGTCCTCACCTTGGAATGAGTCACATCTTCACTTCACATTCACTACTTCACTGGAGTCTCCCAAGCATGGTGTGAGGAAGTCCTATGGAGACCTCTCCTTATCTCCCCAGGTCCTAGTGGAGGACCCTGAAGCTCAGAGAAAGCCATGGCTTGCCCAAGTTCTCATAGCTGGCACTGTAGAGGTCTCTTGCCTTCTGGACCCTTCCTCTGGGATGCCCAGATGATAAGTTTGGGTCATAGCAGTTACTTGGCACCAGCCCAAAGAATCCAGAACTTCAGCACCAGAAGGAACTGATGTTTAAGATCCCTGATCAGCATCCTCACAGCTCCAAAAGTCTTTCAGGTAGTTCTTCCTCTGGAAAAGGAAAATACTATATGAATCATCATGGACAGATGACCCCACCGATGGCCAGCATCTCATTTGTCTCCATCTTTCTTGTCCCTCATTTCCAGGACTCCTCTTCCTACCTTTTCATACTCTAATGTAACTCAACTTCCCAGACAAATCTGACACCCAGAAGCCACTAAATCAGGTGTTTTGAGGGAATACACATTTCATTAAATGTCTATGGGGAAACTGAGTATCAATAGGGCAGCTATATATTTTAAACGGATATTATTACAATTATTTTTTCAAATATAGTCTGAAAAATTAGACCCAGTAGTATGCATTTCCATGTTTGCAGATTTCAGACATGTTTGTGTCTACTTGGATGAAAATCCAAACCAACTGGACTGGATGGACTGGAGTTTCAGGAATGAATCTTCTTTAGTCCATCCTATGAATCTGACAGATATGGAAACTGAAGCAAAGGTCTGAGAAGGCTCTCCTCAATGAAATTCAGGTCCTTAGTGGCAGAGCCAAGTTTCAGCCAAGCCTTTGAACCTCCTCACTGCTGTTTCGTCAGTGCTCTGGCCCCACGGTGATCTGAGATCCACACAGCCTGGGAAGGACCAAGGGGACCACCTGGAGCGCAGTCCTGGCTTGAGATGAGCCTGCCAGGCATTCCCAGGCTGCTTTGATGTTCCTGCACATGCATGTGTCTGGCTCAAATGGCTGTCCCTTTGGACTGCTGCAAGGGGCTGATTAGGTGTAATTGCTTTGCTGGGAGCAAGCTATCTGCTTAATAGAATCAGCCACCAGTAATTAGCCTACAAGAGGCCCATTTCCCTTGTTGAAGTCCCAGGGCCTCCAGGCCCCTGCTGGACCTTGCATGTTGGGCCCCTGTAGGTGGCAGTGTGTAGGGTGTATTTGAGTGGGCTTTGGGCTTGGTTCGGGGGAGCGAAGAGAAAGCAGAGCAGCTCAGCAGCAAGAACCCCAGAGCTGCCCTTCCTGTGGCCAGGGGCCAGGGAATGACAACATTCCCAGGTTGGAGGGACAAAGAGCCTCACATAGACAGACTGCTCCAAAAATATTGGACTGAGCCCAACTGAATCACAAAGGGCATCTAGTCCATCCTCAAACTCAATGCATCTAACAGACAAGTCAAAGGGCATTTCTTGCGGACCTACTTTGTGCCAGGCATGGCAGTAACTCCTAGAATCCTCCTAAAATGGCCTCAACCCAAAAGGTCAAGTAGGCTATGCTTGCACATCCATCTTAACCAGGAGCTCATTACCATCCTGGGCAGTTCATTTCTCTTCATGGGCAGAGAGATGTTCCATCTTCTGTTGCACTGAAAGCTCTTGGCTGGTTGCATCACCCCACAGATCACTGGCTCCTTGTTGACCACAAAGAGCCAAACTAATCCCTCCTCATGTGTCAGATCACATGTCCCCTGCATCTTTTCTCCAGGCTGAACATCCCAAGTTCTCTCATGGTGCCACGTACATCATGCTGGTGAGGCCCCTCATTAATTTGTTTGACAGGCCTGGAACCTGCTCCTGATAGTCCATTTCTTTCTCCCAGCATGCTTTGGAGCCCAGCAGCTGAAACTACAGGACTCAGGATTTCTCTCTTGGCAGAAACAACTGCAGCCCTAGACAGAAAATGACACTACTGAAGAGTGCCATGGTAGCCACCCAAGCCCCTCCAGAGGAAAAAAAAGCCTGCTCAATGGGAGCAAAGTCGCCTTTCTTGCCCTCTTCCCTACCCTGAGACTCAAACACACACGCATATGCACACTGCCATGCACACTTAGGCACCACTCAATACTCTGGCTGATTAATCATTGCAAGTGCTATTATAATTATTGTTTGGTGCTAAGAACAGGCTGCCTCTGCTTGCTTCTCAGAAGCCATAAACCTGCAAAGAAGGATTTCAAGATTTGTGAGGCTGTTGACTACATCTCTGGGTTCTCTTTTTTCTTTAGCAGCAGCATGTTTGTCAGTAAAGACAGGCTACAGCCACTCCAGAATTTCTGTAGAGGACAATGTTAAGGGACTTGATTCTTGCAAGGAGAGGATAAGTTTAAGGAACTTACCTTGCAGCTCTGGATTGAGAAGTCAGGAGAGCTGGGCATGAATGCCAGCTCTGGCCCCAAATGCTGAGAGGCCTGGAGGTGTTCACTCCCCTGGCCAGGCCTCAGTTTCCTCATGGACACTGGGATCCTAAGGTTTCCTCCAGCTTTAATTATTCTGTGAAACTTGGCAAATGTAGAAAAGAGTGTGAGTGGAGAAGAAACATGAAAACTTGGGAGAAATAGTAAAGGAAGGAGACAAGGACTGAAGCCAAAACTTTAGGGTTGGCTGGGAGCAATGGCATACACCTGCAATTCCAATGATTTAGGAGGCTGAAATAGTAGGATCACAAGTTCGAGGCCAGCCTCAGGAACTTAGAAAAGCTCTAAGCAACTTAGTGAGACCGTGTCTCAAAATAAAAAATAAAAAGGGCAGAGGATGTAGTTCAGTGGTAAAGCACTTCTGGGTTCAATCCCAAGTACCAAAAAAAAAAGGCCCAGCACTCACAGCTTCCTGCACACACATGCACACATGCATGTGCACACATGTATGCCCCAAGCGAGAATAGCAGCTGGTTTTCTCCAGGTCACACTTTCTCACTACTGCTGCCTAAGACCCCAGTAATGTCTGTCTGTCCTGTGTCCCTGCTCCAAGTGTGGGGAGGAGGAGGAGGTTTTGAAGAAAGGAAAAGAGAGAAAATGAAGGAAATGAGTACAAAATAGGGAAGCATATAAAGGGCAAAACCAGAAAAACTGCATAATAAAAGTTTTGAGGAGGATGATCTCATGCACTGCTAGGGAGAATGGAAACCAAGACAGCCATGCTGAGGACAACCCAGAAGGACCTGGTGACATGCAGTGGGCATATACACTGCGATCACTGTGCTCATCACAGGGCAGTATCATGGTCAGAGAGGAGGCCACTTAGGAGGCCCTGTCTAAAGGAAGGGTTCCATCAGATGCTGGACATGTAGCTTTGGGGTAAAGACTCAGTTTTATGCTAATGATGGACAGGAGCAGGCTTGACTCTTCAGCAACTCCACAAAGATCAGTTGTTCTCTCTCCTCATTAGGACAGCCAAGTCCCACCCTGGGCTGGGGCTAACCTCATGCATCTGGGAGTCTGAGCCCTCATTTTGGTCCATAAAAGGACAGCCCTTTCCCCAGGTCACGCAGCTCAAGTGGGGCAGGACTAAGAGGGCCAGGTGTCCAGCTTCCCAGCACAGCTCTCTCCCAACAGCCCACAGAAGTTTGCTTTGCTAACAGTTGCCTTTTGTGTTTGAATTGGGCTTGAGATGTTAAACAAACAATGTCTCTTGACAAACGCAAGCTGGGTGCAATGGGACGGGTTATGCTCCATAAAGCCAGGCTAATCCCCAACTTCTCTCCCTGCAGAGATACCACCTCAATCATACCCAGAGCACCTTAAATCTCACCAAAGTGAAGTCTGAAGTTGGGACTCTTGGGATAGTGGGCTGTGTTGACCATTCCTTGTCTTTCTGCTGCAGCTCCTGGGTCCTGCTCCTCCTTTACTGGCCTGCCCCTTACTCATGATGCTGGAGTGAATCACACACAAGCCCCAGGCCCTGTCAACCTGCCTATGTCAGCCAAGCTGACAGGAAGAGATAGAGAAGAGCTTGCAGAGCCCTTCTGTGCTCTGGCTACTGGCTAAGGGATAAGGGGTGCAGAGAGGAGTGAGGCCTGTCCTTGCCTTGCAGGAGCTAACACCTGGTCTAGACATAGGATGGACCAGAATTTCACATGAGGCTCTGGTCCAGCTCATAACTGATGGAGTTGATTGAACCCAGTCTGTCTAACTCAGGGTCAGCTCCTCCATTTCCTCTCTCACTGGTACTGCCCCAGTCTCCAAAAAAACTGCCCATAAAGCATGACTGAGAAACAATGAATAGAAGGATGTCAGTTCACCCTTCTACCTGCCATTTTTCAGACCACATTCTCAGCCATCGTAGAATGAACATTGCTGGTTAAAGGGCCAGGGCTCTCATTAGTATCCCAGATTATCAGAGTGAGAAGGGACCTTTTGACATAGTCAACCTTTTTCCCTTATAGAAAATGAAACTGAGGCACAGATGAGCCATGTGACCCTCCCAACGCATTCAGCAGCACTGGCACTGAGCTCCAGGCCTCTGAATTCCCAGTTCAAGACCCTCTCTTTTGTACAACATGCTTCCTCGGACCTTGGGACACTCTTATCTGTCTGTACCTTCCTTCTCTCTGACAGGGCTTGCTCCAGGTTTAGAAGTGTTTGTCTGCAGTCACAAAAGCAGACTTTCACTTAAGTACCAAGGAAACACATAAAGCAACTTTGATATGCAAAGTACTGTGGGAAGAGTCGAAAGAGTAAGGGTCTCCACCTGGAAAAAACACTGAGCAAATGGGAGGAAAATTATTAAAGGGCCAGGTAATCTACTAGGCAGAGGTAAGGCGGAATTGAAGCTTTCACAGGAGTCTGTGGAAGAACAAAAGAACCAGTGGTTCTGATGGGAGGCAATCAGGGAATTCTTCCTGGAGAGAGTGGCCTCTGAGTTGGGTCTTGAAGACTGAACAAGAGGTTGACAGTCTTAAGGAGTCCTAAGCATCCCAGTGTATGAGAGCCATTTGAGTCACATGAAGCATGGAAGTACTCAGATGTGTTTAGGGCTTACAGAGAAATGGAGTAAAAGATGAAATTGGAAAGTAATCATGTATATGTTTAGTATATAATCAAATACAGCAACTAATGACAAATTCTAGACTATTGATCTTAACTCTGTCAGTGTCTCTTTCCTCACACACTAGTCTTCAAAGCAGTGGCTATTCCCCTTCTTGGCCTGATTCTTGAGAGAAATGGGAAAATACACTAAGCATCCAGGAAGGTCCTGGGATGTTCTAAATGAAGGAAAGGTGCACATTTCCCGGTCTACCCCCATCCCCATTTATGGTTGTGCAAACTGGAGGCACAAGGAGAAGAGTGACTGACCCCAAATGCCACAGCAAACAGGAGGTAGAGACAGGTTGACCTTGGGCAGGTATGGGCAGACCCAAGGAGTCCCACATGGAAGGGAGTAAGATAGGCTGCTATGTTTTGAGCACAAGCCAACCCAGGTCAAGAGGGCATGCAGCCTTCAAGTCTTAGGGGCCACTCAGAAGCCTAAATTGTGTCAGAATGGCTCCTCCACTCCAGTTCCCGCTCCATAAGAGACAGGATGGTGGAGAAGTGGGAAGAAGGGGAACCAGGCCACCTTCCTGGGATGTCTTAAGTATTCCCCACTATCAGGTGCCCTAGTCCCATCCATAATGGGTGCTGCATGCCAGGGAGTATGAGTCCTGCTTCCCCCTCTCCCCCTCACTCACTGTACAACCTTCAGCAACCTCATCCCTGGGTCTCAGTTTCCTCATCTGTAACATGAGAAAGTTGAACTAGATTATCTCTAAAGGTCCTTCCGGTTCTGAAATGCTGTAAGAACAAGCTTTATCATAATTAATAATAAATGCCCTGCCCCCAAAAGAGCTTTTTCCTTTTTCCAAAGCTCTTTCACTCATATTATCGCCTTTCATCTGTAGAGCAATCGGACTTGGCAGCCAGAAACAAGCAAACCCTGGACACATGGCATACTAATTCTGACAAGCAGGTCTAGCAAGTCCCTTACACAGCAAGATAGTCTTTGAGGGCACTGATCTCTTGAGTGAATATGACCAAAACACAACACATCATAAGTGCATAGAACCTACCTTGTACCCAACCCTTGGGAAGCTGGGAAGTTGAGAAGTCAAGTGACCTTTGGTGATTGCCTGCACTGCCTTTAGCCTCAGTTTCTCCATCTATAAAATGGTCATGGGCATAAGTAGACCGACTAAGGTAGGGACTAGAGATAACAAATATAGCACACCTAGCCAAACACACAGCAGATGCTTGACAAATTCTTGTGGAATGAATGGTTGAGGAACAAATGGTTGGTGGCACTTCTGGGTGCCATTGGAGAAGGAATGTGGTATCTGGCAGTGACAGGTTGGCTCAGGATGTGGCAGATGGTGCCCCACTTCTGGCTGGTTGCCTTCTGAGCCCGTCCTCAGTAAGGGGCCTTGGGCCTCTTCCATGTCTGTGTGGCTTATGCCAGGGTCCCATGAAGGACTTTTTGACCCTCCTTGGCACTGGGATTTGCATTCCAGTCATTCTGCTCGCTCAGCCCATCCAAGTCCAGAGCTGTAGAAGCTGAGCAAGGACTGTGGGATCATCTGCCATGATACCTCGTGGAAGAGATAAAGACACGAGTCTCCGAGAGGGGCAGGGACACCTTGCCTGAGGTCCCACTGTCCGTCTTTCTTCACCACAGCAGTCATCGTGTGGACAAATGAAGATACTAAGGCACAGGGAAACTGCTCCAGTCCCTCCAGTCCGGAGCCTCCTGATCTGGGCCGGAAATCCCTGTCCTGCTGGGATGCCCCAAGGTGGCACTGAAGCTGTCCCTGGCAGCCCAAAGACCTGCCTGGCACACTGGTGCAGGGCAAAAGCATGGATGACATGACAGCCTGAAAGCTCCTAAGGAGCAGAGCGCGGCTGAGCTACCAACCTGTGTTTCCTCACCCAGTTCAGGAGGCTGCATTGAGCCTGGGAGAGACCCATCTCAGGAAAGCAGCTTTCCCTCGGGTGTGGGCTCCTGTGTGCCCAGGTCCGCAGTTGGGCCCTGCTTGTTTCTGAGACAGCCTGAGTCCCAAGAAGGGGGAGAGAGTGTGGCCTGTGGGAAAGGGAAGCTTAGCTGAGTCCTACTGCTGTCACCAACACACCACGTGCCCTGAATTTTACCTCACCTCTCTGTGCCTTAGTTTCCTCGCCCATATAAGGGGCAGGACAGCAAAGCCCAAGGTCCCTTCCAGCGACAACATACTGTGATCTGGGTGGGTGGTGGGGGAGGGGCTGTGCCTGTCCTTCCCCCTTCCTTGCTTTGCGGTCTTTCTGTGGCATCTGTTTCTCTCCAGCTCTCCAGGTATCTCAGTCTCCAGTCTGTGCCTTTGTTTCCATCCTTTGCCCGCGTATTCTCCTGCCTGCCTCTTCTTTTTCTGGGTCTGCGTGTCTACCTCTCTTTTGCCTCCTCGGTCACACACCCCCCTTCCCTCAGTCTCCCCCTCTCTCTGTAGTTATCTGTGCTTCCCGTTCTAGTTTTCGCCGGCTCCGGGGCTGGCGCGCTCTCTCTCTCCCTCTTCCTCGCTCCCCTCTCGCTCTGCTCCCCCTCTCCCTCCCTTGTCCTGCCCGGGCTCTCCCGCGCGCTCCCCCTTCGCTCCCCCTCCGCGGCCCCCCTCCCTCGGCGCGGCTCCCCAGTCCTTATTTGGCTGGGCGGGAGGGCTGGCGGGAGGAGGCGGCCAGCGGGCTAGGGGCGGGCGCGGGGGCGGGCGCGGGGCCGGGCGGAGGAGGGCGGTGGGTGGTGCTGAAGGGACAGCTCCGCGGCGGCGGCGGCGGCGGCCCCGGGCGCTGAGGGGAGCCCGGCGCGGAGAGCTGCGAGCGCAGCCATGCCCCAGGCCGCCTCCAGGGCAGCAGCAGCGGCGGCCGGGGCGCGGGCCGGGGGCTCCGGGGGGCCGGCGGCGGCCCGGGGGGAACGATGAAGCGGCAGAATGTGCGCACGCTGGCGCTCATCGTGTGCACCTTCACCTACCTGCTGGTGGGCGCCGCGGTCTTCGACGCGCTTGAATCGGAGCCCGAGATGATCGAGCGGGAGCGGCTGGAGCTGCGGCAGCAGGAGCTGCGGGCGCGCTACAACCTCAGCCAGGGCGGCTACGAGGAGCTCGAGCGCGTCGTGCTGCGCCTCAAGCCGCACAAGGCCGGCGTGCAGTGGCGCTTCGCCGGCTCCTTCTACTTCGCCATCACTGTCATCACCACCATCGGTAACTACTCTTGGCGCGGGGGGCGGGGACCCGGGCAGTCGGGAGCCTGCTGCGGCTGGGGTTCTGGCGGAGAGGGGCTGGGTGCCAAACCCCGCGCCCCCAGCAACCCGAGTTCAGCCCCGCGAGTCTGCTCTGTGGGAACCGCACTCGGAGAAGGCGTCGATTTCTGGCTCCGGACCCGAATCTCTGGCCAGGCCAGCCCTAACTTGGCCCCGCCAGGCTGCGCGAGGAGCCCCCCCCCCCCGCCAGGGGACCTGAAGTGTGTGAGAGGGGCAGGGACGACTGGCAGAGGCTCGGGGAGGAGGGGTGTGGCCGGGCTAGGCCCCGGAGCAGGGCGCCGAGGGTGAACAGCGGGAGCGCGCTACTCCTCCGGGTCCCTGCGGATGGGATTCCAAGCCCGAGTGTCTACACCTGCTGGGCTCCAGGGCGGCATGTAGATGCTGGTAGGCGACACTCCGCGGCACTCGCGACCACTCTGGGTGCCAGGAACATCCTGTAACTGCGGCTGTGAGTGCTGCTTGGTGTGTGTGTGTGTGTGTGTGTGTGTGTGTCCCCAGCTCCAGGAGTTTGGGCACCACCAGCCAGTGCATGTGATTTTCTTAGGGCAGCAGAGCTGGTGCTGGAAGCCAGATCCAGACCTGTCAGCCTTGCTCTCCACTGTCCCAGCAAAACAGTTACCTCACAGGAAAGGCTCCAGTTCTCTTGACTAAGCCAATGCTGATCACTGTGTAGGAGGCCACATGCACCCAGATCCTCTGACAGCAGAGGCACAGATATACACAGGGCACACACAGGACAAGGATGCACACACCTGTGCACACGCACACACACATCATAGCACACAAATGGATGTCCAGGAAAGGAATCTCCAGCCAGGCCCTTGATGGTGCTACTCAAGTGTCCAGACAGAATTAAACACTTTACCCTTTCCTGAGACCCTACAAGCCCATCCTGTCTCCATCTCTTACAGGTTGTATGACCTTGGGCAAGTACCTTTCCCTTTTTGGGTCTCAGATATGGAGAGTCTGGCCAAAATGATCTCAAGGGCTCTGCACAGCCCTGATGTGCTTAGATTCTGAGGTTGGAAACCCACCTTCCCCCAAAGCCCATTGGGATGCCCCTAAGAGCTGTTTCCTCTGTCTTTCCCCAATCCTTCTTCTCTCCCTGACACCGCTCCTTGCCTTGGCTGAGTTCTTAGGGCTCATGGCCATTTGGCATGGTCCCTGACAAGATGGCAGTGTTTTCTTAGGAGTCAAGGGGGTAAAAGACAGAACTGGGTACTTTCTATCCACTGCAGGACTCTGTTCCAAGGCTTGCAGCTCTCTGGAGACCAAAGAGCTGCCCAAAGAGGAGCATGAGAAGGACCAGACCAGGTTTGGTCTGCAGTCCCTCCTCTCGCACCTGCTGCCACCTGCCAGAGTTCCAATAGCTGTTCAGTTGTCTGGAGAACCCACTGACAGAGGACTCAGGCTTTCCTTCTGCCTTTCCTACACTGAGTGCTTGCCCATTGCCCCCCTTTCTTTCTCAGGTCTCCACAGTGACCTCCCAACTAACTCCTTGCCTCCATTCTCATTCCCCCAATAACTCACCCTCACCTGGACAGGACTGTCAGAAAAAAAAAAAATCTCCCAAACACAGCCCCACTGTACCTCTCCTCAGACCCCCTCATGAGTCCCCACTGTCCACATGATCTGGTTCATTCTTCTTATCTCAAGTTTTAAGGACTTTTATATGTGGCTCCAACCTCCCTATCTGACTTTATTTCTCGCTTCTTATATACATGATCACTCTCTGCTACAGCCAAACTGTCTCCTGAGGATGCATTAAGTGTGCGTGTCTGGCACGACTTTTCTAGGTCTTCTATTTATCTTGTCCAAACTAACTATCTAGGTCTAGCTTAAATCCTACCTGTTCTGCAAATCCTCCCAGGCCATTGCTGTGGATGACTAAAGGATTTATTATCAAGACCACCTGAGAGATCAAGTACAGGCTCATTTGAACTGTTACTCACATTTTAGAAGGTGTGTCTTGTCTCTTAAACCACACTATAATTAATCTCTATGTGAGCAGAGTCGTATAGGTCTCACCACTGTATTACCAGTTCCAGCTTGGTACCCAGCAGCCGTGAGCACTCAGGAAAGGTTATGGATGGGTTTAAGGTATACAGAAAGGAAAGGGCACCACTCTTCTCCTCCATCCTTGCCGTTTTTCCCAAAGTGTTTTTGTTCCTCACCTAGAGACATGCTTAAAAGCTGGGGCTAGAAGGAGAGCACAGTTCCGGCGATTATTTATTCATACAGTGCTGAGCAAGAAGAAAGACAGCATCAGACCATCGTCCCAGTTCTAGGGGTCCCCAGCCTGGTACTCCTTACCCTGCCCAACCATCCCAGGCTTTTTGCCATCTGTGACTACGCCATCTAGCAGGAAGAAGCTCTCTGCAGGGATTCTGCTCTAAGCAAACCCTATCTGGGTGGGCAGTATGGGTTTTATGTTGGATTGCTATTAAACTGATCCTGACCCCAAATCCAAGGGCAACAGCCCCTGTACACCTGCTTTGGGAACCTCTTAAGGGGAGTCCCATGGGAATGGAATAATTACAGAAACTCCCATTAATCTGGTACCTTAGTGATCACAGTGCTTTCCTCTCATGGTTGGTTCTCAGCCTTCACCACTCAGTGAAGTTGCCAGGGCAGGTATTGTAAGCTCTCTTGTGCAGATGAAGCTGGGGGGAGGTCAGGTCAGGCAAGAGGACCCCCTGGAGCCACCCAGCTGGTGAGCAGCGGAGTCAGAGCTGGAAGCTGGGTCTTCTGACTCCAGCCTGGTGCTCTTTCCCTGCTGGCCTCTTGGCTACTTCCTTTGCCTCCATATGCTGTGAAGCCCAGACCCAGCTGGGCCTGGCAGAGCCACAGTGTGCTGGGTGATGCCAGCTTGCAGGGTGCTCATGGGCAGCCTTGATTGGTTGAAGGTCAGCCGGGCTGGACTTAGTCATTCACCTGGTTAGTCACAGTCTCCACTGGCTGCAAGGGTTCCTCCCGCTCCCTCATCCCTGGCCTCCCAGCCAGGAAACCCTCCCTTTTGTTGTTCCCCAAGTTCACCAAACACAAATGGAAACTCTTTCCTTGGGAAACCTTACCCTCCCTAGCTGTTGAGTCATCAAACTCCTCCAGGGCCCCAGCCTGGTCTATTCATAGCCAGGGGCTGTCAGAGCAGGAAAGGGTCTGGGGATCAGCTGGTACCACCCCCTCTTCTTACCGATAAGAAATCAGAGGGGTGATAGGAGACACAGAATCATTGGGGGCAGAGGCAAAATCTGACTACCAGGCCCCTGCCTCTTCCACTTTTTCAGGATGCCTCTTTTTCTGTTTGTTTGCTTATTTAATTATTTTTGCAGTACTGGGTATGGAACCCAGGGCCTCATGCATGCTAGGTAAGCCCTCCACCACTGATCTCTACCCCCAGCCCTGTTATTTTTATTAACAGCAACAGCACAACAATAATAATGGCACCCTCCATTTATTATCAACTCTTTGGCAGGCTCTTCCAGACAGTTAATTTATATCCCTTCATTTAATTCTCACCAACCTTCCAAGATGGGCATTATTACCTCCAGTCTTCAGCTAAGGAACCACAGGGTCTGCATAGAAATGAGTCTCCCATGGCCTCCAGACTAGAAAGTGAGCACCTGCCCAGACTCAGTGGGCCTCTCTACCTCTCATGCCCTGAATTTTTCACCAGTTCTTGTTCCATCTCAAGAATCCAGCCAGACCCTTGTGTTTGAAGGTACCAAGGAGCCAAGCTGGACTGTTCCCTGGCAAAGCACCCAGAAGGAGAGAGCCTCTTGCTCTAGTATCCTACAGCCAGCCTGCTGCTCCCCTGCAGCCTGGCCCCTGACCAAACCAGACCATGTGCCAGAGCTGTGCCCAGCACCAGACCCTCCCTAAGTCTGCCACAGGCTCACAGGTGCCTGTTCTCCCACTGCAGAACTGCAAATCCTTGTGGCTCTAAGGCAACAAGACACCAGGTGATCCATCACCAGGTGGAGCTTGGCAGGAGCTCAGTTCTGCCCCTCCCTCAGCTTCTAGCCTGTCCCCAGATGAGCACAGACTTAATGCTTGTCACAGGCCCAGGGCATCCTAAGTCTGCAAGTTCAAACAGGTGGATCATAAGGGAATGTGAACTTTTTTCAGCTTTTCAAAAGGAGGAAAGTCCAGAAGCAACTTCCCATCCCATAAATCCTAGAACGCTTTAATAAAAGAGAGGGATATTAGCCATCACACTCAGCATAGTCACCAGCAAGTTGAGGGCACAGCTCTGGTTAGAACTCATCTCTCTTAGTGCAGAGGCCTCAGCCTTGGGCACTTATCACTCCACCATTCGGAGTCCTCTCTGGACTCCCTAGGGGATGACGGGGCAACCCAGATGGAGTAGTATCAGTACCCACTCAGCACTTCCTTTTTCCCTGCCCAAGGGCCAGCCACTCTGCTTGACCCCACAAGCCTTTCTTCAGGGTGATAGAGGACTGTGGGCACTAACTTGGAAGCCAGCATGTCTGGCGTTATCTCAGCCCACTCCTCACCCCCACTCTGCCACTAGCTCAATGACCTTGGACAAGTTATTTAATTTCTGGGAGCTTGTTTTGTCAGTTATAAAATGGGAATAACAACATCTGCCTCCCAGGATTAAATGGAGTCATGCAAAGAAAGCGTCTGGTACAGAGTGGGCACTTAATAAATGGTATCTGCATTTATTATTATATTATTATTGTTCATGCTTTATTACTTCCCCTTGGAGGAAACTGCTCTGTCTCCCCAGAGTCACATTGGCTCAAGCTACCTCTGCTCCTTTCTAACAGGTAGGGACACTGGAGTTGAGGACCAGGCAGATGCCATATCCCTTCCCCCTATCATCCCGATCCCACACCCCCACCCTAAGTTTCCCAGTTCCTCTCCCATGCCTGATGTCCAGGCTCAGGCGCAACTCCTCCCACTCTCAGCACACAGACCCTGCAGAAAACTAGTTAGCGAGATAGAGGTTCCCTGGAATAAGAGAACCTGCCCTAGATTGGAGCAAGGAGGCAAAAGTTCTAATCCCACATAGTTCAGTTGCTGGTGCTCTATGACCCTCGGTTTCCTCATCTACAAAGTGGGTGTATTTGGTCTTCTGACCCTGCCATGCCTCCTTCCTACATGTTCAGTCCTCACACATCATGATGGAGGACTGGAGACATGGAGACAGCGGGGTTAAGAATAGAACAAAAATAGAAGACACACGCCTGTCCACAGTGGGGACAGGACAAACACAATAAGTATTTTCAAAGAAAACATAAACAAGCACAGATGAATGTAGTGCAAATCACCACTATAAACAGCTTTCAGCTGGCAGCACAAACGGTGGATCTGTGAGTTGATTTTGTAATTTTAAAAAAATGTTAAAATGATTTCCCTGTAGTCAGCCAGCAGCAAGGAGAGAAACTAAGCTCTAACTGAGACCCTTGTCAGCCTAGGCAAACCTCAGCGGAGACCTGGACAGGCACTCTCACCCAACCTCCACCCCACCTTGGACACAGGGAACAGACATGTGCCTGCCACAGGCTTGGTGCTGCCCCGCGCTGCTCATCACCAGTATTCCCACACTGCCCTGCTCAACGAAGTTTGGAAATTTGCCCAGAACCCTGCAGATATAAAATGACAGCGCAGGGAGGTGGGCTCCTGGCCTCTAGGGGGCAGCTTCTCATGGAGTCGTGCCATCCCACTCTCCAGGAAGCCTCTGTGATTCCTTCTACATGGATGTAGCCAGCGATAAAGGATGGGACCCAGGCTTTAGCCAGGGCACTTGCACCATTCATAGAGCATTTAGCCCAAAGAGACATCAGAATTTTAGCTTCAAAACTCTCAGTGTAGACCAGCTTAGAGAAGGGCGTGCTGAGGGCCACACTTAGTTATCATCAGAGCGGGGCTCAGAGCCCTGTTCCCTGACCCTTCTGATAGCCTCTGGTCTTCAGAGAGCCGCATGACAAATGCCTGTCTGGCAGTGCAGAGAGCAGTCGAGCGCCAGCGGCCACCTCCCAGTCTGTGCACCCTTCCGTGCTGTCCAAAAACTGCCTGGACAGGGCAGCTCCCAGAGGGCTGCCAGAGACCTGCCCCTTGCCTGGAGCCACCCAGCCCCTGGCTAAGCCAGCAGGTCACACCTTCACTTGCTCATTGACTAGAGCTGCCTCAGCAGCAGACGAGAACAAAAGAGGTACCCTGGCCCATGGACCTCTCTGTTTCTGGGATCCCTGCCCAGCTGGGGCGCATCTCCCACACTCACCCTTCATAAATACTGATCTCTTCCTTACCACCCTTGTTTCCCCATCCTACATCCTCCAGTGACCCAGCGAAGCCCTCTTAATAAGGGAGTTCATGGCTGCCACAAATGAGAGATAGGAACCTGACCTTGGTGCTAGAGGCTGGATTCTTTCTGTCCCCCTAAGAGGCCTTAGACAGACTGCTGTCTACCTGCTGCACCCCCTGCCCTGTGCAGGGGAGGAGCAGACACCTCCCAGGTGATCCTCAAGCCTCAGTATTCTCTTCTATATGTAGTTGGGGCTTAGCAAGTGGAATTCCCTAAGTTAATGCATTTTGAACTGTCCTCTGCAGAGAGAGTGACCTGGCTGATCTTATTTAAATGCAAATTCTGAATCCATAGATCTGAGACCAGGCCAAAGATTCTTCATTTCTTCCTTTTTTATTTTTATTTTTGGTACTGGGGATTGAACTCAGGGGCACTCGACCACTGAGCCACATCCCCAGCCCTATTTTGTGTTTTATTTAGAGACAGGGTCTCACTGAGTTGCTTAGCGCCTCACTTCTGCTGAAGCTGGCTTTGAACCTGCAATTCTCCAGCCTCAGCACCCTGATCCGCTGGGATAACAAGTCTGCCACCATGCCTGGCAAGATTCTGCATTTCTAACAAGTTCTCAAGGGCTACCAATGCTATAGATCCATAGCATGCTTTAAAAAAAAATTTAAAACACACTTTTATTAATTAATTGTAGGTGATACAAATATTCCAAAAGCATAAACAGCTAAGTATTACCATCTTACATTTCAAGCTCTTTAATAACACACATTTATCAAATTGTGAAGCAAGGTAGTCAAAATTCCAGAGCCTGGTCACAGTGGAAAGCAGGTCCTCTTCCCTCCAAATGGCACCTTAAAGTGGGAACGCAGCACAATATGGAATATGTCACACTTAGGGTGGTTATAAGCGAAAATCATAGACCCAAAGGGAAGGGTTGGCTCCAGGGGCAGGAATTTAAAAAATGGGGCAGCTGGCCAGGCCTCTACCCTCCTCTCCTCTAGCTCAATGCACATATTTACTGCCATTTTAAAAAAGAAAAAGTAAAAGATAAAATAAAACTAAACCCCCATTTTATAAAAAAGGTGACAAAGTCACAATAGTAGCTAAGTCACCAACTAAACACTGAAGAAGACATGGGCTTACCCTCTCGTGCCCTTGACAGGACACACATTTTGAGTAGCAAGGCTCTAAAGAACCTGAAGACTTGGCTTCTGGAATTAACCATGAGGTGTGGACTATGGTTTTAAGAAAAAGAATATTTTAAGATGGAAACATTCATAGGGATCTGGTGTGCCCATAGGGTTTAACCAACACCTGTGGGTAGAGTCCACAGAAAGACTTGTTTCAGTCCAATGTAAGGCAGAAGTTGTTAAAGTTGGAGCTAGCCAAAGATGGATGGCACTACTTGAAGAGGTGGTAGGTAAGCTCCCCATCACAGAAAACTTACAAGCATACACTGGGTGAGCATGCTGCAGAGGTCGCCTGTATCAGCCAGGCTTCAACCAGAGAAGCAGAACCTGTAGGAGATAGATATTAAGAGATGTGCTGTGGGGAACTGTGTTACAGAATGGTAGGGCAAACGAAGCAAGTCCAAATTCCCTGAGGCAGGCCATCAAGAAGGGCAGGCCAGGACTCTCCAGCACTGACACTGTTGTCCACAGGTAGAGTGCTTCAGCGAAGAATTTCTTCTTCAGTTAATCTATAAAATCTTTCAGCTGATTGAATCAGACCGATGTGGATTATCTGGGATAATGTGTTGGGACTACCCTGGATTCTAATCTAGAGACAACCTGTGCTCCCTTACGTAAAGTCAACTGATTGTGGACTTTAATCACATCTACAAAATGCCTTCAGAGCAATCCCTAGATTAGGGTTTGAATAACTAGGGGCTTTAGCCCAACCTAGTTGATGCATCCAAAAGACTATAACACTGCATGTGTATTGGACTAAAGGTTACAATAATCAGCTTTTAAGCTTCTTTCCAGCCCTGAGGTGCCTTGATTTCTTGATCTTCAGAAGAGAATCTTAGGAAATTCGATCACCCAGAGTGGAACTGAGGGCTATCCTGGGGCTCCCAGACCCTCTGGGTTACCTTCCAAATAGGACTGGCTTTTGCTTTCATTTCAAGTAACTCTACCAAAAATCATCAAGATCTCCTGAGGTCACCTGTGAACCAAGGACCATGCTAGGCCCCAAGAGAATAGACAACTGAGACTTCAATCCTTTCCCAGGGAGCCTTGTGTCTAGTGGAATCCTAAAAAGCATAACTGGTATATGTGCTAACTCCAAGTGGAGTGACTCCAAAGAGAGGTGTGAGGAGGTTTCTTGGGGGCAGGCAGAGCTTGAGGCAGGCTTGAATGGCAAGCAGGCAATGATCTCAGTGGCTGACAATTGGCAGTGTGAGTTGCAGATAAAGGGACAGCACGAGAGAGGCTGGGGGTCTGAGTGAGTCCAGGGATAGGTGTCCAGGAGCAGACCTTGCAGGGGTCTGGACTCTGGTGCTGGGCTAGAGTTGACAAGCCCTGGAAATAAGTGACAAAGACAAACCTGCGTTCTCTTGCCTGGATCCTGACAAGTGGCTGCTCCCAAATCCAGTTTAACCAGTGGATTATGGTGACCTGAATCCTGATTGCTCACTTTTCCCTCACCCTGATCACCCAGCAGCCTCCACCAGCCCTCAAGGAGTGCTTGTACTCCCTCCCTTACTCATTTCCTTTTCTAGGTCAAAGGTTCTCTCTGGAGCTCAGACCAAACAGCTTTATCCATGGTGTGCAGGAGAAGCCCCTGGGATGGTGACGCTGAGCTGCAGGGAGGGATGTTGTCACCCAAAACAGTGGGGACCACTCCAGGGCCCTGGCTCAGACCCCCTTCCTCTACCACATACCCTCTCCCAAGTCCACATTTCTGGACTCCAAGCATCCCCTGCTAGATTTCTGCTTCAGGCTCCAAAGCCTGGCGTGGACTCAGTGTCCCTTTTCAGGAATGTGCAGGGCCTCTCTCAACCACAGCTCCAATTCAGAAATGACCATCTCAGCCACATCCAGTCACATTCCAGATTGCAGGTCATAGGACCATCAAGGAGCGGTTTCTCCAGAGATCTGAACTATAGGCCCCATGAGGCAGCCTGGAGAGAGTGATACAAAACCCCCAGACGGGGTGGCCCTCCTCCAGAACAGAGTCTAGTGCTCCTGCCCCTACAAAAGTCTCCCCTGAGGACTGGGACCATCAACAAGCGACAAGCAGTTCCAGGCAGAAGCCAGCCTCTGATTGGTGCAAAAGATGGCTCTGTCCCTGGCTGTTCCATTTAACTCTTAGACCCGATGTGAAGCAGCTGGTCCTCATGGAGCCTGCCTCAGTTTCCACAGTGATGAACCAAGGCTGGCGTCCGTTGGGAGGTTACTCTGGGTTGCCGTCTTTATATGTACTACCTCATCCCACTCTCATGTCCACCCCAGGAGGGAGGCTATACTCCGATCCTCATTTTACAGATGGGGAACTGAGGCCATGGGGATCGGTGATACACTTGGTCACTGCTGCTGGCAAGGGGCAGAACAGGGCTATGACCCACATGCCTAGCATTTGGTCATATAGTATTTCTCCTGACCCCCTTAAACCCCAAGGTGTAGGCATCCTTATTCCTACTTTGCCAATGGAGAACTGGACATGAAAGGAGAAGGTCACTTCCTGTGAACCAGACCAAGTGAATGTGTGGCAGGGGTGAGTCAAAATCCAGAACTTCCAAACTTATACTAAGCCCTTTCCCCAGAATGCAAGTGCCCTTACCCCTGGCCAGAGGCTGAGTGGTCTCTCCCATGATGTGGATGTAGGGACATTGTAGAGGTGCACATCAGCCTGCGGAGGGCAAAAAGTGCAGTGATGGAGGTGGGAACGCATTTGTTAATACCATCCCCCTGAGCAGAATGGGAACCTGAGTGACAGTTCTTAAGAGGGGCCATTAGGGGGCCTTGATGGGGGTGACTTGAGCAATTAACCTGCTCCCTAGTGTGTGTGTGTTGGGGGGGGTCATGAACAGGTAAGATGTCCCTGTCATGATGGGTAGGAAGATTGTCCCAGTAGCAACAAGAACAATGGGTATTAGGGCCCTGCCCCCAGGAGTTCATTCACTAGAGCTAGAGCGAACCCAAGAGAGTCATGTTTAAAACTCCCCAGATAATGGGAAGCTGCGACCAGGTGGAAAGTACAGGGGAGACGAGAGCTTGTTAGGACCAACATTCTGTCCTTGGGAGGCTGGGACATGTGCCAGCCACAGACCTGTGCTTTCTGGGTTTCCTTGGCATCTCAGATACATTCAAAGGGTGGCTGAGGAAGAAGCTTCACTAATTCAAAGCCAAACCTCCTGGGGTGAGCCAGGTAGCAAAGTCATCAGGAGTTAGTGGGTAGCTCCGGGAGCAGTTCATGTTTGCCCTCCCGCCAAGCACTCAGTGGAGGACCCTAGGACAGGCTGTGTCTCCCCACCATGGCTGAGGCTCTCAGACTGCTCTCAACCCCGGAGAGTCTCTCCTGTCAGGGAACAATTCAGAGAGTTTGCACTAGACTGACCCAGTATGACCACATCTTCAGCATGGCTCAGAATCATGGGTTTTCTGTTCTGAGTGTCAAACAGATTAAGAACCAGGGCTCTGGAGCAGGGTCCCCTCTTGTCCTTGGTCCTCCTCCAGGTGGGGCCAGAGAAAGAGCAAGAGGGAACCTAGAACCCAACCTACTCTGTCACAGCTCTCCTCTTCTTGGAGCGCCCAGCTCAGTGACCCAAAGAACTAAACACTCATTTTCCTGCTGTTCCCAGGGCTGATCGGTGGACCCATAGAGGCAGGTTACCAGTCCTGTCTGGGAGCTGATGGGGCATTTATCTTAGTGCAGCTAAGCTAAAGAAAGTGGGGGATCTCGTCCCCTCTACTGTTTCTCTGCTCCTTGAGCAAGTCAGACCTGAACCTGGAGTTGCCTGTGAGGGGTTGGACTAATGGTGCTACCTTAGTTCAGATGGTCTCCACTTCATCTAGCTTGGCTTCCCCTCCCACTCTGTCCTGGGAAGCACACTATTATGAATTATGCTCTTGTCCTGACTTCACCCCATACTGTCTGGACCCTGGAGGGACTTCCTCTGTGGCCAGTCTCAAGAACTGGGATCTGGCCATGACCGCCAAGTCATGCCTTTCTGGAAAGCAAGCATTTCTGATGGTGGCCAAGGTCCTGCTTATCAGCAGAGCTAGGCCACTTCTCCAGCCCCTGGGGTGCTGGAATGCAGGAACCTCCCATCAGAAAGGAAAGGGATGGGGAAGGGTGGGCCACAGGCTGGCAACTCCCCCATTAGCCCCTGCGCTGGACGGTGGAGGGAGGGCTAGTGCTGGAGAGCAGGCTGACCCCTGTCAGTGCCTTCAATGGGGTGGCCAGGAGCGAGGCTGCAGACAGCGCCTTCTCAGACTGAACCAACCCAGGATGTGGACTGAGGGCAGGGCCTACTCTAGGGCTTTGGGGCCTGGGAGCTGATATCCTGCTCACAGACCAGCCTTCAACATCCCACCTAGACCAGTGGCCTGTCAGATCTCTGAAGGACCAGGGAGTAGCACAGTGGTTTGCTATCTCAGAATGTTCACAGGGCATTGTGCATTGAGCTGCAGAGTTTACCCCAGCTTCCTGTTCAGTCTTGGGGTAGGATGGCGAGCATTGGAGGGGCTGACACTGGCCACTCCTGCAGAATAAGGCCTCAAGTGGACATCCTGGGTCCTTTGGATTCCTTGAGCACTGTCCCCCTTCCTGGAGGCTCTTCTCTTTTTTTTTTTTTTTTTGGTACCAGGGATTGAACTCAGGGGTACTCGACCACAGAGCCACATCCCCAGCCCTATTTTGTGTTTTATGTAGAGACAGAGTCTCACTGAGTTGCTTAGCACCTCGCCATTGCTGAGGCTGGCTTTGAACTGGTGATTCTCCTGTCTCAGCCTCCCTAAGTGCTGGGATTACAGGCTTGCGCCACTGCACCCGGCTTGGAGGCTTTTCTCTTTTCCAGGTGATAGAGGAGACACAGGTGAAGATATGGGGCGTGGCTGCCCAGCCCCAGAGCAGTTCCTAACAAAGCCAAGTCCCTGACTCTCTCCACCCCCCTCAGGCACCTGCACAGTTGTTTTCTCTTTCACCTGATTATTTCAAGCATCTTCCATGTGTCTGGCATGGTCCTAGGCCCCAGGGACTCTATGGGGGGAAAATGGTAGCCCCTATTCTCCTGGTGCTTATATTTCTGGGAGTGTGGAAAGTCCATAAACAAAACCATGTTGTAACAGATAAACAACAAATGCCAATGGTAGGAGGCACCAGGGAGACAGGAAAGCCAGGGGATATGGTGGAGAAGAAAGGAAAGGGGAGATGAGCAACTAGAGGTCACTCACTAGAATGATCTGGAAAAGCTGCCTGCCCAAGAGGGCTCTTGGGAATGCAAAGATGGGGAGGAGCCTCCAGGCAGGGGAACAGCAAAGGCAGGGAAGCCACAGTTGGGGAATTTGAGGAACAAGAGCAGAAAGAGCAGTATGGCTACAGCATGCGAGTGAAGAGCTGGAGAGGAGGTGGCTGGATCCTCAGGTCGTGGCCAGGGGTGTGGATTTTATTCTAACTATAGTGGAAGTCACTTGGCTTAGTCTGTTCAAGGTGCTATAACTAAACACCATAAGCCGAGTAACTTAATAAGAGAAATTAATTTCTCACAATTCTGGAGGCTGAGAAGCTAAACGAAGGTGCTGGCAAGTTCCAGTGTCTGGGGAGGGAGCCTACTTCCCTGCTCAGAGATGGCACCACCCAGCTGTGTCTTCACATGGTGGAAGGATCAAGACAGCCCCCTGGAACTCCTTCTCTAAAGACGCTAACCTCACTCATGAGGGCTCCACCTCTCAAAGGCTCACCTCCTGATACTATCACACTGGTGGTTAGATTTCAACCTAGGAACTTGGGAGGACACATTCAGACCATAGCACCATCGGAAGGACTGTGAAATGACTTAACGTAAATGTTCACAGGATCACTCTGAATGCTCAGGTGGACACAATACAAGAGGGAAAGCAGGGTGTCCCCGGCTGGGGTACATAGCCCATGAGAGAGGACAATGGTAATTTGGACCAGGTGGTGGCTGGGAAGGTGGAGAGAGTGGAGGCTGTTTTACGAGCAGAGTGGACAGGACCCGCTGATGGGTAAGATGCATGTGTTCTGGGAGAGGAGGGAGGGAGAGGTCTGTGGGAATCTGGGGAAGAAAATAATCAAGACAATCATGGATCTTTGACCTGAGCACCTGGGTGGAGGATAAGCATTTACTAGATGGAAAAATGAAACCTGGAGAGTAATGGTTTTGGGGTAAAGGTTTAAAATTCCTGTTTTAGACATTCAGGTTGATTTTAAGATGCTCTTGATGAACCCATAAAGGCATTTGGATAGACAAATCTGCAGCTCAAGGCAGAAGTCAAAGCTAAGATATAAACTTGGGGGGTTAGCCTGGCAATGTGGCACAGGCCTATAATTCCAGCAACTCAGGAGGCTAAGGCAGGAAGATCACAAGTTTGAGGCCAGCCTGAGCAATTTAGCAAGATGCTGTCTCAAAATTAAAAAGAATAAGGGCTGGGGATGTAGCTCAGTGATAGAGCACCCCAGTGCCATAAAAAATAAATAAATAAATAAATAAATAAATAAATAAACAAACTAACTAACTAACTAACTAACTAACTAACTAACTAACTCAGGAATTGGAAAATGAGTAGTGAAAGTTATGTGCTAGATGAGGTCCCTGCGGGGAGCGGATAAGTGGCAGAAGAGCAGAGGGCCCAGCCCTTCCTCCAATAGTGAGAGGTCAAGCAAGGAAGGAGATAGGGAGGTACCTGGCAACATCGGTGTCCCAGAGGCCAGGAGGAGTGTTCCAAGAGAGGGAACAGTCCACTGTGCCAGCTCCACCTGGGAGGTCAAATCAGATGACCGTAGAGGAGCAGCCAGTGGATTTGGCAACACAGTGGTCAACAGAGGCATTGGCCACGAAAACAGTGTTGCATTCAACAGCTGGTTCCAGGTGCCAAGGAAGAAGGTGGCTGCACAGGGGTCTTCTGTTCTTGTTGGGATAGAGGGACCAGGTTCCAGAAGAGGCAGGCAAGAGAACCAACATCATGGCAGCTCTTGCTGTTTGCCGGCCTTTCCACACATGCTTCATAAATCTCCCACAGAGCCCCAGGAGGTAGTTCTCATTATAGCCATTATGCAAATTAAGCCCGAGGCCAGCCAGGTTATGGGCTCAGGGCACCCAGCCCGGGAACCCCAGTCTAGGTCTGCCTGATTCGAAGCCCTGACCTTCCTCTAGTAGCCCTCTCCCCCGCGACCCTGCCAGCCTGCATCTCCCCACCTCGCCATCCTCTTTGTCCTTTGATCACTCTTGTCAGTTCCCAGCAGTCTTGGCCTCTGCCTCCCTCCTCTGGAAAAGCTGTTTTTCCTCTTTGATCCCTGTGCCTGTCTTCAGCTGCATCTTCAGCTGGGCCCCCATGTCCTTCCCTCCCTGCTGCTGCAGGGTGCTCCCACACTCTATGCCAAAGATGGGGCCTTCATGAGCTTCCAAGAGCCTTAAGGGAACCTGGGCCTGCAGGACAGAAGTGTGACCCAGACTCCCTGACTGCTGTCTGGGAAAGAGTCTGGCCAAGCTTCAGTCCAGCCCCAGCCCAGCCAGCACTGAGGGTCCAGGATGACTCTGGAGGCAGCTAGGAGTGGGCAGCCAGAAGGGCCATCTGTATTCATCCAGGTGAATCAAGGACCTCAAAGTCCTTCTCAAGAGAATGGTGTAGATGAGAAGTGGCAGGCAGGGTGCTGTGACTGGCCAAACCAACCAACTGGCTTCCACCATACCATCTGCACTTCAGAGGAGAAGGGAGGACCTCAGAGTTCCTTTTGGAGCCAAGGCAATTGCAAGGGAAGTCTTGGTGGCACCCAGGGACAATATGGGGTCAAGAGAGAAAACCTGGCAGGAACTAGGGGACCTGAGCTCTCTGTAGGCCTGACACTGTCCTGTCCTGCCCTGCCTGGGCATATCCTGACTATTCTACCTCATGTCCTGGTCTCTGAGAAGGAATGTCACCCTGGGTGCCAAGAGATGCCTCCAGCTCTGACCTTTGGGTTTGTGAGACTCCCAGACGGCAGGGCCCGGTACCTGGCTCCCAACTAGAAGATGCAAGCAGAGGAGACTCAACACCCAGACACCATGGAGGCCTGGCTGCACCCCCCGCAGTCCTGACAGGGGGCTGCAGTAGTAATTAGTTCTTCACACATCCCCAGGGTTATTTTTAAGCCTCATTTTTCCACGGTTTATTTTTAAAGTAACACTGGCACGTGGCTGGCCGGCTGCCCTTCCCAGGTGCCTGTGCCAATTAGGACCAGGAATGGAGCAGGGCAAGATGGGCCCCTTTCCCCAGGGTCCCCTACTGAGGACCAGAGTTAACCAGCCCCTCCCTGGATGGCTCAAAGAATGTTCAGGCTACACAGAAACCAGGGCCCTAGCTGAGGCAGCAGGTGGGCCAGCAGTAGAAGTTCCTGGGAAGTTCCCATGTCGGGCATTACATGACCTTGATCGAATAACCTTCCCATGGGAGCTCAGCCTCATTGTTTCTCACTGAGATGAGCAGTAGTGACACTTGCCTCACTCTTTGTCAAAACACTCAAGAATGAGACACAAACAGAAGTGGTGCACAAGCTAGGAAACAAGGAGATTAACTCCAGGCTGCCTCCCACTCTCCCGCTAGACCTCTCCCAGAGAGCTCCTTTGCTCCCTTTTGTCCCCCGCACCTGCCCAGAGACCCACCTTCATATTTCCCTACTGGCTGAACTCACAAAGAGAGTCAGGGACAGTACAGGGGAGAGCCCAGCTCTACCATGTGTTTGCTGTGTGACCTTGAGCAAGTACTTGACCTCTCTGTGGCTCAGTTCCTACGTCTTTAAATGGGGATAATAATAGTCCCTACTGAATAGGGCTGTTTGAGGATTAAACGAGGTACATATATCAGCCTGCTCAGAGGCTCAGAGCCTTGCCTGGCACGTAGTAAGCGCTATGTAAATGTTAGCGAGTATTGTTTTGAACTGGGGAGGAGGACCGGTGACAGAGGCATTTAATCATTTGAATAAAGTCAAGTGCAGAGAAAGCCAGCCTGCCCAGATTCTACATTGCCGGTGGGGTTGGGAGGAGGAGGGGAGGCAGATAGTACTGTAAGCAGCAACTAGAGAGGGCTGGTCCTGGGGAGGCCGCCTGGGATCCAGGGAGGCTGCCTGGGTCCCTGGAGAGGTTGCTGAACTTGGAGCTCTTGGCACCATAAAAAGCAAGCTCAGGACACCAATACACAAATGGGCAGCCTTTATAAGCCACAGGACCCAGGAAATCACTCTCCTATTGACCCTGGCTGGGCCCACCTGTTGTCTGACTGGCCTGTGAGCAGCGGTGTAGATGAAGAGCTGTGAAGGCAGGTGGCCAGGCAGCAACCATGGGGAATGGCAGGGGTGTCTGCCTCCCAGCCTCTGTAAGAAGGGCAGCATCCCCAAGGATGCTGACCAGGAATGGCTGAAACCTTGGTCACTTTATTCTGTGTAAAGAACATTTCCAACAGGCCCTAGGGTTGAGTGAAGTGTGGTTCAATGGACAGGGGTGGAATCTTAACCTCTGAGAAGAGTCATCATCCCCTTGGGCTGGAGAAGAGGATACTCAGAGGGCAGAGGGACCCAGAGCCCTTAGGGCCTAGAATTTGCAGGAGGAGTGGGGACCCTGGGGCCAGGTTCTGTAAGGTGCCCTCGCTCCCTTGTTGCAGTACATGCTTCTCTGCTTCCTGGGACTGTGCAGGAAGCAGAGCCCAGCTGGTTCTTGCCTTCTGCCTTGGATGGTGGACTGAGCTCTGCCAGGAGTGGGCAGGGTGTTGGAGTGTGTGTGTGTGTCTGTGTGTGTGTGTCTGTGTGTGTGTGTGTCTGTGTGTGTGAGAGAGAGAGAGAAAGAGAGAGAGAATGCATGCTGGTGTGTGTCAGAGGTGGGACCCCATGTCTGCAGGCTGGCTCAGAGGAGAGAAGGTCCCAGCAGCTGCCTCCAGTCTGAAGTCCCTGTTGCCTGGAGTCCCTCTCCTCCTGGGCATGATGCCAACCTTCACCATCTGAGCTCCTGAGTCCTGGGGAGGGTGCCGAGCCTAAGAAAAGCCTCCCTTCACATCTCCTGGCATCTGCTCCCAAGCTCCCTGCCAGGCCAGAGATGTCTGGGCCACTAGCCATGACCAGGAAGGAGAGTGGGGAGCAGGTGATGGAGATGGGGCCACTGTGCCCCAAGGCCTCCCCACCTCACCTGAGCCATCCATCAAAACTAGCTTCACACATCTGCTGGGTTTCCACTGTGGTCACAGGGCAAGGTGGGCCAGTGGGAGAGACACCCTCCTCCATGTTCAGCCCAGTGCCGGGCAGAGTGACAAGCACAGAAGGTGCCCTTCTCCCAGCTAGGGGACAGGGAAAGGTGTGCCAGACAAGGCAGCCCCAGACCTGTCCACAGAGGGCAGAGGAGAAGGAGGAGGGAACTCTAGGCAACCCCAACAGCAAGTGCTCACAGCGGAGCTGCACGGGCCAGGGATCACTTGAACAGCAAGACCTGGAGTGTTGGGGGAGTCAGGAAGCAGCAGGCCAGGCAGGAGCGGGACAGGCTGCAGATGGACAGCCTGTGTGCTGGACCAGGCCCCCTCCCACAACTGATTGTGGGGAACAAAGATGTCGGAGCAACGAGTGGCAGCTCAGAACTGTGCTGAAAAACTATAGATATATTAATAACCTCCACACACCAAATCTTGTACTAGGCACTTTCCATACTACATTTCTTACCCCAGTGTCACCCAGTTACCTAATAAGAAGTGGGACCAAGGAGGCAGTGTGGGTGGTAGGCATCAGGAGACCTAGGACCAGCTCTGGAGCTGCGTCTGTGGCTGAGTTGTCAACTTGCCAGGCTTCATGTCCCCAAGTGTTGAATGGATATCACCTCTGCCCAATGGGCTGCACAGGGCCACCTGACCACTGTAGTCTTGGAGACTGTGCCCATGCAGATCTCCAAGAACCCAACCAGGGCCCTCCTGCTACACAGTTCACCATGAGGGGTGTGCTGGGATGCAGAGCATGGGGCTGGACCCTCCATCTGGAGTGGCTGGGACCTAGCCAGGGCCCAGTTCTCCTTTGGACCACAGCAAATAAGGGAACTTATAAAAGGAAACAGCACCACTAAGCCAGTGTCAGCAGCCAGAAACACAGGCCTCTCCTTCCCAGTCTCTCAGGCTGCATGACTCCTGTCTCTGCTTTGCTCAATCATTCTCTGGCTTTTCTTCCCCCGTAACTCTGACTTGCATGTGACTGTGACTCAGAGTGAGAGAACCTGAGTGGTGCAGCCCAGCCAGCAGCTTGGGTCCTCTTGGGTCAGGTGTCTCACGCTAGTCCAATCTACTGTGACCTGGGCCAGGCTGACAGAGTACAAGGGAGCTTTGTCCACTGTGTCTGGTCCACTGTGGCTTGGATGAGGATGACAAGACTACCTGTGCCCACTCTGGATGTATCGCTATAAGAAGGACCATTCCAAAGAGGCAGGAAGGGCCAGGCACCCACACATGAGGCCCCTAGGCGGCCTCCTTGGGGCCCCGGTCCCTGCCCTCCAGCTTCCCTCTCTTCTCCTGCTCTGTCTGGCTCAGGGCCATACTGAAGCCTCCTGGTGGTCTCCAAAGAAATGCTCCAGGGGCTGCTCTCTGGACAGAAGGGACTGGCTTCTCAACCTCTGGGTCCATCAGCTGGCAGAGAACAGGATAAGGCTGAGGAGAGAAGATCTTTGGCCAGGAGGGCATCCTCCATCCTCAAATGGAGGACACCAAGACTGTGAGACCAGGTTCTGCCCTGAGAGGTTTATGGTAGTCTTGGGGAGATGGTACTTTGAATGCTATATTTCTTACTCCAAGGTCACCCAGCTACCTAGTAAAAGATGGGACCAGGGAGGCAGTGTGGATGGTAGAAGCAGCAGGTCTGGTATCAAGAGATGCAGGCCCAGGTCTCCTACCCACTAGACACTGTGATATTCTTAATTTCTGGACAAGGAGGATGGTCTCAGGGACACCTTAGGTGGTCAGAACTCTGAAAGCACCTGACTATGAAGGCCAAAAGACCTAGGTTAAATCCTAGACTCATCCATTTTTACCTGATGACCTTGGGCCTGTAGTATTTCACTTCTCTGAACCCTAGTTTCCTCTTCAAAATGGAGCTACTAATGCCCATCTGGAGGGTCATGGTGAGAAGTAGAGATAATCGGCCTGCTTGACACTGTTGGTGTTATTAGGAGACACACTAAGAGTAGTGGAGACCTGTGGTCTCTTCTGGCGTGTGGATGCCCTCCCTTGATCTTTCCTTCCTGTTACACCCATCCTCTGCATTCCCACTGGCAGCCCCAGACTTAGCTGGCATGGTGGGAAGTCCAGAGGCAAGAAGCCCCCATGTTGCTGGGGGCCAGCTGGCCCCCACACTGCACATGCAGATTGGACTAGAAGGAGTGTTGCTCATGGAGACTTTGCTGTGATACTATGCCGGCCAGCGACGCCAAGAGAGACCAAGTGTGGCAGAGATGGACGCTGCATGGGCAGCTGGCAGAGGGGATGCTTAGGGGCCCAGAGTAGGAAGAAAGCTTCCTAAGAGAAGGCAATGGTGGGAGGGAGGCACACAGCAGTCAGTGCAGGAGAGCTGCTGAGGGTTCCAGTGCGGAAGGGAGGTCTTTGCAATAATTCTGTAAATCTAAAACTGTTCCATAAATTAAGTGTATTTTGTAAAAATGGTACATGGTGAAACCAACCAACCAAACAACAAGGGAGGAAGGGGGAAAGAGAGTGTGGCCTCAGCCATTGACCTTGATCCAATTTGTAGTTAGATCCAAGGCCAAGTGCCTTTGACACACCAATCAGGTGTTCACACTCACCCTGAATGATGTGCAGGACCATCTCCAAAGGCTTCTGGGAGCAAAGTATGCCAGGCTCCCAGCCACAGAGGCTGGCACATTTGTGCACCTGTTTTAGCCATGCTGGTTTCTAGTCCCATGTTCACCCAGTGCCACCCGCCTCCAGCTCCCACATAGATTCAGCCCATCCTGGGGCAAATCTCCACTTTGGGGCTTCTCCCACCTCCCCACCGGCTGGTCTCTGTTTTCAAAAGCCAAGACCCAGCCATCCGGTCTCTGCATCTTCTCTCAGCCCTTAGCCTAGTGCCTGGCACAAAGTGGTAGGTGCTTAAGAAATGTTGGCTCAATTTATTAAGACAAGCTAAGAGGGAACAAAGCCATGTTTGTCTCACTGACTTTCCAGTGGGTACACTTGAGGCCAGCCATGTGTTACCGCCTCCTGGGGTCCCTATTCTCTGTTCAGCCTCCCTGGGCATCACAGCCCTCTCTGCCAGAGCTGGCTGTCTTCTTCCAGGGCTAGTCATGAATTCCCTGACAGCCTGTGGCAGCCTCAGCCTGCCACCTCTTGCCATCTGGCTCAGACCAGTGAAGGGGTCCCAGTGTACTCTCAGGCCCTGCCGCTGGCAAGGAGGGGCTGGAGGGGAAGGAAGTAGAAAGCACCTGCCTTCTACCACCCTCCACCCCATGTCACCCCTTTCCCAGGACAGCCTTAAGAGCAGTGACTCTTGAAGGTCCCGCTCAGATGAGCCATGAGACCTTGATCCCTGACCTCAGTCCAGAAGCCCAGGAGGCCACTGAGATGAGAAAGACAGACAACAGGACCTGGCCTAGGAAGGCGTGGCTCTGTGGTACCTGTGTGGCTTTGTTCGAGTTTTCAGCCCTTCAACTCAGAGTCCCTATCACTGGAAACGCAGGACCCCAGCCTTCCAGAACTCAGCAGCTCTTCTGCTGACATTGGTAAGGCTGTCCATGATGACAGGCCTGAACAAGGACCCCAACTCAGCAATTTACCGGCTGTATGGGCTTGAATGAGTTATGAAAGCTAACTGTGCCTCAGTTTTCTCATCTGTAAAGTGGAGACAATGCCTATGTCATAGAATTTCCATGAAGATTAAATCATATGTGTAAAGCACTGACAAGCGCTGAGGCACCGAGCATTTATTGACATATGCTTGATAAACATGAGCTTTCCTACTATTATAACCATTACAACCACCATCACCACCACTACCGCTACTGTGCATCAGGTATTGAGCAACTGAAAAGTAGAAGCCATTCACACCCTCAGAAGGCTCAAAGGCCAGAGAGACCAACATGAGACCAAACTCAGAAGCATCAGCCACTAAAAAGCAAAAGGAAGCAGAAACTCAAAGCCCCAGGAGGAAGGGTCCAAGACCAGAAGGAGGGCTTGGCAGGCAATAGGGAAAACCTGGGGACTGACAAGATTGCCCAAATGCCCTGGCCAGCCTTGGCCCTGGGAGCCTCGGGCAGTGTGGGGAGGTTGTCTCAAGATGGGGCAACCATCTGTTTTGAAGCTGAAATTCCAACAGCCCCTCTGCTTCAGCCAGGGGAAGGTTAGCACTCAGAACTATGTCAATTGGACCAGCCCAAGGTCCTCACTGACTCCATGGCACCTGATCAATGCCAACCAGAACTGTGGTCCAACTGGCAGCCAAAGGCCCAGTGCATTGCTTGAGCATCTGACAGTCCCAGGGGCCCTTGTCTGACTCCTCCCACTGACTCTGCTTCTCTCTCCACTGTTGGGAGGGGATAGATTGCAGCACCTGTGAAGGCCCAGAATCCCAAAATGCTGATGAGCCCCAAAGACATCTCCTCTAACCTCTTCAAGACCAGGAGAGGGCCAGGGTCTTGCCTGTGATCACACAGTGGCACAGCTGGAAACTGACCCCAGGTCTTCTGACTTCCATCCCTGTCTAAGAGTCCCAGAACAGCCAAGTACAGGGGAAAGAGAACTGTCTAAGATAAAACATTATCTCTCTGAGACTTAATTTTCCACATTCATAAAACAGGGTAACAATAATACTTCATCTATAGGACTTCTGTGCAAACTTAAACAGTGGAATGTATAGAAACTGCTTTGTAAGTGATGGAGGCTGGCATAGAGGAAAGATGAGGAATGATTACTACTCTAGAACTCGGAGCATAGTGCATATGAAGGACTTTAAAATGTCGGTAAAATGAATGGATGAATGTCTGAAGAATGATGAGTAATGAACAAAGGGCCCCAGGAGCACTGATTTATTTAGGTGGGTGAGATCAGGGAAGGCTTCATAGAAGGGGTGACTTCTGAGATGAGTTTTGATGGAGGAGTAGGAGTGCATCAGGCAGGAAAAAGAGCGTAAGTATCCAGAATGTGAAAAAGGGTCCTCCTAAGAGCTATGGGTACCAATCCCACAGACAGGCTTGGGCCCTTGATCCTCCTTAAAACTCACCCTTCTCCTAGGGTCTGTGCATGGGACATGAGACAGGAGGAGATAGCAATTTATTAAATACTAAATATAACTTTCCAGAGAGCCCTTAGGGAACTTCTAATCTAGTATTCCATCTATAGATAAGAGAACTTGGCCAACTAAGGCCAGAGGCTGAATCTGGCCCACTGCTTATTTTTGTTAATAAAGTTTTATTGGAACAAGGCCATGTCCATTTGTTTACACAGTATCTGTGGCTGCTTCCTTCATTCAGTGGCAGAGTTGAGTAGTTGTAAGACACTATCATATGGCCTGGGAAACCTAAAACATTTACTATCAGGTCCTTTATTTAAAATAGTTTGCGGACCCCTGTCTTACAGCAAGACAGTGCCAAGGCTAGGATGGGCACCAGGCATCTTGACTCCTGGTTGGTTTCTCTTCAACTCCTGTGCACACTCACCCCTCTGTGTCCCACCCCTCCCCCATAACAATGCCCAAAGGGTAATATTTCAGGCATTTGGGCTCTGGGCCCATACCTGGGCAGTCCACTATGGTCCCCAAGACCCTACCAGGCTTCCAGGTAGAAGAAGTTCATTCCCTTTGGAAGGCTGACGAGGGCATGATGGCATAAATGTGTGTAACATGAGCCAGCCAGATGCTGGAGTCAGACACAGACTTCAATGAAGTGGGGCATGGGAGAGGACTGGCACTGTCCACCATCTGCCGAAAGGGCCAAGTCCACTTTGTATTGGGCTGTAGAATTCCTTCTCAATGCCAGGCTATCCCTGGCATATTCATTTAATTAAAATGAATTGCACTATCTCCATTCTGTTGGATGTTCTGAACTCAAAGATACCCTGTCCAACTGGTCATAAGGACACACAAGACACAGGTCTGGGCCATGACACATGTACCATGGATATCCTAGGACAGATCCCACAGGCCCCAGGTCAGCATCCTTCCCAGGATCCCGCACACTGCCCTGCAGTGTGTTGCTGCCCACTGCCCCTGGGGCCTCACATTCCATTCATCCTCCCTGTCTCCATCCCATTCAAACCTCAGGTCCATCTTGGATGCCCACCTCCCCCTTCTTCAATAAATCAGCCAGGATGTATTAAGCAGCAGCTCTAAGCCAAGCACTCTTCTATGTGTGGGGGACGTAGCAGTGAACAAAAGAGACAAAAAACTCTGCCCTCAGAGCTGAGAATTTCACGCACAAGTGCAAGGGCATCTCAAACGCTGGTTTTTGTCTTGGGGTTTTTGGTCTTGTTTTTGGTGGCTTGGTGTTTGGTTTGGTTTGGTATTGGGGATTGAACACAGGGACACTTTACTACTGAGCTATGTCCCCAGTCCTTTTTATTTTTATTTCAAAACAGGGTTTCACTAATTTCCTGGGGCTGGCCTCAGACTTGCGATCCTCCCACCTCAGCCTCCCAAGTCACTGGGATGACAGGCCTGTGCCACCACACCCAGCAGGCGTCCCACATACTGTGTATGTGCTCTCTCTCCCCTCTCTTCCCTTCCTCTTCTCTCTTCTCATTTTTCCCTGCCCCTACCCCACTCTCCCCTCTGGAACTCTTGAATCCCCTACTTCCATCTAGCTCACAGCTGGGCCCTTCACAACCAGACCATGCCAAGGTCCCCTAATGAATCCTCCTGGCCCCATTTCCCACTGCTTCCCCAGCCCCCACCCAGGGGTGCCACGACGTTCGTCTCAGCATCTCTTTGAGCACATACTGCCCCTGCTCAGAGCTGTCAATGGCTCCCCATTGCCTTCAAGGTAAAATTTCTATCCTGGACTTGCCTTTCAAAGCACCTCAAATTTTAGCACTTGCCCTCCTCAATGACCTACACTTTTCAACTGAACTTGCTCTGAGAACAACAGGAAGATTTATGTTGTTGTTAAGTTTATAATATTCATCATTTTCTATTTATAAAAGTAATAAAATTTTTGCAAAACATAGAAAGTATAAAAAGAAAATTAAAGTTAATCATGAGCCCATTATTTAGGATAAACTCCATGAGCTTTCAGGGTATTTCCTCCTAGCCCCTTCTGCTGTGGGTATGCATGTGTACGTACACTTTAGTATGGGGTCCCACCATATGGAAAGCGTTGTATCTACCATTTTTAACGTAATATGTGGTTTTCAGTGTAATTAAGAGACTCCTCATTAATGGCTGCACAATATTCTGCCCCATAAATATACCTTAATATGTTTAACCAAACCCTATTGGTGAACATTTGGACTGTTTACAATTTTTCACAATGAAAATGCTGCTATAAACATCCTGGTTCATAAATCTCTGTTCCGATCTCTGGTTATTTTCCTAGCAGAGATTCCTAGAAGTGGCACCACACGGTCCCCTGGTAGATGCATTTGTAAGGCTCTCGCTGCACACCAAGAAGCTGCCTTTCTGAAAGCCTGCTGTCCTCTCCCACCCTGATGTGAAAATACCCCCATCTGTTTTCTCTGCCCTGACACACCGTGCGTCCTCTTCCTCCTCTTTATAGCAGGTTCGTTGTCAGTCCCGCATCTCGCATCAGCCCCTGGGAGCTCAGGGGAAATGCCCCCGCCTCCATGAAGCCCTCCTGACACCCCAGCTGAAGTTCTTTGCCTCCAGCCCTCTTCTGTCCATCTCAAATCCTCCTAAAAAACTGACCAAATTTGCCACATATTTGAATAATCCAGGCAGTACTAACCTCTGCTTTGGATGGGACTTTGAAGTTTTCAAAGTGCTTCCACTGAGAGAGATCATGTGATTTACTCCCAGATGGGAAGTGTTTTGAGGTCACCTTGGTTTGATCATCTGGTCTACTTCTTCTGGCCACATCATTGACCTTGAGTCCAGCCCAATCTCAAGGTGGCCTTGAGTTAATGGACATTTTTAACCCAGCCTTCACTATTCCTTGGCCTAGCAGAACAGACTATAGGAGACTCCCCTCTGCAGCATGGGTCAGTCAAGGAGGACAGAGGCCCTGCAATCCAGTCCTTGTTCGTCACCCCTTGCTGTGAGCAGGGGCTGGTCCCCATTCCTCTCCGAGACTTGGTTTACCTATCTATAAACTGGACAAATTGAACTGCACTGTCTCCATACTCCAGCACTGATCACTCTTGAGGCCCTTGTGGCAGGCACCCAAAGCAGCTCTGGGGTGCCTCTGAGGTCCCTGCACAAAGCCGGCCTCTGGGACAGGCCCTAGGGAGCTGGCCCAGGAGGCAGGCCTGGCTCCAGGCCAGGCTGTGTCTGCAAACACTGACCTTGGCTGCCGCAGGGATTTTCCATGACACCAGCACCCTCCCTCTCTGCTTCCCCCACTCCACGTGGGCCCAGGGAGGGTGGGGGTGGGGGCCTTGAGACTATCCTACACCAGAAGCCCCCCAGTCAGTAAGGGGGCACCTGCGGATGGGAGACAGCTAAGGAGAGAGAGAACAAAGTCAGGGAGGAAGGAAGGGCCAGGAACAGACCAGCTGGTTCGGAGTTGGGGGAAGAGCCGAGAGAGGAGATAGGAAGAGAGGCCTTGGGAAGGGGCAGGGAGGAGCAAAGGGATGGGTGCTTGGCTTTAGAGCTGTCCTTCCTGGGAGCTCTGGCCTGGAGGGCGACAAACTCCAGACCCAGTTCTGCACAATGGTCCCTACCCCCACCCCAGTCCATGAGGCCCTGGTGGTTTCCCAGGCCTAACTCTGGGCTTGGCCAGGCCATGGGGGAGGGGGGTTCTTCCTGGGGCCTTAAAGTTGATGGGGACAGGGTGCCACAGCAAGAGCAGGAACTATGAGTCACCAGAGGACCTCCTGCTGATGGCCACCTTCCCTCCCCCTCTGGCTGTCTGCAGGGAAGTTTCACTCTTTGCCATTTCAGACTGCAAAGTCCTCCAAAACTGTGGCTTTTGGGGTCGAACAGCATTTTCAGAGCAACTGCCCCCTACAGGCCCTGTGTGGGACACTGAGGGGACTTGCCCACCCTCCAGGGAGTCCTGCAGGAACACTTTGTAGGCATGAGTGCACAGAAAGGGGCATGAGAGAGGCAGAGAAGGGGCTCCTCCAGCCCTGGGAGGAAGGTTCCTGAACCAGATCTTCCTGGAGGGAGGGAGAGCACCTGCCCCCTCCCCCCCATCCACCAGACCAGCAGGCCCGCCTCCCGCCTCTGAGGAGGCCTGAGTACCTGCGCCCGCTGCCTTCCCTCACCCGGTTTAACACACCAATCAGGCTACCTAGGAGTCCCCAGTCCCACCTTCTGGCACCACGCTGCTGCCATCTCCAGACCAAAGGCATCTCTGGTCTGTGCCTCTGTCCCAGAGGAGGTAGAGTGCTCGAAGGCCCTTCCTAGGTGGCACTCAGCTCAGGCTTGACTGCCCTCTGCCCCACAGCAGACAAGCCTGACCCTCCTCCTGCAGCCAGCCTGCACAGCTGCCTCTCCCTGGAGCCTGTGCTCCTTGCCGGCTGCCCCACAGGGCCCAGGCAGCACCCCAAGGCCAGGCCCTTCCCCCATTTCCAGCATCAGTTCAGAATTCAAAACCTTTGGGTGTCTCGGGCCACAGGTCACCTCATCCATCTTCCCTCAGGATAAACATTAGCCCAGCCAGGGCCTTATTTACATTAGATAACTAGGTCTGCAGGGAGACAGGATATAGCTGGGCATCACCAAGCGCTGTGTTTCTAATCCACCCAGAGATGGAGATTAGAGGATCTCGAAGTCAGAAACTGGGAAGAAGGACCCTACAGGCTCTCCATGTGAAGGAAGAGTGTTTCCCAAACTGTGCTCCAGAGAATGCTTGTTCAGCAATATGCACTGTGAGGAAAATTCTCCACGATCAAATAAGCAGGAAAATTAGCTGGTTCCCCCAGCCTCAACTGGTCTTACGCGTTAACACATGGCTGGCACTGACGAAGGCTACACTTAAATCAAGTGACAACCAATCCTCCTTAATCTGGCATTTCCCCAATTTAATTTAGCCAAGCAACCCCTTTCCCAACCAACAGTTATTAGCATCCCCTGGAACTGATATTCTGGGGAATTATCCTTGGGAAAGACTGATCGTGTGTTGTTGATGCTAAATGAAACTTTAAAGACCATTTAAATATTATTATTAATAATTAATATTTATCAATCCCGATGCACCTAAGTACTCTAAGTCTGCTAATTCATCCAATTCCCCAGCAACTGTATGAGGTACATATATATCATTATGGCCATTTTACAGATGGGGAAATTGAGGCACAGAGAATTAAGTAACTTGGCCAAGGTTAAAAACTATTTGGCTTTAAAGCCTGGGCTCTTATGTACTCCACCAAACTATAGAGACCCCCTCCCTATTTTCAGTATTTCAAATATATAACAATTAGTTAAGTCAGTTGGTCTCATGGAATCATTATCATTATCCCATGCCAATCAAATATTCTAATAAGCAGATGTGTTCTTAATTAAATTTGATGGAGAAATAAATTATGGCTTTAATAATCATGTATTCAGTGCCTGCTCTACGTAGTATCAACATCATACTGATCAACATAAATAAAATTTTTCACAACTTTGGCTCTACAAATGGGTCGGGGAACAGAGAAGATAATACAAGTCACTGATAGCAGTGAGAGAAGGTGGGAACCTCCTCTCTTGCCATCTGTCCATGACCCTGAGATGGGGGAACTGAGGCCCAGAGCGGGGAAGGCATTGGCCAAGACACAAAGCTAGTCAGGAGCAGGTGAGACCCACAGTCCCTGCCTCCCAGCCCCATATGCTTTCCTCCACCCAAGGCTGTGGGCAGCAGCCTGGGCTTGTGACCAGCTAGGCCAGAGGCAGGAGGTCAGGCAGGCAGGCTGGCAGGCATCTGAGGCCAGTGGGGAGCAGGCAGCCCAGCCTAGGCCAACGAAGGCCGTTGCCAAGGGCTCAGTGGCTAGTGGTGCTCTGATGAGGAAACAGCCCACAGAGCTAGAAAGACCAGCAAAAGGGGGGCCAGATGCACCCCTTCAGGCCGTGCATGACCCCAGAAGCTGGTGACAGGCAGTGTCTGAGCTTCTTGGTGATGCCACAAGGAAGAGAAAAGAACAGAAGCCTGGAGTTCCCGTCCTATCTCTTCGTTTCTTGTTACACTCAAATATTTATACTAATAATGAATACTTATACCTAAACATATAATTAGTTTGTATGTCCAGCCACCTGGCTTCCTTAGGCGATTTCTATTCCTCTAACCAGGTTCCAGAGCCATCTCTTAACTAAGGTGCTCCCAAGTCAGAATTGCTGGCCCTCATTGGATGAACAGACTGTGATTACCCATGAGCCAGAGATCAGGCAACAAAACATTGGTTTTGGAATCAAGTATCCTGGGTTATAGTCCTGGCTCTACCATTTACCAGCTGTGTGAGCTTGGGCAAGTAGCTTTCCCTCTCTGGTCTTCCATTCCTCATCTGTATAATATAAGGACTGAACCTATCTGGCTCTGAGAAACTTTAAATCTATGGTAAGTTCAGGGAACGGAGACAGAGTAGAGGAACGGGGGCAGCCCTGGTGAGTACTCAGAGACGCAGAAGTGAGTGTCTCATGGTCAATCCTGATTGCCCAGCCCAGGCAGTGCTGTGAGAGAGGGGACCCCAGAGGGACAGCACAGCCCCTCATCCAGGGCTGGGCAGGAGCAGATGGGTAACACCTCTTTCCCTCTCCCTCTCAAGGCCAGGGTCTGACGTGGGCGGGGATCAGGCAGGCGGCCGGCCTACTGGCAGCAGATGGGGCTTGCCAAATTCCCAGTTACTTCCCAGAAGTCCAGGGCCCCCTGGGAGTGGCTCCACCCTGGCTGGCAGTCCTCCAAGCTGGGCACCCACGTCAGCAGGTCCTCCCAGCTCCCCTGCCCTTTCACCCAGTGACAGTGAGACAGGCAAAGGGGCGGAGCACGCTCACCCAGGACCCCATACTTGGAGAGGCCTCTGTCTCCCTGGCCATCAGGGTCCCTTCTCACTTCTGTCCTGTCCTGCTCAAGTCAGCTCCTGAGGCTGAGGCTCCAAGAGTGACACTCCTCAGCATCCCTTCCGGGTCACCCTTCCTGGGGTGCCACACTGACTCCAGTGCCAGGGAATGAATGCCAAGTCAGGATGGCCCGGTAGGCTTGGCCAGCTCACAGGCCTTTCCAGGCTTCCTGACCCCAACTGTAAAGTGGAGCCCGTCACAACAGTGGCCTCGTAGGAAGTTCTTGAGAACTAAGTTAAAAATCGACCTGAAGAGTAAGAGCTTCTGATTGATAAGCCCTGGCCTGTAGTGGGAAGTGATATACCCTCGGGGACATCTGACACCAAGGATCAGGCCCACCCTGGACAGGGCATTGGCTGTGGTGGGGCAGGAGCTCTGTCCTGGTAAGAGCCGTGGTCAGGCCTGAGTCAGTTGCTTGCTTTGAGCGTTACTAAATTCAACAGGAGGAGGGCAGGAGAGGGATTGTCCCGGCGAACGCCAGGCCCCATGGGCATGGGTGCTGGGCACCAGAGGCAGAGACAGGCAGCGGGGCAGGCACTGTGAGCAAAGGTGGCGGCAGTGAGGCTACCAGGCAGGTGGCCACTGCGTTTTCCTAAAAAGGTGGTCAGTCCAGAGAAGTCACAGCCTATGAATAATCACCCAGCAAGGAGGCGAGGATGGTGGGGGTGGTAGATAGGGGTCCCATACCCTGACCGCGCAGGGAGCCCTGCCCCCTGGACTAGTTCTCAGGCGCTTTCCCACGAGGTCGCATCACGCCAATTCTATTGCACACTCTACAATTCCAAAGCACTTCCACACCCAGTTCCGAAGAACTTTCATGCCTAGCATCTTTACTCCCAAGTGCAGCTCTGATAGGCAGCCAGGGCAGGGATTAATAGCTTTAGTGCAACCCCTGCCTAGTATAGACAAGGCAAATAAGCCCAGAGAGGGAAAAGGATTTGCCCAAGGTCACACAGCTAGGGCCAGGTCCACACTCCCCACTCCCTGTGGAGTCTGGTCACCAGTGCTGCACCCTCCCCCTAGCCTGTGCGATGCTGGCCTTGGGGACAGGGAAGGACAGGATAAGAAGCAGCTCTGGCTCAGGACCTGCACAGCTGTCGAGGTGAGTTGTGGTCTGGCTGCTGCAGCCCAGCTGGCGGGCACAATCTGTTCTCACCCTGCTGGGGCAGGGATGAGCCAGGCACCGCCGCTCAACAGCTCAGTTGTCCAGGCCTCTGACAAAGGGGACACAGCCACTGGCTCGATGCCATAGTGGGGGTAGGGGAGCCCATTCTAAGGGCAGCCCCAAGGCCTCACTCACCCTGAGCAGCTGTTCCCAGACCTCATTGAGCTTTAAGATTCAAATGGCCCTCGATTGGCAGAGATGCCAGCTTAACTAGAACTCAGCTGCCCCTGGACCTGGTTGGTGCTCTCTTAGAAATGTGAGAGTAATCTGGCACTTCATTCATTATTAACCAGTGAGCCATTATTGAGCACTTGATATGTACCAGGCTCTAGGCCAAGTGTATTGCAATATTTCACTCATTCCTCCCAAAAGCAGGTGATTTATTAGCCCCATTTTACAGATATGGAAACTAAGGCTAGAGAGAGGTTTCTCCCTCTGTCTCTCTCTCTCTCACCACCCCCACCACACACACGCATACATGCCGGAGAGGTTTCTCCCTCTGTCTCTCTCTCTCTCACCACCCCCACCACACACACGCAGTCATGGCGGATCAAATACCAAAGTATGCAGTGCCCTGCCCTGCAATTTAGTCATCAAGTGTATTTTGGGTCCCCACGAGACAATATGGCTAACAATGTGAAGGTGGAAATGAGAGGGGAACATGACAGGTCTGCCAGTGACCCCCAAGCTAGTGTTTAGATGTATGTTATCCAGGGCCCTAGAGTTCAAAGCTGAACATTATCAGTGCCAGTCAAATTCAGCAGAGATCACTTTCAGCTGTAGGGAATCCAGGAGGACTGCATGGAAGAAGAAGCATTTGGTTAAGATTTCTTAAGGCTTAAGAAAAAAAAGGCAAAGTTGGAAAGGCTGACAGCATTATTTTATTAGCGCAATTCTATTAATAAAAGAAATAAATACCTCCACAGCCTGGTGAAAGAAAGAGGGTCAGACCAGTGGACCTCATTTTTACAAATAAGAAACATAATCAGAAAGGGAGAGTAATTTTCCCAAGGTCACAGCCACTAGTGACAGGGCCTGAACTTGTGCCCAGGGCTTCTGAGTTCCAACCCAGGGTCATTTTCTGGGTAACCAGGCAGAATTCTTGATAATGGTTGGCTCAGAAGGAGGCTTTGCCCCTGCCTGGCTCCTGACTCAGTAAAAACTGGGGGTGGGGGTGGGGTTTACAGAGATTGCCTGATTAGTGATAATAACACACCTGGAAGGACACTCAGGGCTCCTGCTTGGCCAAGGGTAATGTCACATCCCCATAAGGACATACCCTACCTTGGGGCCAAGCCCAGGGAAGACTCCAGGAACCCAATCCTAGAGTGGAGGCTGTGAAGACCCTGGAGCACTCACTCATCTGTCTGGGAGGACTTAGGCAGTTGATCTCTTTTCTGTTTCTCTGCTGCTGCTGGGCCAGCAGCCCAAGTGGCCTACCATCTCCATAGCTTTGGCTGGCAGCAGGGAAATCATCAAGGATCAGTCCCTGTCTCAGTCCTCCCTCCCGCCCCGCCCCCCAGTGAATCCCAGGATGTCAGACCCATTCAGTCCAAACATCTCCCCTCATAATCAAGGCCCAAAAAGCTCAGGGAGCACGTTCAGGGCAGCTCACTAAACTAGAACCCAGTTCTCAACTGACTGCAGGATTTTTTTTGTTGTTTTTTTTGTTTTTTGTTTTTTGTTTTTTGTTTTTTGTTTTTTTTTGGTACTGGAGATTGAACACAGGAGCACTCAACCACTGAGCCATATCTCCAGCCCTATTTGTGTTTTATGTAGAGACAGGGTCTCACTGAGTTGCCTAGCGCTTCGCCGTTGCTGAGGCTGGCTTGAACTCGCGATTCTCCTGTCTCAGCCTCCCTAAGTGCTGGGATTACAGGCTTGCGCCACCGCACCCGGCTCTGACTCCGTTATTCACACTCCCCCAGCTGCCTCTGGACAAAGTTTCCAGCTGCACCGAGAGCCAGCTCCCTCTCTAGCTATATAAAACCATCCGGGTTTTGAAGCCAAGAAGATTCGCTTTCAGACCCAGGTTGCTCTGCTTCCAAACAGTATGATCTTGGAAAAATTACTGGGCCCTTCCAATTTCTTCCTTCTTACCTGCCTTCTGCAATTGTCATAAGAGTACATGCAAAGGTGCCCACAAGGAATTAGGGACACAGATGTGCACACATGGGTTGAAAGGCCCAGGATCTGCAGGGTGGGGAGGGAAGGCGATGAGGAGGGTCTCTGGACGGGCAGCCCCACAGCCTGTGCTTTGTCTCCTCTTCCCCTGCTCTCCCCAGGCTATGGCCACGCAGCGCCCAGCACAGATGGTGGCAAGGTGTTCTGCATGTTCTACGCGCTGCTGGGCATCCCGCTCACCCTCGTCATGTTCCAGAGCCTGGGCGAGCGCATTAACACCTTCGTGAGGTACCTGCTGCACCGTGCCAAGAAGGGGCTGGGCATGCGGCGCGCTGATGTGTCCATGGCCAACATGGTGCTCATCGGCTTCGTCTCGTGCATCAGCACGCTGTGCATCGGCGCCGCCGCCTTCTCCTACTACGAGCACTGGACCTTCTTCCAGGCTTACTACTACTGCTTCATCACGCTCACCACCATCGGCTTCGGCGACTACGTGGCTCTGCAGAAGGACCAGGCGCTGCAAACGCAGCCGCAGTACGTGGCCTTCAGCTTCGTCTACATCCTCACGGGCCTCACGGTCATCGGCGCCTTCCTCAACCTCGTGGTGCTGCGCTTCATGACCATGAACGCCGAGGACGAGAAGCGCGACGCCGAGCACCGCGCACTGCTCACGCACAATGGGCAGACGGGCGGCGGCCTGGGCGGCCTCAGCTGCCTGGGCGGCGCCACCGGCGACAGCGCGCACACTACGGACACCGCCTCGTCCACGGCGGCCCCGGGGGGCAGCGGCTTCCGCAACGTCTACGCCGAGGTGCTGCACTTCCAGTCCATGTGCTCGTGCCTCTGGTACAAGAGCCGTGAGAAGCTGCAGTACTCCATCCCCATGATCATCCCGCGGGACCTCTCCACGTCCGACACGTGCGTGGAGCAGAGCCACTCGTCGCCGGGAGGGGGCGGCCGCTACAGCGACACCCCCTCGCACCGCTGCCTCTGCAGCGGGACGCAGCGCTCTGCCATCAGCTCGGTGTCCACGGGCCTTCACAGCCTGTCCACCTTCCGCGGCCTCATGAAGCGCAGGAGCTCCGTGTGAACCCTCCTCGGGGCCTGGACCACCTGCAAGCGGGGCGGGGGCACCTGACCCGAGGAGCAACGGGGGGGTCGGCCAGGAGCCCCCCCACCAGCCGCCTTCGGTCCTTGGGACGCCCCCAGTCCCCCACCACCACTGTCCTCCACCTCCCCATCTCCGACTGTGCCTGCGCGCACCAGCCGGCAGGAAACCGGGCTCTGAGGACTCCTGGAGCCCCCATCCGAGCCCTGCAAATTCCAAGAAATGTGAAACTTGGGGGGTCGTAGAGGGAAAGCAGAAGCTGGGAGGGAGCCTCCCATCCCTTTGGAAATCTAAGAAGCTCCTCAGTCCTCAGAGGCCCTGCTGGTACCCAGACCCCCACCTCCCCAGGGGACTTAGTGTTCCACGTTGGTTTGCATCTCTCTATTGATACCTCTGTCCTGCCAGGTCTCCCACCTTCCCTTGGCTCCAAAAGCCGGGGTGTCTTTGTCTAGGTCACCCCCCCCACTCAGTCCCACCCTTCACCCCCTCATCCCCAGCTGTGTCTCCTAGCCTCCCACTACCTTCTGTGTTGTTTTGCATGGCTTCACCATAATGGAGAAAGTGGAATCCTTAGCAGTCCCTAAAGCTAGTCCCCGGAGTGGGGCAGGACAGAAAGAAAGAGCAGGCAAGTGGCAGGAGGGGGAGAGAGGAGCAGGAAGGAATAGGCTCTAGGGCTTTGGGCTGCAAGGGCAGTGGCACTGGTGGGTGAGACCTAATGGCCTCTAGTGCATTCTCTGGGGGAAGGGGAGGACTCCAGCCTTCAGTACACTGCCCTTGAAAGCTAGAACAGAAAACCAGCTTGCCACCCCTGGCTGCTACTGCTGCTCGTTACCAACTCTTCAATTTGTGGAGTGGGTTTTTAGCTTCCCCAAACTATGTCTCGTCTGTTCATTCGTTTGAGTCTCACAACACTCCAAATAGTTCACCAGGGCCAAAGTTCTTGTCCTTATTTCATAGACGAGGACACAGGTGAAGTGTCCTGCCCAAGGTGACACAGAGAGCAAGAAGGAAAGGGGAACAAGAACCCTCTTGCCTGTTCCCAGCCTGAGCGCTGTTCCTTCCAGCTTAGAAGCAAGGCTCCTGCCCCACACAGGCAGCATCCTGTGGGTGGCCGAGGCTCCAGTCAGGGCCCCTGCTGACACCCAGCTCCTGCTACTCCTGTCCCAAGGCAAGGACTCTGAAGGAGCCCTTATCTCTGGGCACCTGCTTACAAGCAGGGAAGTCCTTGGGACCAAGGTAGGCAGTACTAGGTCAGGAACTGCGGCTCTATGCATTTGGAAATTGGGCAGAGTGGCAAAGACAGCCAATAGGCTGTCCTACTGGGACATCGTCCCTAGCCACACAGTGGCCATTGTCGGAACCTGTGTCCCAAGTAGCTACAGATAAGCTATGACCACAGTCATGAATGCCCCTCCCAGCAGGAGGCTTGGACCTCTGTGCCGTCTGCCTGCCCCGCCTGCAACTCAGAGGCTCAGGTGGAGCATGGCAGGTGGGGCATGCCCTCTGTTCTCCCCGCAGCTAGAGCTGGTAGTGACTGGGACAGCGTCAAGGTGGAGGTGAGGGACCTCTCCTCATACTGCTCGGCCTTCTGTGCTGCTTCAGGGTCAGCTCCTCAACCTTGCTGAGCAAGGTCAGCCCTGGCATTCAGTGAAGCTGGAGGGAGGGGCCCGAAGGATGGTCATTTTCAGGCTCCACTTCAGCAATGTCCTCTAGGCCCTGGGAACCCCAAGAGGGAAGACGTCCAGCCTGTCTCTGAGTCCCATCTCCTTGCAGAAGACCTGGCCCTAGTGCCAAGTCGAGAATGGGGCCCAGGGCCTGGAAGGGTGCCCTGTGTTTTTATGTTGGGGGAAAGGGACAGTGCTAGCTGCCTCTGTCCTATGTGTGACCCTGCCCTCGAGGGGTCAAGTCCCGTCAGATCCGAGGGAACCACAACCAAAGTTGCAGAGAGATGGTAGAGAAAGAGACAGAAGGCCCTGGGGCAGAGCACAGCAGGCTGCTAGTCTCCAGCTGGGTCTTTCCCAGGGAACTGGAAGGCCAATGTCACTTCCCCGTTTCACCCCACATACACTGCAGGCAGCCTTTCTGCTTCCCCAATGCCTTATGCCTGGGCACACTGCCACAGAATATGCAATATGTGTGGGTGACATGTCCCCACACCCACACCCCACCCGGGCAGCCCCTGAACTCCCCAGGCTGTAGCTGCCAGGCCTCCCCTTGGCTCCCCTGCCTATCTGTCTTCACACTGAGAATGGCGCCTAATAAATGCTGTCCATGGAGACCAGGCTCAGGCTCCAGCTCCTCTGTTATCACAAACTCTTACTGCAGCCAGAGGGCAGCCACCCCTGTGCCTCCAGTCTGGGTCTACAAACACACCTAACTGATCGCCTCAGGCTAACCAGACTGATCTCGGGGGCCTTGGGAGGAAGCCTGGTGGGCAGCACTCCCTTCCCTTTTGGGACTTTGCAGAAGCTCCAGATTTTCTTAATATCATCCTGGAACAGACTATAAGAGCAAGACCTTAGATATCTCCCAGTCCTTGTACATAAGTACACTGAGGCTCATAGAAGGGCAGGTCATTTGTCCTAAGTCACACAACCATGAGTGGCAACCTAGGAGAACTGGAAATCCCCAGTCTCGTGTCCCCCTCCTCACACAGCCTGCAGAGTCAAGCTGGAGACACCCCAGCTATGCTGTCAGAAGTGACACGCCGTTCTCTTTCAAAGGCACCCCCTGCCTCAATGACCTGACTGACACAAAAATGTCTCTTTCAAAGAAGACACATCACAAACACCTTTCTTCAGAGAACATCTTTTGTCTGGATCTAGAGGTTACACCTCAGGCTTAGGTCTGGGCCTCAGAGCCCAGGACAGGCCCAGGCAACAGACCCATCCTGACCAGCTGGTGCCAGCACCCACAGTCAGCTGATTAGTAGCTTCCAAACTTCAGGGAGCACAATCCATGGTAATATCGAACACCACAGTCTACGTACCTATCCAGCCCCCTATCTAGCTTTCATAAAATAATACTTGCCCTGTGCTGTGGTGCACACCTGTAATCCCAGCAGGGCTGGAGGCTGAGGCAGGAGGATCACTGGTTCAAAGCCAGCCTCAGCAAAAAGTGAGGTGCTAAACAACTTGGTGAGGCCTTGTCTCTAGATAAAATACAAAAAAAAAAAAAAAATAGGGCTGGGGTTGTGGCTCAGTGGTCGTGTCCCTGAGTTCAATCCCAGGTACCAAATAAATAAATAAAATAATCCTTCACCCTGAAACATCCAATGTACTCCAGTACATCCTGTCCTATTGCCTGTTATAAAATGCTGGTCGCAACCCACTCAAGTGACTTCTCTACCGGCTAATGGTTTGCTATGTGCAGACTGAAATACACTCAAGAAATAAGGGGGTGAGAGAGACACTTTCTCCAGATCCTCCCTCTTCCACCCATAGGTCAACTGAAAGACACAAAAAGGGACCTATTTATGGGGGGGCTCAGGATTCAAACAGAACGAGGTGGCACCTGCACCCCTCTGCAGAGGCAGGACACCAGAAGCTTCCCTGTGATGGTGCTCCTGCCTGCTCCCTGCTGCTGTGGGCAGTGCTCTAAGACATGCTCCTCGGTGGCCTGTGGCCCTCAAGGTAGCCACAACAGAACTGGGGCTTAATTTCCCATTGGCTCACCCACTCCCAAAGCCACCTCATCAAAATCCAAGGCTTATGACCTGTGGCACAAACAGCCTCTGCCTTTCCCAGAACAGTTAAAGGCACTGAGAGCAGAAATTGGTTCATTCTGGAGGTCAGTGGTGACCAGCACAAGGTTACTTTTACTTTCTTAAACAGTGCTTGCTGAGTACAAACATGCTGCCCCTTACCCTCCTTTCTTCATCGCCTGGGGCAAAATGATCACAAACAGACCTTGTGGGGATTCCCAAGGGGAAATGCACTCAGCCCCTGCCCATGGCAATTAAGAGCTCAGAATTGCCTGCAGGTCTAGAGTGAGCTCTTTATCCATGGATGGCATTGGTCTCACCCTCCTCACTCACATGGCATCTGAGGCCTCCTGCACTAAAAGATAGACACACAGCAAAACAAGAATAAAAAACCAGTACTGCAGAGAGAGGGTAGGGTAGAAATATACCAAGTCTCCACCAATTTGGTCATTAGGGTGAGCCTCAATGAAGATAGATGCTTCCTGGGAGTCAGGAGAGAAAGGGATAAAGTGGCATCTCCTCTCAAACATGTCCCATGTATGCCTCCTAAGAAAGGGGTTCCTTGGCCAAATCAACTTGGGGAAACACTGCATGTGTCACCCTCTTATGGAGCTTCACAGAACCTCTTGGTTTAATAAAGGCCATGAAAATCCTGTAGCAAGATGCTGCTTGCCTTCACTTCACCCAGCATTGCCAAACTCATTCCAAGCACCAGAGCCTCTGTGTGCACGACATCTCCCCACGTCCTGTGTTTTCTGAGCATGCTTTGGGAAATGCTCATCTCATTAATGAAAAGGTAGATCTGATCCTTCCCTCTTACCACGCCCTAGGCCCTAGAAGGAGTTTAGCTTGTCAGTGCACCTGTGACAACACAAAATACATATGTGATGCTCAATTATGTGTCAGATCAAACCAAGGCTCAGAGTGGCCCACTGGTGCAAAATCAGGCAGTGAGTTGGTAGCAAAGCTGGCATCTGAACCCAAGCCCAGTGGCTGCATTGACCAAGCACGTGTCCTCACGCTCTTCACTGGGTACTGTTTCATCATGGTCCATGTCTTGAACAAAGGTTTGGTAGAAGGTGCAGGCTTCTCCATGGTGGTCATTTATTATTCACAATTGTGGTGAGAAGGGAAGCTGTGATCTAAACATACCATCCTGCGAAGATGACAAATTCTGAACTAAGAAATCCTGTTCCTAGCCGGGCGCAGTGGCTCAAGCCTGTAATCCCAGCACTTTGGGAGGCTGAGACAGGAGAATTGTGAGTTCAAAGCCAGCCTCAGCAATGGCGAGGCACTAAGCAACTCAGTGAGACCCTGTCTCTACATAAAAAATAGGGCTGGGGATGTGGCTCAGTGGTTGAGTGTCCCTGAGTTCAATCTCCAGTACCAAAAAAGAAAAAAGAAATCCTGTTCCCACTCAGGCCCTCTCACTCCCACCTTTAGGGTCATTTAGTTCTTCCTACAGGCTCCGCCCAACCTCAACAGCCTCCTCACAACTCATCTGAGGAAGCGGGTGGGGCGTGTCTTCCCAGGGCTGGGAAGGATGTATTCAGAATGGCCATATGGCCAGAGGAAAGAGCAACTGCCCACAGATGGCCATGCCCAGCTCTGGTCTCATCATCACCACTAAATAGCTTAAATCTGATGCTCCCTCTCCATCTCAAAAGCTGGGTTCTGGTTAGGAGGCTGAGTGACTGTTTCCCAAGTAGCCCCTGAAAAACCCATTCTAGGGTAGACTCAGTGCCCTCCTCCTGCCCAGCCAGATGGGGCCTTGACACTGGAATGACTTCCCTTCAGATAACATTGCCCTTGGCAAAAATTGCAAACACACACAAGCACGCACACACACACACACACACACACACACACACTTTAGGTCGCTGGTCCAGTTCCTCTTTATCTGGGAAGGGATTTGGGTTCGCCAAGGGGAAGTCATGAAGCATGATAGTGGTGCAGCCAGGATTAGCATCCACATATCCTGACTTTGACACACGCTCACGCTCTCTCTCTCTCTCTGTCATACACACACACACACACACACACACACACACACACACACGAGGGCCCAGGCTTCTCTGACTTTGATATCAAATGAAAGCTGCTAATCTCTGTGGTTGAGTCACTCTGACGCTGGAAATTTACCACATCCACATCTGGACAAACACTGGGAGACTCACACACCCTACCCCCAGTCTCCCAGCTGCAGAGAGGGCCCTGTGGGTGGTGCCATCCTTGGGGTAGATGCTGTGATAGAACTGGCTCCATGGTACTCTCTGGTCAGTGACTGACCCACCCCCAAGAATCTACATTAATGCCATGTTGCATGCACAGAGCTCTCTCAGGCCACATGCTCATTTAACCATCAGGACAGCACTGTGATTTAGATGAGAATTAACGTCCTCATTGCACAGATGACAAAACTAGTCAGGAAGCCCAAAGTTCTGCTAGAATGTACTCAGTATGTAAGGTGCCAAGCAGGATCTCAGGTGGTTCCTTGGTGACTGGTATGCAGGGCAGGACTGCAGCCAGGTCCCTAGCGCTCCAGGACAGCCATGTTTACAGCCTCCCAGTTCTCTGGCCAGGCTTCCTGGGTTGGGAGGGGTTCAGGTGGACCTGGCTCCCAGAACCTGTGAGCAAAAGGAGACACAGAGTTGGGAACACTTCCCCACAGCCCCCAGAGTCCTGAACTTGAGATCAAGAGCAACAGAATGTCCAGCCAACAACCTTTGCCCTTCAACTGAGGGGACAAATGTTCCTGGGGAAAGGTCGTGCCTTGACCTGAGCCAACTCCCCACATCTACACTCTGCCATAGTTCTTGTTCCCTGGAGGAAAGCACATGTGACTAGGTCATCCTTGACTAGAATACTCTGGTCTGCCAGGCCAGAGTGGCAGGAGGAAGATCCAGGGTTTGCTCTGAACCCAGAACCAGGGTTCAAGGGATGCTGTCCAACCAAATCAACAGGTTCAACCTGGGAGCCTAAAGGTGCAGCAGGGCGAGGAGCTTGGCGACCCAGTTTGCTCTCTGGCCACTCTTTGGCCTTCCCGCTTGTAGTACAAGCTGTCATTCTGACTTAATCATAGGTCCAACAAAACTCCAAGGACACTTTTGGCTTCCAGGGGTACTGTGCTTCCAGGTCCTTGTCCACTTCTCTCCAGAGGAGAGGCCAAGGTCAAGGGTGTGTTCTTTAAGGACCCTCTGACTGAAGCTCAGTCCTTGCCCTGTGCCTCAGGCCTACAATGCAGTCCAACCACCCAAGCAGGGGCCCCTCAGCAGCTCCCCTAACAGGGTGGTCACTGTCCTCTCACAGGACACCACTGAGCAGCCCCAGTAGCAGCTCTAAAGGCCACAGTGGCTTCCTTCTCCTGAGACAAGAGCTGCTTCTAGTGTGGGCCTGCCTCCGAGGCCATCACCAGAGGAGAGGTGGCAGCATTCCAAACAATCCCAGATGCCCTTCCACGGCACAGACAGGTTATGCCCCAGCTCTTCAACCACACCTCCTATGACAGCACCTGTAGACCCCTTCACCAGCCTGGTGCCCCTATTGCGGAGAGCTTCAGAGTCCTCTGCTCCTGTGACTTGATATACATGTGATCCAGCCAGTAAAGAGAGAGTGACCATCCCCTCCCTCTGCTCTGGATGTTGTTTTCCTATTAATGCAGCCCAAACACACATATGACTTTCAGGCAGCCACCCTCCTGAGCTTGCAGCCCTCAGAGTTCCTCATCTAGACTACTATGGCAGCCATTGTTGGTTACCTAATCAAGAGCCCTTCCTATACTCTTCTGCCTGATGACAGAGCTCAGACATTTTTCAGGTGTTCACCCTTCCCCAGACCCAGTCCCAGGGACTCCACCATTCACAGTGGCCTTCAAACACCTGTCCAAAGACTGGGTTATGTTTCATTCTGGTTTGAGGCTTTTCAGGAATGTCTGGAGAGGGGACACTGGAAAGGGCTTTCCTCCTCCTAAAACATATCATGGGGGAGGACACATCCCTCTGCTTTGGAGCTTGCCAGGTCTGTGACGCTTGGGAACCGTGGCAACCATCTTGTGACCATGAGGGGAAACATCATGGACACAATGAAGATGGCAAAGGGAAGAAATGGAAAGATTAACCATGTCACTGAACAAACCCAGGAAGCCCTACCCCCCACACCCCTTGTCACAGTCATGAGAAGTGACAGACTGGCAGCTGAAAGCCCCACAACCCATGCCTCTTGTGACAGGATTATTGTGCAGTCTGAACCTGGTGGACATCAAGGAAAAAATAGGGTTTCTCCCTCCCTTGGGGCCTTTAACAACCCTAAGTTGAATCTCCCACTCCTGTCTCTTAAATGACAGGGAGAGCCAGACTCAAAGATTTGTGGTCCCTCTTGGATGTAAAGAAACCTAGTCCAGTCTCACCCATTTACAAACTTCAGTCTCAAATCCACTGAATGTTAATATTCTCCCTGTTCCTGGAATAGACCATACCACAGTCCACGCAGGGAGAGGGACAGAAACGACAATGGAGCCCTCCATATGGCCAGGGTCCAGATACTGATACCTATTGGGATCCAGAACCCATGCAGGAGTCTCTTATAGCCCTGCTCCAAAGAGGGGCAACCCAGTGCCCCCTCAGCTCTGCTCCTGGTGGTCCCAATAGCCAATCCTCTGCCACTTTCCAGCATCCACTCGGCACACCGGATACGCACACATGCTGACCACCGCAGACAGTGGGAGTGCAGAGAGCCCCAAGGAACCCTGCCACCTCTCTCCTCTTTGCCCTTGATCCCAGGCAGAGAGTGAGCAGCAAGCTCATGTCAGCATAGACATCCGCCTAGGGAAGAAGAAGCCACGTCCCCTCCTTGTAGAGTCTGTGTGTGGCCCCTGAGCACTTCTGCCCCAGTCGGTCTAGGAGTCCTGCCCAACACCAGAGTCACCCCCCTTCCTCCCTCTCAGTGATCTAGACTGCAGAGAACTGGGGACACCTCTTTGTCCTTGGCTGTGTGTTCTGGTGGCAAATTCTAGGGTAAGAGAGGTCAGTGCTCATTTACACCTTTTTTGAGCCAGGCCTCTCCCGTGCTAGAGCTCAGCAGTGGCTCCTTCCCATGTCAGTGCAACACAGCACATGTGCACACTTATGCCACTGCTGCCGTGCCAGGCTTTTGATGACGTTCCAGTGTTGAAGACTCGCTCCACAGTAAACTGATTTCTCCCCTCTCCAAGCCCCACATCATCCACTGATTTGATAATCCAGATTTCTGTGCCATTATTCAAGCCTTTGATGAAAGTATCAAAGAGGACAGGACCAGATAGAAGGCCCTTAATTCAGGGTGACATTTATTCTGGCATGTTCTTAGTGAACTGTTGCTGGCTCCAGCTACTCACCACTTCCTTTTATCTATGCTCTAAAATTGTCTGTTTAATCAAAGCTGGCAGGTGACCGGGCTTCAGTCACGTTAGCAGAGCTCCCTCGTCCCTGGGGTGTTGATGACCTGGACTGGGGATTTGAACTTGCTGAAAATAGCAGGTGCTCCCTTGCCTGGCTCTGCCTTCCCCACCTCCCCACCAACTTCCACTGCCTTATCTGGGCTGCTACATTTCCCAAAGCTCTTCCAGTCCAACACCCCATCCTGGCTCCTGGGCTGGGCTCTGTGCTTGCCACCCCTTTCCAACTCAGATTTGTCTGACCTTGAAGGAAGTGTGCAAAGGCCCTCCCAGGAGCACTCAGGGTTGAGATCTGCCACAGGAAGCTTGATGACCAGGGCTCTTAGGCCAGCTGGGGTTGGGGTGAATAGAGGAAAGAATATTTAAGAATCACATGCCAGGACCCAGTTAGAAGTGTCACCAAACCTAACTCCCCTGCAGGTAGAGACACTGTTTTCTGCATCCAGCAGAAAGGAAATTGGGGATCAGAGAAATCACCTCACTAGCCCAAGTGGTAGAACAGGGTTTTGAACCCAAAGCTGCGGTGGCTCTACTTTGCACATGGGCCACCGCATCCTCTGCCTCTGGGTGCCACCTGTCTTCTTACCTTCCCAAGTTTCCCACATCCCACCTCTGACAGTTAGGGACCCTGGAAACTTCTCAGCCTCCTCTGGAAGAAAGGGTAAGCATAAGCCCTTCCCAACCCCCCAGGACAGAGCAGCAGGTTGGTGGGATGACGTCAAGCCATGAGGAAAACATTCTGGGGTTCCTGAGACCTGAGCAATTTGGGATTAATCTTCCAGATCTGGTGCCAGAGATGTAATGGGAAGCTGCTGCCACCCCGCCCCCTTCATCCCCATCATGGTGAACAGATGGGCTGACCCCTCTGTGGGGTCTAAGTAGGGCATGTTGTTAAGCAGGAAGGGAGACCAGCCAGCCATAAGGTGAGTGTCAGTGGGAGAAAGTGGGGGTGGGCACACCCAGCTCCACCCCACCCTGCCAGGACCTCTAGTTGAGGAGGTTGGAGGGTGAGCTCTCTGCTGCCAACACGGGGTAGGGCTGCTGCACCAGGCAAAAACACATCTCTGGAGGTAGTAAAAGGGGGTTCCGCACATACACAACATTTAAGGTACTTTCTAATTCCAAACTCCTTACCCTAAGCCTGCCAGTACCGATAAGCTACAGAGACTTACCCACGGGCTCCAGAGTGAGCCTTGGACTGTATGGTGCTCAGAGCACCTAGGTCCTGACTGGGTCAGCCTCTGCCATTGGCCACATTGTCACAGGAGCCCCTCAGGCTGAGGTGGCCATGGGATATGATAACAACAGAGAAACACAAGGGTAGCTAACTATCAGAGCCAGAGTGACTCCTAGGAACTTGAATTGGACACTTCATGTGTTAGAAGGGAATAGGAGGCTCAGAGAGCCAAGGGGACTGGCATGTAGCAAGGGACACAGAGCCAGACCTCTGAGCTCCCTGGCTGGTGCTCATTCTTTGTATGGGAATGAGTTGTGGACAGAGGCAACAATGTGGACGAGCCTCAAAGCCATCATACTGCATGAAAGAGGTCAGAGAAAAAAGAGCACGGGGCTGGGGACAGCTTAGTGGTAGAGCACGCATTTAGCATGCGCGAGGCCCTGGGTTCAATCTCCAGCACCAAATGATGAGAATAATAATAATGTTAATAATAATAATTTTTTTAAAGCATACACTCTAGAATTCTGTTCATACAAAGCTCAAGAAAACAAAACCAGTTTAGAGAGACAGATAGCTGTCGCACAGTGGAGGGCATAGAAGGGAAGGGCTCTAAAGGGGAATAAGGACAGGTTTGGGGCTGGAGATATAGCTCAGTTGGTAGAGTGCTTGCCTTGCATGCACAAGGCTGAGTTCAATCCTCAGCATCACACACACAAAAAAACACGGGTTTGGGGAGACAGATATATGCACTCTCTTGATTGTGGTGATAGCTTCCCAGATATGTACAGCTGTCAAAACTTATCAGATTCTACATTTTAGGGCTGGGGACATAGCTTAGTGGTAGAGCAACTGTTTATCATGCATGAGGCCCTAGGTTTGATTTCCAACACCTCAAAAAATAATTTACCTTTTGAATATGTGCAATATTCAATATTGCAAAAATATGTACATTTTTGTCTCAAAGAAACATTCATTAAAAAAATAAGCTGCGGAGATATTAAACGTGCATGGCCCACCAGGTGAGCAAAGCAATTCCACCCACACCCATTTGTCCTGATGGCCAGGGAGAAAGGTATACTTCTTTGTCAGAGGGCCACCAGTGCATCTGATCACCTTCTGCCCCCTCAACCCACGCTGCTATAACATGGAACCACTAGCATCACTCAAAGCTGAATGGCTTAAGGTAGGTGGATGTAACAGTTCCTCACAAGGCCCCCACAGGGTATTGCTGGCCCAAGTCAGATGTCAAGCAACAGTTTGTGGGGTGGCAGATAGCATGAAACTTTGTGCCCATGCCTGCTGGGCACTGGGAAATGGGAGGTCCTCAGAATCCATGAAATAGTATTTCTTTGATTGTTTCTTCCCTTTTTAATCACTCTTCCAGATCTTTCCAGGAGTCCCAAAGGGTCTCACACCATCTAAACTACTATGGAGCAGCCACCATTTACCTCCTTGGCTCCTGGGCTGGCACCCACACCAGGGGAACAGGCAAGGTGCCATGAGCCCCAGGCATCCTGCTACCTGCTGTTTGAAGCTAGAGCTGCTCAGGGTGAATGTGGAGTGACTCATCTTTTCCCATAATCATCAGAACAGGTGGGTCATCCATGCTGCTGCTCAGACTGCAGAGTTGATGAGGACAGTCCCCACACCCCAGCCATCCAGTGCCACACTCCATTATGGAACTTGAAAACACTCTGACACTCCAGTGTCTCCTGGTGGGTTTAGTGAAATATCCTTCCAGGTTTTTAGTCACAGCCCTCCTGTGACTGGGTCCCCTCTCTGGGGGCCATGAGAACTGGGCTGAGTGGCAGGGACCATACAATCCTCAATGCCATGCTCCCCGAGCATTCCCTGAGTATTATGGGCTGGCTGCTACCCTCCAGATGAGGCTGCCAAGCAGCACCTCAGATCCTGCGGTGAAATGACTCCCTCCACCCCCGGCCTCCAGTGGAGTCAGGCAGGCCCACACTTCTGAATGATTCCAATGTTGGCCCTGTGGGGACCTCCATGTTGTCATCCATGCTAGTGGCTGGACCCCAGGAGCAGAACTGAACAGGCAACTCAGTCCTCCTGCACACCAGGATTGTGACCATAGGGCTGACTGAGCTTTTTTTTTTTTTTTTAATTTTTCTTAGTTGTAGATGGACACAATGTCTTTATTTTATTGCTTTGTATGTGGTGCTGAGGATCGAACCCAGGGCCTCACGCATGCGAGGCAAGCACTCTACCGCTGAGCCACAATCCCAGCCCCCTGACTGAGCTTTGCAGGAAGAGATAAAGGTCATGGTGAAGGTGTGCAGGTCAAGTACCAAATGAGACCGAGAAAGCCTCAAGGCTGAGGAAGAAGTTGTATGGGGGTACACTGGCCTGGTTCTGAGTTTTGAAGAAATGGCGGAGTTGAACAATGGAGGATGGAGTTTAGAGGTAGGAACTAAAGCAAAGGCCGGAAAGGAGAATTTTCTCAGAGGTCTGCAGAACCATGAAGAGAGCTCAGAGTCTCCTTAGGAAGGAGACAGGGTGAGCTACATAAGTCCAGGCTGTGCCCATCTCCTTTGTGGTTATATTTCTGGAGTGTCACAGAAATACATTTAAACAAGCATCAATAAATGGCCAGGACAGTGTGGAGAAGAGAGGAGGGAGGGAGAGACGGGGAGAATGGAAGGGTGACCTTGGTGACATCCACCAAGGCAAGAGGTTTAGCTATGTTATCCCACAGGAAACGGGGAACCAGGGACTGTTTCAGAGCAGAGAACAGTGTGTATAATTTAGAGTTTCTAGAAGATTCATCTGCATTGTTTGCTCCTCAGGGATGCTCCTGGGCCCAATATCTGCTGTCTGGAAGAGGCACTCTCCACACCAGTCTAGGCAGGAGAGTGGCAGGGTAGGGGGCACAGGCGCACACCCTGCTCTGCAGTCTGGGAGAGCTTGGGATGCTTTAACGATGCTTCCAGTGCTTGGACCAAGCTACTTATCTGCGTGGCAGCCAAGAAAAAGATTGTCAAAACCCTGGGCTGGAATCTCTCTGGCTCTCCTCGACCTCACGTTTGCACAGCAGCTTACAACCCACTAATTAGATTTCCTGGCCGCCACTCTAGTGACCACAGAGGCTCCAGCAGCCCTGCCTCCAGGGCCAGGAGGAGCAGACACCTATAGGAATGTGTTGAGGCTGGAGAGATAGGCACCCGTCCACCTGGCTCCTGCTCCATTGACAGAGGGCACAAGTCCCTCCCCCAGGACACCACCTCCTGCCTCAGCCAGGCTGTGTCAGACACTTAGACATCAAAAATGCGCAGCAGCTGCCTTCTCTCCCACTCTATCCTCCTCTCGAGTGTCAGGTGGACCTTGGCTTTTTGGTTGGTTGGTTGATTGGTTTTAGATTTACTGGCATTGGCATCTCCAGGGTTGCACAATCAAACAGCAGCACAATCTAATGGGCATAGGACGGACCTTGTAATTCACCATACCTAGGTCAGCACTTTCTAGTTGAGTCTTTCATCCACTCCCTGAGCCTGTGAAGCAAGCAGGGGAGTTACCTAAAGTCCTACAGCTAAAGTGCTTAGGAAGGGGAGCTTTGGCTTCCTGGCTGCCTCAAAAGGAGCCCCAAAACCATGAGGAATGGATCTTCAGGGGAAATTTACAAAGGGTTCATAGAAGGACGGAGTTACCACAGCCTCAGTGGGTCTGCCATTACTGAGAGACAGGTTAGGGACAATCTCATCCTACCTCTTCATTAGGAATGCGAATCCTCTGTGCAGAAAGATCAAACAGTGTGTCCAGAGTCCTACAAAAAAAAAAAAAAAAAAACCAGGCTGGAGCCAGAAAACTTCTCTTATTATTTTTATTCTTATTTTATTTTTTATTTTTGTACGAAGGATTGAACCCAGGGGCCACATCCCCACTGAGCCACATCCCCAGCCCTTTTTATTTTTCATTTTGAGACAGGGTCTTGCTAAGTTGCTTAGGGCCTCACTAAGTTGCTGAGGCTGGCTTTGAACTTGCAATCCTCCTGCCTCAGACTCCTGAGCTGCTAAGATGATTTTAGTAATTATGGAGAGGATCCTTCTTGCCTGTTGGTACATGGTCAATGTTTTGATTGTTCCATTTAACAAAGCCCCATATTAGTGAAGATGCCCTGAGAACAGTCAAGAAGTTACCATGCCGGGCGCGGTGGCTCAAGCCTGTAATCCCAGCACTTAGGGAGGCTGAGACAGGAGAATCGTGAGTTCAAAGCCAGCCTCAGCAATGGCGAGGTGCTAAGCGACTCAGAGAGACCCTGTCTCTACATAAAACACAAAATAGGGCTGGGGATGTGGCTCAGTGGTCGAGTACCCCTGAGTTCAATCCCCAGTACCAAAAAAAAAAAAGAAGAAGTTACCACAGGCCCCAGAAGACTTTCACAGCAAGGCCATGAAAGATGGAGTGTCCTCCACCTGTCCCTGCCTCTATCTGCATAGGCAGAACTAATCATTGCACAAGATTTGGCCAGAGTTAGAAGGAACTCTGAGCCAGGCATGCACACCTATAATCTCAGTGTCTCAGAAGGCTGAGGCAAGAAGATCAAAAGTTCGAGGCCAGCCTCAGCAATTTAGTTAGGCCTTAAGCAACTTAGCAAGACCCTGTCTCAAAATAAAAAATAAAAAGGGCTGAGGATGTGGCTCCGTGGTTAAGCACCACTGGGTTCAATCTCTGGTACCAAAAAAAGGAATCCCAAATTCAACTCAACCTGCGTCATTTTCCCCATCAGGAATAGAGGCCTGATAAGGACCAAGGAAGCAGTAGTGAGTCTTTTCAGCTGTTCTGATCAGAGAGACTAAGAATCAAGAAAGGCCTGGACAGGTTGGCCATGTGGGTCCTTGTCAGGAAATGGGCTGTGTATGGGCACCAGCAGCGGGGTCCAGGCTTAGTCTGCCTCATCCCCTGTTCTCACCAGAGACTCGGAATCTGGACTGGTCTAACAGAGAGAAGAGAACAGCTACCACTGCAGAGTAGCTGTCAGATGCCAGGCACTATGCAAGACAAGACTCACTGTCCCCAACGTACAGGTGAGGGCTCAGAGAGGTTGAGTGACTTGCCTAAGGTCACCCAAGTGGTACACAGCAGAACCTGGACTGAAAACCTAGGCTGTGTTGCTGGGGTGAAATTATCCTGCCTCATCTCACACCACTGAGATCAGGCCCCTATGGGCCCTCAGCTGGCTCTCTCCGACCTGTGCTCCAGGATACTTCAGTGCTGTCCCCCTAGCCCCTGCCCAGACCCCTCAGGCAAGGATGACCCTCATCAGACAGTGCTGAGGCAGCCAGAACTGCTCTCCTGACCCCTGCCTGCCAGGACCAGTTTGCCAGATCCACCCATGGAAAATTCCTGGGTAATGAGCACTGGGAAGCTGCATTTGAACAGGATCATTCTAAAAATACTGTTTGGAAAATGAAGACTGGGACCTACTCCTCTCAAGAAAGGCCTTGGGCCACCAATTTCCCCTACCCTATCAGATCCTGGCCTCTTGGTGAAACCAAGATGGAGCCCCTTCTAAGACGTATAATCCAAGTAGTGAGTAAACAGCCATGTGTGAGGAAAAGGGGTTCCTTCCTCCAGGTACTCATCCTTGAAGACCTGCTCAGCAGGAAAGGAAGACAGAAAGACCAGAAGGATCCAGAGGTTTCCAGCTGACACCCCTTACACAAGTCACTCCTTACTCAGGCAAAAGTGTTCTTCAGTTGCATTAAAGCCCATCTCTGGTCTGCCCCGGAGTCACTGAACATTACACATTAACAGCCCTAGTGGTTTCCAATGGCTTGAAATGCTGGCTTTGATCAAAAACTTCTTTAAAAGGCCATCCCCCTTCTTATTCCATAGCGTTTACATTTTACAGCGTTTAAACAGAACCACTTTCAAGTAAAGATATGCAGCTCTTTCCTCACATGTCCCCATAAAAAGGAAAATCTGGGGAACATCTACATTAGCCAGCAAGGGCATTTCTCTGGAGCCCAGCAATGAGCAGGAGTGAGGGAACCCACTGCCTCAGACCCTAAACTCTTTCCTCCCAGAGGCCCTCAGGCCTCTCAGCTGGGCCATGGGTATTAATCCCCAGGAGAGGGTGTCTTATTTAGAGCCAGTGTCCCTAGTATATATGAGCGTGACAGCTATATTTTCTGAGCTCTCTAACATGTCCAGGACAAGGGCTACTGAAAGAACTACATCCAATATCATATTTAGCAGATTAACCCTATAAATCAGCTATGGCTGTTATACACATTTTACAGCTGGGAAACAGCTCAGGGAGGCCAACAGACCTGCCCAGCCTTGATTCCACAGCCCACGCCCTCAGGCTCTCTGCCTCAGCCCAGGAAGACATCCAAGCTGACATAGAGTCTGAAACCTCCCAGCAGGCCTGAGGTCTTATCAACCTCTTGAGCTGAGCACCCCCATATCCTAGTTGAAGAACTTGACTGTGACCCCCACCCTCTAACCCCTTCATAAGCTGAATCGTCAGCACTTTTTTGTTATTCTGCATCTCCCTGAACCACTCACTCTCCAGTGCCCAAGATATCACCACTACTGGGGGTTTGCTCTTTGATGTTAAAATTCCCTCAGTCGACCCACATTTTTAAAATTTAAATGGGCCCCCAGCTGCATCTGTCTTCTAGCAGCAAGCTCGGTTTGCCATCTAGTGGTTGTCTAGTGAACCTCCTAGTGGCCAAACAGGAGCAGAGCTTGGGATCCAGAGGCCCTTAGAAGTCAGGTGGTCCTGCTGAGGTTCAGAGAGGGAAAGTGAGCAGCCTAAAGGAACACAGCAAATTAGAATCCAGTCCCCAGAACCATAACCCATCCTTTGGTCAGAAAGACCATGCTTGCCTAACCTCTTTGGTTCTGAGGAAGCTGGGTATCTGGTAGTTGTGTCCCATTCGCAGGGTGACCCATCTTCCTGATCCTGTGTCTTTTATTCATTTTATAATTTTGAATAGGTAAATTTCTACATGGGATAAAATACAAAAGTCACCAAAAGGTATGCAGCAGAAAGGGAGTCTCACCCCAGCCTTCCACCACCCAATTATTAATCAGTGATTTTCTATGTATTTACAAGTACATTCGCATACTTTAATTTTTTTAAACATACGGTAGCATATCCTACACAGGGCTCTTAGTACCATATCAAGGACATCTTTGTACATCAGCTTGTGACAAGCACGCTGGATCCTTGTAAACCAATACAAAGCCACTCCACCCCCCCAGGTGCAGTATATGAAGATGCCATAATTTATTTAACCACTCTCCTTTGGATGGTGGCTCCCAGTGCTTTTGATGGACACTAAATGGTCCTCAACATCCATAGCTCTTACAAATATTTTTTTGTAAATTTTTAAATATCTTTGTTTTGTTTATTTATTGTTTTTATGTGGTGCTGAGGATCAAACCCAGCGCCTCACGTGTGCGAGGCAAGTGCTCTGCCACTGAGCCACAACTCCAGCCCCTCTTACAAATATTTGTGGGAAATACTGTATAATAAATTCCTGGAAGAGGGCTTGCTGGGATTTCCAGTTGGGATTCATTCTGGTCTCATATTCTAGAAAACCCCACATAAAGAGACTTTAAATATGTAGGGCCTCATTATCTCATGTAAAACAAGTGTAGAGGCAGATGGTCCAGGGGCACATGGCAGCTCCATGCCGGGGCACAGCATGTATGTGATTTTCACAGACGTCACCAATTGCCCTCTGTGGAGGCTGAATGGTCCTGTTTTCACCGTCAGTGTGCAGCTCCCCTGCAGACTGGCCAAATCCCACTACCATACTTTGTTTAAAATTTCCCAATGAAGTCTGGCGCAGTGGTGCAAGCCTGTAATCCCAGCACTTTGGGAGGCTGAGACAGGAGAATCACGAGTTCAAAGCCAGCCTCAGCTAAGCAACTCAGTGAGACCCTGTCTCTACATAAAACACAAAATAGGGCTGGGGATGTGGCTCAGTGGTCGAGTGCCCCTGAGTTTAATCTCCAGTACCAAAAAAAAAAACCTTCCCAATTAAACAGGTGGAAGTGGTATTCACTGCACTTTTAAATTTGTATTTTTCTAATTATGAGCAGTGTTGAACTTCTCTTCATGGGCTTAAGATATACTTCCTTTTCTCTGGATTGTCTGGTTGTATTCAAAACCATTTTCCTTTTGTGCTTATGTTCTCATTTATATTGAATTTTTGTTAGCTTTATTAAGATACATACCACAAAATCCACCCACATAAAGTGTACAATTCAATGGTTTTAGTACCTATTCTCAGGTTGTGTGACTAACACCACGATTTAATAATTTATTTTTTATTTTATTTTTTATGGTACTGGGGATTGAACCAAGGGGTGCTCTACCACCAAGCCACATCCTCAGTCCTTTTTATTTTTATTTTGAGACAGAGTCTCACCAAGTTGCTGAGGGTCTTGCTGAGTCACTGAGGCTGGCCTTGAACTTATGATCGTCCTGCCTCATTCTCCTGAGTCGCTGGAGTTACAGGCCTGTGCCACCATGCCTAGCTCCACAATCTAATTTTAGATCATTTCATGCCCTCAAAGAAACCCAGTACCTATGAGCAATCACTCCCCACATTCACCCACCTTCATGCCTCCTCTGCCTCTCAGGGTAAGAAACCACAAAGCTACTTTCTGTCTCCATAGTTTTGCTCATTCTGGACACTCCACATAAATGGAATCATACGATGTGGTCCTTTATGTCTGGCTTCTTTCACTTAGCATAATGGTTTCAAGGTTTATCCATGTTTGTAGCATGTATGAGTACTGAGTTCATTTTTATTATTAAATGATATTCCATTGTATGAATACACTATATTTTGTTTATTCATCAGTCGATGGACACGTGGTTGCTTCCATGTTTTGACTATTAGGAATAAAGCTGCTGCAAATACTCATGTACAAGTTTTTGAGTGGACGCATGTCTGTATTTTTCTTTATATATATATATATATTGTCAATGGACCTTTATTTTACTTATTTACATGTGGCGCTGAGAATAGTACCTAGTGCCTCACACATGCTAGGCAAGCACTCTACGACTGAGCCACAACCCCAGCCCTGCATTTTTCTTGATAGATACATTTCATTTCTCTTGGTGGAATAGCTTGCTCTTCTGGTAGTTCTAGGTTTACCCTTTTGAAGAACTGTCAAAATATTTTCCAAAGCAGCTGCACCTTTTTACACTCCAACAAGCAGTGTATGAGGGTTCCAATTTCTCTACATCTTCTTTGACACTTGTTATTTTCCTTTTTAAAAAATTATAGCCATCCAAGTTGATGTATAGGGTATATTATTTTGATTTGATTGACAATTCCCCAATAGCTAAGATGGTTACGTTGTCATGTGTATAATGTCTACTGATTTTTAAGATTTTTTATATGTCAAGGAAATTAGGCCTTTGTGATATGAATTGTAAATACATTCCATCAATTGTCATAGTTTTTTATTGTTGTTGTTGCTGCTGCTGTATTTTATAGACAGGGTCTCACTAAGTTAACCAAGCTGGCCTTGAACTTGTAATCCTCCTTCTTCAGCTTCCTGAGTCACTGGTATTACAGGCATGCACCACCATGCCCAGCCACTTACCTTTGATTTTGTTTGTGCTTCTTTTATATATATTTTTTGTTTCAGTTGTTGATGGGCCTTTATTTTGTTTATTTTTATGTGGTGCTGAGGATCGAACCCAGTGCCTCACATGTGCAAGGTAAGCGCCCTGCCACTGAGCCACAACCCTAGCACCTTGTTTGTGTTTCTTTTCCCCATGCAAGGTGTCAGGTCGTACATGGGAAGGTCTTCCCTATTCCAAAACCATTACAAATTTTTTGAAATGGCTCTTCCATGTTTTCTTTTAGTAATTTTATGATCTAAATTTTTTCCAGTCAAATCTTTTATCCAACTGTAATATATTTTGTTGTAAGGAGAGAGGTAGGAATCTAAATTTATTTTTCCATATATCTACCCAGTTGTCTAAATATTATTTAAATAATCACCACTATTTCAAAATGCCCTATTTGTACTTATTAAATTTCTATTTGTATTTGGTGGTATTTCTAGATTTCTTATTTTTGTTTCAAGTTATTTATCTATCCATGTACCAGTATCATATTGCATGTTTAACTTTTTATTTTGGAAAATTTCAAATATGTAAAATAGTTGAGAAAATAGTACAATGAGTATACCCATAACTCAGCTTCAATAATCATCAACTTTCTTCCATTCTTGTATTATTTTTCTAGAATGTTTCTGTTTCATTGTTTTGGTGCTAGAGACTGAGTCCAGGGCCTCTTACATGCTAAGCGCATGCTCCAGCCCTGAGCTATATCCCCTACCCTAGAGTATTTTAAAGTAAGTCATTTTACCTATAATTACTTCACTGTCTAACAGCTAAGGACCTTTTTTAATGCAATCATGATACCTCTATCATAACTCTGATAGAAAGAATTTTTGCCTCTCAAAGATGTCCCTAAAACCTGCGAATTGGTTGCCTAATATAATAATAGGACTTTGCAGATGTGGCTAAAGATCTTAAGATGGGGAGAGTATCCTAGGCTCTCCAATAGGACCAATGCCAAGTTCTGTAGCACCAAGGGAGTCAGAGTCAGAGAAGGAGATGTGACTATAGAAGGTCAGAATGAAGTGGGGCCAGGAACTGAGGAAGGCAGCAGCTTCCAGAAGTTGGAAAAGGTGCCAGATACAGTGGTGCACACATACAATCCTTGACACTTGGGAGGCTGAGGCAGGAGGACTGCAAGTTCCAGGTCAGCCTTAACAATTTAGCAAGACCAAAATTAAAAATATTTTATCTCAAAATAAAAAAAACTTTAAGGGCTGGGGTATAGGTCAGTGGTAGAATGCCCCTGGGTTCAATCCCTGAAACTACAAAAAGAAAAAGGAAAAGCAACTTAAAAAGGTAAGGAAACAGATTCTCCCCTGGAGCCTCTCAAGGGAGCACAGTTCTGCCTAGACCTTGACTCTAGTCGACTGACTGTATTTTAGGCTTCCGTGCTCCAGGGCTGTATGGGAATAAATTTGTGCTGTTTGAAGTCATTATATTGTGGTAATTTGTTGTGAAAGTAACAGGAAATTAAATAGATTAATATAATAAGCAATAACTTACTGTCTGGATCATATTCAGCTTGTACCAAATACTTCAAAACCATCTTTTCTGAGACATAGTATTTGTACATCTTTACGGGGTATGCTATGGTGATTCAATGTACATAACCCAGCAGGGTTGCCATACTGGGAAATTAAATACAGTATGCCCAGTGAAATTTGAATTTCAGATCAATAATGAATCATGTTTTACTATAAATATGCTCCCAGCAATATTAGGGACATAGTTATACAGTCAAATACCACATAATAACATTTAAGTGTCCCATAAGATTATATCACCCATTGACATGGCAGCCACCTTAGTTTGTGTAAGCTGTCTATGATGATCACAGCAGAACTGGATCACCAGCTTTTCAGAACGCGTCCCTGACATTAAGCAACAGGTGACTCTTCTATAAAATGATGCATTGCTTATCTGAAATCAAATTTAACTGGGAGACAATGGTTTACCTGGATCTGCCTTGATCCTGCTGGAGCCAAACACCAGCTTCCAGAATCCACTGATCTGCCACAAAACTAGTGATCAGAGCTGATTGGGAAGAGAGGGGAGGAGGGTCCAAGAACAAAGGTGATAAGAAAGCAAAGAGAAGAGCTTTGAGAATGACCTTATGAGGGCCTGAAGCTGGAAGGAGCTGGGATTTCTAATCTAATCATCTCTGGTCACCATAGAAACCAGCTGTAAAGTCAGCCAGGAGCTGGTGAGCTGCCCCCCCTGCCTCTTTGCCAGTACAGATGGTCCCCACCTTCCACCTTTGTCAGGCCTGGTTCGCGTCTCAGTTTCTCTCCCAGGACCTACCCCAGCTCTCTTCCTCCTAAACCCCATGCTGCCCTTCCAGCACATCCTCAGAGGACCCTTCAATGCCAGCCTACAGGGACAGAGGAGAAGGCCAAGGGACACCCAGGCCCTGCCCAGGACAGGGTCACATTCTAGCCAGGGGACAGGCTACACAAGAGAAAAAAAAGGCCCAAGAATATTCAGCAAAAACATGTTTAAAACAAAACAAAATCATGTCTCACCTGGTCTGACTGCACAAGTATCTCTGTCCTTCCCAGGGTAAAGTAATTCTCTCCTAATGTGATTAAATTGATTGGAAAAATGTTCAATCTTTCAGACAAGCCAAGAGCTGGCAGGGTGTACTAAAAGCCCTGAATACTAAAGCAGGGCTTGCAGTGAGCATTTCATTTGGTTCTGGAAATTATAGGCTCTTTGAAGGTGGCATGCAAATTTGTTCAAAATGTCCCCACTTTGGGAGACAAGGCCAGAAGTCGGGATTAAGCTCTTATTCAAAGCATGGGAAGCACTTTTGAGGTCAGGAGGCCAAAACCTCAACCCTCAGATCATGTTAATGCCACCATTTTCTGAACATGTGTCCCATGAAGAGCCATGAAGTTTAATTAAGTATGTGAGGACCACTGATGACCCCACCTCCAATCCTCTTTCCCCATGCCTCAGATCACTCTGCTACTTTTTCCCCAAAATATCCCCAAACTTACCTCCAGGAGGCGGATTTGATACTGGGGTATCCTACCTTCCGTTTGGCTGCCTTGTGAAGAAACTCATTCTCTCTTGCAAAACTCGCTGTTTCAGCAATTGGCAAAACAAGTATGGTTTGGTAGCAACAGCCTTGAAACTGAGGCCACAGAAGTCAAGGTCTTTGCACAGAGCTGACAAAGACTAGGAAACACCTGAGAGGAGATAGTTCTGATTACCACTGCTACTCCCTGGTCCCTGCCCCCTTGAGGAATCCATCCCTCCCCCAACTCCTCTGTCCCTTACAAGTCTTCTCAAAAGGCTTCGTGGTTAATGGGAACTCACCCCCTCCTCCAATAAATCCCAAACTCCCTGAGGGCAGCAACCTTGCCTGGCTATTCTTTGGAGGCCCCATACACTCTGGGCTTTACACTTAGTGGGTTCGATGTGTATTCACCAATAAATCCTGTCCCAGGCTACAGAGACAGCTATTTGGTGGATTGTTAAAGATACTGTGATAAATTAAAATTCATTTTATGATGTGGCTATAGAGACAGAGATTGCTTCTAGTGACATCATGTCGGGCTGGTGACACCAGTATCATTAGATATTGTTTACTTCAGAACAGTGCCCTTGATCTGGACACAAGTGGGGGAAATGGTTTGCAGCCCCACTGAGTGAGTCACTGTGGCCTATAGAACTACCTCCTATGGGGAGAGGACTATCAGCTGGTGTGGGGCTGCCTCAGTCTGTCCCTTGGGACAGAAGTTGTTTTTCATTCATCCTAACATCCCAGTGTCTCAGCAAATATTTTTGGATAAACAAATGAATGCCTTTGACATCATACAAAACTAGAGGTGCTGTTGGGGACAAGAAGCTCAGAAGAAATCTCCTCCAGGTCTCCTATCTTCCTGAGAGAGCAGACTCCAGTGAAGAAAAAGTTCTAGAATTGTCTGCAGGTCTCAGACACTCCAAGCTCACTCATGTTTTTGAGTCATCAAATGGGCACAATTTTCTCTATCTGGTAACCTCCTACATTTTGTCCAAAATCCCACTTATAACACCTCTCCATCAGGGCTTCCTTCAATAGAGGTCTGGCACAGACCCTTAACAGTTTTTGAGTCTACACTGACCAAGTGCACAAATTCAAGGAAGTCTTAGGTTAAGGAGGAAAGAGGCCCCATCTCTGTAAGGCCAGTAACAAGGTTTACAGAAATGGGGAAAATGAGTGTGCTGGGTCAAAGCAGTCCTGTAAGGTGTTTCGCCTCCAGTACGTAGGCATGGGACGTAAACTAGAGCACTGAGGAAGAGGAAAGTGGACAGCAGTGGCTGAAGACAGGAGTCGGATTTTAAAGACCAGAAATTCTCTGCAAACAAACCTAGGAAGGTCTTTCTACCTGGATGTTTCTGAGCAGCGTCTAGAGGATTCGTGAAAGAGCAGTAGCTCAGGCTTGGTGCAGCGATTGTTCAGTAGGCATGGATTTGGGGAAAATGAAGAATGTGACTCCAACGCTCCATCCACCTACACACACACACTGCACCACTAACAAGAACCATCTTAAGCAATTCACTTGGATTCTCTCAATTTAGTTTCTGCTGTAAAATGGTCTCCCTGGCAGCTGGAACAAGATTCCTATGCCGCTTTGCTGGAAGATGTGAGCAAGCTGGGATCCCCAGGGAAACCTCGAGGCTTCCTGGGAGTTCCCAGGGTACCCTGAAGAGAGGAGATTCCCACGCTGGACATTTCTACCTCGCGACTAGTCTCTGGACATCCGTTAACTCAACCTCTCCAAATGGTTTACGAAACGCTGTAATACCCACGATAATGCATCCTCCCATCAGCCCCTGTTACAAATGGGGAGACCACGGGGCTGGGGTGTAGCTCATGCTTGCCTAGAATGCGTGAGGTTGTGGGATCCCCAACAACAACAACAAAAAAGAGCGCAGGGGGTAGTCTGGGCGCGGGCTTGCCACAGTCACCCGGTGGGAAGCAGCTAGTTGGCCACCTACCCCGCCGAGCGCCTTAGCTCCGCGCGCTCCTGGGGGCGGGTAAAGGAGGAGGGGGCGGGGCCTGCGTGGATCACGTGACGTGCGGCCCGGAAGCGCTCGCACCCGAGACCCCCGGGTGACCCAGCCGGAGCTGTTCGCTCTTGCGGGTTCCCGCATCTGCTACCATGGCCTGGACCAAGTACCAGCTGTTCCTGGCCGGGCTCATGCTCGTCACCGGCTCCATCAACACGCTGTCGGCAAAGTGAGTCTGGGCCCGGCCTGGCGGGGCCCTGCTGGGCCTGCGGGCGCTGGCGATCCCGCGCGCTGCCCCGCCCGCCCTCCGCGGCTCTGCTTTCTGGCTTCACCTGCCCTCCCAGTTGCTGCTGTGGGTTCGCCCTGTTTATGGACCACCCAAGGGTGCGAGGCTCAGGGTCACATCTCTTCTCCGCGCCTCAGTTTCCTCATCTTAAAACCGGAGTTTGGACCAGTTCCTCTCCGCTGCTTCTCTGGGCTGTGGTTTGAGCAGGGGCCAGCGGAGGAGGCTCCAGGCCTTGGGCACGCGAGTTATTGTCGTGGCTGTGCAGGCGAGTTACCAATGAGCATGAAGGGTGAGGCAGCAGAGGAGAGGTTGTCCACGGGCTGCTAGTGGAGGAGGGGTTAGAGCTGCGCCTTGATGTTCAGGTGGGGTTCTGCATATAGCGGAGACTTGGAGGCAGGGAACAAAAAGTCCAGATCAAAGAGACTGGTAGCCAGCACCAAATGCCTAGGCAGGATTTTTATCCCATAATCAGAGATGGACTGTTGAGTCGAAGAAAGACATGTTGAAAGTGATAGGGTAGAAAAAAAAGAAAGAAGCAGTATGATTAACCTGGGGGTCAACTTGAAGATTGTTTGGAGCAGGGAAAATCATTCTATGGCTGCTGCTATGAGAGGAGGAGATGACAGTGAGGATGGAAAGGAAGGGGCAGATGGTAGAGACCAGTGCAGAAGGACGCCACAGGATCAAGGGTTTCTGCCTGGAAGAAGATAAGTGTTCTTAACCCAGACAGGGAGGGCAAGTAAAGAGTTCAGCTCTGGTACATGGGGATGAGACAAAACAGCCCCCAGGAGTTTGGGGAGTGAAGACCTAGGGTCGTAATGAGGTTGAGGGATCAGGCTTCCTCTCTGTCATGAGCAGGAAAGCCATTCCTTCCCTTAGAAGCCACTTTCTCTGCTCCACTGCAGAGCAGGGCCTTCCTTCCTCTTCTGTTCGCCATCTAAAAGCCCCCAGTGCGTGGGGCCTGGCCTTTGCTTGAACTGATTCCACTTCAGTTCAGCTGCTTCTGGCCAGGCTCATGCACTGTGCATAAAGAACAGTGGACAGTGGTCCCAGTTAGGCCTCACTTCCACCTGGGCGGTGCCAAGTTCCAGAGCCACGAGAGTCAGTGTGGCAACTCCCAGTGGAAGCTTTCCTGCCCTCTGAGATGTGCTCCAAGTCCCCTGGGTTTTCTGTTGGGTTCCACACTTTGAGAGACTGGCTATGAGCCTTTTGAGGGCATGGCTGTTTCTTACTAATTGCTGAGGCATCTGTATCTCACATACTCCATTTGTGATGCAAGGTGTTTCAGAATAGAGCCTGGGAGAGCAGTATTCACTTCGTCAGATGAGTCTAAGTTACCTACAGTGTAGGAGGGAAAGAGGCCAAGAAAAGGTCCCCACCTTTGATATGCTCACAATCTGAGATGAAGGAGACGGCAGTCACAGTTTCCCCCTCTTCCCCTGAAGAAGGGCACAGTCTGTCTCTCTGGTTCACCTCTGACCAGCTATGTCTTGTGGAGAACTGCTGACCGCCTGGGCACTGCAGCCTCCTGGAGTTTACACCTGTGGGGTATAAAGGGCCCCAACTTGCAGGCTCCCCTGTCAATAATTGAACACAGCAGAACAAGTCTTCCATTCAGCTATTGTACCAGCCAAAGCCTTACTCAAGTACTCAGAAAGTTGCTGTCTTTCAGTGCAGCTGTCCCCAAGGAAAGTCTAAATGGCCATTTTGCTGACTCAGCTTCTTCCTTAAAAGCGCCAAACCACTCAGGTAGGGACACAGGGCATCCTCAGTCCCAGGTAGCATCACCCTTGGAGGCTGCCTGAGAGTCAGGGAGGAGGCTCCCAAGTCTGTTACAGGATGCAGCCTTTGGTCTTGCCTCTGCCCTATAACCTGGTGTGGGGCCTCTCAGAAGTCTCCACCCTGAAACTGACCCCAGAGTTGGAACTTAAAAGTATTCTAAGGCCAGATTGTGAGGATACTCTTAGAAAGAATGAGGGAGAGCAGCATGTACTCCCTGATGTGAATTATTGACACAAAATCACATTCTGACCTGCAGTTTCCATCAGGTGCAGATCACAGTCAGCATAGCCAGCCAGTATACAGAGTGTACCCAGCCCTCCCAAGTGCAAGGCCCTGCTCTGGTCACCTTTCATGTGAACTCAGTGAATTCTTGTAATCACCCAATAAGGTAGATAAACTCATTATTTCCAATTAAATAAACGGAGATACAGAAGGATTAAATTACTTGCCAAGTTCAACTCATCTACCAAGTGACAAGGTTTATATCTGAGTCAAAGTGATGTAGCTCTAGAATCCATTCTCTTAACCACCAGTGGGGAGAGGAGATGCAGAAACTGGGGACTTCTCCATCATTTTGCAGGAGGGAGTGTTTAGAATGTTAGAAACAAATTATCTGATCTGATCACCACAACTTACAGGGGATACCCCAAGAGAAGTTTCAGACAGAATGGTTTGGTTTCAAAGATCAGCAGAAGGAGCCAGGCGCGGTAGCACGCACCTGTAATCCCAGCATTTTGGGAGGCTGAGACAGGAGAATCATGAGTTCAAAGCCAGCCTCAGCAACAGCGAGGCACTAAGCAACTCAGTGAGCCCCTGTCTCTAAATAAAACACAAAATACGGCTAGCGATGTGGCTCAGTGGTTGAATATCCCTGAGTTCAATCCCTAGTACCAAAAAAAAAAGATCAGCAGAAGGTGCTGGTGAGGTGGTAAATCAGGCTGGTTGGTGTTAGAATGGGAGCTATCACCCAGGCCTCAGGACTTTAGTCCTGTCATGTTTGTTAGGACTGAAGTGACTCAAAAGTCCCACCTCTTGGGCTTTCTTCTCATCTCCCTAGACAGGGACAGATGAGCCTGTTTCCAAAGAAGGTGTAATCCTGTAAGTGGCATCTCCCCTCCCAGCCCTCAGGGTGCTCTCCCCCTGAGACTGGGCAGTGAGTCTCTGCCATAATCCTGCTTGTCTTGCTCCTGGTGCCAGGGCCCACTCAAGGTTCATACAGAAAGCCTCAGGCAGCCCTTGCAGCGTCTCAGCCTAGGAAAGGAGCTTGGGTACTTCCCTCCCCGGGTGAGCACATGCCACTTGCTGTACTGGGACCACAGGGCTGCTCTCCTCTGCCTACTCAGCAGGTTTTGGAAGGCTGCTGGGAGATGTCACATGCCCTGGGAGGAAAAGCCACCAGTCAGACAGGCCCTTTGGCCCCTCCCTGGGTCTTGGTAAAGGGCCCCTGTCTGGGAAGTGGCTACGTCTCCTTGTATGGCTCTTTTCTCATCAGCACCTTTTGCTGATCATCTTGAGACCAAACCCTTTCTGTCTACCTGAGCCCACACCATGTAGAACCCTGTTCTGTCTCTCTGAGTCCATACCCATTTCAGAGCCCTGTTCTCCTGAATCCAGGGTAGGATCCACATCTGAAGAGCCAGGGGCAAGCATACACTAAGTGAGGTGCAGCTCCCTCCTAAGCTTCTGCAGGCTCTGGGCTCGCACAGCCAGGGAGGGCATGGGTCTGAGACTCCTCTCCCTGGGTCAGGGACCCTGCCTGGGACCACTGGGCCTCTATTAGAGAGCAGCTTCATTGTCCTTTCGGTGCCAGCTCCAACGTTGCCCTTAGTACCTGCCCCTACCCTGGGATTTCATGAACTGGCTTGGGAGATTTGCTTCAAAGGGTTGCAGGGTGAGCTTGAGGAGGCCTTAAGTCAGGAGGGCAGGGTATAGAGTGGAAAGAGCACAAGGCTTGGAAGCCATAGGATAAGATGAGTCATTCAGCCTCTCTGAGGCCTCTCAGTCCCTTCATCTGTAAAGTGGACATGAAAATTCCTGACCTGCCTCCTTCCCAGACATTAGGATCTACTGAGGAAAGTTTTTCTTCCATAGAAATGAGAGGGCTCATTGTCATTTATCCTTTCCTAAGCCAGGGCCTCTGCTGGAACACCCTGGAGAGTAGAGAAGCTCTGGTTCTTCAATTCTTCTGTAGATCTCTCTTCATTAGATCCCTTGGCAAAAGGAAGAAGCTGACTCACTGGGCTTGACAAGCTGGGGATGCGGGAGGAAATGGCAGAGATTCTGCAGGAAGGGACACACAGTCCATCAGCCTGGGCCAACCACATCAGCCACTTCCTCAGTCTCTGCCTGCCACCCTGGCCCAAAGCACTGAACTATGAGTGTGGGCAGGGCCCACCAGGGGCTGAGTCACCACCCAGCAATGGTTGCGCACTCCCTAACCTGCCCATCACGCTCAGGAACCCCCCAAAAGGAGCCAGCCTCTGCCAGCAGAGAGTGCTTCCTCATGGGACTTCAGCCTGTCCCCCAGAATATAGCATCTACAGAGAATAAAGACCTATCTGCAGGGCTGACCCTCTCCTCACCCCAGCAGGGGAGCGGGAAGAATCTAAAGTAAGAAGGTCATAGGAGAACTTCAAAGCTTGGGGATGGGCCATAGAACTGGGTGTCACCATTCCTGGATGTTAGCCCTGACTCAGCACATAATGAGCCCTGTGTCCCTCAAGCCGCTGTGGCCCTTGGTTCCTCATCTGAGAAGTTTCCTTCTGCTGCCACATTTTGTGGCTCTGTGGAGCTGCAGGAGCAGTAGCCTGAGGCCCTTCCAACTGCCACTGCCTCAGCCAGCAGGGCAGGTTCCAGATCATGGACTCTTCCAGCAGCTTTCAGGCCAGAGCAAACCTGGGTCCACACTGACCCCAGCACAAGAGGAAGGGGCTCCTGCTTAGTGAGAAAAGGAGGGAGAAGAAATAGAAGATGGTTTGTACTGAATACCTGCCCAGGCCAGGCCTTCCAGAACTTATGCTGTTCAGTGCCTTACCAGTTCATCAGTGTTTCCTGGTTGTCCCTGTAACCTATCCAGCCTATGCAAGTCAAGACAGCTTTCTATGTAAGCTGCTGCCTCTCTTGAGTGTGAATTCAAACAGGATTTGACCTCAGGTCTACAGGCTATTAAATGTAGGAGCCTGAACTGTTCTCTGCACCCGAGCCTTGTAGTCCCCCTCTAAAATAAGGATCCTTGTAAGGCTTAACCAGAACAGCCTACATGAGGTGCTTGGCACAGGTCCAGCACAAAATCAGTTTCCAGTGCATAGGTCATTGAACAAAGCATCTATGAAACATCGACAAACAGCAAAGTGCCCTCCAACCTTAGTCACAGCTGCCATCCTCAGACACACTGAGGCTGAATTTTGGCTCTCATCTGTGAGACCTGGGGTCCTCCTGAGCCTGCACAGTGAGCCAAAGCCTGACTCCTGCCCTAAAGTGCCCACAGGCCCAAGTGTCCCCTCCCTGTCCCGAAGAGACAGGGCAAGACAGCCTGTGCTGTTGACACCCAATCCTTTGGGCTGCTGGGCTCTTGGATACAAAGTGATTCCATTTCCCCATTGGGAACCCTGCCAGGCCAGCCTGTTCAGGCAGACCTACCTTTCAGAGGAAGCCCAGCCAATTCCTGGGAGAAAGGAGCTTAGCCCAGCACCACAGCCAGTATTCCATGAAGTACCCTGCCCCTGACGAAGGACAGGCCCCAGAAGAGGTTTCCCCCACTGGCCCAGCTTATTCCGCTCAGCCCTGGTGGGAAGTGGGACTCATGGAGACATGGCCTCTGGGCTGCAGTACTTGGCCTCTTTGCCAGCAGGGCCTGGGAATCTCATTCATTGAACCACAGATGTCTGCATAATAGTGTACCAGGAGCAGAGATTTTAGGAGTGTGGAAGAACTGGATGCTGAGCTCACCCTCAACTAACAGTGAATGTGGAATCAGAATGTTTTATGAGTGTGAGTTGTCGTTACTATAAACTGCATAGGCAGTAGCCCAGGCTGAGTTCTAGGTGGTGGCACCATTGCTATTCTGGGGGAACTTCTTTGGGTGGCACCAGGATGAGAAAGTGGCTTTCATACTGGCTAATCTCCTCCCCCAAATTTTTTGCCGTAGGCTTCTGGTTGGCCCTGATGGACTTGGTAGTGCCTCTCTTGCCCCTACTAGAGGACCCCTGGCTCCACCCCTGCCAGTTCCCCTCTCTGACTTGTTCCCTTGCTCAGGGCAGTCCTCTCCACACACTTGGTAAAGCTTAGCCTGGGCATGCTTCCTCTTTTCTCCTCTCTTTCACTCAGTTGCCTCCCCCAGGCCTTCCCAGGGGCTCTTTCTGCCAAAGCAGGCCTAGCTGGGTGAGCCTTATAGTCTGTCTGTGGCCCCCCACCCACATGCCATGTCCTGTCCTGCTTGGGGACCCAAGAGCCAGAACCAGTAGCAGATGAAGCAGAAATGAACAGAGAAAGTGGGCCACAAAGAAAGTGGGCTCTTTTTTTGCTCCATCGGTGCTGGGACTGGTTACAGCTGGACCTCTGGCATGTGCAGGGCCCCAGGCTTCTCTCTGCTCTCTAACAAGTCATGTCAGAACTTCCCCCCTCCCCTCAGCTGTCCTTCAACCACCACCCCACCCCTGTTCCCAAGAATCATAAACCCTCCTGACTGCCCCCTGTCTCTCTACATCTTTGGGAGCAGGTGGGTCTCCTGCTGGGTAAGGTCCACTACTGTCCTGATTCCTTCCCTTGTCCTGAAGTGTGTTCAGGTCTCTGAGTAGCTGTGATCATTCCCTCAGAAGTCTGTCCTTCCCCCACGTTTCCCCTGTGTTCCCTAACCAGGAGGCAACACTACCCAGCTAGCCTCGCCATTGCATCATGTCCCAGGGACAGAGAAACCAGGGCTGCTGGGCAGAATCTTTGCCAAACCCTGTGGCACTTCATGGGGAGGCACAGGAAGCAAAAAGTTGCCCCTCCCTACAGGAGCTTAGATTTTTTACAGGTAAACCAGGAGTGGGGTCCACTATGATGTGCTGCTCTGGGAAGATATTTCAAGGAAAAGCATGTAACAGAAAAAAGTCCCAATGGTTGGGAACATAGTTCAGTGGTAGAGCGCTCGCCTAGCACAAATGAGGCCCTGGGTTACATCCCAACACTGCAGGAGGAAGAGTTTCCTAGCCTTGCACCTTAGAGATATCTGCTGTCTGCATGTGGGGTGCTTGGTGGGAGAAGGTCATGGTCCACAGGAAATAGCTCCAGGTCTGCATTGACTGGAGTAAGCAAATGATCTGCTTGGTGTGGTCTGAGCTGTGCCAATGGACCAAGGATGTCCAGCACAAGGGAGGGGTTGCTGTCTTGCCCAGTCTCTGACTGGGCCAAATCACATGCTTGGCTCTGGGCCTGGGCTACCAAAACACTTCCAGAAGTTAGCAGCTAGCAGAGAAAAAGGTTAGGAAGGGCTGGGGCTGTTTAGCTATGAGATTCAAGTTGGAAACTCTCTAGATACCTGAAAGGCTTTCTAATGAAAGGTTAGACTAGACTCTAGAGACACAACAACCTGGAAAAAAGGAAATTCAGGAGAGAGAGCTTTCTTGCAAAGATGGCAAGCAATTCAGAATGACTATGGTAGCCACCTGAAGCCAGTGCTGTGGAGGATTCTGGGCTCAGTGGGGAAGAGTGCTATAATCAGTTCTCCCCGTCCACCACAGTGCTCTCTGGGACATCACTCCATGACTGCAGTGCATCTACCCACTACTTTAAGGTCAGCTTTAGAAGGACGTTCCAGGCCATTCAGGCTTTGTGAAGATGATCTGGTGGTCATCTCCCAGGGCTGGACTACCCCTCTAGACCAGAGGCTCTTGACATTTTGTGTCCCATGAGTTCCTTTGAGAGCCTGCAATAGCCTGCAGACCTCTTCTTAGTAATATTTTAAAATGTGCAAATAAGAGACCAAGGATTGCAAAAGGAGCCAATTAAATTGACAAAGTTGACAAATGTTAAAAAGTAAATTCACGATATAGAAATACATATGTTTCTTAATACATTAAATTTCAAGTAATGGGTATAATTTATTTTGATGAGTAATAAATGTAAATTATATTTCACCACATATACAGCAGCCCTAATGTGATACTATCTGATTTCTAGGAGTTACAAAGGTATAGGTACTGCAATCCAACATTTCTAAGTTGAGAAAGTGTTTAAAACCACTTTCTAAAGTCGGGCATGGTGGCTCAAGCCTGTAATCCCAGCACTTAGGGAGGCTAAGACAGGAGAATCATGAGTTCAGCAACAGCGAGGTGCTAAGCAACTCAGTGAGACCCTGTCTCTACATAAAACACAAAATAGGGCTGGGGATGTGGCTCAGTGGTCTAGTACCCCTGAGTTCAATCACCAGTACCAAAAAAAACACCACTTTCTATGGAGACCAGCCCCTTTGGGAGCCCCAGCTGGGGCTGTCTCTCTGAATCTGACATCCTGGACCTGGGAGGAGCAAGCCCCTCCATAAGCATGAGGCTGGCAGAAAGTCCTGCCATACTACCAGGGTCTGACCTTTCCTTCATTTTGCTGCAGGTGGGCAGACAACTTCATAGCTGAGGGCTGCGGAGGGAGCGCAGAGCACAGCTTCCAGCACCCCTTCCTCCAGGTACTGGCTCTGACCCTCCAGCACCCATCTCCCAGCACCCTTGAGACTAGTCTGTTTCCTGGCATAGGGGTGGCGCTCCCCTGCTTTTTCCTCCACTAGAACAGGGCCAGGATCTGAGGGTACCATGTCCGGTCAGGACCCATGAAAAGTAGCAGCAGTGGCAAAAGCCTGTTTTCCATCCTCCAGGAGCCCAGAATCCCACTGGGTCAGGGTGGACCCCATCAATAGAAGATACCCCAAATTGGATGAGGGATTGGGAGACTCAGATCTGAGCCCCAGTTCTGTTAGCAGTTTGCTTGATGGCCTTCCTCTCTGGGCATGTTTCTTCATCTGGAACTTCACGAGGGGTTGGCCTGGATGGATGATCTTCACACAGGTTACCACAGTCTTAGGGCTTCTGTCAAGTTATTCGAGAGCCCCAGCAGCTCTGTACTTATTGGTTTGACAGGTTGGGGTTCTAGGTAAGCTCTTATTTGAAGAAAGATTGCATAAAAAACAATACTGCTAAAGGTGGTCCCCTAGTTCCCTTCAGTGCTAAGTCTGTGGGTTCTCATTCCTGCAGGCAGTGGGCATGTTCTTGGGAGAGTTCTCCTGCCTGGCTGCATTCTACCTGCTCCAGTGCAGGGCCACAGGGCAGTCAGACTCCAGTGTGGACCCCCAGCAGCCCTTCAACCCCCTTCTTTTCCTGCCTCCAGCCCTCTGTGACATGACAGGAACCAGCCTCATGTATGTGGGTGAGTAGCCAGGTCAAGAAGGGCTCAGTGAAGACTATGATCTGAAGGGTCACTGGTCAAACAGCCACCCCCACCTCACCCTGCCATTCTGCCACAGACTTTTCACATGCATATGTATGCATGTGCATACACACACACACACACACACACACACAAGATTTACTGAGCACTTGCTATGTGCTCAGCTCATCTCCAACCCTGAGAACTCCTTGGTGACAGCCAGCCTTGGACCTCAGGAGCTAACAGTCTTGTCTCTCCCCATCTAGCCCTGAACATGACCAGCGCCTCCAGTTTCCAGATGCTGCGGGGTGCAGTAATCATATTCACAGGCCTGTTCTCAGTGGCCTTTCTAGGCCGAAGGCTGGCACCAAGCCAATGGCTGGGCATCCTGGCTACCATCGCTGGACTGGTGGTAGTGGGCCTGGCTGACCTCCTGAGCAAGCAGGACAATCAGCACAAGCTCAGCGAAGTGATCACAGGTGTGGCCTTGTGGGTAACGGGTTGTCTGTCCTATCATACCTTCCCCAGGGAGCCCAACATCATTGTCCCATGGACTTATACAAGCTCTGCCACATGCAGGTTCTGGACAAGGGCACACAGCTGCTTTCAAGGGTCAGGAAGTGCAGAGGAGACCAGAGAGGGGTATAGTTCACTAAGGAAGAGTGGCAAGCAGCCCAAGAGGAGCTAGAGGCCCGAGGAGGGGGCTGTATTGTCCTGCGATGCTTAAACAAACTGCGGGATAGGGACAGGAACAGAAGGACCTCTCACTGAGCACTTACGCATGACGGCATGACACTGAGCTCCATGCCATCCGCATCACAGGAACCCTGCCATATCCACAACCCCAGACGGAGCCATCACATCACAGCCCTTTTTTTTTTAGTTGTTGGTGGACCTTTATTTTATTTATTTATTCATATGCAGTTCTGAGAATTTGAGAATTGAACCCAGTGCCTCACACATGCTAGGCAAACGCTGTACCATTGAGCCACAACCCCAGCCCCACAGCCCATTTTATAGTCAAGTGTCTGTTCTGGGTCTCTTGGAGTTAGGATTAAACCAGAAACAGCTGTTTCAAACCTGTTGCTCCTTAAGAGAACTGCTTACCTGGGATGCAGCTCTCAGGCCCAGGTAGGTCTCTAGACCTTCTGGAGCCTCAGCCCTACCCTGCTGGCCTATCATACCCCTCAGGGGCCAGGGAATCAGGCACAAGCAGTTGTGACTATACCTTGTGAGCTGTATGGGGCCCTGCAAAGTCAGGAGCAAACGTGTCATGTCCCTGGGGCCCTCCTATCATCACCCCCAACCCAGCCCCAGTGCAACCCTGGTTTCACCTGGCCTCCTTTCAACAGGGGACCTATTGATCATCATGGCCCAAGTCATCGTTGCCATCCAGATGGTGCTAGAGGAGAAGTTCATCTACAAACACAACGTGCACCCACTCCGGGCAGTGGGCACTGAGGGTGCGTGTGGGCAGAGGCCCGGGAGGAGTGGCTGGAGGGGAGGACACTGGAGGACAGCATGGGGCATGAACTGTACAAGTGGATCACAGGGCAGGTGCCAGTGACCACTGAGGGGATGAGCCTCCTTTCCCCACACCCTCCTCCTTCACCAGATGTGAGTTGACAGATTCTCTGACACCTGCTATCTCAGGAAAGGGGAGGCCAAGGATGAAGATGAGTAAGACGCAGGCCCTCCCTAGAGGACCTGACCAGCAGGAAAAAAGGGCCAGCAGTGTGCCTGACCTTGGCCCACTTATGCTTCGGTGATGTCTCAATCGCTGAGCAAGTGTGAGCCTCTCGGGGCAGGGAAGGTGGCATTTGAGCCACAGATTCCAACAGTCAGGAGCTGAGAACTCCAGATGGGGCAAAGGACTCGGGAGCTGGATGTGACTTTAGAAACCAGTTTGAAATAATTTGAGTGCAATATAGGTTTGATGTTGGGGAATAATCAGGAATTGAGTAAGACAGGATCTGGAGAACCTTGACAGCAAGAAATAAATTGAGACTAAATGACGGGCAGGAGGAACCACCAAAGGTTTTTGAGCTGGGAAGCAACTACCAAAATTATGCTGTAAAAATACAAGATTGGCAAGATGGATTAGAGCTGTGCTATCAGTAGCCCAGGGACAAGTACCTGTCAGAGGTTATTTGCGTCTGGCCCAGTGAGAGCCAGAGGAGCTGATGGCAGGATGTAGATCAGCTACACCATGAAGCATACTGTTTGTTTCCACTCACTTTTATTTTCTAGCAAGATTTTGTGAATGAAGCAGTGTGCCGACTTACATTTTGGCACAAGCTCCTTACCACAGACCAATCACATGCTAAATTAGAGAGCTCTGTATTTTCAAACTTGTGAAAGCAATGTAGTGAGCTGGAGCCAGCAGCTCTTTCTTAAGTGAACAGAATAGAATAGAATTTAAATGTCAGCAGGCATCATACATAGCAAAGCTGTTGGGGAGTGCACACATGTGTGTCTGTGCACATGTATCCCAGGTCCACCATATAAGATGTATTTCACTTTTGATCCAGTGAGATGCCAGGGGACTGAGGTGGAGAAGGGGCAGCCAGAGCCCATTGCATAGGCCCAAAGTTCCTGAAGAGAGATAAAGGGATGGATCCCAGGAATGGGCCACAGGAGCCAAAAGACAGTGCTCGAGGGCTATACTGGGAGGCTGAGGGCAAGGCGGGGTCTGTGACATGTTTCCTCGCCCCTCCAGGTCTCTTCGGTTTTGTGATCCTCTCCCTTCTCCTGGTGCCTATGTACTACATCCCTGCTGGATCCTTCAGTGGAAATCCTCGCAGGACACTAGAAGATGCCCTGGATGCCTTCTGCCAGCTGGGCAAACAACCATTAATTGCCCTGGCACTGCTGGGCAACATCAGCAGCATCGCCTTCTTCAACTTTGCGGGCATCAGTGTCACTAAGGAATTGAGCGCCACCACCCGCATGGTGCTGGACAGCTTGCGTACCATAGTTATCTGGGCCTTGAGCCTGGCCCTGGGATGGGAGACCTTCCACCCACTGCAGATCCTTGGCTTCCTCATCCTCTTGACAGGCACTGCCCTCTACAATGGGCTGCACCGCCCACTGGTGGCCTGCCTGGCCAGGGGCTGGCGCCCTGCCCAGGAAGGCGAGCATGAGAGACTGCTGGGTGGCAACCGGACTCCCATCAATGAAACCAGCTGAGCCTCCCATGAGGCCTCTGCTGCCACCCAGTGATCCCTCTTCACCCTCTTCACCCTGAGGCTGAGACCACATGAGCTGGTGGGCCAAGGCCTTACCCTGCCCCTTCCCTGCTGACCCTCCAGGGCAGCTGCTGCCATAGAAGGTGACAGGACAACCAGCTCCTTTTCTCCCCACTGCCTGCAGGATAGTGTGACCCAGCCCCCACAGGCCTGAGTGGAGCCATGGACCCCAGCCCTCCTAGCAGCACTAGAGCTGAATCATGAATTCGAATGGCAGGAATTTACAACTCAATTTCTGAATCATAAACTAGATTGTCATGATAGAATATCTAGCTTATGAATCATAAGCTTCAAAGAAGAGAAGTCAGTGAGCTGATTCAAACCGGAACTTGACACTATATTTTCTAAAACTTGTAAGAAATTCCGTAAACCTGTCTGGAGACCTGGATTTCAGCCCAAAATCCACTGCAAGCTCAGTGTGTGCTCCTTGGCCTGTTAGCTCTGGAAAGTTGGTGTGTGTGCTGTGGCCTTTGGTGGCTTCTGGCCCCAGCATTTTGTAGGCCTCTAATTTTGACCAGCCCAAGGGAAGAGGAGCAGCCCTTGACACTCCCCCTCCCTGTGCCTGTGTCCTTCTCATTCCCACTCCAGGCCTCGCCACTTGGGAAAGACTGCAAGGGAATTCCAGGCAGTCCTTGATCATCGTTCTATGGACTTGCATTTTAAAGATGAGAAAACTGAAGCCCGGAATTATAAGTTTGGCAAGGGGACTCCACTGCCATCAGCTCTGACTGAGGATGTGGGGGAACCCCAGGCCATGCAATTTGTGACTCTGACACAGGTGGGACCTAGAGCACATCTGGATCTCAACCCTACCCCAGCTGCGTGGCCATGAAGAGAACCCCCCAGGGTGATGCATTTACCAGGATTCTCTGTTTTTAGTAATTCCAGTACCCTGGGCATTGTGAAAAGTGCTTAGCTTGCTGTCATAACAGCCTGCAGACGCAGGCACAATGGAGAAATCTGGCCCAGAGAAAGCTAAGCAGCTCCCTCATGGAGCCAGCATTCTAGCCTAGGTCTGCTTCCTGACCTGAGGCCCCACCTACCATAGGGGTCCCTGTGGAGTCACTGGGGTAGAATTCTATGGCTGTTTTCCCCAGGTACTCCCACCCTGCAGAAAGGTATGGTATCGGGACCCCCAGTGAGCAGGCCATTAATTAAGCCCTTAATTCTAGTACTGCTCATTGGAAGTTGAGTGGCTCCTTAAACCATTTTCCTGGGTGACTCGGTCATAAAACACTGAACACTGAATGCCTGCCTGAAGCTGGGTGTGAGGGAGGGGGCCTTTGATGAGTGAAACCCTTAGGTTGGGTCTGATTTGAACCAGTTATCACAATGTGTCAGAGGCTTCTCGCTTCTACCAGCTCTAAGTCCTGGTGGCCTCAGCTTCTCTCAGCCAGTGTGTCACAGGAAAAAGGAAATGAACAGACGGTGATGGACATTGCAGCTGCCTCATCTAAAAAGCTAGCACCTTACAATGTTGTTTTGGATTTTATTTTTTAAAAAGAAAAGGGAAATGGGCGGTATTGAACTTTTTTTTTCTTTGAGAAAAGGGAAGGGGCACAAGTGGGTCTCGGAGGTAGCAATCTAGAATGTTAGTGTGGAAAGCTCTAATGTACCCAAAGCATGGAGATACCAAAGCCCAGAAAGTGAAAGGGACTTCCTATGTCACAGCCAATTATAGACAGCCAGATTTCCTGGTTGCCCATCCTTGCCCATCCTTGCCCATCCTGTTCTGCCACAGGGTTGCCCAGAGCTAACACCTAGAGTCTGGGACTACTTGCCTGCCATGGGCTGCCCCACCAGTGTGCTCAACTGCAGATTGCCTATGAGAGTGTTGGGGAAGCACTTAGCTTTCATTTGAGTGCTGCCCAAGGGGATTGGGGTTTTTTGTTGTTTTTGGTTTGTTTTGTTTTGTTTTTGTTTTGGTACAGGGGATTGAAACCAGGGATGCTTAACCACTGAGCTACATCCCCAGCCCATTTTTATATTTTTATCTAGAGACAGGGTCTCACTGAGTTGCTGAGGCTAGCTTTGAACTTGAGATCCTCCTGCCTCAGCCTCCTAAATTGCTGGGATTACAGGCATGCACCACTGTGCCCAGCAAGAACTGTTGCTTTTCACGTTTGAAGGGGTAGAGGTATTATAGTAGGAGTGTGTGGTGAGGAATGGCAGAACATGAGGAGGGAGCTGTTCCTCCAACCCCCTGTCCCCCAATCCCTCACCAACTTAGGCAAATCACTTCCCTCTGAGAGCCTGCAATCTTCCACCTAGTGTGGGAAGCCAGCCTCCATCTCACAGGAAAGGCAGGAGCATTACCTAAGAGAGTAGACTTGAAGTGCTTGCCCCTGTCATGGCATGTGGAGTAAGACTGCTGTCAGGGGCTGCTGCATCAGTGGCTCTGAAGAACCAACTTTTTGCAGAGGGACAGAAACATTTTGTTACAGCACAGTTGTGAAGTATCAAGTGCACATTGATTATAGATTACAACTGGAAACCTGGAGAAATGTTTATGCTGAAGGTCGGTGCCTCTCAGACCTCTGGAGATCGCTCACCTAGAGATGGGGCTTTGGAAGGTGGGTTTGAGAGGCCTTGCAGTGTCCTGCTGGTCATCCTCCAGCAGGACGAGTCTGAGTCTGGAGGGTTGGGGAAGTGTCTGGCAGTGGCCTACCACTCTGAGTATGTAAGGGAGCCCTACATAGTGGAAGTTAAGGTGCAGACCCTAAGCCTGACATTAGAATTGACTGATGACAGACTGTGAGGTCTATGTGGTTTATTTACAAGGGAACAGCATTGGGAGGAGCTGGGCACTCATGTTCTCAGCTCTGCCCCACCCTTGACTAGTGACCTTGAAGTCAAATGTTAACCTCTAAAGCACTAGCTGCCTTGGAAAGGGGTAGGTTCTTTGTATTCCTGAGAATGTTTACCTCTGTAACACTTGTAGGTTGTTAGTTACTCTTGTTTAGGCCTTGACTAAGTGCCCCCCTGGCCTTTTGCTGACTATATCCTTTCAGCACCCAAGGTTAGCAGGAGGTTTTATTATTATTACTATTATTATTATTATTATTATTATTTGGTACTGGGGATTGAACTCAGGGGCACTCAACCACTGAGCCACATCCCCAGCCCTATTTTGTATTTTATTTAGAGATAGGATCTCACTGAGTTGCTTAGCACCTCCCTGTTGCTGAGGCTGGCTTTGAACTCGCGATCCTCCTGTCTCAGCCTCCCTAGCCACTGGGATTACAAGTGTACACCACTGCACCTGTCTTAGCAGGAGGTTTTGTGTGTAGCTGTAAAAGTTTATAAACTACCTTTCAAGTAAAAAAAGTTTATAAACTACCTTACAAGTGTTAAGAACACTTGTCGAAAAGCCTGTCTCAGCAACAGCAAGGCGCTAAGCAACTCAGTGAGACCCTGTCTCTACATAAAATACAAAATATGGCTGGGGATGTGGCTCAGTGGTTGAGTGCCCCTGAGTTCAATTTCCAGTACCCAAAAAAAAAAAGAACACTTGTCGATTTTTTTCTTTTTTTTCCTTCCTTTTTTTTTTTTCTTTTTTTTTTTAAGACTCAGAATATTTGAGTCTCACCCTAGGGGAGTGAATCTCTTTCTTTCCCCCTGAAATAGCCCTAACCCTAGATGAGAACAAATGGGAAAAGGCAGGAAAAGGAAAGCTGGGTTTGGGAGGGATGGTCTGGAAGAGCAATATAGCTGTAATTATTTTTTTAATCCTGCCTTATTTTTAAAAAGTGAATGTGAAATATGTATTGTGCTCTATATTTGTGTTTCTTTTCATATATACAAAATTTTTAATTGGTTACCATGAGATAAAACTGATGACCCAGGAAGTCAGGACTTGTGCCTTCTTTGGTTTTGTGTCCCTCTTGTTCCTGTAGGATTTGAGAAGGGCTGTCCCAGCGTTCCACATCCCTGAGCATGGGATGACTCCAAAGGTCCAGCTACTTCATGGACTTCTTGAGACTCACCCTGCAGTCTTAGAGTCATCAGGAAGCTCTACCATTGCTCTTAATGAACCACGAGGAGTTGGGCACAGACCTCATTGTAACAGTTCCTTCTTGGTGCATTTTCCTTTCATGTTGCTCACAGAATTCTTTTTGTAATTGTTCCTTCAGCACTCACCATGAAATTCAAAGCAAATGTGTTTCCTTCAGCCTACAAATCAGTAAGGGGGGACACTATGAAAGTCAAGTTCAAGGTGGGTTTCCCCCAAAGGCAGTAGAAGAGGAAGAAGCATTCTGCTGGGGGTGAAGAAGGGGCTGAGGCATCTCTGAGCCCCACATGCTACCAGGTCCCCATCCCCACCTTGGCTTCCCATCCCACTGTCCAGGCCAAAATTGTGATCTTTTCCAGGCCTCCTGCACTCTCTGACTGGCACTCACAAAACACTATCACACAGCAGGACAGATTACTTAACTCACAAACCCCTGCATTGTCCTTTGGAGAAAGATGATCGACACATGTCTATCTTCAATTTTATCAAATAATCAGCTCTCTCTGCTGATAGACTTGTTCCTCAATGGCTGCTGATTGTTCTGGCTCCTTCACAGACGTCATTACAACCAGTCCTTTCCTTACTCACCTCAGCCTCCCTGGAAATCATTCTGTCCCCCAAGGCAGGAGGTGGGGACTAGGAAAGAGACACTATGGCAGAGCAGGTGATGGGACCTGGGAAGCTTATGTAAGAGGAGAAGGAGATTCTCCAGAAGACTCTGGCCCCAGCATCATCAGTGTCTTCTAGTGCTGAGAATTTCCCTTGTCTAAATGTAATGCTTTTCAGTTCCACAAGTAACATGTGAATGGAGTTCAGGCATCAGGCAGTCACGCAGCTGAGATCCACTAAAATCTGCTCAGGAAGCCCTTTCGGCTTTGCTGCAAGAGAGTGTGGCCTTGCACAGCTCCACCCACTACACCAAGGCCTCTCATACCATGACATGTCCCTTATTCCTCAGCCCAAACCACACAGGAGATGACACAAGCTGCCAGGAATCCTAGCCCAGGACAGCTGCCTTGTCCCTATGCACATCTATAGAATGGATGTTTAGTCTGGGAGTTCCACTCCCTCTGCCAACCTCAACCTCTCAGATGTCTGTTTCCACCTCCAAGGGTACCTGAACAAAGGTGACACTGCTCATGGTAACCAGTGACTCACTTTTGTCCAACACTTTACCCCATTATAGCACTATATACAGTTTCAATTGTCCCCATGTGACCCTGTGAGGAACTGATGTCCCCTAATTATACCCTGAGGTACTAGAGGCTCAGAGAGCATGGATGTGATCATTTGCCAGAAAAGAAGGCCAGAGCTCAAGATGATAAGGAAATGCTGCTACTTGGTAGTATTTAACCCTTCCAATGACAGTAAGCCATTTGTCACTATCCCTGTTTTACAGAACAGAAAATTAGCACTTAGAGCAGGCAAATGAATCCCCAAAGTCACAGTGCTAGCAAATGGAGAGCTAGGATTCAAGCCCACACTCAGGCCACGCTCCTGGTTTGAACAAAGTCAGGGTGGAGACATGGCTGAGCCAGGACCAATCTCTGATCCTGAGAGTGGCCCTGAAATTCCAGCCTGTACTTTTTAAGTCAAACATCTGTTAATGGAGAAAATACAATAAAAAAAAAAAAAAAATCATTTATCCTTCAATTACCTGGGATTAAAATCATTCTGCTTCTTTCCCTTTTCCCCTTCCTCCCTTTCTTTCCCCTCTCCTCCTTTCCCCTCCCCTCCCCTCCTCTCCCCTTCCTTTCCTTTCCAAGGGTCTCACTGTGTTGCCCAGGTTGGGTACAGTGGCTGTTCACAGGCTTGATCCCACTATTGATGAGCATACACAACCTGGTGACCCCCCACTCCTGGGAGGTCACCATATTGATGCCAAATATAGTGCAGACACCTGATCAGCATAGGACACAACAGCCCTGAACACCTGGGCTCAAGCAATCCTCTTACATCATCCTCCAGAATAACTGGGCTACAGGTGAGTACAAAGGCACCCAGCTTCACTCTGCTGTTTTCAATAAAGAGTTACAATGGCACACCACCCGGGAGCAATAGTGTGGTGACTCAACGTGTAGCCAACACTACAGCCAGGTACTTGGGTGTATTAGTCAGGGTTCTGTAGAGGAACAGAATCAACAGGAAGTATGAATTATACTGGGTTCAAATCCTGACTCAGCTACTTAGTCACCATGTGATCCTGTGGGCCCTGGTTTCCCTTATTGCAAAAGAGACATAAAAATAAGTCATACCTTATACAGTTGTTCAGAGGATTACATGAATTATTCTATCTAAAATACTTAGCTGTAATTCCAGCTACTCAGGAGGCTGACGCAGGGGGAATCTCTTGAACCCAGGAGTTGGAGATCAGATTGGACAACATAGCAAGACCTCATGTCAAAAAAATAATTTTAATTAAAAAATAAAGTACTTAGAAAAATAACCTACCCAGAGTAAATAGTCAATACATTTTAGCTATGATTATCTCTGCACTCCAGAGTGATATGTACATATGACATGTTTTCCCCTGACAGGGATAGGAACCATATCTTGGCATCCACGCATCCCCATAATCTGTGGTAATGCTTTGCTCATAACAGATGCTCAGTGTACCTTAAATGGATCAAATATACAGATTTTCATATGTTTCTCCTTAAATTAGCCTACAGTGTGCTTCCTTCCACTAAGTACAAGAGTTTTGGTTTTGCTCTAGGCACAAAAGATCAAATTGCAGGGCTGGATAGCTTAGTAGTAGACTTAGTATATGCAAGACTTGGTTCAATCTCCATCACCACCAAAGAAAAAAAGTTCAGACAAGAAGAAAGGGGGAAGATAGAGAGGGCTGATAGTAGAGTAAAAAATTCAGGTTAGTAGATCCAGTGCTGATGCAGGAACAGATGAGGGTTAGTACCAAGCAACAGACTAGCCTGGACTTCTCGCCCTGGCTGGAATCTGGGGCCCTGTCTTGCTGTCCCTTATTGTGCCAGGGGCCATGTTGGAGGGAAGAATTGCTGTTCTTGGAATTCTCCGCATTTTCCTTCCTCCCTCACTGTCTACCTTCTTAGTAGGAAGGTGTCATGCCCAGAGCCCTAGCTGGGCTCCCTCAGTCTTGTAACCACAACTGTGCCATGTGCATGACCTTGCTGAGATACAGCTGGAGTGGGGGGCTGCTGACTCACCAACATACACACACACACACACATTATGTGTGCCCTCCCTACACACACATGCATACACCTGCCTCTCTATCTACTATGGGGACATCACTTCCATCCTCTACTGATCCAGACATGAACTGTCATAGGAGGGTGAGGAAGCCCAAACTATCAAGACCCACCAATGATGACTCCGAAATGCATCAAAATAGCCCCACACACTTCCTGACAATCAGGGGTCTCGGCAGAAGTCTGGTTTTCCTTCTCATGTGTTCAAAGAAGAGAAAAATGATAAGCTGCAGGCGAATAGAGACAGAAACTAGAGTTAAAAAGAAAGGTCAGGGGCTGGGGATATAGCTCAGTTGGTAGAGTGCTTGCCTTGTATGTACAGGCCCTGGATTCCATCCCCAGCACCACAAAAAAAGAAAGTTCAGGGTTGCAGATAGGGACGTTCCCAAGAGCATAACAGGGAAGAATCAAGAGTCTTAGAGTGCCTGTATAATCTTCAGAGAAAAAATAGAATGAGCCATTAGGGGCTGGAGAGAAGAGTGTCATAAGAACCGAGATGGGTGGTTGTTGGTTGAAGGAGTAATGTATCACAGTGGTATCAGAGAGGATGAGAATTAGGAGAGGGCAAATCTCCTGGCTTTGGCTTGGAGGGTGGGTATTAGCTATTGTGAATAAAGCCGCTATGAACATGGCTGCACAACTACTGTTGAAATACCTGCCTTCAATTCTTTTGGACATATAAGCATAAATGGAATTGCAGGATTATACAGTACTTCTGTCATTAAACTGAAAGCTGTCATTAAATTGAAAGAATTTGTTTCTCTTAACGCCCACTGGGCCTTCATCCTGAATGCTGACACCTGTTAGTACCATCCTCATCTCCTTCTAGACTAACTTAAGTATTGATCCTGGTCATGTGCACCTCTAGAGACCACAAGCATAGTGACAGTGCCAGTGATAACTCCTCGAGGGGAAGCCAAGGACAGACCAGAGCCACCTACTTTCATGCCAACTGCTCACGAAGAGACACACCAGTAAATCCACTGGTGATGAAGGGCTTCTTCATTTTATAGCTTGCAGGTCACCACAAACCTTCTCCTAAGCCACAGAATCAAGGGTCACATGAGTTTCCTGGACCTCTGGTTTGTCTCCAGAACCAGAAACCAGCAGAAGTAATTGTCTTGGCCATTTTCATTTCTCGTTTCTCTGAACTGTTCATTTGCTGACCAGAAGCAGGAGCACTAGGAAAGTTATTAACAGTTATACAGAAGCTAACAGGAGAACCAGGAGAAACTGGGATCCACAGGAAGCCACCTAGACTACCCTTCACAAGAAGGACTGTGGCACTCCTGACTGAGGTGGAAATACCAAGCCAGCAAAAAGTTGGCTGCTGGATAATCTGGGGAATCATCTACTTCCATTTCATGCGTTTCAATTTCTCTTCTGATTTTCATTTTCATATGTGTGGGCACGGGCTTGACCATTAGTTCTTCTGAAGAATCTTATAAGGATCCAGAGAGCTGAAATTCTTGGTTCTGAGCCCAAAAGGAAAGCCAAGAATGCTTCTTTTAGAATCTAACCCTATTCTTCAGGAAGATTACGCGAGTAGATCCATAGGAGCTTTGGCTAAGGGAGTCTCTGTGTTAGATGTGATGGCACAACCAACTAACTACTTTCCTCCCTTCTCTCTGTCCCGTGCTAGTTTACCCATTGCCAAGACAGTTAGTTGGTGGTAAATATTAGACATTCCTAGTATCGACAATTTGCTACTTGGTTTCATTCAAGTCCACTGGACTTCAGGGTAGTCTAATATTATTCTTTATTTCCTCAACCCATTTATTATTTTTATTTAATTTTATTATCGAAATAGATTCACAGATCAGCTGGTTCAAAACAATATATAAAAATGTACACATTGAGAAACACACTCACTCTTGTCTCCACTCACCCACTACTTTATAAGTAGCCAATGTATTAGTTTCTTGTAAACTCTAGTTTCTGTTTTCTACTTAATTTTCTACTTTTTTTTTTGTACTGGGGATTGAACCAGGGGTGCTTAACCACTGAGCAACATCCCCAGCCCTTTTTTATATTTTAGAGACAGGGTCTCAGTAAGTTTCTTTCTTTTTTTTTTTTTTTTTGGTACTGGCGATTGAACTCAGGGGCACTTGACCACTAAGCCACATCCCCAGCCCTATTTTGTGTTTTATGTAGAGACAAGGTCTCACTGAGTTGCTTAGTGCCTCGCCATTGCTGAGGCTGGCTTTGAACTGGTGATTCTCCGGTCTCAGCCTCCCTAAGTGCTGGGATTACAGGCTTGAGCCATGATGCCCAGCTTCAGTAAGTTTCTTTAGGGTCTCACTAAGGTGGCACCGTCCTGCCTCAGCCTCCTAAACCACTGGGATTACAGGTGGTGCCTAGCAATTACCTACTTTTAACTGAACAAAGAAAGGGCTGAAATTAATGCAGAATTAATACGTGAAGATTTGCTTTGTCTAATTAATGGCTATTGAGGACTAGCATATCTGGATTTCTTCCCTCCGTGTTGACCTGGATCTTTCTGTGATAATGACTATGCTTCAGTGAATTTAGTAAAAACTTTTGTTTTTAAAACAATTACAGTAAAATAGACAAAACATAAAATTCACCATTATAATCATTTTGAAGTGCACATGTTTGGGGACATTAACTACATTCATATGGTTGTACAACCATCACACAACCACACGTCTAGAACTTCTCTCATTTACTCAAACTAAAACTCTCTCCCCATTAAATAATAACTTTCTTCCCAGCACCTTGAGAGGCTGAGACAGGAGAATCGCGAGTTCAAAGCCAGCCTCAGCAATGGTGAGGTGCTGAGCAACTCAGTGAGACCCTGTCTCTAAATAAAATACAAAAATCGGGCTGGGGATGTGGCTCAGTGGTCAAGTACCCCTGAGTTCAAACCCCAGTACCAATAATAATAATAATAACAACAACAACAACAACTCTCTGTTATTTCCTCCTCCCAGCCCCTGACAACTACCATTCCATTTTCTGTCTCTAAGAATTTGACCACTGTAGTACTCATGTAGGTGGAATCCTACAGTATTTGTCCTTTGTGACTGGCTTATTTCAGTCAGCATAATGTCTTTCAAGTTTCATCCATATTCATAGCATGTATCAGAATTTCTATTCTTTATATAGCTGAATAATATTCCATTGTATATACCACTTTTCATGTATCCATTCTTCTATGGAGGGACATTCAGGCTGTTTCCACCTTTTGGCTATGGTGAATAAAGCTTCTATGAACAAGCCTATACAAATAGCCATTTTTCTGCCTTCAATTCTTTTGGCTATATAGGCAAAAATGGAATTGCTGGTTCATATAGTAATTCTATGTTTGATTTCTTGAGGAACCACCATATTATTTTTCACAGCAGCTGCACCACTTTCCATTCACCCCAGCAACGCACAAGTGTTCCATGAAATCACTGATTTTATAACTAACGATTTTCCTGATTACACCACATATTCAAAGTAGAACATTTAGAAAATTCATAAAAGCAAAAAGAGGAAATTAAAATTCCTTTTATTCTACGTATGGCGACATGACTCAAATTCATATTATTCCCAACAGAAGAGGAAGAGATCCTTTGTTTCCCTGGTATGATTCTATCCTGGTGCTCCACATCATGATCCAACGATAGGGCTGACGATTGCCCTGCCTGCACCTTGTCCTCAGAACCCACCATCCCGGCTGTCCAAAACCCTAATCATTTGAGAGTTCATGCGGTTAAACTGGCTTCCTACTATATTTGCAGGTCGTCCCCAGGAAGAGTGTCACACTCTGTGTGTAACCAAGAGCTTTGTCCTTGTCCTCGATGCCAATTCAATAACGCTTTGAGAAAAAAGAAAAAAGTTGAATTGCTTTGCTAGCAAAGGAGAAACACAGAGGACTCCTGTCCCAGAGGCTGATTCTCCCCATCAGGAGGAACTGGGGTGTTTTAAAGGAGCTATTCAAAGACTACATTCCAGGTGGGCCCTGACAGGGGGCCCAGGGCACCCTGATGGTGTGTTAGGATTCACTTGTTAATTTGGGAGATATTCACTTCCTAGATTCTCTGGCAGACTTCTTCCTGTGGAGTACTGATAACTCAAGGTAATCTTGTCCCCCTCCCCTGGTTAGGGAGGGGAAGAGGGAGAAGAGGAAAAGGAAAATATGTCCCTTTTAAAAATAAGTCTCAGAGGTATATTCAAAAAGTGCAGTAGACCACTGTTACACGTAGGTCTGTTTCCTCATCTTTAAAGCCATCTCAATGTTGATAGAGCAACATAAAACATTTGAGGAAAATGACTTGTCAAGAGACACACGTTCTTTAGAACTGAGATTTCCTTTATTGGCCAGAAGGCACCCTAAGATGTCTGTCCTGTCCGTCAAACAACAGCCAGCCCGGCGACACGCCAGACGCCCTTCACTTCCCCAAGTGCTCATTGGCTGACTCCACCGTGGATCCGCCTTTTCCCTGCTCTCGTCCTATCATCGCCGCCATCCGTCTGCCGGCCCGTGCTCTTATTGGTTGTTCCTGCCGTCGCACTATGCCCGGCCTTACAGAGTTAGCCACTGGGAGTCTCTGAATTGGGGTTTTAAAAAACGCCAACCGTGAAGTAGGCGGGGCGGGAGATTTGAACGGAAGGCGACGCTGACTGCGGTGGAGTGCCTGCTCCTCCGTGGCAGCTGCCAGGGCGCTCTCGCGTCCTCTACCCGTAGCGGGCCTTCAGCTCCTGCACCCGGAAGGCCGATCAAGAGCCGTGGGGCGGCCGCGCGCCGGGACCCTTTGCGGCCCGTGATGGGCCCTCGCCGCCGACGCCGCAAGCCCGAGGCTCCGACGAGGCGCAGCGCGAGTCCGACCCCCGGCACCCCGCGGCGGGGAGCCTCAGGTAACCCGCGCGGCCCTTCCCTTGCTGCTAATCGGGGAGCGAGGCCTGGAAACGGAATTGCCACACTTCGCAGACGACAAGGACGAGGCTTGTTTGCGGAGCCAGAAGAACCTCCCGACTGCTGGTCCCGTGGCCTTCCGCTGCCGGGAACCAGCACTCAGCTCCGGGCACTGTCCAGTACTCAGCCCAAGCAAGGGTTGCGGAAGGGGGCAAGGACTGGCCAGACAGCCTGTTCTTAAGACCAGTTCTTCCTCGTTACTGCAGACATTTATCGAGAGCTTACTACTATCTCGTCATTGTGTTACACTCTTTCATGTATTGTGCCCATTTTACAACTTGTGAGAGAACTGAGGCAAGACAGGCCAGGTAACCTGAACAGAGCCACACAACTGGTTCTGGTAGATTTTTAAGCATTTGTGTTCGTGCTGTTTTTATGCAAATATATTGGCTTGCTTTTTGGTGACAATTTCTAACCGCAGCCCTACCCTTAGGAGCTGTCTTTCCAGGTTTGTTTTCCTTCAGTGAGTGACTGTATTGGGCCTTAATTAAGACTCCCTATGCTAAACTGGTCCTCAGTTTCTTGATTCGGGGCTGGAGGGGCCAAGGGTGGGGGCTGCAAATGACAGCAATAGCTGCTGTACTTGTCTTCTAACTGCATAACTAAGAGCAAGGTGAAAAATGTATTATAGCTGATTGTTACATATTACTCTTGTACATGGGATTTTTTTTTCTTTTCTAAAACATAAGTATTTGACCTTTGCATACAGCCAACTTGCTAAATTCTTTTTTGGAGCTGGAGATTGAACCCAGGGCCTTGGGGACGATATGCTAGCCCTTTACCACTGAACTGCATCCCCAGCCCCTCATTAATCCTAGTAGTTCTTCTATTGCTTCAATTGGATTTTTTTTAAGCAAGCTATTATATCATCCGCAAATAATGACTCTTGCGTTTTTACACATTTTACTTCTTATTTTATGGTTATTAGTGAGACCCTAAGACTGATAATGGAAGAGTACTGTTTTAGCCGTCTTTGTCTTGTTCTCAATGTTAATGGGAGTATTAAGTGTGACGTTTGCTGTTGCTTTCCAATGTAGAAGCATCCTTTCTACTATTCCTGATTAAATGAAAAGTTTTGCCTCAAATCGGTACTCATACTTCTTGGCAGTCCTGTTGCCCTTGTCTGGTATTGCTGCATTTCCATTCTCCCCATGACAATTCCATACTTCTTTTTTTTTTTTCTTTTTTCCCTTTTTGACATAAGATCTTGCTGAGTTGCTCAGGCTGGTCTTGAACTTGTGCTCCTTCTATCCTTTTGCCTCAGACTCCTGAGTAGCTGGCATTACAGGTGTGCACCACCACGGCCAGCTCCGTACCTTTTTCTCCCTCTTCATACAGCTTCATTATCCTCACTTGCTCTTAGGGTGGGGTGTTTCCTTGACGCCACATTCCCAGCTCCCTATACTCCCCATTTCTCTCCCTTTTATAGCTACCCTTTTAAGTAGCGATGGTAATGGACTTGCCTAGGTGTCTGCCTTCCTATCAAAAGCTGCCCCAGGTTCTTCAAGGGCTCTTAGCCATATTTTTTTTTCTGCCCCCTCTACCTATGCCTAGAATTAAATTCAAACTCCTTACATTGGCATTGTCAAACATGATCTTCAGAAAAAGGGCAGGGGGATTTCCTTGAACCCCATATTCCCAACTCCCTAAACTCCTCATTTCTGTTTCCCTTTAGAGCTGCCCTTTTAAGTAGCCAGACTCAAGTGTACACACGTTATGTTTCCCCATTTCCCAGCCCTTCAACCCATCCTAATCCTATTCCCTGCAGCCACTACGCCTACTTGAACTACTCCTGTCAGGGCCACCAACAACTTTCATGTTGCCCAATCTAATAGGCAGGTCTGTGTCCTTTCCTACTCTGTTTCTCAGAAGCATTTGACACAGTGGGCCCCTTTCTCCTTGAAACATTCTGTTCCCTTGGCTTCCAGAACTATGCACTCTGGCAGTTCCTGCTTGGCTTTCCGTTTTCGTTTTCTTTTTTTTTTTCTTTTTGGTACCAGGGGTTGAACTCAGAGGCACTTGACTACTGAGCCACATCCCCAGTCCTATTTTGTATTTTATTTAGAGACAGGGTCCCACTGAGTTGCTTAGCACCTCACACTGCTGAGGCTGGCTTTTGAACTCGCAATCCTCCTGCCTCAGCCTCCTAAGCCATTGGGATTACAGGCGTGTGCCACTGAGCCTGGCCCTGCTTGGTTTTCTTGACTGCCTGTATTGCCTCTCTCCAACTCCATGATGTGGGACTTGGCATCCTTTTCTCTTCTATCCCCTGCCTGGTGGTCTCATCTATCCTTGTGATTCTAAATACCACTTACATGATAACAACTCAAATCTAGATCTAGATCTCTCCTCTGACCTGATACTTATATCCAGCTACCTTTCTTCCTGAATGTTCTTGGGTATCTCAAACTCACACATCTAAAACTGGACCTCTGATGACTCCGCTCCAGCCTCGTCATCTCCGGTTTTCCTCATTTCATAAATGACATAAACAAGCACCCATCTGTTCAAGCCAGAAACCTGGGAGGCACTTTCTCTTACCCCATATCCAACCCAGTGCAAGTTCAAGCAGTTCTCCCTTCGGCTTGCCTACCCAGTCGTGCCGCTTGTTGCCATCCCTACTCCCAGCAGCCTAGTCCAGGCCACTGGCACATCCATCTCTGCCTCTCCCTCTCTCAACAGTACACATTGTGTTTTCCTCTGAACCAGCTGCTGCTCCGCTTCCGCTCTTGTTCCTTTCCAGTTCTTTCCTTTCACAGCAGCTGGAGTGATCTTTAACATGTAAATGCATCACCTTTCCCTCCCACTTAAATCTCTTCCCTGGCTTCTCATTATTTTAGGATTAAATCCCAACTCCTTATGAGTATTTAAAGACCCAACTATAGCATTATTTGCTTTTTTTTTTTTTTTTTTTTGTGGTGCTGGAGATTGAACCCAGCCAGGGTCTTGTACACGCAAGGCAAGCACTCTGCCAATTGAGCCGTATCCCTAGTCCCCAACTATAGCATTTTTAATCCTAGTTCTTTTCCATGATATCCCTGGCTGCTCATTTTTCATAACTGCTTGTTCTTGGGCCATGGATTTCATGTCTGCCTTACCCCTCTGAGGTTATTATCTATATTTTTCTCAAAGCCTTCATCTCTTTTGAACTCAGATTCTCTGGTATAGGTTATTTTGATTCTTTTTTTAACTATTTTTTTAAAATATCTTTTTTAGTTGTAGATGAACACAATAGCTTTATCTATTTATTTTATGTGATGCTGAGGATCAAACCCAGTGCCCCACACATGCAAGGCAAGCGCTTCATCGCTGAGCCACAACCCCAACCCAGGTTATTTTGATTCTTGAGGTTGGTTCCTTTCTCCATGGTGCTGTTCTTAGGTTGTTGGTGATCTTTAGTCGAGTTCATTTACATCTTCTATAACTGCTATGTCTTTCTTAAAGGCTGCCTCCAGAGAATGGATTGCCAATTGATTGGTGGGGAGGGAGGTAGTTGTCAGTAGTTCATATCCTCGGTATGAGTTCCCCCTCTTTCTCTTAAATATCACAAATCCACTGGATATTGCCCTGTGTCTTTAATCCTGTTCCCTAACTTAACCCAAGAAGAAGTACCCTCTGCCAGCTGCCTGGCACAGCCATCTCTGGATTGCCTTCCCTTCCCCATTAGCTCTTGCAGCTCTTCTGACTACTTGGTTGGATTCTCTTTCCTTGGCTAGACCTTGAATAACCTTTCTGGAGCTAATTTTATTCTTCAGAATGGTACCTTTGCATGTTTTTTTTCTTTCAAGTAGTTTTAATTCAACTTAGGTTCATTTATTTTCATTGATCCCATTTATTTATCAAGGAATTGTACTTTTTCTGGGAATTAAACCCAAGAGACATTCTATCATTGAGCTCTATTACCAGCCCTTTTATTTTTTATTTATTTATTTTTGGTTGGGGGAGTGGGTACCAGGGATTGAACTCAGGAGCACTTGACCACTAAGCCACATCCCCAGCCCTATTTTGTATTTTATTTAGAGATAGGGTCTCACTGAGTTGCTTAGCACCTCACTTTTACTGAGGCTGACTGGGAACTCTGAATCCTCCTGCCTTAGCCTCCCAAGCCACTGGGATTATAGGCATGAGCCACTGAGCCTGGCTCCCAACCCTTTTATTTTTTGAAATAGGGTCTTTCTTTCTAAGATCCTCAGGCTGCCATGTGACCCTCCTGCCTCAGCCTCCTGAGTTGCTGGTACTACCATTGTGTACCACCACCTGGTGTACTATTTTTTTTTAATTTTGTTTATTTACTTATATGCAGCGCTGAAAATCAAACCCAGTACCTCACACATGCTAGGCAAATGCTCTACTGCTGAACTATAACCCTAACCCCATTATCTTTAATATTTCTTTTGTTTCATATTCTTTTCATTTTTTTAATAACTCTAAGATCTAAGATAAACTTAGCTATCTTTTTTTTTAATATTTATTTTTTAGTTGTAGGTGGACACAATAGCTTTATTTTATTTTTATGTGGTGCTAAGGATCGAACCCAGTGCCTCCCACGTGCTAGGCGAGCACGCTACCACTGCGCCATAACCCCAGCCCCGAGCTATCTTTTAATGTCCATGTTGGAACTAGAATTTGAGCCAAAGCTTGTGACTCTACAACCTGCATTCCTGATGCTGGCACTGACTTATGCCCCTGTAAAGCCCCATTGGCCTCTAATGAACTGTGGCCAACTGTCTTCACTTCTCTAGGCCCCAGGATAATCAAGACAAGGGTGTTGTAGGAGACAGTGTCTGATTCCTTCCAGCTGTTACAAAAAGGCCTAAAACCAAATAAATGAGTTTCAGTCTAGTGGGAAAGATAAGAGAAACACCAAGTACTGTGGTGCCAGAGAAGGGAGGCAACCCATCTATTGCAAGGGCTTGGGATTCAGGAAAGGCTTCATGGAAGTGTCAGCACTCAAATCTCAAAGGAGCATCCATTTGTTCATTTAGCAAATATTTAGCATCTATCTGCTGTTTTCTAATTGCTAAAGATAATAGTAGTGAATACAACAAATTCCTGCCGTTATGGCGCATGGTTGCTCATCATAACCTAGTGACTTGGCGGTTGATCTGTCTGAACCAAACTGCAAGGTATCACCCATTTTCTACTGCACCTTCTCTTCATGGTCCAACTGTTTTTTTCAGGTTCTTCCTCGCGTCAACATAGTCGGCGGAGAATTCAGTGGATTAAGGAGATCAAAAAACTGCAGAAGAGCACAGACCTCTTGATAAGGAAGTACCCCTTCAGCCGCCTGGTAAGCTCCAAGGAACTTCCACCACCTCATGGCACCCTCCTTCCTTTAAATCTTCCCAGATATGGGGACCCTACCATGTCTTAACTGGATGACTGAGTTACATATTCTTTAATCTGGTAGGGGACTGCATCTTCTGGAAGTTTGAGCTCTCCAAGGGCCCTCCAACCTTGCAATTCTCTCTGGAATTGATACCTTACCACCTCTACTTTGAAACTGTGTGCTTTGACTATAGAAATAGAATCCTCTCATCCATCTATTGTTTGATCCCCTTTCCTACCCTGGAGATTGCCTCCTTATCTCCCTACCACCAATAAGATATGGTATGTCGTTTCCTAAGATATGGAGATGTGCTATTTCCTAAGCTCCCAGGAGTCCATACCTGTTGCTGGTTGGGCCCTAAAATTAAAGGCCAGGTCAGAATGATGGAGGTGAGTATTCATGGAAGACACTTGGAGAGTCTGTCTTCCTTTTAATCTCTCTTCTGTTACTCTACTCCTCTCCATCCCCGTCCCCACTCCTCCACAGGCAAGAGAAATATGTATGAAATTCACACGTGGCGTGGACTTCAACTGGCAAGCCCAGGCCCTGTTGGCCCTTCAAGAGGTAAGAATGGGCTCAGGTAGCACTGAGTGAGTGCCGAGAGGGGGAGAAAGAACATTCCAGAATCCCATGGGACTGCTTGTGAAATATCACAGGCTGAGTCTAGCCTTCTGAAGTTGATGCGGGTTTGGAGGAGATTCTGTGTGGTGGCAGCAGAGTTCAGTCCCATTTGTGAACAGTCGTTTCTGTAGTCCTTTTTGAGCTCTCAGAAGTGCCCCAGGTCTCCAAAGAGCAGCCTGTGCTTTTTGTCTGTGTCTGTCTGTCATTTTCTATTCTGCCCAGGCGGCAGAAGCATTTTTAGTTCACCTCTTTGAGGATGCCTACCTCCTCTCCTTACACGCTGGTCGAGTCACTCTTTTCCCCAAGGATGTGCAGCTGGCCAGGAGGATCCGCGGCATCGAGGAAGGACTTGGCTGAACTCCTGCAGTATTGTCTCTGTAAGTCTTTGGCTGTTCACCAGAGAGCGAGTAAGCAGGGGAAGACACCCAGCTGCTCAGCTCTGGGGCAGGAATTTCCTGAAGGAATCTTCCGTCTCCATCCTTAGTCCCCTGCCCTCTCACCTTCCCCTTGTTCCCTAGTAAAGCCTCGGCCTTTACTTGACTGCATAGGAGTCTGTGGCTCATGCCCTTTTGAATAATGTTAAATATATTTTTCTCTCACCCCCTGAATCTCAGGTAGAATTTTATGAGGAGCAGATCTCTTCATTTTGATTTAAAGAAAAAGTTTTCTTGCTTTTGAAAATGCCTTTTTAGTAAATGTGATTCTTAAATTTCAGGGATGTTACCTGGGACTCTCTGGAGCCACAACTAGACCCAGTGGTGTCTGAGGTGCTACCTGGACTTTGCTGTCTCTGAGCAGTGTGTGCATGTTGCCCTTTAAATTTTCTTTATGAAGGAGAAGACTGCATGTTTCCTCTGTAGCAGAGGTATTATAGGAGATAATCAACACAGTTCCGAAGGCCTGAAAAGACTCAGCTGGCGTGTTACTCATATGACTCTTAAAGGATTTTGAAGACATCAGATCTACCATGTTATAGGGAAAGGATATTTACTTATTATGTTAGCTTTCTGTACTTTATGCATTTTTTACCATGTGTATATTTGTGCTTTTATTGAAAATGTAAGGGAAAAATAAGAGCCCTTCCATCTGTTCCACCAAAAGACCCGATTCTCCTCATGTACAAATCTCTGCCTTCTAGATTAATATTATTAGTGACTGTCAACAAATGTGTTGCTTTTCAAAACTAAATTGGGAGTTGAAATAAAAATATATATATGGTTTGTTTTGGTACCCGGGATTGAACTCAGGGGCACTCGACCACTGAGCCACATCCCCAGCCCTATTTCGTGTTTTATTTAGAGACAAGGTCTCACTCAGTTGCTTAGCGCCTTGCCGTTGCTGAGGCTGGCTTTGAACTCGCAATTCTCCTGTCTCAGCCTCCCAAAGTGCTGGTATTACAAGCGTGCGCCACTGCATCTGGCTTAGAAGTAATTGTTTTGTTTGATTTGGTTTTGGTGCTAGGGATCAAATCCAGAGCCTTGTACATGCTAAGCATGTGCTCTACTCCCAGCCTGAAATTTTTCTTATTCCTTCTAGTAAATTTCTATCAAAATAATTCAGAAATTCTATGTCATAGAATTTAGCATTTTATTCTTAGTTCTAACCTATAGATATATCATATCCAGCCAAGATTTTATTTATTTATTTTTTTTTGTATTGGGGATTGAAGCCAGGGGCACTTAACCACTGAGTTACATCCTCAGCCCTTTTTATTTTTTATTTTGAGATAAGGTTTCACTAAATTGCTGAGGTTGGCCTTGAACTTGTGCTCCTCTTGCCTCAGCCTCCCAATTCTTAGGAATTGTAGGCTTGTGCTGACAAAGCGCTCGTCATCAATCCAAGATTTTAAAGAGTTTTTTCAATGTTTTTACAGGTGTTTTTTATAGCTTTTTTGTGGAGAAATAATAAAAATAATTCTTTAATGAAAAAATTAAAATGAAGTTGTAGTTATAGCACACAGATTATACCATATGTTTTGTATGTTAACATTAAGTTTCTCATTTACATACCATTTGCAAACAGCCACAATTGAAACAAGAGAATCAAGGGATGTGGTTTTGCCTCCGGAGTAGAAAGTGAGCAGATAAAACCTTTGTCCTCTGTTACTGAAAGCAATTTGAGAGCTTTCCAGAGAAATGGAAAATGTCACCCAAGATCTGAGAAATGTGAGTGATGAGAATGAGCAGTGAGTGCAGACTACTAGTAATGATGTGTTGGTCAGCTAAATCCAGACAGACCGAAGGGAAGCACCAAATTTTATTGTTTAATAAATTTTAACCCTTTGGAAAAACTTGTTCTCATTTGATGTCAAGTCATATTTATGCAGGCATTTGAATAAACTTTATCTGTGAATATATTTAGTGTTCTTGTCAGAGTGTCATTGATGAGAAGATTATAGACTTTCTCTAGTTTTCTTTGATACTTCTTTGCTCTTGAAATTGTATTTATGGTATTTCACTACAATACATGTATATCACACTCAAATGCCAGGCAGGACACGTGCTTTCTACATCACATAGTATTTTTTCTGTTTTTATAGTTTTAATATCAAGTCATTTTCTTATTTTTTAAAACACTGGAGTGTGCAGTGGCGCACACCTATAATCCCATTTGCTCCGCATCACGAATTCAAACCAGCCTCAGCAACAGTGAGGTACTAAGCAACTCAGTGAGACCCTGTCCCTAAATAAAATTTAAAATAGGGCTGGAGGGCTGAGGATGTGACTCAATGGTTGAGCACCCCAGAGTTCAATCCCTGGTACCACCCTCCCCCAAAATATAACATTTTAATCAATTAGTGGTTCACTCAACAAAACAGAAACCAATAGAACTACTTCAAGCAAAAGGGATTTGAGGGAGAGATTGGCTATAATCACATCAGGAGGGATGGAGGAGCAAAAGGAAAGAGGACAAAGATCAAGCAGCTGCCAGGGCGCAAAGCCCACCCTCGCGGCTGCTGTGCAATGCTGGCCCCTGCCGCCACTGCACTGAACTATGTCAGTGCTACTGAGCAGGAAGTCAGAAGCCCCCATTTTGCCTGATGTCACTGCTGCTACTGATGGTACTGCTGGTGCTACTGCCACTGCCACTGCCTCCACCAAAGGCACTACCAAAACAGGAAATAAGAAATGTCTCCTTCCAGAACCCACTAGCATCTTGCATTGACAGAACCTAAACAGAAGGCAGCTGCTGGGAATGTTATTGGTAGCTTCTAACCCTGCTATGTTAGACCTTGAAAAGGTGGGAATGGGGCTTGGAGCCAGCGGATGGAATCAGCACACATTCCACCTTGTTTCATGAGTGCAATACCATTTTAAGGGCATTTATAGGTCTTTGTTTTGGAGCATAGTTTTTCTCTAAGTTGCCTCACACCTATGTCCTGCATTTGTTCTGGTCTCTCTTCTGATGTTTTCCTTTGATGTCTAACAGGCCTTGTGGGTAAAATGGAAAGAAAAAAGCTCGTTGGGAGTTCTGAGCATGTTGATGGGACTTGTTGACTTTGAGCTTTGCTGTGGAGTGATTAGGTTAGCTTTTTGGTAGGGAACCCCCTGTTTTCTTAGGCTAGACACATGCACAGAGGACAGTCATCCAGTCTTCTTGGAAGGCTAAAGCCTAACTGCTTCTAGGAGCTAAGTGTAGAGGGAGAGCTGAGGATACCCATATTCAAAGTTCACTATGCATAAGCCTACTTACTATCCCTGGCTTTGGCCTCCCCAAGTCCAGAGACCCTCTGTCATGTCATCTCTTGAGAACAAGGACCCATCTGTGGGGATAGGGAGAAGCAATCATCCAGTGAATGAGTGATAGGAGAGAAATGTCCAAAGATTTGGTTGTTTCCTAAATGGCTTGCACCCAATCTTCTACTTTAGCTGACACTCATTTCTCCCAGTTGCAAAAGTATTTGATACTCTCAGTTTCTGAAATTTATGAAGATTTTGCAGTGTAAGATCCTGGTGGTTTCCAGTCATCTACTGCTACCTTAGGATCCCATAGTCTATGAAATCAGTTTCTACTTGTTCATTTGCTTTTTAACTATCAAAATTTTTTTTCCTGTTTTTGCCTCTCTTGTTCTCCCCATCTTTGTGAACTGAGATTTATAGTCTTACTCTGTATAGAATTATATATTGGCAGTGTTCTTTTTCACATGAGAAAGTTAATTTCTTGGTTTTCAGGGTTCTGTTTTTGCTGTTGAGATGTTAGCTGTCAGTCCAACTGCTTCTTTGAAATTAATATTTCTGCAATATCATTTTGTTATACATAAGTGTGGATTTCTTTTTAATCATTGGGCTTCTTGAATGTGGATTGATGTCTGTTCACCAATCATTATTTCAAATATTTTGCCATTCTCTCTCCTCTTCTGAAACTCTAATTTTCAGCTTTCTAGCCTTTTCATTATGTCTCTGGGTTTCTTCCCTTCTTTTCCATCTTTTTGTCTATCAGTGCTAACATTGTTTCTTTTACATGTTTCTTCTACCCTGCTTTGTAATACAATGATTTTTCTCTTCAGCTATTTCTAATCTACTTTCAAACCTGTTTTATTTTAATCATTCTATTTTTTAGTTCTACAATATCTATTTGGTTCTTTTCTAATTTTTAATGTGAGTTTTTATAGTTGTCATTTTTCTGCTGAAATTTTCAAGTTTGGCCTTTATCTCCTTTAACAGAATGATCCTCATTGCTTTTCAGATCTGTCTGATGATTCTAATATTTTTAATCCTTATGGGCCTGTTTCTCTTGGTTCTTGCTCATGATCTATTTTCTCATTAGTGCTTAATTACATCTCATACTACACCTATCATATCTATATAAGGAAATAACTTGAGACCTGGACAACATCTTCCTCTAAAGGAGATTTCTTTTCTTCTTCCAGATACCTAGAGGCACCAAACATTCAGAAACATCTTAATTCAATGGCTTCTTACTCACCTTACTCCTAGGGAGCACCAGCCTTCCAAGGGCAGCTTCCCCTGCTTTCTTTGGAGAGTGTGTACTCCAGCTGTCATCTCCCTAGCTACCCAAGGCTGCTAAATGCATCACTCATTTCTCAGCTACCTTTTTAGGGCTGGCAGAAAACCCCCTAAAGAAAATGTTGCACCTAATCTGCTGTTAAACCCATCTGAGATCTCCATTCTCTCCACTCTTGAATCAGTCATTACTAATAAGTAATCACTAGCTTGTTAGCAATTTAATGCTCTCTCTTTTTTTTTTTGTACCAGGGATTGAACTCAGGGGCACTTGACCACTGAGCCACATCCCAGCCCTATTTTGTGTTTTATGTAGAGACAGGGTCTCACTGAGTTGCTTAGTGCCTCGCTGTTGATGAGGCTGGCTTTGAACTCACAATTCTCCTGTCTCAGCCTCCCAAAGTGCTAGGATTACAGGCGTGCGCCACCATGCCTGGCTTAATGCTCTTAAGTTTGTAGACAAAGATATAGATTTTGTCCTGCTTTTTCAGTTCTCCTCAGTAAGAGAGTGGTCCTGATGACCTAGTCTATTACTAGAAGTTGAGATTTAATATGTTTCTTGATTTTCTTATTTTCATCCTTACTTTAGTATGTACTTATTAACATTAAAATAAAACAAAAATAATTTAAATTTATTCAATATCAAACATACCATGCTGTCACAAGTAACATCAAGACTAAGTTGTAAGTTTGGGGAAACCAACCCAAACTGACTTAAGGATAGAATGTTCACGGAACTTAAGAGTCCAGAGGCATTTTCAACTTAGCCGTAGCTAAATCTAAGGACAGTACAATGCCATCAAGATATGATCTCTCTCCACTTTGGCATTGCTGCTGCTGTTGGTGGTGCTCTTAAGCAGGCCTTTGCATCCCATGACTTATATGGCAAAAGGGCATTGAGGTTGCAGATGGAATTAAGAGTGCTAGTCAACTGGCATTAAAATAGGGAGATTATCCTAGATTATTCATTGGGCCCAATGTAATTAAAAGGGCCATTAAAAGTGGAAGAAGAAGGGGCTGGGATTGTAGCTCAGCGGTAGAGCGCTTGCCTCGCATGCGTGAGGCCCTGGGTTCGATCCTCAGCACCACATACAAAGCAATAAAATAAAGACATTATGTCCATCTACAGCTAAAAAATAAAAAAAATTTTAAAAAAAGTGGAAGAAGAAGCCAGGTGTGATGGCATCTGCCTATAATTCCAGCTACTTGGGAAGCTGAGGCTGGAAGATTATAAGTTTGAGCCAGCCTGGGCAATTTACCAAGACTCTATCTCAAAATAGAAAGGGCTGAAGATATAGCTCAGTGGTTGAACATTCCTGGGTTCAATCCCAGTACCGTGAGGGTTGGAGAGTAGAAGAGGAAGACAAGAGTCAGCCAAGGCAATAAAAGAATGATCAGAGATACATCGTTGGCTTTTGAGGTGGAAGAAGGGGACTACACCAAGGAATCTAGGCAGCCTCTAGAAGCTAAAAAGAACAATTGACTTTCCCCTAGAACCTCCAGAAATAAGAACAGGCCTGCTAACACCTTAATTTTTAGTCCCGTGAAACTTGTGTTCAGACTTCTACAGAACTGTAAGAATAAATTTGCATTATATTTAAAATACTAAACTTTTGGTAATTGGTTATAGCAGCAATAGGAAGCTAACACAAGTTTGACTTTATTTCAATGTTATTTCCAAGAATTGAAAATTTCTATTTTTAATTTTTTAAAATTTTAATTATTGCGCATATCTCCCAAACTACCACAAGTCACAATTTTACAGCTCGGTTTTCACAACCTGAAGCGCTAATGTAACCAGTATTCAAGAATCAGACATTTCTAGCATCCCAGAAGCCTGCCTTGCACCTGACTCTAGTTGATATTTACCTTGTCTAGGAATAATCCTGACTTTTAATATCATAGATTAGTTTTGACTGTTGTATTACATGGAATCATACAGTATATATTCTCTTGCATATTCTGATCAATGTTTGCAAAATTCAAATTTTCTCAGGTGGTTGTGTTCATTTTCATTGCTATACAGTCAGCCCTCTATGTCCATGATTTCTACACCCTCAGATTTGACCAACTTCTGATCAAAAATATTTGATAAAAATTGCATCTGTACTGAATATATACAGACTTTTTTCCCTTGTAATTTCCTCAACAGTATAGCATTTGCATAGCATTTCCTTTGTGTTAGGTATTAAAAGTAATTTAGTAATTTAGAATATATGGGAGGATCTGTGTAGGTTATATGCAAGTACTATGCCTTGATATATGAGGGATCTGTGTATCCATCCGGAGAGGGTCTTGGAACCAATCTCCTGCAAATAGCAAGGGACAATTGTGTTCCACTGTGTAGGTAGATCTAAATTTACATATTTCCTTTTTTTTTTTTGGACATGTGAGTAGTTTTGAGTTTAAGACTTTTAGAAATATTAACCATTTGTATTGCCTGTTATGGTTTAGATATGAAGTGTCCCCCAAAAGCTCATGTGTGAGACACTGCAAGAAAGTTTAGAGATGAAATGATTGGGTTATGAGAGTTTTAACCTAATCAGCGCATTCATCATCTGATAGGAGTTAACTGGGTGGTAACTCGGCAGGTATAGTGTGACTGGAAGAGGTAGGTCATTGTTATGTGTCTTAGGGATATATAGTTTGTCCTTTGTGAGCGAGAGCTCTCTCTACTTCTTGGTGGTCATGTCCCGAGCTACTTTTCCTCTACCACACTCTTCTGCCATGATATTCTGCCATTCTTCAGGCACAGAGCAATGGAGTTGGCTGTCTATGGACTGAGACCTCTGAAACTGTGAGACTGTGAGATCCAAATAAACTTTTCCATGCATATGTGCTTTACGGACTATTCGAAAAGAAGTCATGACTTTCATGAGCTCTTCAAGTTCACCACTCATGAACAATTATGAATCCTATTCTAGAATCACATGAGTTATTTTGGCTCCAACCTCATATTAATGAGAATAAGTACATTGCAATTTTCATGTAGATTTTGTTTTTAATGTTCAAAGCCTATTTAACACATATTTGTGGAAGTCTCCATTCCACAGGACATCCCTCTACTTGGGTGAGAGGGATAATAATTTCTTCAATGAAACAGCTTTTCACTGATGATGCTCTTTCAGCATCTGGCTTGATGCTCACAACTACAGACAAGCACATCATTTATGTAAGATGGATTTGGAGCTCAGAGACATTGAGTGGAATGAAAATCAACTTGGTCTTAAAGAAGCAGCCAAAGCATTTTGATTGAGAATTTCTCCTCTCCCCCACATCACTGGGCCAAGTTTGCTGTCCCATATGATTCCCCCAGGGAAGGAGTAGATTTCTAAGTGTTTCCAGGATCAATTTAAGTTCCTCTCTTTTCTGCAGTCTTCATTATTGCAACCTTTCCCTAGTCCTAACCAGCTCCCTTCAAACACCACTGGGGCTTTAGCTACTTAAACTTTACCGATCTTTTTTTCTTTTCTTTTCTTTTTTTTTTTAATTCTTTGCCAATCCATCCCTGAGCACCATGGAATCTTCCACTGGGCTGGAGTCCCTGGTATCTACAGCCCTGGGCTTTCGCATAGGCTGTAAAGAGGGCAGGCTTCAGTTATGACAGTCACTGGAACTCTCCAGGGCTGTGGTCCTGGGAGGCAAGGTTGATTTTCCCATTCTCGAGGTAGCTGAGTTTCACGGGGAGGACACCTATAAGCAATCCACCTATGAGAATTATAGGCGCTTTCCAGAGTGGTACTAAATCCAAGGCAATAGGTCTAAAAGTGCTTTGGATCATTATGTTTAGCTAAAAGGACCTTTCAAATGACTCCTCATCTGTTTTTGTTTCCTACACCTTATGTTTAGCTTGGATTCATCTTAGAATTTCAGGGTCAAAATGATTCTTTTTTTTTTTTTGGTACCAGGGATTGAACTCAGGGGTGCTCGACCACTAAGCCACATCCCCAGCCCTATTTTGTGTTTTATTTAGAGACAGGGTCTCACTTAGCTGCTTAGCAACTGTCCATTGCTGAGGCTGGCTTTGCACTTGCGATTCTCCTGTCTCAGCCTCCCTAAGTGCTGGAATTACAGATGTGCGCCACCACACTTGGCTAGCAAATGTCTTAATCTCTCCTGTGGCTCTCTGCAACACCAACCTTTCTTTGAATACCTTCAGTAATGAAAAACACTATTTGCTCAAGGAATTTTCAGAAAGATCTAATTGTTTATATTCAATTCATTGGTAATTTAAACGCATTTTACCTGTTACATGTAAACCTGATTTATTTAATATTTCCATGGTAAAACTTGAGAAGATCAAAATATGTGGCTATATAAAAACTATAAGTGAAATGTTACTGTTAAATGAAGGAAGGGGAGGGCGGAACAGGAAGCTATAGGGCTAAACTGACAGGCAATGTGAGCATGCTTTTTTTTTTTTTTTTTGCCTGAGCATGCTTATTGATAAACATGGAGCGATGGAAGCAGCAAGAATTTTCTAAGCTATTTATATTTCTTTCTTTAAAGTTACACAGATGGATCATACTGATTCAAAGTTGAGAAATCTCTTAACTCCTCCTAAGATAACAGCTGCCTTTGCTTCCCACTCTTTCAGGAGGAGAGTGCATAGGGATTGCTAAGCCAGACTCAGAAATGGCCCTCTTCTGTTTCCATGGCAATGAGGTCAGCCAGGAGAAGCAGCAGAAGATGCCAGGAGAGAACAGAGAATACTCTGGGTCAAAGTCTTTGTCAAAGCCTCAAAGACTCATCACATTTGGAGATACCCCCCACACCCTTTCCCCTTTCTTGACAGACCCCTGCCAGAAATGTCCCTAGGCCAGGGCTCCTCAATGTACCAGACACTGCTGGGAAATGAGGGAATTTGGTCTTAGTTCCGAAGCTGGTATTATTGCCAAACCTACTTTGCACTTCTATTTCCAGGGTTAAACTCAAAGGGCAGGGCTTGTGTTCAGAGAGGCCTGAGCTCTCTGGTGACAAGAATCTTCCTCAGGAAGGCATCAGTGACTCCAGTTTGCATCTTTCCGCTATGGATCAGAAAGTGTTCAGTACATGTTTCCAGAATGAATTGACAGATTCATAGGCCCTTTAATTTTCCCTTCTGAATAGAGTTTGCATCTAGGCTCCTTACTTTGCCTCCAGTTCAATCCTTGAAGATATCTTCTGGTCTTTTTAATCCTGCTACACAGGGGAGATTCCCACCCATCCAGCATTCCACCACCCCCAGGGGGCATCAACAGAGCCACCTCCCAGGAAGGCTAGCAATCAGGATTGCAACACACATCAGAGACACAAAGCATGTGACTCTTCCCAGCAAGGTTTGCGGTGTTCCTGAGGTTCATTTGGCACAGTGAATACCTATTAGGTGCCAGGTTCTGAGGATCTGCCCTCAAATAGCTTCCAGTTAAAGGGAAAAAGTCTGACATGGAAAAGGGTCACTTTCACTCAGTGGTTGAGTGCTCCTGAGTTCAATTCCCAGTACCAAAAAAAAGAAAAAGGAAAAAAAGAAAAGAAGAGAAAAGGGTCACTTTGATCCAGTGGGACAAGTGCTGGAATAGAGGAATGTCTCCATGCTCAGAGGAGCCAAATGGGTTCCTCACCCTGAGGCTGAGTTAGCAGGAAATGGCTCCAGAACCTGCAAGAAGTTCCTGCCTCTGAGTTGTCAAAACCATCAGTGTTTGGTCTTGGTTTCCAGGACAGGCTGTGTGCTTCATGATCCTCCAAGATCAGGAGATGCAATGGAGTTTCCATGTCCCTCCAAATCACCAGCAATAGATGCAAACTGAGAGTCAACAGTCAGAAGGGCACCTGAAGAAGCCTAGGCCCAGTAGGATACTAGGATTGATGGAGTATTAATCCCCAAAAGTGAATTAACTCTGGGTTTTACATTGCCTGCCACTTAAGAGTTATGCACGAGAAAAATCACCCACAAGTCAAACAGCTCCTACAGCAGATGTGAATCCTGAGCCTTCAGCCAAAAGAGGATGCCATTCATTTCTAGGAACCCAGGGAGGGAGCCTAGCTGAGACAAAAGCATCCCTGGCACTGACAGATGGGGTGTGGCTGCGGATTCATGGGGCAGGCACCAATTGTCAGCTGTCTGCAGCTATGGAGTTCTGGCTTCAGGGACACCACCCTCCCAGAACACTGCTCCATTCTCATGGTCCTAGATGGAGCCAGTCACAGTTATGTCACAAAGAGACCACATATGCCACTCTTCTCACAAAGGAGCTAGGTGACATCAATGCACTGGTAAATCTAAATTCAGTAAATACAAAATTTTAGAATCTTAATAGTTGTATCTTTGAGGTCATCCTGCACAGTCTCTTTATTATAAGCAAAAACGCTGAGCTCCAGAGACAGGTAATGGCTCCCCTGCAGCTAGAGAGCAGCCCCACTGAGCCACAAGCTCTTGGAACACAGAACCTCTGCATGCTGTCTCTGCCTTCCCAGTTCCTAGCCCAGGATCCTAGCCCAGCTTGGAATAAATAGCCATTAAATGAGGATATGAATGAATGAGCAAATGAATGAATGAGTTGTAGCTGGAACACGTATTTTGCTGTTGATATTAGAGATTTTGAGTTTCCGTATGTGTGGGCATCTATTGGCCTCTGGAAGCCTTCTTAGTTTCAAAAGTCTGAATTAGTCAGGTTTGTTTCAAAATCAGAATATTTGAAAACCAAAGTATCCAAGAGGGTACTGGAGAGATAGGAGTTGACAATTCTTCCTTCTTGCCCCTGTGGTCAAAGCAAGTTGTCCATTATAGAAAACCATAAAGAGAAAGTCCCAGATCATAGCATGGAAAAAAGAAATGCTGTTGAGTGTCGCTGATGAAAAATATCAACAGAGAAAGCAGACTGGACATTTAAAGGGAACCCATGACTATTGTCCCTTCCCTGCCCAGCACTTGCCACTCCTTGCCTCTATGAAATTTTCACTAACTCATCCATCTCCTCCTCCACTACCACTACCCCCAAGGTACAACCCCATGGAGTTTTACACATCTGCCCATACCTGTGGATGCACTGATACTACTTGGTGAGTAGGTTAGAGATGTCTTCCATCTCCATTGCATTGGAAAGGGATCCTACCCCACTTCACTCATGACTTTCCTCCCAGAATCCACTTGGCCACTGTTGCTGTTTGTCTGGGTGATGAACCAGCTTATGGGGAATCCATGGAAGACACTGGTGTGGCAGCTCTGCAGATGGGGCCCTGAAGCTTCCCAACTGGGCCCACAGGTAGGGATTAATCTACTGAGCCCATCAAGTAGATTAATGGATGATGAACTGATGCTAAGAATGGCACTTAGAAGGAAATGGCATCCAGGGCAGCTCCATTCAGCAGAGAACCAAGGGGATTTCCTATGAGAGTATCTAATTGAACTTCAGAGAACTCACAAGGAGTTTCTCACTGTGATTTCACCAGCTTCTCAACAGCTACCTGGCCTCTGCCGAAGGTGTCAGTATGAATACCCTCTGGTTCACCCACTTCCATGCAGAGAGGGATCAGAGTAGAAGGTGGAAGGCAACACACTGCTGAAGCCAGTGTAGACTGTGGCCCACCCTCAGACCTGCCATGCCAGTGTCCACTGCCCCCACTCATGAAGGATTCTGACACTGGGGACCCCTGTAAAATATCCCCTTGGTCCTTGTTATGGGCTGGACTATGACCCCTAAAAATTCATATGTTGAAGGGCTGGGGATGTAGCTCAGTAATAGAGTATTTCCCTGCATGGTCAAGGTCCCAGGTTTAAACCACAAAATAAACAAATAAATACATAAGGTCTTATGTTGAAGTCCTTACCCCAGTGCCTCAGCATGTGGTTGTATTTGGAGACAGGCTCTTTAAAGTGGTTAAAATAAAACGAGGTCACTAGGATTGGGCTCTGATCCAAAAGGACTGGTGTTTTTACAAGGAGAGGAGATTAGGACACAGACACACTCAGAGGGATGACCAAAGGAAGACACAGGGAGAAGACAGCCATCTGAAAGCCAAGGAAAGAGAAGGCCTTAGAAGAAATCAACCCTGCCTGCATCTAAATCTGGGACTTCAGTCTCTAAAACTGTAGGAGATAAATTCTGCTGGTTTTTAAAAAAATTTTTTAGATGTTGATGAAACTTCATTTTCTTCATTTATTTATATGTGGTGCTAAGAATCGAACCAGTGCCTCACACATGCTAAGCAAGTGCTGTACACAACCCCAGCCCTGACTTCTGCTATTGAAGCTGCCCAATCTGAGGTACTTTGTTATGGAAGTCCTAGCAGACGTATACACCTCTCATCTGCCACCTGCATCTCACCATTTTAGAGGCATCCACAGAAGCTGGCCCATCCCATATTCTTGTTCTTGTTCTGGCCCATCCTTGTTCTGTGAGAACAAGTATGGAGGAGGTAGAGCGTCACTTCACACATGGGGCAGCAACTGGGATCCACGCACATGAAGATGCCCCGTAGGAATGATGGGTCCCTGATTCCCTGTGAGTTTGGGAGAGAGTCCCAGACTCTCACTGGGGGTGGCAGCTTTCCTGCTGGAATTCTCAGAGGGGGGTCCTGAGTCCAGTAGAACTGGTGGTGGCAGGAATGATTTAAAACCCCACTGCTCACCCCCAATTCCAGGGTGGCAAGGGTAGCAGTGAGATATAATAAAACCTGATTTCCATCTTTAATGAGAAGCAGGTTTTTGATAGCCCTTTTTATGCTACATGCTTCCTTCAAAACTTGCAAAGAGTGTCCTGCAGTCTCTGGCTGGGAACACTACATGAGCACCTCCATGAGCTCAGAGCTCAGGAGCAGACCACCATGCAGTCCATTGGCCCAGCTTCAAGAGCAGAAGATATGTGCGCAGAAGCCCTGAGCGGTGCTCAAAAGTTGCCAGTATGCTTGTGCCAGCCACCTGTCAGACCATGGAAGATTTACTTCCTCAGAGAAGGAGAGTGAAAACCCCTACGGAGCACCGTCTCTTACGCTCAAAGAGCCCCAATAAAGCCTCCTTCAGATGTATTGCTCGCCTCTTCGTGATTTCTATCTTGAATGGAGCAAAAGAACCCAAGGTTAAGCTAATAATGCTAAGAGCTGGAAACAGCAACAGGGCATGGGCCCAGGAGGAAATTAAACCACATTAGACCTTCACACTGGCAACAGACACTTACATTAGAAAAGAATCTAAGAACAAGAGATGGAGCACATTGTATGAGAACCACATTGTTTTGAGGACTTTCAGGTGGCCCCATACCCTTCCTCATGACGACTCTGTGAGGGGGTATTAGGACCTCCATCTACCACAAGAGGTGATAAAATATCAGGGTGAAAGAATCTAGGCCTAGTGAGGAACAGACCAGTGAGAGCTTAGACTGTCCCAGTGGCTCCACGCTCTGGGACAGTGCTCTTCCTCTTAGCCTCAGCTACCTGGTCTAGAAGATGTGGAGGAGAGACACCCCTTCCCTGGAGCTGTGAGCCTTGGACTTAATGAGGTTGAGAAAGTCCTGGCACCCAAAAAATTGCAGCCACTGTTATTATTACTGCTCTATATGAATGCCACACAGGAAGGTTGAGTCTCCTTGGAGCAGAGCCAGTACTTGACCACAGCCAGCAGACTCAAGTCACAGCAATAACTATCAGAAACAGACACCCTGGTTCCAAGCGAAGAACATGGCAACAAAGGGTATCAGCCCTCAAATTGCCTTCACAGAGAGCCTGGGCCCTATTTAAGGGGCAAGTGTGAGGAGGCCCAGTCAGAAGGAGGAACAATTAGGGGCCAGTCAGGACCAGGATCCAGTGGGGCTCAGGGTTAAGTCAGGGCTAAGCAATAGCAAAAGGTTGTTTCTAGCTATTGAATAAAATTGGTCACCCTCAGTTCCAAAGCAGGAGGATTAATGGGCCATGACACCTTGAATTTATTTAGTGTCTTTCTGCCAAGCAGATCAAAGCATTTCAAAATAATTTTCTCTAAACTTTTCTGAAAAGAAGCCAGTGAGGAAAAACCCATTGCATTTATGAATTACCCTTGATATCAGCTATGATTGCTGAAATTTTATAATTCTTTTTGTTTTCCAGGAGGCTCTAGTTTATGTCCTCAGCTGCACACCAGGAAGCCAGGAGGGACGAATTTCATTTACAGATGCATAAAATAGAGCTCAAGCAGCTCACGTGCCTTTCTCAAGTGAGGGCTTGTCTAGCCCAGCCCACCACGGCACACTGGCATCACCGTGGCCTGATGCCAACCCACATGGATCCCAGGCAGGGTGGGTCCCAAAAGGCCAGGACAAAGCTGGCCTTTGAATCAAGCAGCTCATTACAATGGCACAAATGCCCCATTCTCTGAACCTCAGGGTTCTAAATTCAGCCTCTCTGTGTGAGGGCCTGTGGCTGTCCCAACCCAGGGGCTCAGGGCACACCAGCAAGCCTCAGGCTGGGAGGTATCCTCTGCGCATGGCCTGATTTGCTATTCTTTCCTTCCTCAGGTGCTCCCCCATCCCTCTGCATCCTCAACCCCTTCCCCTGCCTCCCCTCCCCAGGACTCACCTTTAGTCCCCTACTCCTCTACCTCCCCTTGACTCCTCCTTGCAAGGACTTTTCTCCTTTGTCTAAACAGGGCTTGCCTGGGAAAACGTGCCCTCCGCCCCTCCTCTTAGCCACTGCCTGCTCCTCTCCCACAAGCTGCCCCTGGGCTTGTCTATGGCCTGACACCCTTTCCTACCCTTGCTCTCAAGCCGAGGTTCCCATTCTCCTAAATAATAACAATTATATCCTGAGGGTCTGTCCACAGGGGGTAGGCCATTCCACCAGCCAATGGCCTGGTGAGATAGGTTCCGTTAGCCCAGGTTACAGATGAGGCACTGTCAGTGCCTGGCCCAAGCTCACAGCAGTGCTTTTTCTGCTGGGTCATGACCCCTTCTCGTGCTGCACAAGGCACCTGGCACCAACTAGGTTCCCCAGCTGCTGTCCTTCTCCTGCCCCACACCAGGCGTTTCCCCAACTTCCTCCTGTGTCCCTCAGCTCCTCACTGCACACTGTCCCCAGGCTTCAGTGGGGGCCTCTCAGCAGATGATCCTCAAAGCCATCCCTCCAGCTCCAGTACCCTCCCAGATTTGGTTCTCTGTCTCCAGTTTGAGGTCACAGCCGCACGGCTGCTCAACTCCCTGGAGTATTCTGAGGTAATATTTCTAAACTAAGACCCTTTGTTTTCTCCTCAGACCAGTTTCCATCTTGCAGCTTCGCCTAGAAGTTCTTCCTCCACTCTGCCCAGGATGCTGGAATCCTCCGTCAACCCAGGCTTTTCTACAAGCCTGGCCTGTCCACGTCCAGGCCAGCCACCAAAGCATGATTCTTCTCGTTTCTCTCCAAACCATTGCTTCTTCATCTCCTTGTCCCCTCACAGCTAATCTATTGTCATCTTCTCACTGGTTCCGCCTGTCCCCAGAAGATCCCCATCCATGGTCTCCAAGTCTCTTGCACATACTCTGGCATTTCCTTGAGAGGGGCCAAAGGACGTACTCACTCCTCAGTCCTGGCTTCCCAATCTGACCCTCCTCCCCAACCTGGATGACACAGCCAGCCATATCCCACCAAGCCCTCTACAGGTCACAAGAAAAGCCATCTCCTTGAGTGGCCTCACTCTCCAGTCACTGTATTTGTTTCTCCTGAGGCCAGTGGCCTCACCATGCATGGCCGGCCAGGACTCCTTAGTCTGCCAGCTTCCACGGGAAGGGCAGAGCTGAACTCACTGATTCATGGCTCCACAAGCATTGACGGGGCTCCTGCAGCATAGCAACAGGATGAAGTCTACAAGAAGCCTACGTGTGGGCTCCTGAGGAGCTATAAGAAAGGCATCTCACCCCACTTTAGGGGGTCATGAGGTTCAGGTGGAACCCTGATGGACGGTAGAAACTGGGCAGGCAAAGCAGGAGGCAGCAGGCCTTCCAGGCAGCCGAGACTCAGAGATGAAGCAACTGGACTGAATAAAGAAATCAAGTGGAGAAGCATTGTGTTGTAGTTTGTGTATGTGTTTCAGAAGTGAATGCAGAGACTCAAACACACATCCACAGAGGGCGGGGTCAGGAATAAATAAAGAATCTAGTGAAGGAAACAGAGGTGTTATAAATAAAAACAAAATTGGGGTAGTATCTCAGAAGCTCTAAGAAAAGAGAGCACCTACTGTATTAAAGGAAGCAAGGACATGAATGAGTCTTCTATTCTCTACCCTTTTTCTTTTGGTCTGGTAGATACCTTAGCCTTTCCCTTGTTAAAATTTGTGAACTAAAAGAACCATTTGCTCAGTCATACTAAAGTGTAAATAATTTATTATGCCGTTTTTGCTTTTTTGTTTTTGGTACCAGGGATTGAACCCCAGGGTGCTTAACCACCAAGCCACATCCCCAGCCCTTTTAAATATTTTATTAGAGACAAGGTCTCACTGAATTGCGTAGGGCCTTGCTAAATTGCTGAGACTGGCTTTGAACTTGAAACCTCCTGCCTCAGCCTCCTAAGCCACTGGGATTACAAGCATGTGCCACCGTGCCTGGCTATTATGCTTTTTTAAATGCTATTTTTGATGTAGCCCCATTTGCACTCCTGTGGCCTTGACTTTGGGCTTGGCTACCCCTCTATTGCAGGAAGGACAGAGATGCCTCCTCAGAAGTCATCTGTATGTGGAGAGCATATAACACAGTGAAATGCCAAGAGGAATTGGAGAATTACCTGCTTGAGAAGTAACTTCTTCCCAGGTACCAGCCAGGACCAGCTGTTTCTGCCAGTCCTTCAACCTGGGTGCAGGCTGGGCAGCCTTTTCCTTTATACTCAGGCAGAGGCCTCCCCACTCCCATGGTGCTTTTAGTGGCTTCAGCTAGCCCAAGTTCCCACCTCACCTCACCTTCCAGTTTTGCTTGAGGCCTGAGCTGTAGCCACAGGGACCTTACTCTCTTCTCACACCCAGCATGGCTGACCAGGGGTCTGATGCAAGCTCACTTTATGGAAAATCATGCTTCACAAACTTGTATTTTCCATACTCTGGAAATTCAGGAGTCATCACAAATAGGAACTGAATGGGGCTTTGAATTCATTATATATGGGTAACTGGGGCCAATTTATAAAACTCCCCCTGGACAAGAGGCCAGGACATGACTTGCCCCTGGCCGAGGTCTTAAAGAGATTTTCTTCATGACTTGGTTTCTTTTGTCCACTTCTTGCTCCAGTTTAATTATGTTATTTTAGTGCATTTGCAAGGAGGATTAGCTCAAAACTACATAATGAAAATCTTACTGCATTATCAGTTTCTGGCAGATCTGCAAGGTCTGGGGGAATGGCATGGGGGTGGCACCTAGCTTCAGATAGATGGCAAGAAGGGGAGGGAGGTAGTGTTCCAGCTGGTCTGGGTTCACGTGTACATACACACACACACACACACACACGTCCATCCATACAGAAATAAGCCTTAGTAAAACTCATCCTGAGATAATATGCAGTCTATGGTGAGACAGGCATAATTACAAGATGCAGGTGGGAGTGTTGTTTAATATTTTCTATATCAAAACCCTTAAAATATGAATACTCAACAATTCTGTCACTAGATTCCCCTTAATTAAATAATTAGACAAGGATGTCAAAACAGATATTTAAAAATGTATTTTCTGAGCCAGGCGCGGTGGCTCACGCTTATAATCCCAGCACTTTGGGAGGCTGAGATAGGGGAACCCCAAGTTCAAAGCCAGCCTTAGCAACGGTGAAGCACTAAGCAACTCAGTGAGACCCTGTCTCTACATAAAACACAAAATAGGGCTGGGGATGTGGCTCAGTGGTTGAGTACCCCTGAGTTCAATTCCTGGTACCAAAAAAAAAGTACTTTCTGGACTGTGTATTAAAGCAAAAAATGCCAACAATATGGAAATCCAAAAGAGTCCATTGGAGTTCTTCATTGAAAGCAATGGAAATCCTTGCTGACTGATGTCGACAGGAGAGGGATTTGGTAAAGGATAGTATGCAGCTTTAGGTCATACAGCCAGTAACAGCAGACAGCAGAGATGATAGGCAGGGCCAGACAGTGTCACCATCAATGCCACTGCCACCAGTTGCACTAGGGATGGCCATTTTGCTATAGCCACTGCCTCTGCCAGACTGAGTTCCTTCAGGGTCTTTATGCTTTTGTGCCACTAGTTCCTAGTTCTTAGTCTGGTTTAGGGACATATGATAGGCAGGGCTGGGGTCTGGTGCCCACATGCTAGTGTTGAGGGCATCTGGGTTTGGGACTTTGCACTCTTATAGAGGGAGATTGGCTCCCCTGCCCTCACACAGGAAGGCAGTTCGGATGCAGAAAGGCTCAAAATATGCACAAGTGTACACTAGAGTAGGAATACAGTAAATTATGAGATTGAATGTAAGTGGAATATTCCTGAAAGGGGTGGGACTAAATCTGCAAACTGGATTTTTCTAACAGAACTTGATTTTTATTCCACGTGCCTATTCAGCTGGAGCAAAGGAGTTGTGGCAAATTATTCTCAGGGTGGTGGTTCTCCATCTGCGGGCTGTATCTAAATTCATAATGCAGCAGCAAATCTCCTCTGCTCTAGATTGGCTCATTTTATTTGGACAGTCTATTGTCCAAGCCATTGTGACTAAGTTTGGGGTAGTGGAAGGACACAGGACTCAGAGAGGTCTGGTATTCACACAAGCTGCCTATACGCCGCCTAAACCCTCCCTGTGCCCACCCTTGCTCTCCTCTGCCCATACCTGGAATACTTTACCCGGCCCCCATGTGAAGACTCCTCCAGACTCATGAGTTCTCCTGAATCCGTAATTAGGCCTCAGTGCTTTCTGCACACCATCCCCCACCTCCCAGGACTTGGAGGGCAGGAAGTAACTAGCAGAGTGACCTGGAGAAATAACAAGGAAAATGAAATAGATATTCCAAAATAATATCCTTTTATACTCCGTCTCTATTAATAATTTTTTCAAACAGGTAAAATCATGACTCATACCGTACAATTATTATATGTTGAAGATTTTATTTGACTCATTAATTACTGAGAGAACCAATAAGTTATAAAAACTGTTTCCCAGAAAAATACAGAGAAAAAGCATGCAAATAGACAAATAAGAATCCCTAATGAACTTACTAATAGATGCCCTCTTTGGATAAAATAAATTGCATATTTAATGAAAAATACATTTGTATGTCTATAAACAGGAATCATTTGCAATCAGAGTTAACAAAAGGTATAGACCCTATAGAATCAGATAACCCAAAAAAGTCCAAGCTTAGCTTTGCATAAAGAAGATACTGGATTCATTTCTTAGGGGTGAATATAGAACACAAACTCAGTGTTTTAACACAACATAAATGGCTGTGGTTAATTTGTTATTTTACAAATAAGTCAGAATGGAGTTGAGAAAAATTCTCTATTGAAATATAGAACATGACTATTTTGCAGGGGTTTTGATTAGTGTTTTCCCTGAGGATACAAGTATATTTCAGACAATGAGAGTATTTAAAATTTTCCAGAAATGTCCCATAGAGAATACCAATTTCTGCCAGGTATGGTGGCACATGCCTAGTAATCCCAGCAACTGGGGTGGCTGAGGCAGGAGGATTGCAAGTTCGAGACCAGTCTCTGTTTCAAAATAAAAAAATAAAAAGGGCTGGGGATGTAGCTCAGTGATAAAGCACCTCGGGGGTTCAAGCCTTAAGATAAAAAAAAAATTCTGAAATATTTTCACATTTTCCATACAACTTAAAGTAGTAAGATATCAAGAAAAGAAAATTTAATTATGTCTAACACCTTCTTTTTATAAGCTGAAAGTTAGACAAAAGCATTGAGAGATAATGGTCAAATTATGACTCTGTGTGTGTGTGTGTGTGTGTGTGTGTGTATGTGTGTGTGTGTGTGTATGTTTCTAAGGATGGAACTTAGGGCTTTGCACATGCCAGACAAGTGCTCTACCACTGAGCTATACCCCCTATCCAGTAAATTATGATTTTTTAAAAATATTTTTTAAGTTGTAGATGGACACAATATCTTTATTTTATTATTTTATTTTTATGTGGTGCTGAGGATGGAACCCAGTGCCTCATGCATGTGAGGCAAGTGCTCAACCACTAAGCTACAACTCCAGCCCAAATTATGATTTTTTAAATGACAGAGTCATGACTTGTGATTAGTTCATGCTGATATAAGATAAACACGTATTAAAGATTTATTTAACTTAATAATTAATGAAGGAACCCATTAACTTGTCAAAACTGGTTCCAAGAGGACTACAAAAGACAAATATATAGACAACTGGACAAGCTAAAAAACAAACAAAACTTGCTAATAAAGGCAAGACTGGCTTCTTTCACTGGACAGAAATCCATTTCATCTTTCTAGACAAAACCCATTTACCTTCCTATAGACAGGAATCATTTGCGTCACCATCACCATCCACAAGTTGATCTCTTTAACTCCAGAGCTGCAAAGTATTCAATAATAATGAAAGATACAGGCTTCTTATAGAATCAGACAACCTAGGCAAGTTCCTCTGGAAATCCAAGTAGAAATATAAGACAAGCCACAAGTAAAACTACAAATTTTCCAGTAGCCATATTTTTAAAAGTTAAAGGACTCAGATGAACTGATTTTAATAATGGATTTTACTTAACCCAATATATCCAAAATAACATCATTTCAATTTGGAATTAGTACAAAAAAATAATGATTTATTTTACATTCTGGGACTTTCTTTTTTGTACTGTCTTTAAAATCCAGTGTGTATCTTGGACTTCACACTAGTCATATCCAAGTGGTCAGTGCGGTTAGTGGGCACATGTGGTTCCTAGACTCCCCATCGAACAGGGCAATGCTAGTCAGTGTCCAGTCTCTCAACAAAAGGATACTTGATAATTATTTTGCCCATTTAAAAGTCCTTCACAAAATTTTCTGACAAAAATAATGACCTGAATTAACACAGAAAAAGTTTAGGCTAAAAAATGACATTTTAAATATGATCTCATCTTTTGTGGGGAAAAAAACCCACTTAAAAAAACTTGGAGAGATATAATGCCAAAATATTTACTGTGATTTTCTCTGGTGGTGAAATCGTGGGTGGCTTTTTTTTTTAACTTTTTTTTTCTTATTTATCCTCTCTAATTTTCCACAGCAAATATATCTTGCTTCTACCATTTGAAAAATCAACAAAATACAATTTTGAAAAGATATTTAAAAGCTCTAACCTAGATTTTATTTACTATGACCAAATTTTGATGCAGTATCAAGCTAAGTTCTCCTAGGCCATTGATGTATCTGAGACAACCCTTGGGGTTATTATTATTATTATTATTATTATTTTTTTTGGTACTGGGGATTGAACTCAGGGGCACTCGACCACTGAGCCACATCCCCAGCCCTATTTTGTGTTTTATGTAGAGACAGGGTCTCACTGAGTTGCTTAGTGCCTCGCCATTGCTGAGGCTGGCTTAGTGCCTCGCCATTGCTGAGGCTGGCTTTGAACTCACGATTCTCCTGTCTCAGCCTCCCTAAGTGCTGGGATTACAAGCGTGAGCCACCGCGCCCGGCTCCTTGGGGTTATTATTAAACCCAGGACTTGCCAGGCACTGTGGCACATGCCTGTAATCCCAGTGGCTTGGGAGGCTGAGACGGGAGTATCGCAAGTGCAAAGCCAGCCTCAGCAACTTAGTAAGGTCCTAAGCAACTTAGCAAGTCTCAAAATAAAAACATAAATAAATAAAAAGGACTAGGGATGTGGTTCAGTGGTTAAGCACCCCTGGGTTCAATCCCTGGTACCAAGAAAACAAAACAAAATTCACAAACAAAAAACTCAGGACGTTATGAGAATAATAAAGCCTCTTAGAAGAATGATTAAACTCCCTACATGAGATGGGAACCCAATGTTCCCAGCAGCTCTGCTGCTGAGTATTTCCTTTCTTCTTTCTATAGCTTAGCCTTTGACAAGGTACAGGTCAAATAACCTTTGAAAGTCAATGTTCCATTGAACAGACCTTCATGATTTCCTTCTCTCTCCTTTTCAGTACTGAAATCAGAATCTCTTGCACGCTAGGTGAGCACTCTACCACTGGGCAACATCCTCAGCAGCACCCCCCGACAATTTTTAAAAATTATCTTGAGAGAGAGCCTCTATAAATTGCCCAGGTTGGCCTTGAACTTGCAGTCCTCATGCCTCAGGCTCCAAGTAGCTGAGTTTACAGATCTTAGTGGCTTCTTTTGATCACTATCCTTCATGAACAGTCTACATGGCTTTCTGGTCTGGAGTTGGATCTTAGTCCTCACCTGGACCTCTCCAAGTGATAACCACTGAATCTGGGATTTATTCTATTCCCTAGTACCCTGTCTACCAAGCTAAGGTAATAAAGGACATACCCAAGATCTCCCATAGTGACCTGGCAATTCCTTCCTTATAGAGAATCTGCCTCAAGACAGATATTAGAGTTCACTGTGGCTTTAAGTACATCAAGCACTTTGCGAACCATTGTCTGGGGAGTCTCAGGATCAGTTCTCACATCTCTCTCCCTCGCCAGCTACTGAGAACACTTCTCCTGTCATGGGAAAAAAGACCCCAGTTCTCCTTGGACCTGGGCAGTGCTTGGGAACTTGGAGCAGGATTGTCTGGGTTCAAGTTCGATCTCTCCTGCTTTCTGATCTCAGGCAAGTGATTCAACCTCTCTTTCAGTATCCTCGTTGTCCACAAGAAGTTACGATGGGAAAGTGGAAGCATGGAGCCCAAAATAAAGACAGAGGCTTACAGCATGGGTTGCTGGTGAGAACCCTCTCAGCAGATAGTCAGTACTGAGGACATGTGCTTATTTACCTTTTCCCCTAAAGAACAATAACTGCGGATAGCAATTTGAGCCCGGTAATTGCTGGGCAAAGCAAGGCCAATGGCTTCTTTCAGGTAGAGCCAGGGTTGGCACCATACTCAGCCTCTGCCCGGAGGGCAGCTTCTGAGTAAAGGAAGAGCTGTTTTTCTACCCCAGGATGCCAGGGGCTGAGAAGGTTGGACATGCTGGGTAAACTGACCCCAGCCTTTACACTTTTCATAGCAGGGCTTAGGGTTGCTATGGTTTGAGTGTATCCCCAAAAGTTCACGCATGGGCATCTTAATCCTCAAATTCTCATGTTAATGATATTCAGAGATGGAGCCTTTGAGAGCTAATTAGGATTAGATGAGGTCTCCAGGGTGGTGCCCTATGATGGTTTTATAAGAAGGGAGACTCCTGCTAGGTGACGCCTCTGTCATCGTATAATACAGCACGACGATCCTGACCAGATATCAGCACCACATTCTTGCACTTCTTAGCCTCCAGAACCATGAGACAAATAAACTTCCATTCTTTACAAAGTACCCTGTTTCAAGTATTTGTTATAGCAACAGAAAATAGACTAAAACAGGGTGTGTGTCATAATCAGGACACAGCCAGGATCAACACTCTGAACAGCCCCTAGATGGCCCTTGTGAGTGGACACTCCCAAACACCTCACATATACTCAAATGGGAACTGAACTTCATGGAACTATTTGTCCTGTATTTGAACACTGTCGTGGTTTGGATTTTACATGTCTCCAAAGGCCCATATGCTAAAGGCTTGGTTGCCAGCCTATGGCACACTGGGAGGTGGTAGAACCCTTAGGAGATAGGGTCTAACAGGAGGAAGTTAGGTTATTAGGAGTGTCCCCATAGAGGGAATATTAGGAGCTCATCCTCATCCCAGCTTCTCATCAACCATGAGATGAGCAGCTCAGTACAACCACATACTCCCAGCGATGATGTTTTGCCTTGCTACAGACTCAGCCAACCAACCAAAGGACTGAAATCTCTGAAACTGTGAGCCAAAATAAGACCTTCCTTCTTTTAAATTGATTTTCTCAGGTATTTTGTCACAATGTGCAAAGTTGACTAACATGATGAGTGAGGTGGATAGGAAGGAAGGAGGTGAAAGGTATGTACAGGGCTTAAATGTATTGGGCCTGGGGCCTGCTGTTAGCATGCGCATCTGGGGGATGCGAGGTATGGCTTTCGAAAGCTCAGGTGCCAGCTGACATTTGGAGATGCCTGTCCCAACTCTAGCACCACAGACAGCGTCAACTCATGGTGCCGCTCAGTCTGACACAATACTTATGTTTATGGTGTACGCCAGTAATCCCAGTGACTCCGGAGGCTGAAGCAGGAGGATTGCAAGTTGGAGGGCCAGACTTAACATCCTAGCAAGGCCCTGTCTCAAAATAAAATAAAAAATAAAAAGAACTGGGTATGTAGCTGAATGGTAAAGCACCTCTAGGTTCAATCTCCAGAACAAATATTTGTTCTGTATTTGAACACTGTCGTGGGTTGGATTTTACATATATATATATATACATATATGTAAATATATACATATATACATATATGTAAATATATACATATATACATATATGTAAAAAATATACATATATATATATGTAAAAAAATCACACTAAAAGGGACCAAGAGTGCAAAGTTCAGTAGTAGAGTGCTTGCCTAGCACGTGTTTGATCCCCAGCACCACACACACACACACACACACACACACACACACACACACACACAGAAATTTGCTACCAGAACTAATCAAAACCTGTTTGTTCGAAATCCTGGTTAAATTTCCCTCAATTTAACAACAATATTAAAATTTTGTTAGACATTATCAATATAACCAGGTAAGATTGAAACACAAATTTCTTTTTTAAAAATATTTTTTATAGTTATTGATAGATCTTTATTTTATTTATTTATATGTGGTGCTGAGAATCAAACCCAGTGCCTCACACATGCTAAGCGAGTGCACTACCACTGAGCCACAACCCCAACCCTGAAAAATAAATTTCTAAACAATCAAGAACAAAATCCAAACTGTTTAATTTATGTTATAAAAAAGTGAGTTATCTTCCTTTTTTCTCTAAAGAAAAAGGTATTCGAAAACTGCTGCAGCCATTTTGCATCCAGAAGGCAACAAGCTTAAGAATAAACGGAACAAGCTAAAGCTGATGGAGAGAAAAACAGAAAAAGTCTTTGGCATCTTTGAGCAATGGGAGAGACACCAGCCACTACCTGGTCCCAGACTTTTCATTATGGAAGAAAAATAAACCCATGTGTTAAAGCCACACACACACGCACACACACACACACACACACAAACACACGTACTGTTGTCAAGTGAAGAAGTAATGAAAGAGAACATCACCAAAACTGGCAGATGACAATTACTATGTGTTCATAAAATGAAACTTAAAAATAAAAATAGAAATAGAATTTTCCTACAGTGAAGTTTTAAAAATTGATAGGAAATGTATCATAAAAATATAATAGTTATTAAAAATATGAGAAGCTGGTGGGGTTCCTGGAGGTAAAACCCATGAAAGTGTGTCCCCATCACCAAGACTGGGTCCCCAGGGGGGTTTTAACACCCAAGCCAGTCCAAGCTCAGCCTGCAGCTGTGGGGCAAGTCTCAGGTAATTGTTCTTACCATTGCCTTCAGTGGCTTCTGATTCAGGTATCTGACCTCAGTTAGGCCTGATTCTCTATATTCACCTGGCTGTCCAGATCTTGAGGTAATGATTTGCCCTGTGACCTCCATTCTTTCATGGACCTAAAAAATTTTATTTTTCACTTTGTTCAGCTTTTTTCTTATGAGTCTGGGAGTGATGACTTCCAGGCTCTTTATATGTTTGAGCTGAAACTAAAGGCATTACTTTTTAATGGGAAAAAAGTAAAATATTAAATACAGTAGGAACATAGAGGAGGGACAGTTTGTCTTTACTGTGGAAATCACCACAGAAAAGGTGACTTTTAGATTGGGTGGAGATGGAGTGTAGGGAAGAGAATGCCAGACTGAAAACTCTACAGGGGAAGGGCGCCAAGGAGCCAGAGCATATGGATGTCTACCTGGGGTCCAACTTGTTGCCTGGGGGCAGGATTAATGGACAGTCTGAAGTCAAAGAAGATGAACTCCAGGAAACTCAGATGTTGGGGATGCTCATCTGCTCTCTGATTCCTTCCCTCTGAGAGTGGCACCAGCAGATGAAGATCCCTTTCCTCAACATCATCATAGTTGTGACTGTGAACTTGACCAAGATGTCACTTGACTGAGCTCTTTCTGCCTTCTAAGCCCTGTGCTAAATGCCCAGATGCTTTTTGGCTTCTATTAATCTGTTGGAGATTCTTTTGTGTGTTCATTTTTCAGTTCCTATAAAAAGAAGCCTGCTGCAGTCATTATCCACACCTTCTTATCTGGTCTCCTCTTGAATTTTCACTTTAACGAGCTGTTCTGGTATTTGATCTCCTCCCAGAAACTAGCAAGACTTACTATAAAGCTACCATTATGAAGACGGTGTGCCATTAGTGAAAGAGTAGACAAATAGATGAATGGAACAGAATAGAGAACCCAGAAATGAAATACACCCTCATAAATTGAGGCAATGATGCTTAATGAGGAGTGCAGGCAATTCATGGAGACTAGATGGTCTTTTCCACAAACGTTGCCTAAGCAAGTGGACGTAGGCATGAAACCCAAGCCACAAAGAATGGAGACACAGACATTAACTCAAACTGGACCACAGACACAAATGTAACCTTCAAAGCTATGAAACTAGAAGGTTATACAGGAAAAAATCTAGGTAACTTTGTATTTGACAGTGAGTTTTTAGATGCAACACTAAACTCATGATCATGAAAGGAAAATTGGTAAGTTGGACTTCATTAAAATTAAAATCTCCTCCCCTGTACTTTAAAGAGAATGAAAAAGACAGCCAGGTTCACACCTGTAAACCCAGCTACTTGGGGAGGGCTGGGAATGTAGTTCAGTGGAAGAGTGCGAGGGAAAGGGAGAGGGAGAGAGAGAGGGAGGGAGGGAGAGGGAGAGAATGAAAAGGCAAGCTACTGACTAGGAGAAAAATTTTCAAAACATCTGATAAAGGACCTGTATCTAAAATATACAAAACTCTTAAACTCAACAACTACAAAAGCACACAACCCACTAAAAAATGTGTGTTTTTTTTTAACTTGGAAAAATTGAAAGAAAAAAGCCTGAAGACCCACATCCAGACAACTGATATTTCTACTTTGCTGGATTTCTGTTCAACTTTTTTCTTTTTGTAGCCTTTTATCAAAAGCATTTTCTTTACACCTGTATTACACAACATACCCTAGTCGGTGTCTTGTAATAGTTGTCTCTGTACTCCTCAAGATCGGTAGTGGTGGCAGACACCTGTAATCCCCAGCAGCCTGGAAGGCTGAGGCAAGATTGTGAGTTCAAAGCCAGCCTCAGCAATTTAGTGAGGCCCTAAGCAATTTAGACCCTGTCTCTAAATATAATATGAAAAGGGCTGGGGATGTGGCTCAGTAGTTAAGAGCCTCTGGGTTCAATGCCTGGTACCAAGAAAAAAGAAAAAAGATCTCAAGTTCTCTGGGGTCAAGAAGAACTTATTAATTATTTTTAGATTGCATAAGTTTCTTAATATAACACCTGTAATACTGGAGGACCTCCACAAATGTTTATTTGACTGAATGCAATGAAGAAGAATCTTGCTGGGCGAAGTGGCACATGCCTGTAATCCCAGCACTTTGGAAGGCTGAGACAGGAGAATCGCAAGTTCAAAGCCAGCCTCAGCAACGGTGAGGCGCTAAGCAACTCAGTATAGGGCTGGGGATGTGGCTCAGTGGTCAAGTGCCCCTGAGTTCAATGGCTGGTACCAAAAAAAAAAAAGAAGAAGAAGAATCTTGCCCATATCACATCTATATTGGCTGCACAAAATAATTACAGAAGAATTAGGAAAGCACGTATTATGAGAAACTCTTATTTTCAAGAGTTCATGCCAAATACAGATTATAGAGATGGACAGGAGACCTGAACAACAACAAGACCAAGAACAAAGAAGAAAAAAATTGATCTTTGAGGGCTATGTGGCTGCTCCATCCCAGTCATCACGCTGGTCAGAGGGATAAATCTTCGTCTATGCGGGCCCAGCATCTAGACTGGGAGCCTACACAGAGCATGGGGCCCGTCCCCCCAGGGGGATCAACATGTGAATGCATTTCCTCAGAAGAGCTAGTGACTGATGGCACTCTTTAGTGTGAATACCACCTGTCTGCTGGCTTCAGGGCAAGTCTCCCTATGCTGCAATAGGAATCTACCTAAAGAGTTGACCTCAAGGGCCGGGATTGTGGCTCAGTGGTAAGAGCACTTGCCTTGCATGTGGGAAGCACTGGGTTCAATCCTCAGCACCGCATATAAATAAATAAATAAAGGTCAATCAACAGCTAAAAATTCTTAAAAAAAAAAAAAAAAAAAGAGTTGACCACAAGACTCATTGCCCCGACCCGCGGGGCAACAACGGGGACACGCGGGAACCACCTAAGAGAATGAAACAAACAAGGGGCGCGAAAGAACGGAGGCAAGACAGGATTCTGATCAAACCTCCAAGTTTTATTAAAGAACAGGGGTATATATGCATGCTCAGGATGGGAGGGGAGAGGAAGGAGCTGTCGCAGGACGATTGGTCAGTGCGAACAGGTGGTATCGAAAAGGGGAGGCTCATTGCTTTGGCGCGCTCGGGTAACTTTGGCCCGGGCAGGGTTTTTTGGCGCTCCTGCTTAACCAGGAAGTGGAGCCGATCAGGAGATGACTCAGGGCTTTTTGCTCCCAACAACTCATTAGGTGAATAAAGCATCCACACACATGATTAGTTCTCATCCTTGGAGCTTTTTCTCCTCATACAGAGTTCTGACTCTCCCCTTGGTAAATGGCCATTTCTCCCCTGCAGACTCAAGAGGAAGAATTCCCAAACAAGTAATAAACCTCCTTCTCCATCTTTTTTGTTTTGTTTTTTGGTGCTAGGGATTGAACTCAGGGGTGCTCTACCACTGAACTACACCCCCAACCCTTTTTAAATTTCATTTTGAGACAAGGTCTTGCTGAGTTGCCCAGGCTGGCCTCAAACTTGCAATCCTCCTGCTTCAGCTTCCCTAGTCACTGGGTTAGAGGCGTATACCACTATGCCTGGCTCCTCCATCTTAAAGCAGTTTGAAGTTTAAATTGGTATTTTCAGGGAAAGTTATGCCCATCCTTGTCTAGAAGGGTTTTCAGTAACTTTCTTGATTCTTTAATTCATTTCATCTATACTTGAGCCCAGGAAAAGAACAGACTTTTCAACCCCTCCCATTTCTATCAATCCAGATAGTGTGTAATTCCAAGGCTAGCACCTGCTGATCGGTTCCCCATACACAAAAAGGGAAAAAACCTGGTAACACTTTAGGCTTCAGATCAAATCATATGATGGTAATAATTGTCATCAACAGAATGCATTATATTCAATTCAAAACAAAATCAGGCTATTTCCTAAAAGTCACCTTATTTGATCAGGTGTCCTAAGGCACTGTCTGATCTGTAGGCACTTTGCCTGGACTCAAGCGAACTCAATTCCTAGCAAATTTTGTTGACATGGCTCATAGAAAACCTCAATTTCAGCCAGTTGGTGGGTGCACAGTCACTTCTCTCAGCTGAAGTGAGTTAAAGGGGATGCCATGCTGGTCCTTTTCTGATTCTGGCTTAAGGTGCTTGTGGTAAAAGCCCCATTGGAGGGCTGATGTTTCTCATTTTCGTCCTTCTAATGGGAGAACCTCTGGCTGGGCAAGGCCTGGCCCCCTTCAGGAAGTGTGGCCCACTGGATGACAGGCACAATAATCTTGGCACGTGGTGTCCATGCCAGAGAAGGATGAGAGAGGGAGACAGGTGAGACCTATGTTTGGATTCTGCATGCACGGAACAAAATCTCCAAAGCTTGTTTGAAGGACTTCAGCCCAACTTCAACTCCTGGACAGGTGCCCAGACCTTGTTAGGAACTGGCTGAATACCTAGCAAGTCTGGTGTGTCAAGATTCCCAGCAGAGCATGGCAAGAATCTCAGACTATTTCCACTTCACATATAATAAAGCCAAGTAGACTTCTCTTATTCCTATCAGGACCATGATCTACATACTGCGTTTCACACTTCATGGACATTTGGTTTACTGAATAGATAATAATGGTTGTAATTACAATTGCTGACATCTTTTGAGAACTTACTAGAGGATTCTGACTTATTCAGTTCTCATCACACTTAGCAAAGTGGATGCTCTCTCCTAACCATAAATCTTGATTGAATGGGCTTTACTGTGACAGATTGCAGCTTAATTTTTTTATTTTTATTTTTTGGTACCAGGGATTGAACCCAGGGGCATTTCTTTTTTCTTTTTTTTTTTTTGGTACTGGAGATTGAATTCAGGGGCACTCAACCACTGAGCCACATACCGAGCCCTATTCTGTGTTTTATGTAGAGACAGGGTCTCACTGAGTTGTTCAGTGCCTCACCGTTGCTGAGGCCGGCTTTGAACTCACGATTCTTCTGTCTCAGCCTCCCAAAGTGCTGAGATTACAAGCGTGCGCCACTGCGCCCTGCTCAGAATTGCAGCTTATTAATATGAATCTATATCAATGAATCTATATCAATGAATCTATAGTGATGATTGATACTGAACATGTACCATATATACAGGCACCTTCTGTGCACATCCTCATTCACTCCCTTCAGCCTCTCTGTGGGTAGGCGCTGATCTGGCCTCCTTTTACTGAGGAGGATACCACAGCATAGAGAGGCTATTTGCCCTGACATGTATCCACAGGGGAGCAAATGGTTCAGGCAGGTGTCAAATGCAGTCCACCAGCTCCAACAGGCTGGGACTTGTCCCTTCTCTGTTGATCCTCAAAATACCACAACCAGAGATCATGGACCTACAGTTGGGGAAGCAGGTGTCTACTGGGGGAGGTGACCTCTTCCAGGTCACACAGGCACTTGTCTCCACTGACCCCACAGTATAAGTCTCTGGGAGATGGGAGGATTAAACAGCAGGATACCTGGTTCTGTGGGGACCTTACAAGAGGCTTTTTATCCAAAAGTGGAATCAAATTCAGCAAAATCGCCAACCTCCATAGGGTGCCCACTGCCTTGAAAATTACAATATGAATTCAAAATATCAAAAGGGCAAATACAAAAGGAATAATAATCAATAACAGGTAGTGTGGTGTAATGGAACCTGAAGTCAAACTGGGGCTTTGATCTTGGCTCTGCCCCTTCAAATTGACCTTAGGTAAGTTTCTGGTCTTTAAGGTCCCTTTTTCCTCTTCCATAAAGTGAAAGCCTTATCTTTCTGACAGGTGTGCTATGGAGTTGAATGAATGCTGTACATAAAGTATGCAAGAAATGCTCAATAAATATTAACTTTGTTTTATTTATTCATTTATTTTAAAATGGGGTTGCCCAGGCTGAACTTGAACTTTGGTGCCCAAGTAATCCTCCTGCTGGGACTACAAGCTAACTTTAATTCTTGCTAAGATAAGTTCTGATTAACGCAACTAAAAAGGAAAAATCAGATCAACAAATGTGCTGGCTTTATACTATCAGGAAAAAAAATCAGGTAAAGGTAGTAATGGGTATTTCTTGCTGTTTTATTTCTTTGGATTCATTTTATAAAAAAAAAACAACTTGGGATGAGAGACTGCTTTCCAACGTCCTCAGCAACTCACACTGGTAGGGGTTTAATAAGGCATCGTGTTGTAGAGTGTGACAGATGGTGGGGAGGGAAGATGATTGAAGATCTGGTTCTTATAGTGACTCTTATTCTCTGAAGATGATTGTTTGTAAGAGTTGTGTTCCTTGCCCTCATTGTTATTTTTGCTAATACGCAAATGAATTTTACTAAAGAAGAAAAAGGCGTAAAACAAAGTGTCGTTATCCTCATCCATATAATGTTGGCATTGTGAGACTCTGCAATGTCTAGGTTCCTTTGGCTTAAAGAATTGCTATATGTGTGTGAAATAAATGCAAATTGAGAACTGTGGGTTTCTGTTATGGGGCTCAGGCAGCTGCAGTCCTCCTGCATTTCCTCCCTCATGCTGGTGTCTGGCCATTCTAGTTCCAAGAAAGGACAAACTTATTTCAAAATCAAACTTAGAAATTTAAAAATGAAAGCAGAAAAAAATGAAACTACTCCTTAGACCAGAAGGAATGATTTAAATTTGGGAGGAAGCTGGGTGTAGTGGCGCACACTTGTAATCCCAGCAGCTCGGGAGACTGAGGCAGGAGGAATGCGAGTTCAAAGCCAGCCTCACCAATAGTGAGGCATTAAATAACTCAGTGAGATCTTGTCTCTAAATGAAATACAAAACAGGGCAGGGGATGTGGCTCAGTGGTCAAGTGTCCCTGGGTTCAAGCACCCCAGTACCTAAATAAATAAAAAATAAGTAAAAATAAAATACAATAAGTTTAGGGGAGCTCATTGGCATTTCAAGGGTAGTGATAAGCCACTGGAATTTATTTTGATGTTTTCTGCTGGAGTTCCTACCTCCCAGCCTCTCCAGACTCCCTCCATTTCCTGTGTGGGACTGAGTGGCCACAGCTCTGGAGTCTGGAATTCTTTAGGTCTTGTTTCCCACTGTCTCAGTTTGTATATCTAATTATCTCTCCTTTTCTTTTTTCTTTCTTCTTTTTTTTTTGATACTGGGGGTGAAGCCAGGGCTTCATTCACAGTAGGCAAGCCCTCTACCATTGGGCTAGGCTCTCAGCCTCATTTCTGTTTTTAGAGCTTCTTCCTCTGTGTTGTGTTATCCTCTCCCAGTGTGTGTTCATCTGTCTTCCAGTCCATCTTTTGGCTCCTGCTCTGTGGCAATGACCTGGATATAGAGGTTTGGCTACTGGGTTACAATGATCTCAGTGGCTAATGGACTTGACAGTGTGTTCGCCGTACTGGGGTTGGCACCAAGAAGTAGGCGTGGGGCAAACAGGTGAAAAGAGAAGGCGGAGGAAGAAACAATATAGTTTCTCAGAATGTCGGAGACCCTTTTTCCAGAGGGTACCCAAGGGAAGAATCAGTCAAAACTGCAGAGGAAGGAACATCTGGGGCTGACGGCTTCCCAACAGCCTCTTTATGGGTCATTCACTATCAGGACAGTCTCTCTGCACTGGAGATCCAGCCCTCAGGAGGGAGAGGGAACACTGAGCTGAGGCAGAAGAGCTCAGCTTTGGATCTGGCAGCTGTTGTTTGGAATCCTGGTCCTGCTACGTAGAGCAGGGTGATTTTCTGGGCAAGTTACTTACTCTGTGGATCTTCATCTGTAAGAAGTGAGCATGCTACTGCAGTTGTAAGGATTAAAGGACTGCCATAAACGCCAAACAGACCTGGCTCATAGTACAAGTTGGGAAAGTGCAATTCTCCTCCCTCCTCCTTTTATGGCAGCCCTTAATGTGCCCCTCATTCTGACATTTGTTCTTAAGATTATTTGGAACCCCTGGACATAGACTCATAAAAACCAGTAGCCCTGGGCTTCCTAAAATTTGGCCCAACACTTGCCTACCTTGCTATCCCCTTGCTCTTCCTGCCACTCCCATTCATGGACTTGATGTCCAGGCCATGGTGAGTTCCTCTGAGGTCTTCTAGACACTCCTACCTAGGCTTCCCACCCACAAGCTCTGACCCCTTCATCCTAGAATCCCAGACCTCTGCTCAGAACTGAGGTAAGAGAAATAAGGATCGCAGAAAGGAGACCAACAGGGAAGGAAAAGAAGACTAAATCTAACAAGCTCCATGAACAATCTTGCCTTTACTCTTCATGCCTGTTTTCCTCCAGCCTAGTTAACTTATGCCTATATACACTGAGAGCTTACACAATATATTTTTTCAGACTAAAAGCCCAGGGGAAAATATTGTTAAAGACTTATGATGTGGGTATATTCTAAACATTACCTACTGACTGGATGACATCAACTGAGAGATCCTGACAGAAAACCAGACCACTGTGATTGGCCCTGTGCTCCACAACTACGAGAGCTGAGCTCACCAGATTGATGTCACCCCCACATACTTCTCATGTTCATTATTTACAAAGTTTCTTTTAAAATGAAGAGTTCCAAACCTAGCATGGTGATGCACATCTGTAATCCCAGAAACTTGGGAGGCTGAGGCAAGAGGAGAGCAAGTTCCAGGCCAGCTTTAGCAATTTAGCAAGGCCCTAGGCAACTTAGTGAGAACTTGTCTCAAAATAAAAAATAAAAAGGGTTATGGATGTGGCTGTGTGGTTAAAAATTTAAAAAAAGAAGAGGAGGAAGAGTCTGAGACTCCAAAAGTGCATCTCACGCTCTCCCTCTCCCTTTGTGTATATTCTAATCTATTCCTTGTTCCTCTGAAAAAATCTTTGTGTCTCTTTTGATGTGTCCTGAAATTCTTTTCTAGTGCCTAGTCAAGTACCTGCTAGGGCTGAGTTAAAGTCCCCTTCTCCCTTCTGGAGGATCTCTTCAGACCTCTAGCCTATGACAGAACTAACCGTCAAATCAATATCCAGGTGAAATCCAAATCCAATTTCTTCATTCCCTGATGAGTTGCCTAGAACTAATTTTTTTCTCATCTGAGTTCCTATTCTACATTTATCTGACCTGGTCATATGAGCTATATCATAAAAGTTACAACAAACTGCTTTTTGTAGTCATTACCATAGGGAGTGTCATATATTCTTATATTCTTCACACTGTCCAATAAACATTTTTGTTGAATAAACGAATAATAGCTACATTTTTAAAGTGTACACCATATATTCCTGGCAGTGGACTATACCCTTCATATGCATTTCCTCATGAAATGATCACAACCAGTGTAAAAGAATGTTATTATGGCCCCCATGTTCAGATGGGGTCCGCTAAGGCTCAGATGGAATGGGTCAAGTATCCAGAGGTGAAGAACAAAGATTCCAATCTAGAGATGTGTGATTCTAAGCTCTGCGCTCTTTTCTGATGCTCAGGAGAGAACCTAGATTATATCCCTATATATCTATATCTATCTATCTATATCTGTATCTATCATCCAGTTTTGAGGATATTTGCAATCTCGAGTTTGGGTGCGATTTTTATTAATGTCCCAAGCAAACAGATAATCTCAAACCAGCTCTTTATTTGACTAGGGCAGGTAGGTAGGACTAAGAAAGTAAAGAAAGCAGTCGGAATTCGACGTCCACTGAACACTGCAGTAAACATTTCCCGCCACTAGAGGACTCCCTCCGCCTTAGGCAAAAAGTGCGTGGTGGCACGCGCGTGGTAGCGGGCGGGCCAGCTGCAGGGAGGCGGCTGGTAACTCTGGCAAAGTAGCTTACCCGGACCCTGCTTTGGCGGGCTCGGCGGGCTGCTTGCCAGAGTAGATTCGGTTGTAATGCCGGGGGCGGGGACTTGCCCCCAGGAATCGTGAAGTACGCTTTTCTTTGAAAGTAACCTCAGGTCACCTCACGGGACCATGGTGTGATGAAGGCATTGGGTGGTGGGAGGCGGGAGTGGCTCCCCATCAGACAGTGGGGAGGGAGAACCCGCGACAGGAGGGTCTTATTCAGCAGTCGGTTAGGGGTCCCCAGGGGACCCGGATGGGGTTAAAATGCTTCATTTTAACACGTTTCGAAATACCTTTGAGGTGATATTAAGTAAAAAGAGGCAAATTATTAACCATATCTAAACTATCATAACTACAGAAAATAACGCAGATGTACAGCAAAGGCTTGAGTGAGATAATGAAGGGAGGAAACGTGGTAATGACCCTCCTACTCCTTTTATAATTTGTTGTTTTTGTTAAATTATGTGTGTAAAACGTGAAGAAAAAAAGGTGAAGCGGATGTAAATTGGGTTACAAAATATTTCCAGAGGTTTCACCATCCCTTGAAAGGAGATGCCAGAAATAGGACAGGCAGCTTGGGCCTGAGCGCTCTGGATGCGGAAACCCCAGCGCAGCGCTGGGCAAAATCGTCGCCGTCCAGAAAATGAACTCTGCGAGACCTCAAAGGTGGCAGATGCAAACTCAGATGTCCCCGCACGGCGAGAACAGTTTCCCTGTAACGACCGCCCTAGCCCTCTTGCTTCAATTCCGCCGGCGTCGCACCGGGTCTGGGCGCGAACTAGGAGGCCTCGGTGGGGCCCCACAGGAAGGGGCAGCTCGGCCACAGCTAGGGAGACGCGGCAGCCGCATTGTTTCAGGCCCTCGGGTGGGGTCCTGCAGGGGGAGGGGAGGCCTTGTGTCCTCCGAACCCTCCCCCGGAGCCCTCCCTGCGGACCAGTGCTTCAGCGCGTTCCAGCGCCAGGGCTTTGTGAAATGTTGCAAGTCACCATGGAAACCCAAAGGAACGCGGAGAAGGGCGCCGGGGGGCGGTCAGCCCGGTTCTCGGGCCGCGCCCTCTGTCCCCTCTCGGACCCCGGCTCTGCAGCAGGGTCTGTCGGGAGTTGTAGTCCCAAGGCGGCAGCCGCCGCGCACCGCGCGGAGGGTGCGGGACGCCGCGGGTCCCAGTCTCCCCCTAACCTGCTAGCGAGAGGTGGGGAGCGTTGGGAGGAGCCATCTGATCCGTGATTGGCCCAGGCCTCTCCCAGCCCCCACTCGCGTCCCCTCCCCCGCTCGCCACTTCGGACTACGGAGCCAGGCGCGCTAAGGCGGCCACCGAGGGAGCGCGCTTGCAGCCGCCGGCGCCCCGAGGACCCTCAGCTCCCGCGCCGCGGCGAGACCGGGAGACGGAACGATCGACTGACCATCTCAGCAGCATCTCAGAGGAGTGGGTGAGGGCGGTGGGCACAGGGTAGAGGTGGGCTTATTTTCCCCAGGCTGGGACCTCCATCTCGCTCCCTCCCTGTTTTTCCCTGAGGCGCACAAAAGGGAGGGAATGGGGTGCGTCCAGGGGCCGGGCTGCTGGGGACGCGGCGGGAGGTTTGGCTTTGGGGGCGACCAGCGGGCTAAACTGGAGTGCTAGTCAAGTCCTCTTTGTACGCCCACAGGATGTCGTGCAGTGCGTTGGCGTTTAATGTTGTTTGTGGGATTTGCAAATAATTGGGGTGAGGAGGCGGCTGGGTTGAAGGGACTCACGCTCAGCACACAGTAGATGCCCTATCCTCCTTGGTCGACGTGCGGTGAATGGCTGGAAGGCAAGGGGCGAGGCTGCCTTCTCTGATCCCGGGCCCGTCCTGCGGCATCCCTGGATCGGCGCTGTCCTCGGTCCCCACCCACCATCCAGATACACACCCTCAGTCCATCCCACTTCCAGGTTAGGATATGCCCAGCCTGGGCCAGACCTCGCGGTCCGTACCATCCGCACAGTTTGCGGAAGACTCACGCCACCACCTTCGAGGCACCTGCCAGAACCACAAAGGCCTACTGCCGCTACCCGGCCCCTTCCCGGCGCGTAGCGGCGTCCCTTCCTCGAACCCTGAGCCTGAGCCCAACCCACAGTATCGATCTTGGCGGGCGAGGGACCTCGACGCCCTGGGCTAGGGGAGGGGGCTGGAGTCTGAGCTGGAGAGGAGCCGGGAATGGTAGAGACAGAGGCAAAGGCCTCGGTTTGAGCAAAAACATGGGGAAGGCTGGGGAGCTGGGTGGGGACAGGTGACCGAGTCTGGGGGAAAGCCGCGGGGACCAGGATTTGAGAAGGAATGAGAAGGGAACGTGGGTGGGGGGCGGTGAGGGAGGTTCGGAGGAGAGAGGGAAGGAGCTCGGTGCAGGTGGCGCGGGGCGAGGCTGGTCGGATTAATAGACTGAGGAGTGGGGGAGAGATGCGGGAGGGTGGAGACCGCCTGGGTTTGAGGAGCGCAGACCGGAGGGGGTTGGAGACGAGAGCTCTGCGGGGGAGGGGTCTGCCTTAGGAAGGGGCGTCTTCCGGGGGGAGGGGCAGGCAGCTGGGAGGCGGGTCTTCGCCTAAAGACCCTCAGTGCTGGGCAAGGGGCGCGGCGGCCGGAGTGGCCGGCTGGGCGTGGTCCTTGGACCCGGCCAGGGACCCGGGATGGCGGCTCTCGGACGGGTGTAAGGCTCTTCCCGCGAGGAGCTTTGTTTCCCAGTTTGGAACGAACCCGTAGGGACTCATTTAGGATTTTGTGATGATCTGCAGCGCCCCCGGCACGCCCTGTTCTCGCTGAGCTGAAGGGTTTTGCCCGGAGGCAAAAGCTGCCAGGGAGGCGGTTTGGGGGGCGTCACCCGCCCCGGAGACCCGGAGAACAATAGCCGACACTGGTTTTCTCCCAACGTCGAAACAGGGTCCCCCCGCCCCGCCCGAATCCAAGTGTGCAGTGTTCTGGTGCGGAAAATGCTCGTGGAGAAACCTCAAGGCACGTGCTGCCTCGTTGGGGTTTGCATTGGGGAACCCGGCCCATTGAGAATTACGCTTGGGAGTAGCGCGTCTCCCCACGCTGTGGGGCTGGGGCACTGTCGCCTCCACCGCTTCGGGTGTCTTCCTGCTGAGGCGCCTCCGTCTGCCCCAAGCTGTTGACCAGCAGCGCAGACGTGCTGTGCTTAGCGGCACGGAGCAGACGGGTTGCGATGAAAGTCCCAGAGGCCAGAGGTCTCCTGGGTGTAGAGTCGGCTTTCCAAAGTAGCCGGCTTTGTCCGACTGGACTGCCCAGGTCTAGGGACTGCTCTGCTTCCTAGAGGGAGTCATCGTGGCTGGTGTTAAAATTGGGGAGAAACGGGCTTGGGGGTTACCCGCCAAGGGTGCGGCTCTTGATTTTAGAGCCTCCAGCTGGGGGATCAGTGCTTTCATTTGCCAGTGACCACACCCAAGCCAGTGCGTTCTTTGCAGATTTCGCCTGTATTGTCTGCTGACCCAAGACTGAGATGGCTCTGCGATAGGTGGTGGCTGCTTGCCCATGGGAAAGCAGATGAACAGAGTGGAAATACAGAACAGGGATTCAGCTGAGCTTTAGGTGCACTTAGTCTTGCCAGCTATCTAAGCACCTTGCATATCAGAGCTGCAGAACCTTGACATGTGAAATGTCAGCCAAACAGGATTCTGTTATATAAGTTTTCTGTGATAATTGTTTAACTGATAAGTTAAAGATGAATCTTTGGAATAAAGTTAAATTGCCATTCGTTTAAAAAAGAAAAAGCAAAGTAGATGCATTATTGTTTCAAGAGTGGGGGAAACTTGACTAAATAACAAAACATCATAGAACTAATCGATGTCACTTATGTTTGCCATTAAGTTAATGGATGAACCTATGGCTGCCTTAACATATAACCTTGAAACCTCAGGAATTTCTTTACTAACTTGGTTAGTAAAGTAAGAGGCTGTGATGTGACTGTTGGCTCTTGCCCAGTACAGAGGGTACTTACCTGCAGGAAGGCCTCTTGTCCAGGATCCTGACTAGCCACAGAAAATCAGCAGTAGGTAGGTCTTGCTGGTTTTAAAAGATAGTGCTTTGAGGAGGTATCTCCCAGAATTTACAAAATTAATCTGAAAAGATTAGCTGGAACATTGTTTATTGGATTTTTTGGCTGTATTTTAATTAAGACTGAAATACAAATGAATATACATACGTGTATGTATGTTTGTACACTTATGTTCTAAGTGTGTATAAACTAGGAATCCCAGCACTGGAAAGTCAGAAATCTAAAAATGTGGAGTTTTTCTTGTATTCTTGTGAAAGAAATGTTTTCATGTTATTATCCAAAGAGAAAAGTTTCAAGAGGGACTGTTTTATTGGTTTATTCTATTTGTAATAATTTAATAGAATTTCAAGAGGGTTTAATTCTATGAAAGCACTCTGTGAAAATCCAGTACAAGCCTTTCCTCATGGAGGGGAGTCCAAGGATGAGGAATACCAGTATACCCAGTTCATTTTTACAGAGAAGAGGAAGAGAAAGCAGCATTGTCCCCATCTCTTCTAAGGCTGCTCCTGTGAAAACTTCTGGGACACAGAACCCAAGAGGGGAAAGACGGGTGGCCTCAAAGAAGGACTTTATGCCCCCAGAATTCTGGGATGCTATTCTTAACTAGTCTCCTTGACTTTGAGGATCTCAGCTAAGTATACACAAAGATGTTCATGGACCGTGAAGCCCAAGCAGTTTTCAGCATAATCTCTCCCAGATGCAGAGAGGAGCCAGGGTATGATTCTCAACCTGCTACTACATGTGTCTATCTCTGGAAGCAGTTGCACAGCAAGGCACATTTACAGTTAATCAAAACTAGGTTTGCGGGGCTGGGAATATAGCTCAGTTGATAGAGTGCTTGCCTCGCATGCACAAGGCCCTGGGTTCAATCCCCAGCACCACAAAACAAACAAACAAAAAAAACTAGATTTGGGGACTTGGAGTAGCCTTCATTCGTAGTACCTACACCTGTCTCCATACTCTTCCTGATGTGGGTATCTGAGAATATTCCCTCCTTAATATCTCCTCCCAGATGCAGGATTCAGCTCAATCCTGCGTTAACTCCTCAGAACTGTAGACTGAAGGACATTGTAATTGTGGGCATATGTCTTGGACAAAAAGTAAACTGTTTTTACAGGTCTTTTTCTTTTAAATTAGGGCTTAGAAAAATAATGAGAGCCAGTCAAGTTGGTATTATTAGACAAAAAATATCTGAGACCCAGTCTGTCTTTCTGGTGTAAACATTTATCAGTTTCTGATAGAATCTGATCCTGCATATCCTTTTTTGTTTTCTGAGCTCTAAGAAAATAATTTGAAAACTAGTTCACAGGATCCTATAGGAGAACACAGGATAATAAAAACATAGGATAATAATACAGAACATCTTTTTCAATGTGAAATCCTGTAGGAAGAAATTGGTGTAATAGGAGAGCAAATTAGAATAAATGTATTTTATTATTTTTCAAGAAAGCGGATATTTGATTTTATTATACTGCTAGTGAGTAAATGAAAAGTATTCAAAATGGCCTTGCTTTATGTTTTTTATATGAAGATGAAAGACTCAAATAGTATAGTATGAATCTTTTATGATATTTCTGCATAAAAGTGGGCATAAATTATATACTTCAACAAAAATTCATGAAGGAACCTTGTTTATGATTTTTTCTATTTCAGTCTTGAGACTTGTTTCACTTAAAGTAGGTTGACTTAACCATAGCATGCCCTGAGCATGTCAAAGGCTGCCATCAATCAAAGCCCAGTTTGTGCTTTTTCCCTTGCCTCCTGCCTCGCGGACCCCTCCTCACAATCCAGGCTCAGAGTGTTCACAGAAGGGGAAACTCGACCCTGAGCCAGAAAGCCTGGGCTCAAATCCACCTCTTTCACTTTCTGTCTGTCCTTAGGTGAGTTGTTTATCTCTCAGGGGGTCAATTTGTTCCTCTGCACAATAAGCACGGTTGGTGGGTTTAGATGCTACCTGGAGGATTCTGTGAGTTAATATACATATAGCCCTGAGAGCAGTGTCTGTACCTAATGAGTGATCAATAAATGTCAGCTATCCTCCTCCTCCTCCTCTCCCCCAAAACACATGCCCACAAAAACAACATTGTGATTCCCCATTGAATCTTTCATCCCTGGGGGTCAGGGCAGTTTGCTGTTACACGATATCAGCAGTGAGGACCGAAAGAATGACTGAGGACCCCTTTCTGAAAACTCCACCCTTGCAAATAGTACGAATAGCTGTGTGCTGGGTCTGTTCCTGGGTAACTCTTTATACGCAGCTGCTTTGAGCAGCTGAGAACTTGGAGAGTTAGGAATGTTCCAGAAGTGCTCCGACCCCAGCTTTGCCAGATTGTCCCTATGTGTGGGGTTAGTCTGTTGTCTCACCCTGCCACCTGTGACTGGTGAGGGGCATGTTCTGTTCTTGGAGGGGAAAAGAATGACTGATGACAAATTGTTGGGAATATAACATCTGTAGTTTTCTAGCTAAGAAATATAGGTGCTGCATCTTTCACAGACACTTTTAAAACACCTTTTCTGTTCTGGGGTGGTTCTAACTCCTGTGAGTTAGATGCTGTTATTATTCCCATTTTATAGATAAGGTAATGGAGGTACAAAGGTCATCTAGGGAGGGAAATGGCTGAGCCAGTCCTCTAACCCCAGAGCCTGCTCAGGGTCTGTGTCAATCTATGTTCCCCAGAAAAGTGGGATTGGTTTGTGTGATGGAAGAGATAGGCATGGCTGATATCTGGAGGGAAGACAAGCAGGAACTGATATTACTACCTTAAACTAGAATTTCTTCTTTCTTAGGGACATCTCAGTTTTTCACTTATTCAACTGATTGTATTGAGGCTCACTTAAATTATTGAGGAAAGTTTCCTGTATGTTAATTGACTGTAGACGTTAACCACAGCTATGAAATACCTTCTGGGTAACACTTAGATAATTCTTTGATAACTGGGAACTATAGCCTAACCAAGCTGACACAAAAAAACTAACCATCTCAGGTTCCATGCTTTTAAATACTACCCCAACCTGAGAACTTTACTAGTTGAGTATTAGGTTTACAGTAAACTAAAGAATTTAGCAGTGGGTTATCAAATTGCAGTTCATCATGTTGAAAATAGAATTTATGCCTCTTTTCTCACCCACGTAGCTTCTAACACAAAATATTGCTCAGAGAGAGCAACCAATAGATAATGTTGAAAGGATGACTGAATGATTTAGATATTTTATGGGATTTTCCAGCCAATGAGACCTCTGGATTCCCATTTAAATTTAAAATCATTTGGCCCTTGTGAAGATGAAGTTTTATGAATGACTAGATTCTCTTGAAAAAAGGAGCATTTCTGTATTCTGAATTGAGCAATGTCATTCCCCGCCCCCTGACATCTGTCCATTTTCATTGGCTTGGCAGAGTTTTTTGGGTCTCTCCCGGCCTGGAGTGCGTGTGAATGTGTGTCTCCCACACATTAGCAGTGCCGCACTCAATCAGGCTATCTTTGTCACTCCAGTATCCATTCCAGGCTGCCTCTTTGTTGCTTTCAAATCTGCCATGGGCTCACTCTAATTTCTCAGGCCTAGGTCTTTATTCTCACTTCTTTTGTCTGGTCCTGCCCTTCCCTTTGTCCTTCTGCAGAGCAAGACCTGCTATTGATGCAAACGCCGCCTCCTTTCTCATTTTTACCACTTTGGATCTCCATCCTTGTGGATTGACAAACTCATTCTGTTATAAAACCAAAACATCATCCCTGATTTTGAAATTTCAGATCATTTTGACTTTGTTTCCAACATCTGTGGAATCCTTTTAACCTTAGTGAAGTTACTTGGACTGATTTAAGTACCATATTGCCAAGGGTCAATACACATACATAAAATGCTGACTTTGGGAGAGAGAGAGTGGCTGAGGGTGTATTTAAAATATGTATGTATATGTACTTAATGTAAATATATATGTGTATATGTATGTGTCTGTATATATGTATATACATATATATATATGTGTGTGTGTATGTATTTTTTTTTTCAGTACCAGGGATTGAACTCTACCACTGAGCCTCTATCTATTTATAGTGGGGATTGAACCCAGGGGTACGTTACCACTGAGCTGAATCTCCAGCCCTTTTTCTTTTCTTTTTTTTAGTTTTTTGATACAGGGGCATGCTAAGCTGCTTAGGACCTCACTAAATTGCTGAGACTGGCCTCAAACTTGCAGTCCTCTTGCCTCTGCCTTCTGAGTTACAGGCATGTGCCACTGAGCTCTGCTACAATAAACTATAAATAAATAAATTTAAGTTTAAAAAATATGCTGGGGATCAAACCCAGGGTCTTGCATGTGCTAGGCAAGCACTCTACCACTGAGTTATATCCCCAGCCCCCGAAATATATGGTTTAAAACTTTTTAGTAAAATATAACATACATAGAAAAGTATACAAATCATAAATGCATACCTTGATGAATTTTTGCAAACTAAATATACTCATATAATCAGCCTTAAATCAAGAAATCGAAGATTACCTGTACCCAAAGCCCCTGTGTCCTCTCCCAGTCACTGTTTCCTTCAAGATAGCTAACCACTATCCTGACTTCTTACAGAGTTGATCAGCTTTGCCTGTTTCTAAACATTTTACAAAGAGAATCATAGGCACTCTTCCTGAGTGGCTTCTTTCACTGTTATGTTTGTGAGATTCCTCTTATTGCTGTATTTAATTTACTCATTTTCATTGACATAAAGCATTGCATTTTATAATGGTTTATCTCTTATGTTGTTAACAAGTGCTGGGGTAGGGTTCCAGTTTGGGGGCTATTAAGAACACTGCTACAAGCCAGGCGTGGTGGCACACTCCTGTAATCCTAGTACTTTGGGAGGCTGAGACAGGAGAATTGTGAGTTCAGACCCAGCCTCAGCAATGGCGAGGCGCTAAGTAACTCCGTGAGACCCTGTCTCTACATAAAACCAAAATACGGCTGGGGATGTGGCTCAGTGGTGGAGTACCCCTGAGTTCAATCCCCAGTACCAAAAAAAAAAAAGAACACTGCTACTAAGAACATTCTAGTACATGTCTTTGGTGAACATGAGAGTTTTCCTCTTGCGTATATACTGAGGAATAGAATTGCTGGGTCAAGGTACACACATTCTGTTTTACTAGATTGTCCCAAAGGTAAGGTAAATGGTGATATTTTAAAAAAGAAAAAAACACTTTAAGGCATGCAATACTGTATTAAATTGAGGAAATTGCAAAGACTGGCATGCTAGTATTTCTTGTTTAGAGGTTGCTTCAAACTGTTATTCTTCACCAAGAGGCAGTGCTTTAACCTGTGTCTCCGACCCCACAGAAGTCTAACAGTTAAAAAAAAAATCTTAGATCAGTGTCCATAAAGCAACTGGCTGGTTGATTGAAATGAACACTGTAAACTCGAGATGAGCATCAGCCTTCGTCTTACTATAGCATTTTCCTTAACGTAAGAGAATCAAATTATAATTACAACACTGGTCCAAAGATGATTCCAGAGACATCCTGACAGCCTTGAGTAAGATTAACAGATCCTACTTTTTTTGTTAGCTATTTTGTATGTCCTGAATTGGGTCAAATAGCAATTTGTAAAAATTTTTATTTGTTCTTTTTAGTTATACATGACAGTAGAGTATAACTTCCTGTTTTTGTATTTGTATATGATGTGGAGTTACATTGGTTGTGTATTCATATAAGAATATAGGAAAGTTACGTTGGATTCATTGTACTCTTTCCTATTGCTACTCCCCCTTCCCTTCATTCCCCTTTGTCTAATCTAGTGAACTTCTATTCTTCCATGCCCCTCCCCCCTTATTTTGAGTTAGCATCTCCATATGAGAGGGAACATTCAGTTTTTTGGGATTGGCTTATTTCACTTAGCATGATAGTCTCCAGTTCCACTCATTTACTGGCAAATGCCATAATTTCATTCTTTATGGCTGAGTAATATTCCATTGTGTATATGTACCACATTTTCTTTATCCATTCATCTGTTGAAGGGCACCTAGGTTGGTTCCATAGCTTAGCTTCAGATAGCAATTTTTAATTAAATGATTTCTGTGTCTTAAAAAATCTCCCCTAACCTATCAGCTTGTAATCACAAAATTCACATCTTATTTGGCCATGGAATTATAACATATCACTTTTTTTGTTTGTTTAAATCCACTTTATTGAGGTATGGCTGGCATTTAAAAAAACCTATATGTATTTAATGTATACAAAATGATGAGTTTGGAAATAAGCACATACCCATGAAACCATCACCACAATATACCAGTAAATATATCCATTGCCTCCCAAAATTCCCTTCCACACTTCATTTACTATTATTATTATTATTATTATTATTATTATTATTATTATTATTAGTCTTGACAAAGACACAACATAAGATCTTACCCCTTAGGAAAATTTTAAGTGTACAATAGAGTATTAACATGTGATGTTGATTTGTTAACTGTCAGCACTATGCTGTACAGCCTAGATTTTATTTATCTTGTATAACTAAAACTTTGTACCCTTTGACTAATACCTTCCCATATTGGCCCCCCTCAGCCTCCAGCAGCTACCTACTCTTTATTGTGAGTTTGACTGTTTTGGTTTCCTCAGGTGGTTGGCAGCAGGTGGTATCTGTTATCCTGTTACTGATGTTTTTCACTTAGCATAATGTCCTCCAGGTTCATCCATGTTGTTGCAAATGACAGGATTTTTTCCCCTTTTTAGAGGCTGAGTAATATTTCACTGTGTGTGTATGCCTCATTTTCTTTATCCATTCATCCACTTACAGACACTTAGTTTGCTTCCGTGTCATGGCTGTTAAGAATAATGCTGCAGTGAACATGGGTGTGCAGATACCTCTTCAAGATCTAATTGTAATTCCTTTGGATGTGTACTCAAACGTGGGATTGCTGGGTCCTAGGGTAGTTTTATTTGATTTTTAAAGGAACCCCTATACCATTGGGTTCCATAGTAGCTTCATTCCCACCAACAGCGTACAGGAGTTCCCATTCCTCCACATCCTCACTGATACTTGTTTTCTCTCCTCTCTCTGATGATAGTCATCCTAACAGGAGTGAGGTGATCTCTCTTTGTGGTTTTGATTTGCACTTAACTAATTAGTGAGGTTGAGAACCTCTTGTATATCTTTTGGTCATTCTTTGAAGAAATGTTTATTCAAGTCTTTTGTTCATTTTCAGTCAAGATTTGTTTTTGCTATACATCGATGTGTTACTTATGTATTTTGATAGTTAACTGTTGGATATGTGGTTTACAAATATTTTATCCTATTTTGTAGGTTGTCTTTTCATTTGATTATTTCCTTTGTAGAGGTTTTTTAGTTTGATACAATTTCAAGTTGATTTTTATATATGGTGTAAGACAAGGGCCTAATTTCATGCTTTTATATAATTTATTGAAGAAGCTATCTTTTCCCCGTTATGTGTTCTTGATACCCTTGTCAAAGACCAGTTGATAGTCTATGCGTTCGTTTATTCCTGGGCTCTGTTCAGTTCCATTGATCTATAGGTCCCAGGTTTTTAGCTAGTACTGCATTGTTTTGGATACTGCAACTTTGTAATCCCTTTTTAAATGGGAAATGTGAGTCTTCCTGCTTTTTTGTTCTTGTATCAAATTGCTTTAGCTCTTCAGAATCTTTTCAAATTTCATATGAATTTTGGATTTTTTTTTCCTATTTCTGTAAAAATTGCATTGAGATTTTGATCAGGATTCCATTGAGTCTTTAAATCACTTTTGGCAGTATAGACATTTTAACCATTGTAATTCTTCTAATCTATAAACAGGAAGTCTATGCTTTCATTTCTTTCATCAGTGTTTTATAGTTTTTATTGTACAAGTGTTTCAGAAGGAGGGCACTGGTTTCAGAGGTCTCAGTCCATGGTCTACTGACTCCCTTGCTCTGGGCCCCAGGTGAGGCAGAACATCATGGCAGAGGGGTATCCGTAAAGGGAGACTGTTCAGCTTGTGATATCCAAGAAGCAAAGAGAGAAAGAAAGAATATATCTCACTTTTAAATGAGTTTCTGAAAAGACTTAAAACAGACATGATTCTTCCAATTGGATTATAATAGAAAGAACCTCTGTGACTAATGAAAAACCATAAAGATGAGGCACAGGCACATGAGCAATAACTTTTAGATTGTGGATAAAAGGCAAAGCCAACTCATCTCCATGGCTGGTCTTCATTGTGTGGTCCAGGAAGCACAGCAGTGATAACTAGGGCCAGTGTAGATCGAGGGCAGTGATTTAGATAACTAGAGGACGGTGCTAATGAAACATGTATATTGAAGGAATCCGACAAGGCAATCATGAATTCAAAACTTGGCTGTTTTTTTTCTTCTTAAGACCTGTTCACATCCCAAGTTGTTCCTGAGAAAGATTTGTTTTTTTCTTAGCATGTGCCCTGTTTAGTGCTGACCATCCTACAAGCAAATACATGAGATCAGTTCATTGCTCTAAAGCCTAGATTTAATGATTAAACTCTGAGCCCCTTAAGCACTTAGATATTTCATATCATTTATGTATAAGATTTACTTTTTAATTTATGTTAAAATATATAAATCCAATATTCCAATATTTAATCAACTAACCATTTACCAACCCAGCCAATGTAATTTTTGCTTGTTCCATTCAAATCCGTGTCTAAATGCTTACCTAATTCTTACAGAATTGTAACCACAACTTGGATTCTGTTTCATATTCTCTTCTTTCAGAAATTTGACATTAGAAAATCTTTTTGCACATCTCTACCTACAAATGTAAGCTTTTAAATGGCTGCCTACCCTTCCATTGGAATATACTATATTCTGTTTGAACATTTACTTATTGATTAACATTTAAGCTGTGTCTGATTTTTTTTATTGTTTGGGAAAGAACAACAGTAAAAATCCTTGTTCATTTCTTGTGACTGTGACAGACTTGTTTTACTACTCAGCTGATAATATTTTTGGTTTTTGAGATAGTGTCTCTCTAAATTGCCCCGACTGGCTTTAAACTTGCCATCTTCCTGCCCCTATCCCTCCAGTAGCTGGGATTATAGGGATGCACTACTATGTCAGGCCCAATAATGTGTTTGTTCGTGCTGGTGATTAAACCCGTGATTAAACCCAGGGCCACTTTACCACTGAGCTATATCCCCAATCCTTTTTATTTTTTATTTTGAGACAGGGCCTCTATAAGTTGCTGAGGCTGGCCTGAAACTTACAATCCTCCTGCCTCAACCTCCTGAGCCACTGGGATTACAAGTGTATGCCATTGTGCCCAGCCAATAAGTTTTTAAGAAAAATATTATATATATATATATATATATATATATATATATATATATATATATATATAATACATACACACACATACATACACACACACACACCTATATAAGGTGTTCAGAAATATATGTATATATTTCTTTTTTATGTTTGCTACTTCTTTCTTTCCTTTTTTCTTTTCAATTGTTCTTTTTAGTTATACTTGATAGAGTGTATTTTGACATATTACACATACGTAGAATATAAACTTATTCTAATTAGGATCCCATTATTGTGGTTGTACATGATGTGGAGTTACACTGATCATGTATTCATATATGAACATAGGAAAGTTATGTCTGATCCATTCCACTGTCTTCTCTAATCCTATCCCCCCTCCCGTACATATATTTCTTTTCCCCTCATTTTTCCCAAGGTCATGTAGCTACCATATAGCAAATGGCAATTGCTTTTATCCCCCAATTCTTCTCAACAGATTAGTCTTTAAATAATCAGATTATTTTTCCTACCCTTTCTCTCTCACTGCAGTTTCTCATCTCCTACTTTTATATTCCTGATTAGTTTTTTTTAAATGAATTCATTTTAAAATTTCTGTTATTTTGAAAATGAATTTTCATTCACCATTCTCTTCCCCCTCCCCTTGCCTGACACAATAAACACAATAATAGTGGTTTCAAGAAAAAGGCATCTCTCTCTCTCTCTCTATCGCTTTCTCTCTCTCTCTTCCAAATAAGCAGTTTAGGGATTGAGCAGAAACCACTTCTTCCTTGAAATCTCCACCACTGCCACCTCCCTGGCTCTCTCTGGGTCATGGCAGCTGTCTGCCTACCGTTGGCCCTGGTCAGGGTGGCGGTACCTGCATCAGGACCCGAGGAAGACATGGGAAGGCTATGGGGCATTGCCTACCTGTGTGGCCAAGGAGGCAGGGCTGATAGCAAATTCCAAAGAGGGGCTGCTCAATATTAAGTAGTTCTTACTCCCCTAAGCATCTTCGCCCTACAGTTCCTGAGGCTCCTGTGAGGAGGGCAAAGGTCTCTATCTGCAAACACACACACACATACACACACACACACACACACACACACACACACACACACACCATTCTCTTAGTCAGCCAGGATCAGCCAGCCTCATCACTAAGAAGCCCTGTGGCTTTGGAACTAAGCCGGTCAGTGGTTGGATTGTCATCTCCACCAGGATGGGAACTCTAGACATCACTTCTCAAAAAAAGTATCCTAACTAAGTGATTGGGTGGAATCTGAATATATAATTTTAAAAGTTGCTTTGGTGGATATGTGTATTCTGGACATTTCGTGTAAATGAAATCATGTATGTATGTGGTCTTTTGTGATGGTTGAAGCCTCATGTTTTAATCTTTAAAAAAATAATGCAATGTCTAGTTCACAATATGCTCTTTTTGCTTTAATATAAAGATGTAAAGTATTTCAGAAATTACATACAGTTAAATGGTTATCCCACCAGCATGCTCTGGGAAGAAGTACCCTTTCGGCCCTACAGTCTCACTCATGCCACACTTTTGGGCCTCTATCTGAAAGGGGCAGACAGACAATTCTGATGACATCTAGATGTCTTTCCATCCAGAGCAGGTGCAAATCCCAGAGCAGAATTATTGGAGTAGATGATGGGGAAGATGGCTAACATTCTCTGAGCATCTGCCAATCTCAGGCACATCCAAGTACCATGGAAAGGAAAAGGTGGATAGAGGCACTAACCATGAAGGAGGCTCATCCACCTTCTGTGTGGAGACGGTGCAGTGGGCAATGAAGAGGCGGAGTATAGCTAGGGTGGGGAAGGGCCCATGGGGCTGCAGGCAAGAGAAGCATCCTAGCCATAGGGATCCAGCCAAGGTCTTCACTGATCAGGTGTTTGGGCGGGATTTGGGGGACAGGATGCCAGACAGAGGGATGGATGTGAAGTTGCAGGGCAGGTCCAAGGACCGAAGGGATTGGCTTGGCTGGTGGGTGGAGGAGGAGTAGCAGGGACAGAGGGATAGATATTCAAGATGGGTGGGGCAACTAAGCATGTCACTACTCCCCATTTTCATCTCTTCCTGGCTCTTTCTAATTGGGATCTGTGTGCTACAGGGAGTACCAGGTTTCTGGGTCTAAAGAAGGGGCCCAAGAGGGTGGAAAATGAGCAGACTTTGGCTTTATCTGTATTAATTAACACAAACCCATGTTGCCCTGAGCCTCTAGACCACCCTCAGAAATTTTTCTTTGCTAATTTAAATCAGTGGCAAGCTTGGAAAATATAAATTAATATCTGTGTGCATATAAGAAAATCGTGTGCATGAATGAAACTGTTTTTATCCTTTGGACTTGTCTTAAATTAACATCTCTTGTTCCACCATCCTTTGGGAACTTTTGTGCACATCTGTCATGTTCCAAGTAGCCAATAAATAGTACAGAAAATATGATCTTTCCTCCTAACTGTAGAATCCTGTTCCCAGTTAAGATGTGAAGATAAGATTTTATGTTTGTTTTTAGGTGTAGCATGAGCTTGGAATAATTGGAGCATATTAAATATGATATAAAAATTATATTGCAATGGGTGTGGCCCATGAGAAAGACACTGTGGGTGAAGACAGTCAGGAGCCTGGAAAAAAACAACTCACAGCTTCTCTTGCTGTGTTTTCACTCTTCAGTTAATAATCAACAAATCGAACATTTATAGAGACCTGTGCTAAGACATCCATAGTACACAGTCCTCGCTCCTGCAAGCCAGTCACAGGCTGAAATTCTAATGGCCTTGAGACTCCTGAAGGCTAGGACCTAGTAGTACTCATTTTGAACGCCAGCATCGAGGATAGCAAGGGGCACCTGCAAGGGTCTATATGCATGGTAAGTGAGGGGACACCTGGGTTGGCCAGATGAGGGATAAGGGACCTGTGAACTGCACAGCTCCCAAGGTGAGAAAGCAGTGGAAGAGAATGTCTACAAGTTAAACCTGCATTTAGACCTCGTCTCGCCACACTTACCAGTGACCTGTGAGACACAGGCAGGTTACCTAACCTTTCTGAGACCTGTAGGCCTCATTCATTATAGTATTGCCATGAGGATTAGAAAGAAAGTAGTATGGCATCCACATCTGCCAATTCTGCATCCTCAGATTCAATCAACCATGGAAGGATAATACTTAGGAAAAAAATTTCATCTGTACTGAACAGATACATACTTTTTGGTCATTATTCCCTAAACAATACAGTGTAACTATTTACATAGCATTTACTTTAATTTGGATATTGTAAGTTATCTAGAGATGATCTAAAGTATGCAGGAGGATGTATATGGGTTCTATGCAAGTAGAGGTCTTGAACTTCCACAGATTTTGGTTATTTTGTATAGAGAAGAGTGTCCTGGAACCAACCTGTGGCTATAGAGGGACAGCTGTATATAAAACTTCTGGTCCTGTGCGTGGCAGGCAATAACACTCAGAGAATTTAACTGGCCTTAAGGGACGAGTAGATTGTTTTTGCCTCAGTGGAAGTGATGTCATTGCTTTTTTCCTCTGACTTTATTAACAATACATATCAACTGTGAAACATGAAAACATAATATTAAAAAGTTAAAACATAATATTAAAAATGTATAAGGAAGAGAATGAAAGGCACCCCAGATCCCACAACCCTAAGATAGCCACCTAGCAATTTGGTGTCACCATGTTTCCTGCATTTTATCATGCAGGTATGCATACTCTACATCCACTCTGTTTTAATTATTGGTAGCTTTTGTTTCATTTTTTAAGTAATGAAGTTTTTTTTCCCCCTCTCATCTCTAAATGTTATGGTTGGAATGTGAGGTGTCCCCCAAAGCACCTGTGTTAATGCAGGAATAGTGGGAGGTGAAATGATCGCTGTGGAAGCTGTAACCTAATCAGGTCATCCTAGTTTGAACGGACTGGGTGGTGACTGTAGGAAGGTGAGGTGTAGCTGGAGGAGATGGGGCACTGTGGGCTTGCCCTGGAAGGCTGTTTCTTCCCTGTGGCCCCTCTTGGCCCTTTCTCTTTGCTTCCTCTGCCCCACCTTTAGGCCATGATATGATGCCTCACGTTGGACCCAAAGCAATGGAGTCGCCCATCTGTGGACTGAGATCTCTGAAACTGTGAGCTTCAAATCAACTTTTCCTCCTCTAAGTTGTTCTTGTTGGGTATTTTGGTCACAGTGACTCAAAGCTGACTAAAACAGCAATTAAATATTATGTTGAGGAAATCAACATCAACAGGGATGTCCCTACCCAGATTTTGTGCCGTTCACAAGTCAATATAAATACACAGATAGATTTTTGTTGTTGTTCATTTTACCAAAATGGGATTTGGTTATATATGCCTACATGAGAGTAGGTAAATAGTGGATTTCATTTGGGTAAAATGTATCTCTGTAACCTACCTTGTCAGTTGGTGGAGATCTAAATTTAAAAATTGCATAACATTCTAAGGCATTGATCCCCCCAGAGTCTATTCAACCATTGTCTATTGAAAGACATTCAGTTTCTTTCTGGTTGTTTGTGTTTTGCCCTACCAACAGTTCTGCTGTGGCCATCTCTGTAGCTGTCTCCTAATGGTCTGTTGCTTTATGCATAAAGTCCTAGCAGTAGAGTCAAAAGTCTTTTAATAGAGGTCTCTCCAGATCTTTCCAGAAGGGTATAAGAGTTCATGTTTCCATTAGCAGCGTCAGACCATTCTCACAACCACTCCCGACCTGTACCTTCCCCAAGTTCTGCCAGTGTCAGGAATCCCTCTTGAATTTTTGCCATCTGAGGAATGTGAAATGATTGCTACCCTTACCTGCATGTCCTTGGCAACTACAGAGGTTGAACATCTTTTCCTACACGGTGGGTTGTTTAGATTTGATCTGCTGCCTATCATTTGCTAACGTCCTGTGCCCCTCTTTCTCTTGTTTCTTGTGTTTTTCCAATTGATAAATAAGAGCTCATAGCTGTCAAATGTACTGCATGAGTTTTCTCGGCTACTTATTATCTATTAACTTTATTTCTATGGCATCTTTTACTTGACCAAATGAAAATTATTTTATAATGTCATAAATATGTCTTTTCTGTTATGCCTTCCGGATTTCCAGGCTGAGTTTAAAAGTCTCCCTTGTTTCTTTGTTGTGCATGGAATTTCCTGGATCATCTTCTAGTATTTTTTACTGCTTTTTGTTTTACATTTAAATAAATTTCAGATAGATTACAGATTTTGGTGCATGTTGGAAGACAGGGAGCCAATTTTATTTTCTTCCAGATGAATAGCCAGGATTTTATTGCATAAATCATTTTCCCACTGAATTGAAATATCACTTTCATTGCATTTAATTGAAATCTGCTCTGCAAGCACTCTGTTCCGCTCTTCTCATCTCTTTGTCTAGTCTGATGCTGATGTCATATGGTTTGAACCCAGTGATTTCATATAGCATATTTTAATATTTACTAAGGAATATTTACTAATAATTACTAAGGAATATTTACTAATTTTAATATTTACTAAGCTACTATTCACCCAAAATGTACAATGTACTGATTAGATATTTACAGTTATGTTATCATCATATAATCTAATTTTACAAAATTTCCATCGCTTCAAAAAGAAACCTTGAGACTATTTGCCCTCACTTCCCATTTCCACTCTAAATCCTAGGCAGCCACTAATCAAATAGATCAAAATGGAGAAAATATGCTCTATCTAGCTGTGCCTTTTCTGGACCATTCTTAGTGTTTTATTCTTTATGATAAAGTGTTTTTCATTATTGTGAATACAATATTTTTTCCTATTTCTTGCTAGCTATTGCTCTTATAAAAATGCTGACTTTATTATATTTATGATATCCATTATCTTACCACTTTTCTTAAGTTTTCTAGGCATGCAGTCATAACATAATATCTCTGTTGTTTTTTTTTTTTTTTTTTGGTTCTGGGGATTGAATTCAGAGGTACTCAACCACTGAACCATATCCCCAGCCCTATTTTATGTTTTATTTAGAGACAGGGCCTCACTGAGTTGCTTAGCACCTCGCCATTGCTGAAGCTGGCTTTGAACTCACGATTCTCCTGTCTCAGCCTCCCAAAGTGCTGGGATTACAGGCATGCACCACCGTGCCCAGCTATCTCTGTTTTTGATGTTTACCCTGAGGATTTTGTTTTCTTATCTTACTGTATTTTCTAGTAACTTACAAACATTGTTTAATAATAGTGGCCAGGGGAGCCATCCCTGCTTTATTTCTGATTATAATGACGCTGACTTTACTATTTTAGCCATCAGTATGATATTTTTTTTCTTCTGGTAACCTGTCCTTATTACACCTGAACAGTTTTGTTCTGTTCCATTGTTAGAATTTTTCTTAGGAATGGCATTTCATCCCATGTGTTTTCAGCCTATATTTATTTTGGTTGGCTTTTCTCTGTTGTGTTGATGTAAAGGATTATGTTGCTAGATTTCATGATCGTGAATTGCCTTTGGAATAAACAAACCCTGGCAAGTCCTTTAAAACACTGCTGTATTCTGTTTGCTAACGCTGTATCTATGTTCATGAGATTTGTCTAAGGGCTTATTATTTCAATACTTCATTATTAGGCTTTGATATTAGGGTTATACTGGCTTTATAAAATGGAGGAGAAGCTTGCCGTCACAGTGTCAGTTATTGACAACTGTTGATAAGTAGTCACTGCAGGAGTGTCAGGCAGCAAGGCTGAGAGGGGCTTACCTTTCCATTCATGCTTGTCTTTTAAGCCTGGCATGTGCTAGTTAATACATTTCTTTAGTGACCGGTGAGCTCCACTGTGCAGTGCTTAACCCCTAGCCACGTGCTATAATTTGAATTGACATTAATTAAAATTAAATGAAAAACTCAGTTCCTGGGTCATCTTAGCCACATTGTGAGGGTTTTGCAGCCACACATGTGGCTTATGGCTGCCTCATCTAGTAGAGAAAGTTCTGGACCAGCAGTTGGCAAACCATGGTAGGTGGAGGTCTTGTGTGGCCTGGTGAGCTGAGAATGGTTTTTATAGTTCTAATGGATTACTTAAAAAGAATATGTGACAAAGCCCAAATGGGCCCTCAAAGCCCCAAATACTTACTCTGATCTTTTGCAGGAAAGTTTAGTAACCCGCGGTTTAGAACATTGTCTCCCAACTTGAGTCATTGCATATACCTTTTTCCTGTGTTTTCATAATACAATACCATCTATGTGATTGTTTGCTTAATATTTTTCCTTTAAATAGATTTACCTTTTTACTTAAAAATTTGAAAGAAACATTTGCCAATACCATAAATGGAAATGTTTGCTGTAAATGGATAACTAGAAAATACCCTGAAAGCCAATCAGTATTATTAAATTCCAGTTACAAACTAAAGGTTGCTTTTCCCTTTGCCAAAAAAGGGAGGTCAGCAAGTTCTAGGTATTAGGGTGGTTACACACCCATCAGCTGAGGTGTTTTCCTTCATGCAATCAGAAGAATAGAAAGAGAAATAAAAAGGGAACTGCTTCCTCACTCTAGATTCAGTGCCATTAAACCTGGGTACATGTTCCTCCTGAAGCCACCTGCACATGTTTTTCTCAATTTTGGAACACTGGACTAAGAGGAGAAGGGACCTGGGAGCACAGGATGGCTAAGGTTAGGTTGGCCTGTCTAGAGGAGGCCACTACCATTACCTTGACCATGACCAGCACCTGTTAAAGATGTGTGAGATGTAATTTACATTCTTGTGGTTGTACAGGTTAGAACCCCAGATGGAAATGTATAATTGAACTATATCACTTTGACACCCCACAGAAATGTCAGCACTAAGTTATATTTTCATGGTATTTTCCCAGCTTTTATTGATCTTTGTTCTATAGTTAAAATGGCCATTGGGAAGATATTTCTCCACCTTCTGCAAAACAGCAATCACATCTGTGTATATTTTCCTTAATGAGAAGTCCAATGAAATTCCTTCTAGAGCAGACTTGAATTCTCTAAAACATTCTGATTGAAACCTGTTTCTGACATTCCAGGCAGGTGAACGATAGCCTCCTTTTATCTGAATATAATGAGGGTTTCCTTCTTTGCTTGAACTGCCAGGATGCTTACTGCTAATTCTTATTCCCCCACTCTTACTCTTCCTCCTCCTACTCCTCCTCCTCCTTTTTCTTTCTACTTCTATCAACTTTTCTAAAGTTGTAAATTGCATACAAATAAACGCAGCCTTTTCAATGTATGTTTATTTTAAATATGTTTTGACATATTTATGTACTTATATAATCACTACCATAATCAAGATATGGAATATTTCCATTACCCCCAAAATTTCCTTTGTGCCTCTTTCAAGCCAATATCCTTTCCCCTTCACCCCTACCCACCAGGCAGCTATGACCTGCTGTCCTTGTACATCAGTGATTCCCATCCAGGGATGATTTTGCCCCACAAGGGACACAGGCAATGACAGGACACATTTGGGGTTGTTACAACAGGGCGGGTGCTAGTTGGCATATAGTGGGTAGAGGTCAAGAACACTGCTAAACACCCTGCAATGCACAGGGTAGTCCCCCACAACAAAGAATTAACTGACAAAAAAGTCCACAGTGCTGAGATTGAGAAGCCCTACCATAGATATAGATTGGGGTATGCAGATGGTGGCCTACAGACCAAATCCAGCCAGCTGCATGCTTTTGTATGGCCTATAAGCTACTAATGGTATTCGTATGTTTAAATGGTTGAAAAAAAACAAAAGAAGAGTAATACATCCTGACAAATATTCTATTCTGGCCCTAGACAGATTGGATGATGCTTGCCCACATTGGTGAGGGTGAATCTTCGTTACTCAAGTAAACTGATTCAAATGCCAGTCTCTTCTGGAAATACCCTCATCAACACACCAGAAAATAATATTTTGACAGTTCTCTAGGCATCCCTTAACCCACTTAAGTTGACACCATTAGCCTTCACACCATTCTAATGGGCCTACAGTGGTATTTCATTATGGTTTTAATTTGTGTTTCCCTGATAATCAATGATGTTGAACATCTTTTTTTTTTAATATTTATTTTTTAGTTGTCGGCAAACAGAATATCTTTATTTTATTTTTATGTGGTGCTGAGGATCGAACCCAGTATCTCCCGCGTGCTAGGCGAGCACGCTACCACTGCGCCATAACCCCAGCCCCGATGTTGAACATCTTTTCGTGTGCTTATCTGCCATTTGAATCCTCTTTGTGAAGTGTCTCTTTAAATCTTTGACTCTTTTCATAATGCATTTTTTTGTCTTACTGACTTGTAAGAATTCTCTTTATATTCTGGTTATAAGTCCTTCATCAGGTTTATGGTTTGCAAATGTGTTTTCCCGATCCATGGATAACCTTTTCATTTGCTTCACAGTGTCTATTAAAGAGCAAATTTTAAATTCATTACTAGTATCTACTGGAGAGCAAATATTTAAATTTTGATAAAATTCTGGTTTTCAGTGTTATCTTTTAGGGTTCATGCTTTTTTTGTGGTTGTTCTAACCCAATATCTTAAAGAATTTTTTTTCTTTTTCTCATGTTTTCTTCTATAGAAACTTATATTTTACATCTATGATTAGGGGTCTGATCCCTTTCAAGTCCATTTTTTCCTACATGGACATCATTTGTTCACGCATCATTTGTTGAAAAGACTACTCTTTCTTCCATTGAATTACTGGCACCTTTGTCAAAAATTAATCCATCATATATGTGTAGGTATTTCTGGATTCTATTCTATAATATTCATGTATTTCTCTCCCCACCCCCCAGTGGCACTGGGGAATGAACCCAGGACCTCTTGCATTCTAAGCAAGTGCTCTACCACTAAGCTACATCCCCAGTCCATATGTTTGCCTGTTCTAACACCAGTCCCACACCATCTTGATACTGTGGCTTTACATTAAGTCTTGAAAGCAAGTAGTTTATCCTCCAGCTTTGGTTTGCCTATACTAGGTTCTATGCATTTTTATGTAAATTTAGAATCAGCTTATTAATATCTACAAATGGCCTATTAGCACTTTGAGGGTGTATTGAATCTAGAAGTTAAATTGGGGAGAACTGATACCTTAATATTGAGTCTTCCAATGAAAAGTCTTCCTTTATTTAAAGTTCTCAAATTTCTTTTAACAGCATTGTATAGTTTATACAGATTTCACCTGTATTTTGTTAAATTCATCCTGGGTTTTGATGTTATTTTAATGAGATGAACATATTTTAATATTGAGAGCTGCCTCATTCTGTCAGTTCATAGAAAAGCAGTGATCGCTTGATTACCTGCAGCAGAATAAGGCAGACTGAGAAAGGCTGGGCCTGGAATGGGTGGGGCAGGGTGAGGGGATGACTGGTCACAGACACTGGAGCAGCTGCTTTCCACTGGGCAGGACACCTGTGATGGCAGGGAACAGCTGGGGAGTAACCCATGAAAACAAGATGGGTAGGGCACAGTGGCAGGAGTACAGGCACAGGTAGAGGAAGGCAAGCAGATGGAGTCAGGAGTGGGGGCCAATAGGTGGAAGTCCTCAGACACAGATGGGCAGGCCTCAGCGCCTAGAGGAGGTGATGGGTCACAATGGAATGGAGTGTCACCTCCTGGGAATGAGACACTAGGCTCTCCGGAGGGGCTGGAGCACAGGGAATTAGTACATAATGTGGAGTGTGGGGTCCGACACTCAGCTCCAACCCTGGTCCAACACTCAGCAGGCAGGGAAGTTTTGTCCAGCACCAGATGTCTGAACCTGGAGTCTCAGCATGACTCAAAACTTGCCTTCTGGTCCTTGGCCTGGACCAGGGGTTGCCTGGAGGTAGAAAGGAGGCTGCCAGGGACTAGGAACCAAGAGAATCTAACCAGCTTTTCTGGGAGGTGGAAAGGGGATTTAATTGAAAGCATTTATAAAAGAATCTGTCATCAGTTCCAGCTTCTCCTGTCCTCTAGCAGGAGCAGATAGAGAAGAGGAAGTGCAGGCAATCAGGATGAATGAATTAGACGTGCTGACAGCCAGAGCTCTATTCCTGCCATTTGCAGCCATAGGCATCCCTCTTGTTGGGAGATGCTCTGCAGGTGCTCAACAGCACAGCACCGTCTGGAAGGGAAAGTTCTTTTTCTTTTTTTGGTACTAGGGATTAAACTCAGGGGCACTCGACCACTGAGCCACATCCCCAGCCCTATTTTGTGTTTTATGTAGAGACAGGGTCTCACTGAGTTGCTTAGCGCCTCGCCCTTGCTAAGGCTGGCTTTAAACTCGAGATTCTCCTGTTTCAGCCTCACAAGGTGCTGGGATTACAGGCGTGTGCCACCGGGCCCAGCTGGGAAGGGAAAATTCTGTGCCTTCTTATTAAAGTGAATGAAGGTGTCCACACTTTTTCAGGCTCAGCCACTAGGAAAAGCCTTGGAACCCAAAGAATTCTGTTGTTTTATCTCTTCACCCCCTTGTTCAAGGAAGGTAGCAGCCAGGTTGGCCAGATCAAACCGGGTGTTCTGATTTGCAGCCATTTGAGAAGATGTTGCTGTGTTCAGGACCCCAGTAAACAGAATGGAAGAAGGGGGGCATTTTCTGTTTCTCACGGAGTTGGCCCTACCATTTGCTCTTCTCATTGAAGGTGATATAATGACCTTGCCACTGGTCCCAGAGGGGAGTAGGGTGGGGGCATCTTTCACTGATGGGGAACACTGGAACCGAGCCATGTGGAGACAGAACTTGATGAGCTTAGTTTTAGACATGGACGAGTGAGACATCAAAATAGATCTACACACTGTTAGATGTGCAGATGAATCGTTGTGTAATAAATGTGTGACATATGAGCTTGCTCGTGAATTGCCTGCCCCAGCACGAACTTCCTCAGCATGTACTCCAGTGCTGTAGCCCCCTTGCCAGGACCACTGCTGATTCCATGGCGACTTTAGAGATACTTGAACAGTGCAGAGATTCAGTCTCACTGCAGTTCCCTTTCTCTAAGACAAGACAGTTAAAGGTTTGGTGAGAAACTTACCCAATGTTTTATACAAAAAGTTTATGTATATAAATTTTATATATATATATATATATATATGAACTACACACACACACACACACACACACACACACACACACACACACAAATTTCACTCACATAAATACAGACACATGAACCATGAGTTCTGTTCCAGAACCTGCTTTCTTCACCTAGTACTATATCACAGATCATTTTCCATGTTGATACTTAGGGATCTACACAGTCCTTTCCAATGACTGTGTAGCCTTCTGTTGTGTGTTTATTTTTATTTTTCCCACTCTTTTGTTGGTGCATTATAGTTGTGCATAATGGTGGGACTCATTGTTACATACTCATACATGCACACAATATAATGTGGCCAATATCATTCCCCAGTATTTCTCCCTCCCTTCCCTCCTCCCTCTCCTGATCCCTTTCCTCTACTCTACTGATCTCCCTTTGATTTTCATGAGACTCCTCCCTCGCAACCTTCCTTTTCCTTTTTTCTTTCTAGTTTCCACATACGAGAGAAAACATACAACCCTTAACTTTCTGAGTCTGGCTTACTTTGCTTAACATAATGTTCTCAAATTCCATCCATTTTCCTGTAAATTACATAATTTTATTCTTCTTTATGGCTGAATAAAACTTCATTGTGTACCATATTTTCTTTACCCATTCATCCATTGATGGACACCTAGGCTGGTTCCATAGTTTGGCTATTGTGAATTTTGCTGCTATAAACGTGGGTATGTGTATATTGCTGTACTATGATCATCATTTATTTGAACAGCCCTCCTATCACCAGACCTTACGCTTCTTGTACAAATACTTGCCATTATAAACAGCAATGCAATGCAATAGCTTCACAATGTATCTTTGTACAACATTTCAATTTTTTCCCTAGAAGAGATTCTTAGACATAAAATGTACATTCTGAGTTTTCATACAGAAGTTTAGATTTCCTTCTGGAAAGGTGGTACCAGTTTGAATTCCTGTTAAGAGCATCTGCTTTTCTCACTCACTCTGGGCATTGTTCTCTTTCATTGGTGCTATTATGACAGGTGAAAAATGTAGTCTCATTTTGATTTACATTTCTTTGATGATTAACAAAGGTGAGCATCTTTCATTGGCCCATGACCATATGTCTCCCCTCCTCCAGTGAGTTGCTTATATGATAATTATTATTATCCTTTGCCTAGTTTTTTCTAGCAAACCATTTGTTTTTCTCTTAAGATTCGTAAACATTCTTATATACTACAGATATCAATCCTTGGTTATGTTACAAACCAGCTTTTATTTGCCTTTATTAAAAGTAATTTATAGTATCTTTTGCTATATTTCAGTTTTTTACTATTATATAGTCTCATCTAAGTCAATCTTATTTTTTATGGTTTCTGGCTTTGGATTATGCTAAGGAAAGTGTAACCCAACCAAGGTTATAAACCTAACCTTCTATGTTTTCTTCTAATATTTTAGACTGTTATATTTTTATGTACAAATGCCAATCTAATGATGCCACTTCATTGCCTGAGTCCCCAGCAAGCCTTCCCGTTACCCTCAGCATCTTGGCTACACTCTCAAATGGCATGTCCCAGGCCTTGGAGACCTACACTCAACCATCGCATCCCCCAGCCCTCCTAAATGCACCAAGCACGAGGGCACTGTGCAGTTCTGCCCCACATGCCCTTGCTTGGCTTCCCCGCCATGCTGGATGAACTCCAGACCCCGCCGCCAGTGGTGCTTCTGAGGAGCAGTTCTCTACCCCAGTTCATGTTAACGCTTCCCCACCTTTCCTGTCCTGAGCCGTCACAGCTGTTTGTCTCATATCGAAATGTCTGTGCATTTCTTTTCACTGTGCACTTCTGAGCTCCTTGAGAGTATCTGGCAGCACCCGATGCAGGGCATGTCGCAGGCGCTAACCCTGCTTCTGTGATGGACTTGCCTCTTAGCAAAGCTCAATCTGCTAACAGTGTGGAGGTCTCAGGATTGATTAGAATATCCACGTAATGATGCTGTCATAGTCTCTAGGAAGGCGATTAAGGCCTAGTCGAGGGCCGTGGGTGGAGACAAGAGGACAAGTGAGAGACAGATTGAGTAGGCAGAACTGACAGTGTGTGAGCAGTGTTGGGTTGCCATGTCTCCTAACCAGTCGGCACAGGAGATCAGTGAGGTAGCCCATCAGCACAGTCCTGATCTTTGACTCTTGTTTTTTTCTGGTATTTAGAATTACCCCTATTCCTCTTCCCTTCCATGAAGCTGTGTGACCTTATCTAGCAAGCTCCATGTCATCACCCATCAAATACAGTTAGCATACCTACCTCCAAGACCACCTCTGAGGTGGTTTCCTTAAAGCATCATGTTTAAGAGCCCTCCAGTCCCTGACACCCAGTAGCACTTAGGGTTTTCTGCTCTCCTCCACCCCCTTACCTTGGGTGATTGAGTTAGTTGCTATCTCCTGACTGATCTAAAGAATTCCTAGGAAGCCGAGCGCAGTGGTGTTCGCTTGTAAACCCAGCACTTTGGGAGGCTGAGACAGGAGAATCGCGAGTTCAAAGCCAGCCTCAGCAATGGCGAGGTGCTAAGCAACTCAGTGAGACCCTGTCTCTACATAAAACACAAAATAGGGCTGGGGATGTGGCTCAGTGGTCGAGTACCCCTGAGTTCAATCCCCAGTACCCCACCCCCACCCCGCAAAAAAAGAATTCCTAGGGAGAGAAAGCAAAATCAGCTTTTGTTAATGGGTTTCTGTAAGTCACGGATGCCACCTAGCCAGCAGGTCCCCACCTGTCCACGTGGCTCTGTGCTCTGCTCATCCTTGCTGCCACTTTGTCATCCCGAGGCTATTCTCCTTTTCCTCCAGGGACATCCTAGTATTCTGTCCTTTCTGAGCTCTTCTGCCTTTTTCATTCCACAGGCACCACCTAGTTAGCCAGTCGCATCCTCATGGCCGGCTATTACAGCCATCGTCCTCCTGCCTGAGCCAGGGAAAGAAGTGGGAGACCAGCCCCCAAATGACGTTGTCATCTGTGAGCACACTCAGGCTCCTGCTTTGGCTGCTGCAGGGCATCACATGAGCCATGAGTCTTCAGGGGCCTCCACTTCTGGCTCTGTACCCCTTGACTTCATCCCCTGGCTCTCCAAGCAGCTTTCTCAACCCTGGCTCACCTGTCACCTCAAGGCAGCGAGCCTTCACACCATCCCCAACCCATACTTGCTGATTTCTGCAAGAGGAGTAAGAGAAAGCCTGCTGTGGTCTTCTGGCCCAGTCCTTGAGCAGACATCCAGGATGTGCACAAAGCGCTCGTGGGAGAATCCTGCCTGCCCCTCACTGTTAGCGCTTTCCTGCAGCCACGCCTTCACACACAGAGTGCTTCGCACCAGCTCACTGTCCTCCAGTGGCCCCAGAGCATGTCTGCCTCCAACAGGCATTTAGTCAGACCCCTGCATGGGCCAGGCCCCGGGAAGCATGAAGTGAGACAAAGGCTCTGCTCTCGAGGAATTCGTGTGAGGGGCAGGAATTCCAACCCGAGTTTCCTCGGCCACAAGGGGATAATGTTCCATTACCTCAAAGGGCTGTTGTAGGATTTATATGAAATTGTGTGTGGGCCTGACACATAAGAGTTCAAAGTGATGACGATGTGCTGATGGTGTGCGCGCCACCTGACAGCCACAGGCACATGGCCAGAGAGCCAACAGAGCCAAGTTTGGTGCTCTTGGCTCCGCCCCACCCCATCACCCTTTCCAGTTCCTCTTCACACTCCTCCATCCTTCTGCATCCTTACTTCTTCTAAGACAGGGCCCTGAAATGCTAGAGGCATCACGACCCCAGTCTAGGAAGAGTTGGACATTTTCATCGCAAGCTATTTTTTAAAGTGTCCTGAATGCTCACTTGGCCTGTTGCTTCTGGTCGGCCCGGTGCTCCCGGTATGAGCCTGGGTGTCCCACACATGTGACCCAGCTCACAGCGGCCCGTGCACCCTATCGCCCATCCCATCAGAGTTGCGTTTTGTTAGTTGTGTGTTTCCACTTGCACTGATAGGACTCGCCACTCAGGCTCAGGAATTCTGGATTGTGGTGAGGGAGGTGACAGAGGTCCTTGAGAAGGCAGCAAGCAGAAAGGCAGGCACAAGGAGAGGGACAGCCTTGATTGGGCAGAAGCATTCCTGGCTCTCAGTAAGTGGCAGGTAAAAGCAGCTTCAATTGGGGGAAACAGGTTTTAAGCACAAAATGAAATTACCTGGTACCTGGCAGTCTGAAGGAGTCCTATATTTCAGATGAGATGGCAGGTGCTCTCTTGAAATCTAGTTAATTTCAAGTGTCAAACAGCCCTTTCTCAAAATCTTCCAGAAGGTGGCATGGTAAGGGCAAGAGTTCTTGAAAAGAAGACCTTACTGCAATTTTTTCCAATACACTGCAGTTTTTTCCAAACAATGTAAAGTACTGGCATGGCTTAAAATTACAATATTTACTTTTTTTGGTTCCTTGCCATACTGGGGATTGAATCCAGGGGTGCTCTACCACCCAGCCACATCCCCAGTCCTTTTATTATTTTGAGACAGGGTGTCTGTAAGCTGCCAAGACAGGCCTTGAACTTGGCTATAGCTGCCTCAGCCTTCCAAGTCACTGGTATTACAGGCGTTTACCACTGCACCTGGCAAACAATATTTTCTTAGGGGAAACATCAACTATAACCCTTCAACACAAATCCCTGTTTATTCTCATCGAGTCTGTTTTTGCATGTATATTTTTGTTTTGATAATACTTGACATATATTTGTATATGCATGCAATTATTGTAAGATTTTTTAAATTTTTAAATGTTTGATAAATTACATACAGAAGAGTACAGAGGATATGTGTGCAGTTTAAAGTTAGAGTTTAACTCAAAACCAGTGTCTGTGTCACTCCTGTGTCCACTCTCGCATGTGATACTTGCAGCCTTTGAGAAGTCCCTCCTCCCAAGAGCCCCTCCCTCCCCACCAGACAGAACCCCTCTCTCCTGACCTTTCTGGTCATCATGACCTTGATTTTTCTTCATGGTTTACCATTATATGCTTAAACTCTAATTCACTTGTTGCCTGGTCTTGATCATTATGTGACTGAAATCATAATGATATTTACTATTTTGTGTCTACTTATTTCCCTCAATTGTTGTTTGCAAGACATTGCATATGGCTGTAGCTAGTTGATACTAATTTTTAGTTTAAAAGAGGAAAAAATAGGGGCTGGGTTGTGGCTCAGTGGTAGAGCACTTGCCTAGCATGTGTGAGGCACTGGGTTCGATTCTCAGCACCACATATAAATAAATGAATAAAATAAAGGTCCATTGACAACTAAAATATATATTTAAAAAAATAAAATAAAATAAAAGAGGAAAAAATAGAAGTTTTATATTCATGCTCCATTTCTTCCCAAATCTAGATTTGTCAAGTGGCTCGGACTTGTACCTTTACACTTAGGAAAAGGTGTTTTTTCTCCTACTTGTGACTTACAGAAGAGAGCAGAGGATATATGCGCAGTTATCACAGCCCATCTGTGAACATAGTCTCAAGCTGAGAAGAGTCTGCCCCGCCACTTCCCACAGTGGGGCGCCGGCCCCTCCACCCTTTGGCTGGCCTTCTGGGAAGCAGCCACTCTGGGCCACTGGAGGCCTTGGAGATGCAGCTGCCATTCTTCCAGGGGAGCCGATGGAATTTTTTCTGGGCTGGGGACAGCTGGCGAGGGCCTGGAAAGCTCTGCAAGGCTGAGGAATCTGCCAGGGGATCGTCAGGAGTGGTGACTCTACTGGCCACCTGGTATTCTCTGGTTAAAGCTTTAGCCAAAAGCCTGAAGTCCTCATCACCCCTATATGCACACCCCTGTCTGTCCTTCTCAAGGTTCAGCAGGAACTGGCCTCGTGGAAGTGGGATCATTCGCACCTAGATTTCCCCATATTGAGCCTCTCTGAGCTTCAGATGTAGCCTTCTGATGGCAATGAGTGAGTGACACCTACAAGGAGCCAGGCTTCTGCCCAAATGCCCAAGGTCAGTGCTGCACACCCCTGGGCTTGGGTGCACACCTAGGTACACGTGCACCAACACACGTCTAAACCTGACCTATCCCAACACGCACCCCCACACTCACTCAGCTTTGGCTTCTGACAACAACTGCCGGTTTTTCTTCTGCGCCTTGGAGTTAATCTTGTTGAACAAGTGGTCTGTGGCTCCATTTCTTTCCACCCTCTCAGAGCTAATCCTTGGGAATTTAGCTTTTGTCCTGTGCGCATTGATGGTGCTTGCTTTTTACATCCTGCCATGCTGAGCCAGGCCAATCCAGATGAACCCTTGGGATTAAAACCTTTTACTCCTCTTAGCCTGTGAAGGACTCAATCCCTTGGATTTACATTCACCTTCCCAAAAGCTGTTTGTTTCACTCAGCTCTCGCCCTGCCAGGCCCGCCAGGCACCATCTCTCAGGCTGGGCTTATAGCATTCCTTCATCCTAAGCTTGTCTTTAAACTTCCTCAGGAACAAACCCTGGTTCACTGTGTTCACACCCATCACGAGGACAGGTTGGGATAGAGTTTGCCCTCTCTTGCCTCTGACAGTCCTGAAGAGGCTGTTGCTGCTGGGGAGGCAAGTGGCGCACGCCTGTAATCCCAGCACTTTGAGAGGATGAGACGGAGGATCGCGAGTTCAAAGCCAGACTCAGCAACGGCGAGGCGCTAAGCAACTCAGTGAGACCCTGTCTCTACATAAAACACAAAATAGGGCTGGGGATGTGGCTCAGTGGGCGAGTGCCCCTGAGTTCAACCCGGTACCAAAAAGAAAAAAAAGAGGCTGTTCCTGGTTCAGGCTCCAAACTGTAGTCCTGGCCTCCCCTGACCAACTTGGTCCTCTCCTAACTTCTCTGCAGCACAGTGACAAAGGTGGTGGCAGTATTCTGGATGCAGATGCTTCATGGTCCCTAATTATAAACACTGTGAGGCAGTCCTCCCGAAGAATGACACACACCATCTTGTAGGTCTGACCTTGCTCAGCCTCTGTGTTAATGCAGAAGGACCTGGTGGGACATGAAGAGGCCTCCTGACTAACCAGTTTGGCATCGAAGTATATTTATGGACCCAGAGTGTCTCATGGTGGATGTGACATTGGCCACAGCCTCTCTCTGTAGCCTCTATCCACGTGCTACTCTTCCACCTGTTGGTCCATCTTCCTGTCCCAGCCCCTGGTATCCAGGTCCCCCACTAGTCCTGGGTTGACTCTAGGAAGAGTTCCAAGTTTCTGGGGGCCATGATTGTTGATAGTGGGGTTGGTTTTGGACAGGCTGCCTGTGGAATGGTCCAGTGGGCATTTGGATAATAGTAAAATGCCCCTCCTCCTTCAATAGGTTTTCAGACTTCTGCCTGCTTTGGAAAGCGGAGGAGAAGTGGGTAGTGAAGAGCTTGCTCACAGAGCAGGTGAGGCAGGTCATTGGGAGAGGAGGTCATAAGGGCAGAAATAGCTATGATCTGGTTTTGTTTTTACTGGTCACCTGATTGTTATTGGTAATTAGTTCATATACATGCACTAGGGAATTGAGAAAGAGGACATGGGGTTAGATGAATAAGGTGCAGGGACTTGGATGACGACAGTGCTGAATCCACAGGTCTTTGTGTCATTCTGTACGCCTTACTTGGATGTCAGAAATATTATTTTATTCTATTCTGTTTATTTATTTGTGTTTGGTGCTAGAGTTTGAACCCAGAGGCCTGCACATGCTGAACACAGGCTCCACCACTGAATTACACCCTCTGCCTCATAAATATTAAATCTACTCAATAGTTGATCAAAACAATAAAGAGGCTGGGTTGTGGCTCAGTGGTAGAGCACTTGCCTAGCCTGTGTGAGGTACTGGGTTCAATCCTCAGCACCACAAAAAATAAATAATTGAAATGAAGGTTTAAAAAAATAAAAATTAATTATAACATTATACTGTGTTTTGATATTAAATTTTATTTAGTGCTTTCTAAATTTAGAAAGCAAATTTCCTTTTTTTTTTTTTAAATTAAATGTATTAACCTAGACCCTCAGCATTTCCCACTCATCTCAGACTTCCCCTTTGGTTTTTGGGATCTGTCAAACCTTTGATTTGTTGTCACGTTCCCATTCAAAGAGAATCCCCTTCCTGAGTGACCCCAGGGTGCTGCAAGTGCTAATGTTCCCGCCCCTTTAGGGCTGGCTCTAAATTAGAACAGAGAGAAGGCTGCTGAAAGCTGCTGATCAGAAGAAAAATAGCTGTGGGTTAGGGTTCCCAAACAAGTGTGCCGGGTGCCTTTTGATCTTTTAGAAGTGTCATCTGCCTGGAGCCAGCCTGCATCCTCTGCCACTTGTGCTGGCTTCACCTGCCCTTCAAATTGCCATCCAGGTTGCCATTAGGGTTGGCTTTGCTATCACAAATCCTTCATGTCCCGTCAGTTGTGTAGCTCTCCTCTTGCAGGTTCTTTTGACATCACAGTGATAGGTTATATAAATCACACATTTTTCTCTGGATTCAATCCAAAGAGGGAATGTGAGTCAAACCACGCCTGTTAGAAAGAGGAAATCCATGTCTTAAACCACTATCTATCAAGTTTATTTTAATGTCTGTATGCAAGAAGGGTCCTCTTTACACCTCCCCTGTGCAGACTCCAGCTGAGCTGCTGGCAGGGCCAGCTGTGCAGGACAGACCGTTCAGGCTCCCCTTGTCTCACACCTCCCCACAGGCACGGGAAACTGGGAAGGTGATGACAGAAGTAGACAATTGCAAAATGCAGTGTTGGCGTTGGCATTTCCTTGGCAGAATGACACTGCACGCCTTGTAGGAGTGGAGGGTGTTTGCATATCATGGACAAGCAGCAGTAGCCGGCATAACCTTGGCTGTCCGCTCAGCACGATGCTCCCTGAGCTGTTCTGCATGGGAACAGCTCCACTGCAATTAAAAGCGGGTGGAGAGCAGGGATTCGTCAGCAAGGTTGTTGTTGGATGGCAAAGAGTGTTACTATATTAAACATGAAGAGGCTCTCTCATAAAAGACCTTACTCTCTGGTTGTAGTGTTATCTCCTCCCAGGAATCCCAGCTGCAGCATCGCACATCACCTTAGGTCTAAACCGTACTCTATGCCACAGAATCAGGAAATCAGGGGGTGCAAGCTGTGTACAGTTGGATAAATCTTGGCATAGCAAAGATACTCACCATCTTGCTGTGAAAGGCACCAGTGCTTCCCTGAATTAAATTGTAAAATTCTTCAGATCCCTGTATCTGCAGTGTACCACCAACCTGCTGGTCCTGGACTAGGGCCCTTCAGTTCAAGGTCACTGTTGATAAAATCTGGGGACTGGAAGGAAAGTTTTGGTAAACTGGATGAATCTGTGCAGTTCTAGAATTCCATACTTCTGACTTATTTGTATAGCTTCTACTGTCTGGCGTTTTCCATCATTTCTGCCTAAGAAGACAGACATGTGTTTTGGATTCTTTTGTTTGCATAGACAAAATAGATGAATGATCAAAATTTTTTGTTAAACATATGGGCATGTGTGATATAGCCAGACGTCTTTAACGGAAGTGACATTTATTTTAAGGCCCAGTTGTTCCTTAGTGATGACTTAATTACAATATTTGTTTCTGTCTAGTGTAATATCTTGGTCTCTTTTGCTGCTGTAACAAAAATAGCATAGACTGGGTGACTTTAACCACAGACATTCATTCCCTCACAGTTTTGAAGGCTGAGAGGTCAAGGTGCCTGCTGATTTGATTCCTGGTGAGAGTTCTTCTCCTGGCTAGGGGACAAATCTCTTATTGTTACCTCACATGGCAGAGAGAAATCTCTTCTGTCTCTTCTAATAAGGGCACTAATCACATTCATGAGGCTTCACCCACATGATCTAATTACTCTCAAAAGCCATCACACTAGGAATTAGGGATTCTGCATATGGGGGTGAGGGAAGGGCACAAACATGCGGTCATAGCATGCTGTGACCCAGTGGGCCAGATGGCTGACACTGCCTTCACAGTTACTGCATTTTGGAATAAACTGGTTGACTTGAAGCATCATAAATTGGTAAATCTGATACTGACCTTCTGGAGAGCTTATATTTCCTTCTGACCACAACCTCTGATAAGAGTGCTCTCTGGATACATGGCCTCCATCAGAGCAGAGGGAGACAGACAGCCAGTGGTGTTTAGTGTTTAAGAGCCTATGTTACAATTGCCCTTAAATCCTTCCCTTTGGGAGAACTCTCCTGAGAGGTGCAGAGTGTCCATCCCACCCAGATACCCCCAACTCCATGCACAGACAACAGTATGCTGCAGAGAGGCCAGAAACATTTCCTTTGTTTAGTTTAGCAAAGACTAACAGGGAAAGCTGTAGGATTGAGGTGCTAATGAGGTTTCAGGGTGAGGAGGCGAGAGGCAGAATGAATGTCAACAGTCAATAGCCAGGGGGGATTAGAAGGGGTTGGGCATCTCCGTGACTTGCATGACTTGATAATGTAGAAATGTGGGGGGGACTATTGATGTCCATGGAACTGCTGGCCTCACCTTTGCCAGCTCTGGTACAGGGAAAGACCCCATTTTAAACCAACACCTGTCAAATTAGTGTGTAGGTCTTTAAGCCACAAGTGTCCGCCTTACCCTTCAATCCCTTAGTGAAGCAGTTACCTCTCTCCCCCAGTAGGCTGAGTTTCTTGAGAGCAGAGCCTGTGTTTTTGCCAGAGTTGTCTCCAGTGGACAGGAATGAAGTTATGAACTATTGTAGTGCACACAAATGTTCATTTTCAAATGCTATTCTCCAAATGCACATGGGTAGGGAATATGTTGAGCAATTATGCTACAATATTATCCAAATAAGCCAGTGCAGGCCTAGAGGGTCCCAAGGCTTGGGTGAACCTGAAAAGTTGAAGCCCACAGGCGGTTCTGATGACAGCAACCTGCATCATTCCCTGTAACCAGAAGTGGGCCAGGGGCCAGGGTGGAGTTCACAATGCCAGGTTGAATCAGGCCTCAAGGGTGGTTTATGATTTACACTGAAGTAGTTCTACTGGGCAGCTGAAGATCTGGGCACTGAGTCACCCCACTTCCATACTGACAGCATGGTTCAAGTCTAAGAGTATAGGCACTTGTGTTCATCTGCTGGGGCTGCAATAACAAAATGCCATACACTAGATGGCTTAACAGAATTTTTTTCTCACAATTCTGAAGGCTGGAAGTCTAAGGATCCATTTCTAGTGAGGACTATCCTCCTGGTTGGTAGATGGCTCTGTCCTCACATGCCCGCTCTTCTGTTCATGTTCATGGAGAAAGAGAGAGCACTCTGATGTCTCCTCTTCCAAGGATACTGATCCCATCAGATCATAAGCCACCATTATGGCTTCATTTAACCTTAAATTCCTTAAGGGCTGCATCTCCAAATGTAGCTGGCTGCACTGGAGCTTAGGGCTTCAGCATATGAATTTGGGAGTGAGGAGACACAAACATTGAACCCATAACCACTCCAAAAACAAACTCTGGCTTTTGATCTCTGCTCTTACAAACTTTACCTTAAGTTTTCTTAACTTCCCTAAGCCTCAGCATCCTCTTGGTAACAGTGGAGTGGTCATGGTACCTGTCTGGGGCATTGTAAAGATTAAATAAGGTAGTACATATGATGGGCTTGGTGAAAGGTCCCATGTATGGGAGGTGCTTAATAACCGTGAGTTAAGGTTATTCATAGGGTCCTCTCTGCTTTGAGATGAGTTACCTCTGCAGTAGTGCCAGGAGTGCAGTCTAGCCTGGATTTCTAGGACTTGTCCAAGCCTGTGGGAAGGGATCCCTGGGCCAGGGAGGTTCCAGAACTCCCCTCTAGTCTTTTTTTTTTTTTTTTTTAATTTTTTCTTAGTTGTAGATGGACACAATGTCTTTATTTTATTGCTTTGTATGTGGTGCTGAGGATGGAACCCAGGGCCTCACGCATGCGAGGCAAGCGCTCTACCGCTGAGCCACAATCCCAGCCCCCCCTCTAGTCCTCAGGGGCACCAAGCCTCTTCTGGGCCAGGCTAACCTTCTGGGATTTCTGGAAGGAGTGGGAAAGGTGGTGGCAGTTCAAGGGCAGAGAGAAGAGGAAGGAGTGCTGGAACTGGTGCAGCACCTCTGTCCCCTCCCAGACGGGATGTGGTGAAGGGGTGACGACAGTTGGACCTGAGTGAAGGCCATTGGATTTCTTCTGGTTTCTGTTTACCTTAAAAACGAAAAAGCTCTTTAACATAAATGCGCAGATTATAAAAGGTAACCATTTATTGTATAAATTTTTGAAAACACAGGAACCTATGAAGACCATAACAATCACCCGTACCTCTTCTGTGCAGAGTTCACTCTGCCAACTTCCTTTGCAACCAGGCAGACCTGGTCTGAAGCCCACGCCCCCCTCCTGGAGCTGTGTGACCCTTAGTGGGCTCCTGTTCCTGTTACTTTTCAAATTTCTGTTTCCTGATCCTCAAGTGGGATGAACATTTCCCCCTCTTATTCCCATTTTGTAAGATTGCTGTGCAGATAAAATGCATGTGTAGTGCAGGGTGTGGGGTATTAATTAACTGAGAGCCATTGCTCGTTTCTCTTGAAGACGATGCCCTTGACTTTGATTGGAGTAGCAAAGCTTATCCATTGCTACCCTACTTCCTATTTTTGCACCAGGCATGTGCTGTGAATATGGAAGCAAACAGTGCTGTTATTTCCAACAAGGACTTAATAACTATGCTCCTTTTACCCTGAAACTGCTCTGGAAATGTTCCGATTGGTATTTGCACAGAGGATCAGGTGTGTTATCTTCTTTCAGCAACCCCTGCCACTACCGCCACTCCCCTTTTGTAATGCAAGCTGAGAACTTGGACCTCTTTTTTCATAGTCATACCTGGGCTTGGCTTTGGAATGACTCTGAAAGACAGAGAGAGAAAGAGAAATTTGGTCAGAGTAGCTTTGTCCATCACCTGGAACCCAACCCATTTCCAAATTATTCCTTCTGAAATTAATAAAGACTCTGGTTTTCAGATCATAGGACAAAAGATCCTCTGAAATGTACCCAGCTTCAGACAATAGATAGACTTGTGGCTGTGGCCATCCCATCCTCCCCGGTCTCTGCAGCTCAACTCCTCCCATCGACTCTACCCTTCCATACCAGGGAGCAGGTCTGTTCTCCCCAGAGGTCAGAATGATACCTTGCAAAGAGCAAGTGTTCACAGGGCACAACTATCACCCCCGGCCACCTGTCTTGTTTCCCAGCACTCCCCCGAGCAGCGCTCCAAGGGCCAGCCTTTGCTAACTGTGGTGCTCTAGGCTCGGGGGCCCTGAAAGCTTTCTTGGTTTTGAGATTCCATGCGCTCCAGCCTGTCCCACTTGGCAAAGAATAAACCCACTGCCTAAGCCAATTGTGTCCAGGAGAGCAGGCCAAGAGCACAGAGCAGAGAGCTGATATGCCTCCTTTTGAGAGAAGTCCCCTCCACAGGTCCTCAGGCCTCTTCTTCCTGGACACTTGCCTGGTGGAAGACAAAATGAAATAATGAGCATGAAAGACAGTATGTTGCTTGCTTCACTCTGTTCGCAGTAATTTACTGTATTCAAAAAGTTGAGCATGTCCTGGACATAGTTGCCAAATAGCCCAGGAAAAAAATATGGAATCGACCTACTCAGGGCTTTAACATTTTGGTTGTGTCAGAGTGCAACAAGTAAATGAGGTTATCCATTCATTTATTCGCCAGTTTCAAGTGTCCTGTAAGGGAGGCTGGGGATGACGAGGAGGTGAAGGCAAAGATCACTGATACCATTTGGTCTTGAGGGCCTCAGTCACTCAGTGGGGGCAGAATCCAGAGCTGTAGAAGTGCTTAATCCTTTGAAGACATACAGAGTTAAGGAATGCTTCTCAGGAGGAGGGACAGTTGAATTGGGTCCTAAAGAATGAGAAGTTTGCCATGTATAAAAGTGGGCTTCATTTGACCCCCAAATCTCTGGAGGTGGGGCTTGGCCACAGGTGCTTTCAGCAGCTCTCAGAAGAGCTGACCGTGCACCCACAGGAGCACCATGTGGGAGGGTAGCCTTCTGGAGGCCAGTGCTGGAGCGTGAACTCAGAGGGTCCTTCTGAAGAATGCCATGAATGAGACAGCTGTGAGGGTTGGAGGGTCTGGCTGCGACTCACCCTAGGAGTCTCTTGATGTCTCAGGACACCACAGGGCGTAGTAGAGACACTGGTCATGTGAGACCTGCTGGTTGACTTGGCTTCTTGGTAGACATAAATTCCTTAGCACTTTGACCTTTCTCATCTGTAAAACGCAACTCCTGGAGTTGTTGGGGAATTAAAATGAGATAGCAGTGCTTTAGAACTCACACAGCATTTCAGGAGAGAAAAATGATATTTTTGTGGGCCCCTGCTTCCACTGTACTGCCACCATGTCATGAGTCCTATTATGAGGTCAGTGGGAGGCTCGTGAGCCCCAGCTGGCTGTGGGACCAGTTTTCTGAGGCTTAGGAGTAACTTTCTCCTCATCCCTGCTCACCTTGACCACAGAGTTTGGCTCTGATAGGAAGGGGTGGGCCTTAGTGACTGTGAAAGTAACTTTGACCTTGACTGGTTTCCCTGTCACCTTCCACAGGAACATGCTTGCCAATTCAGCCAGCGTGCGTATTCTCATCAAGGGAGGCAAGGTGGTGAATGATGACTGCACCCACGAGGCCGATGTCTACATTGAGAATGGCATCATCCAGCAGGTGGGCCGAGAGCTGATGATCCCTGGAGGGGCCAAGGTGATTGACGCCACAGGGAAATTGGTGATCCCTGGAGGCATCGACACTAGTACCCACTTCCACCAGACCTTCATGAATGCTACCTGCGTGGATGACTTCTACCATGGGACCAAGGTAATGCTCCTGTTTGTCAAAAGTGGCTTCTTTATTCTGCTCCTGGGGCTGCTCCAGATGAAACCCATGTGAGTGGATGCTCCCACTGTATTGCTACCAGAGGAATGGTGTCTCTAGGGGCTTTTATGGCAGCTAGGATGGGGATTTCCAGCTACATTTCATAGACATTAAAAGACATTTAAACCTGTTTTGCTGATTGCATTACTTACCCATGTACCCAGGCCAAGAACTGACTTTATTTTCATATATTTAAAAAAGATTTTCTTTTCACAACACTGGGAATTGAACCCAGGGCCTCATACATGCTAGTGCTCTAGTGCTGAGTTACAACCCCCCCAGCCCTTTTTAAGTGTTTTTATTTATTTATTTATTTATTTTGTGACACTGGGGATTGAACCCAGGGCCTTGTGCATTCAAGGCAAGCACTCTATCAACTGAGCTATAGCCCCAGCTCTAAATTTTATTTCATAAGAGAGTATCAATAAGTTTCTGAGGCTGGCCTTGAACTTGTAGCCCTCCTGCTTCAACCTCCTGAATAGCTGGGATTATAGGCATGCACCACTGCACATAGCTATCTTTATATTTATATGTCATGTTAGATCTAGAGGGAGAAGAGAATCAGCTAGTGTTTATTATTGTGTAGGAGGGAAGAGTTGGCTTGGTGGACTTGTTTATTTATGATAAGCTAAACTGAATCTCCAAAGTGTGACAGATTATAAAGTCACCTCTCTCTAGCTGGTTTTGATAGCAGAAATTGCTGAAGAGACATAGTTATCTTCTGTTTTCTCTCCTAGCTTATTTTTTTTATAAATGACTTAAAAATACTGATTGTTCTCTTTTTAGTGTGAGTTGTCAGGAATAATATTTAACATTTACTGGGCTGGGCCCGAGCTACTGTATGTTCCTGAATGCAAGCCTGTGAAACATGAATCAGGAGCCACACAAATGGGTTTTTCCACTCCTCCTCTATGCTCCAAACCTGTCGTTGCTGTGATTCCTCTTCATTGTAATGATCTGTCACATTCCAGCCTCTCCCCAGACATCAGTGGGCACGTGCAGGGAAAGTCCTCTGCATTCATCTGCTTTCCCAGAGTCTGGGATATTTTCTGCAGGCACTGACCTAGAGCTAGGGCAGCTACCCATAAATATTTGTTGAATGAATGAGCAAATGCCCCATATCCAGATAGGTCTCCACATCCAGTGGGCATCAGATTCATCTAGGAAGTTGTTTTAAAATACAGAAATGAATCAGAATCTCAGGGGGCACAAGTCCCCAAACCTGGCAGCAGCTCCTTATAGTATTTTACAAAGGGCTTGGCCTCTAATGCTCCCTGGGTAAAAGGAATTCACCAGCTCTTGGTCTCAAGCTGCAATCCTATGTCCTATGTAGATCCACAGCCTCAAATCCCCCATGGCCGTGCAACCTAAAATCCCACCAGCACACTCTGTCTGGGATTCTCAGAGAACCCTTCCCTTGTGCTCAGGGATCTCCCCCTGGGATTCATTTATTGGGGGCTCAGGTGTTCCTGATGCTAGGCAGCAACTGATAAGGCCCCTCAAGGCCACCCTTGAGGAGTCTGGCTGGGACTACAAGGATAGGAGAGGCTGGTTCCTATGGACCCATCTGCCCCAGGCAGGTGGCCTGACAATCTCCCTGAGGTGAAGACATGTTCTTCCCCCGTCCAAGGTCTTCAGAGTAGACCCTTGGAAGGTTGAGCCGTGAGGAGTCACAATAGCCAGGACCCAACCTTAGCTGGGGTAAGGATACTCCCTGGCCTCTGGGGCCACACCTGCCCACTCTAGTCAAGCCCAGGGAGAGAGGTGGTGGGCAGATCTTCCTACTCTCTCCTCTGAGAACTCCCTTGGACTCTGCAGGTGATGTCTTGCTAATGAAGCGAGGAACCCCATACTCATAAACTTGGGGTCCTCTTGCATGGTACCCAAGAGTAATCAGTACCTTTCTAAAGTGAGTAAGCCTATCCAGTTGCCATCTTATGCAGCAGGCTAGGCCAGGTCAGGACTGTTTTATTTGTGGTTATTTTTTTTGTCATTTTTGTTGAAATACAGCATGCATGTGGAGAAGTGCAGGGATATTAAGTGTACAGAATTATCACACCTGAACACACCCTTATAACCCACTCCCTGTTGATTAACCAAATGTTATCAGCATCCAGAAGCCCCTTCCAGGCACTAGTCCCCACCAAAGGTAAACACTATTGTAACTATAGTCAGAAGACTATAGTATGTATGTTTTAAATACTATAGATTTTTGAAAATAATAACTTGAAATATAATTCACATATCATACGATTCACCCATCTAAATTGTAGGAGCCAGTAGTTTTTAGTACATTCATTGTAGATTGGTTTTGACTATCATTACTCTGTATAAATGAAATTAAGCCAGGGGTGCCTTTGTTTGCATTGACTTCTTCCCCCTCCCCCCAGTGGCAAGGGGTACTAGGGACTGAACTCAGGGGCACTGGGCCACTGAGTCACATCCCCAGCCCTATTTGGTATTTTATTTAGAGACCGGGTCTCACTGAGTTTCTTAGTCCCTCACTGTTGGTGAGTCTGGCTTTGAACTTGGAATCCTCCTGCCTCAGCCTCCCAAGCCGCTGGGAGTACAGGCGTGCACCACCGCACCCAGCCTGCATTGACTTCTTTTGCTGAAATTCACCCATGTTGTGTGTTGTTTGTGGTTGTTTCAGTCCTGTTGCTTTATAGTATTCTGCTGTGTGACATACCACATGGTACTTACCATTCTGCTGGCATTGGGCATTTGGGTCCTTGCTGGCTTGAAGTTATAACAAGCATTGTGCTATGAACATTTTTGTACACATCTTTTGGCAAACATGTATGTGCACAATTTGTTGGGCATATTCCTAGGAGTGGAATTGCCAGGTCAGAGTATGGCACACAAATGTTCAGCTTTAGTGGATACTGCCAAACAGCTTTCCAAACTGTGACAGTGTGTGCTCCCAGCAATGTGTGAGAGAAGCCACAGTGTTTACCATTGACATGACCCTGATGGTGACACCAGTCTATGCTGGAGCAGTATGTGCAGGCCTTGTACCAGAAATTGGCCAGTGTCTCTGCTTTTAGGAGACCTTTAGTTCAGGGCCAGATGCCACGCTGTCAGTATGTCGTCTACCAGCCTCAGGAGGGCAGCCTGGCTTTCTCAGTCTTATTTTCCACATTGTCATCTGCCAGAGCCTCATTAGCCAGGAGTGACAGGTTTTCCCCCGAGAGCCTTCAGCTCTTTAGAGCTGACGAAGAGCTCTGCACATGGATCTTTGTGCAAGGTGGTGGGTAATCTTTGATCTTTTCCAGACTTCTCATCTTTTGGGGTCAGCTCCCTCCAGAAAACATCTGAAGGCCCCTGTGTGATTAAAGGCCCCGAACCTCCCAGTTTCTGCAGGTTTGGGCTGCATTAGGCACCCTCACTTCACATCAGTCACCAGTTGTGCAGAATTTAGACTATAGACCCCCTGCCATGCCACCTGATTGGTGATGTCACCTAAACAGACCCTTTGTTATATCTATCCCCTCCGCAAGATTGCATGTGTCCTTATACCCCAGCCTACCTGTTGCCCTCTATATAGGTGACCCAGGCCCTGAGTCAGCCTCCTGGACCCCTTCACTAGACCCTGCTCAAAGTCCTGCCTCAGTCCTCCCAAGAAGAGATTCCTGCCCTTGCATCTTTCTCCCCTCCACTCCCACATGGCTGCTCCTACAGCTCAACATTTTGTCTTCCCATTTTCTCTGGTTCCTGAAAATCTCCTGGGAAGAGAAAATGCTCTCCTGTTAGAACACTGGCTGGTGGGGATGTGTGGGTTTAATCACTCACTCCACCTTGGCACTTGTGCAGAGCCCATGCACCCTGATGGATCGCCACCGACCTGTTTGGCTCACACCAAGATAGTCTTGACTCACTTGAAGCATGTTATTATAATAGAATAATAATTCCAAGGAAAAGCTCACTGGGTGATTAGCCAAGAGAGATGGAGGGATCACGTTGCATCTTTTTGTGCTTATCAGACAGATCCTCCAGGTCTTGAACCCTGCACCTTTCTCAGCTTTTGCGTGCTTGTGGATTTGGCAGCAGCAGCCAGGGCTGGAAAAACAACAGTTGACAGCCTGGCTTTGCCGAGAGCATCTGGGTGTCCATTGTACTCAGCCTGAAGGGATTTCTCTCCAGCACTTTAGCAAACGCTTTCCACGCTGCAGCCTCTTAGGCTGCGACAGGCTCTGCCTGGCTCCCCTGCTCACAGCCTGATCACTTGATCATCCTCCCTGTCCCAGGCACCAGCTCCCTCTTCGCCTCTAACCTGCAGGCCTCGTCCTCCAAGAAGCAGTGTTTACAAGGAGGTGCCAGGACCACCTGCTTGCTGATGATACAGATTCTATTCTAGAAGGAAGCTGTGGGGAGACAAGGGGAGGAGTTCTGGGGGGATCCAGTGACCCACCTGTGTTGGTAAATGTCTGGGATTATAGTCAGGTTGTGGGGCTTTGTGTCAGTATTTCTTAACCTACATAGAAGTTAACATTTATTCTTTCATATGTATTTAATATTGCATCATAAAGAATGTTCATAGCCGGGCGCGGTGACTCACACTTGTAATCCCAGCACGTTGGGAGGCTGAGACAGGAGAATCGCGAGTTCAAAGCCAGCCTCAGCAACAGTGAGGCGCTAAGCAACTCAGTGAGACCCTGTCTCTACATAAAACACAAAATAGGGCTGGAGATGTGGCTCAGTGTTTCAGTACCCCTGAGTTCAACCCCTGGTACCAAAAAAAAAAAAAAAAAGAATGTTCATATGGGCTCTTGACCAGTGGTTCTCATGGCCAGGTGAAAATACAGAATCAGTCTTCTCAGCTAGAGGCACTAGCCTCTTCGCTAAGCTAATATAGCAGGCATAGACAACTGAAAAAATCCTGCATTCCTTCTCTACCTCCCTCTCCTCCAAAAATATTTTAAGACCCACAGTCTAGGCCAATGGTTTTTAATTCTTGGAAACAAATTACATTAGAACCACTTGGGATTTTTAACAGATGCCATGTCAGGCCCCAGCCCAGACCAATTAAATCCATGTCTCTAGGCCTCCCTTCTCCCCTATAGGTTTTTTTTGGGGGTTACTGGGGATTGAACTCAGAGGTACTCAACCCCTGAGCCACATCCCCAGCCCTATTTTGTGTTTTATGTAGAGACAGGGTCTCACTGAGTTGCTTAGCACCTCGCTGAGGCTGGCTTTGAACTCGCGATTCTCCTGTCTTAGCCTCCCAAATTGCTGGGATTACAGATGTGCACCACCACTCCTGGCCTCCATAAGTGTTTTTTAAAGCATACCTGGTGATTCTGATTACTGGCAGGCAGATTATTCAGAAACTTTCTTGGTGTTTTGGAATGGCCCAGCAACCTGGCTGTACCATGGTGCCCATCTGACCCTCACCTTATATTGCCAGGGCTGACACCTAAATTGCCTTTGCAAGTATAGGCCTTGCTTGACCTTTGTCTGTCTTATTTGCTTCTCTCTTTCTAGTCATAGTCCAGGGCCCTAGAGTTGGGCTCCCAAACCCCAGCCTAGGGCCTAAGATCTCCTGTACTTGCTAAGCGTCCCTAGCACAGTGTTCCACCCTTCTGTCCATATCTTACAGAGATCATCACGGTGAGAGAAGTTGGCAGTGTAGAAGTATCATGTGGAAGATTGGCTGGGGTTGGCCCACTTCCTGGAGGGCCAGAGACAACTTCTAGTCTGTGCCAGGGGTTGTGCAGTCATAGAGAGAGCCTCCTAGGAACTGAAACATCAGCATCAGTAGATCTTACAGCCAATTTACAGAGGAAGCCAAATCCAAATCAGAAGAGTGCTTATCCAGTATGGGATTGGCCTGGTGGACGTTCAGTGGCAAAGGCTGGAATGACTTGCCATGTCCCACCCCCAGAGGAGGGTTCTGGCTCTCCCTCACCCTCTCCCACTGCAGAGGAGCCTCTGTGATGGAATCCTGAGATATACCACATAAATGGATGTAAACACATAAATAAACTCCCTTTGGTGTCCAGCCCTGCCAGCGTCCTTACCAAGGATCCCACCTATCCATCAGACAGACTGTTTTTGCCTCTGAAATATGGGATTTAACCTTTAAATGCAGCTCATTTCCTTTCTTCTTTTTCTTTGACTCCAGTATTCTATTTCTATTTAATTCTGGCCAAAATATCTTTCTAGTCTTGAAGCTCTGCTGTAATATTTCCTGCATGTGGCGATCCAGGCTTATGTGGTCTTGCTTATTAATCAGTGTTCCCATGTTCACATATGTCTTCATTCTTATAAAATGTTGGAAGGGACCTTAGAAATCATGAACCCACCCTCCCATTGATAGGAGGCCCAGAGAAAGTGAGAAAGTTGCCCCTGATCCCAAAGACAACAGGACCAAAATGCAGGTTTCTCAGTCTAAGACTAATTTTTTACCAGTCCACTCGAGGTCTCCTGAAACCCCAGAACTGAATGGACAGTCATTCCTTTAGACAGCCTGTGACTTCTTGGTTGACTGTATACAAATACTTTTCTTCACTTTGTGTGAGTCTAAACTTACCTGGACCAAATGAGGGTGCCAAGGAACTGAGACGTCTCAGACAGAAGCTGACAAACACTCCCTGCCCACCCAAGATGGCGACTCTGCAAAGCAGCATTTCCCCCTGCAGGGCTAACATTGCTGTTGGTGCCTCAGAACAGGACCATTTGCACCATTTATAAATGGTGGCTGTGAGGGTTAATGAGGTGGTGTGTGACAGATACTTCACACAGTGCTCGATGCAGAATACACATAAAATACATACTAGCGTCTGTCTACTTCCACCCCAAGCCTGTCTTTCAGTCTCTTGAGTTCCTTAAGAGACCTGCCCACTTTGGCTTCCCTCCCCCTGCTCCTTGGGGGACGTCCCTTCTGCCCTTCCCAGTGTTGTCTAGACTGCTTGCAGGGGGTGTGTTAGTTTTCTTCTGTGTAACTAATTATTGCAAATTTAGGTATTTTAAATACCCATTTATTAGCTCACAGTTCTCTAGTCTTTAGTCTAGGCATGGTGTGACCAGGTGTCACTGGGCTACTTTCTCATCTGGAGTTCAGGGTCCCCTCCTAAGCTTATGTGGTGGTGACAGAATTCAGATTCTTGCAGTTCAGGGTCTAAGGTCCCCATTTCCTTGCTGGCTCTCAGCTGAGGACCAATCTCAGCTTTTAGATGCTATCAGCAGGCTTTGCTGTGCGCCTCCTCCATCATAAGCCAGCTACTGATGCTCTCTCCTCAAATCCCTCTCCCATGTCAAGCCCCAGCTGGACTCTCTCTCAGCAAGAAGAGCCCTTTCCCTGGAGCTACCATGAGCACGTGATTAGTTTAGGCCCACTGAGGATCAGCTCCCTTATTTGAAATCATTGTGCCACATAACATGGCCTTGTCATGGGTTGGATTTCACATCTTTTTCACTGGGTCCCTCCCCCACTGGACAGGAGGGACCGTAGAAGTGACAGTCATGGGAGTTGTCTTAGAAGTCTTCCTGCACGGGGGCCACATGTACTAACGTGGCCGTCCTATAAACATTTTGCCCTGATACATCTCTGCTGGCCAATTTTGCTTTAATTACTTAAGCCTGTTAAAGATTCCATTTTGCCAGGCGCAGTGGCGCATGCCTGTAATCCCAGAGGCTTAGGAGGCTGAGTCAGGAGGATCGTGAGTTCAAAGCTAGCCTAAGCAAAGATGAGGCAACTCAGTGAGACCCTGTCTCCAAATAAAATACAAAATAGGACTGGGGATGTGGCTCAGTGGTCGAGTAAACCTGAGTTTTTTGTTTTGTTTTGTTTTGGTACCAGGGATTAAACTCAGGGGCACTCGACCACTAAGCCACATCCCCAGCCCTATTTTGTATTTTATTTAGAGACAGGGTCTCACTGAGTTGCTTAGCACCTGACCATTGCTGAGGCTGGCTTTGAACTCACAATCCTCCTGACTCCGCCTCCCCAGCCGCTGGGATAACAGGCGTGGGCCACTGCACCCGCCTCACATTTCCATTTTTTAAATAAAAAATCACCTTAGCCACTGTCACCTCACAGCTTGCTCTGCCCTGTACCACGTCCCCACTTGGGCACCTGCAATGGCTCTCTGTTAATCTAAGACATCAAGTTTGAATTTCTGGAGGTTCACCCTGGGCAGCTCCTGATCTGACTTGCTCCTCTCCACGCATTCTTCACAACCAGTGCTCCTCGCGATGGAGATGGTTTTCTCAGCCTGCCTTGTGAACATCCCTTGCTCCCAGCTGCCACTCCCCACCTGTCCACAGAACCCCTCCTTCCAGGCTGTCACCCATTTTGCACTTCTCCAGCAAATTCAACCCCAGTATCCCGCTTCTCACCAGCTGAAATCATGTGTCGTCCTGGGGCTTTCAGATTGTTTCCCTTGTTCAGTTTGTCTCTCAGTGAGGGCGAAGACTCCAAGGGTCTGAGACCACTATTTATATGAAACCTGTGACTCCCCACAGACGCATGTATGGTATAGTCTGCGCACATGGTACACATCCACGCTGTAGTTGTCAGCTCAGCCTGGTGGGTAGAACAGAGTCCTGGACAGGCCGCCGGAACTGAACTTCAGCTCCACTTTCACTAGTTGTGTGATGTGAGCAAGTTAATGTCTCCTGGAGCTTCGTTTCCTTATCTGGAAAATGGAGACTATCTCAGTACTTCATGGGCATTTGTTGAGCCGCTATTTGTGAAGAACTCAAACTAGTACTTAGAACTTAGTAAGCATTATATGAGTATTTGGTAAATAAACAAATAAATAAATGGATCGTATTGATCAAAAAAAAAAAAGCCATTTGTGCTGTTTCCTCTTGACCATACATAGTAAACTGTTAAGCATCAAATAGGAACTGAAACATTGGATTCCAATGGTACTGTTAAGGTTGACTCTGTATGTTTTAGATTTCAAACGGAACCTAATAGTAATGGTGAGAAATTCTAATGTTCTCTGTTTTCTCTTTCTCTTAAAAGCAGACAGGAAAAAAATAAAGATGGAAGGACCAAAAATAAATAAATCAATAAAAACACTTCAGATATGATCAAAAAAAAAAAAACAGCAGACAGAGCTGGTTATAAATTTTGCTGGCATTTAAAAATGTCCACCTCAAACCACTTATATTGCTTAACAAAACCTCACTGGCAACTCTCACCCTACCTGTACGTTAATTGGCTGCCCACAATATAAGCCAGGTTGATCCTTCCTGAGAGATCTAGCTCTCTTATCAGTATTTGCATTTATAGTAGAAATAACCTCCTGGGGTGACAAAGCAGCTCCTCAGTTCCCAGAAGAGAGAATATTTGCAAAGTATCTGTCAACAGAGAGATCACTGTATTTTTAAAATCTTGAGTTCAGAACAGAAACAAACACCTGTGTGCATCTTGGAAACCATTCATACTTAGTGCAAGAAACCCTGCATTTTGCTCTCATCCTTGAGTTTAAAAAGAAAAAAGGGAAGAAGAAAAATATGTGCTATATGTATGCTTCATTGGTAAATATTGCATATGAATTATGTATTTTCTTCATTTTTTCTTTTCCTTTTTCTTGAATGCCTATTTTTTTTAGTTGTAGATGGACACAATACCTTTATTTAATTTATTTATTTTTATGTGGTGCTGAAGATCAAATCCGGTGCCTCACACATGCTAGGCAAGAGCTCTACCATTGAGCCACAACTCCAGCCCATGCCTACATATTGTTTAAAGTTTCAAAAAAATTTTTTTGTGAATGTAACCGTATGGAAAACTTCAAAAAATCTCAGTTGAAATATCTTTTCTCCCAAACTTTTCTAAGGTCACCTCCAAAGTTGCCATATTCCTGTACTAAACAAGAGGTATGTACCTTGGAATGGTTCGTACCAGCTGGACATGGGTGTAGCTGTTCCCTCTTCCCTGGGTGGTTTCAGCCTCCTCCTTTCCTTGGGTTATCGCTGCAGCCAACTGTGTTTTTCTCTCCTCCTGATCCTTTTTTATTTCTATATGAAGTTAAAACTATGAGCCACCAATAGCAAGAACTTTCTCACTGAAATGTATTAAACTGAGTGGTTTCCTCTCGTTCCACACTTGGCCAGCCTCTCACTTTTGCGCACATATTGGACGTACCATCAGAGATGAATTAATCCAACCCCTAATCCAGAAATAACTTTCCTATTTAGATTTATACTCTGCACAACATTCTCAATTAATATTTGAAAATAAAATTAAACTTGCTATATGTTGGTGAGCTCTATTCTTGGGGAGAATATTTAGAGAAAGTAAGAGATCATAAGTAGATAACTTGGGAAGCCACACTTTTTAAAAAATGTACACCCTACTTTAAAAAAGACTTGATTAAATATCACTGGTGTACAATAAGTTGCACATTTTAAAGTATAAACTTTAATACATTTCAACATGTATACATCATGAAGTCATCACGATTAATATGGTAAATACATCCATCTCCCTCACCTCCAGTTTCTTTTCTTTTTGGTACCGGGGATTGAACTCAAGGGTACTTGACCACTGAGCCACATCCCCGGCCCTATTTTGTGTTTTATATAGAGACAGGGTCTCACTGAGTTGCTTAGCGCCTCGCCCTTGCTGAGGCTGGCTTTGAACTTGCAATTCTCCTGTCTCAGCCTCCCTAAGTGCTGGGATTACAGGCGTGCGCCACCGCATCTGGCTACCCCCAGTTTCTTTATATCCTTATAATCTTCTGTCCATCCAACCCTGCTTCTGTCCCAGGTAACCCCCGAACTGTTTTTTTTTTTTGTTTCTTTCTTTTGACTTTCATTGTTTTAATATTCTTTTTAACTAATCTGTTTTCTGTCACTATAAATTAGCTTGCATTTCCTAGCATTTTTGTGTAAATGGAATGCTACAGTGTATTCCTTTTTTGATTTTCTTTCCTTCCTTCGACATTAGCAAGTCTGTGGCTATTACAGATACTACTATGAACACTCATGTACACGTGGGTGTGAACATAAGCTGTCATTTCCCTTGGGCAATTATCTAGAAGTGGAATATCTCGGTTGCTGGATTATGTTTAGTTTTTTAAGAAATTGCCATACTATTTCCAAAGCAGTTGCACCAGCTGATATTCCTACCAGTACTTGCTCTGCATCTCTGCTATCTCTTGTTATGCTCAGTCTTTTTCCTTTTAGCCTCTAGTGGGTGTAAAGTGGTATCCCAGTGTGCTTTTAATTTGCATTTCCTTAATCACTAACTTTGAGTATTTTTATGTGCTTGCCTACCTCTGTATCTTTGAAGTGTCTGTTCTTGCTTTTTGCCCATGTTTTAATTGAATTGCTGGTCTTCTTTTTATGTGATTGTAAAGTATATAGTCTGGTTACAAGTCATTTGTGGGTTATATGTTTTGCAAATAATTTCTTCCAGTCTGTTAGTTAACCTTTTCATTTTATTAACAGTATCTTTTGAAGTATAAAATTTTTAATTTTGAAGTGTAACTTATTGATTTTTTTTCTTTAATAATTCATGTTTTTGTGTTATAATCAAGAATTTTTATACAATATCTGAAGTTAAGATTTTTCTCCTACATTTTTTGTCTTAGTCCACTTCTGTTGTTATAACTAAATACCAAAAACTGGGTAATTTATGAAGAATAGAGATTTATTTGGCCCATGGTTCTGGAGACTGGCAAGTCCAAGAACATGCACCAGCATCCGTGAGGGCCTTCTTGCTGCATCATGGCAAAGCAGAGAGCATCACACAGACAAGAGAAGCAAGTGTGCTAGCCCTGGTCTTCCTTCCTCTTCTTATGAAGCCAGAAATGCTATCACGGGGCCCCACCCTCATGACCGCATCTAATCCTAATTACTTCCCCAAGGCCCCACCTCCAAAACCATCAACATGAAGTTAGGGATTAAGTTTCTAACACTTGAACTTTCATGGGATACATGCAAATCACAGTTGTTTTCTTCTAGAAATTTTATAATTTTAGGTCTACCATGCATTTAAGTTTATGTATGTATGCATTTAAAGTTAATTTACATATGGGATGTGGGAAGGATTGATGTTCATTTTTTTTTTGCATACGACTATTCAGTTGTTCCAATACCATTTGTTGAATTATCCCTTGTCAAAATCAGTTGACATATACATATAGGCCTATTTCCAGATTTTCTTTTCTGTTCTTTGGATCTATTTATCTATCGTTATACATCAGTACTGCACTCTCTTGATTATTATTGTAGCCAAACAGTAAGTCTTGAAAGCAGGTAGTATAAGTTCTCCAACTTTGTTCTTCGATTTCAGAGTTGATCTAGCTAATCTTTGTCCTCAGAAGCAACCATTTTTAGTGCAGCCTCTAAATCAAAAACTGTAAACAAAGCTCATAAACCAGGCACCTGATCAACATTCTCGGTCTTTAGCATGGTCCCTTCCAGTTGGCTAAAAGTAAAAAATCTCTCAAGTTACTTGGAGGAAAAAAAAATCTATGACCTGATTATAGATATTGATGTACATGTGTGGGCTTCACATAATCAACATCTTAATCTAAAATGTGATGACATCATTGGGGACAGTTGGTTCCATACCCTCTTTGCCTTAGGGGCAGTGGAGAGTAGTAGGTAGTCTGGGATGTCCCAAGCAATCTCGATTGGGATAAAACTTTTCACGGACTGAAATTCTAACCACAGAGCCATCACCACTGTCTGCCTTGTCAGATTTCCATTCTTTCTGATACCACTTTTCCAGGCCTGGGCTGTAGCTTCTCTTTTTGGGTTTACTGTCTTGAATCCTGTTTTGCCAGGCTTAGCACAAGCCAGCACTTGTGGTCTGGAGGGTGCTCTGGGTCTGAATCTCTGTGCCCTAGACTCAGTGGCCATCAGAGAGTGGATTTTTTCTGCCTTGTGGAAAATGGAGTGTCCTGACTGGGGCACACACAGCCCCTGGCAGACTCAGCATTCCAGATTCCAACTGGAGCCTGATGGCATGTGACTCCCCATGGGACCTGAAGCTTTGGCTACCATCCACCTGCTCTCTCCCCCTGTAGTGGGGCTGCACCTGAGAACTGAGGCCTGTGCCTCGGGCCTACTGGCTAGAGTGTTTCTATATCCATTATGTTTGTTTTGATCCTTGGAGCTCAGGCAGGTCTCATTATCCTTCCTTCACAAGTGGCGAGCTGAGTTGCAGAGGTGAAATAACCCACCGCGTGGATACGTGCAGGGCAGCTCTGCCAGCCTCCCCTGGCCTCGCAGCCCTGATTCCTCGACACCAGTTTCCAGGGAGGGGGCCTGGCAGCCTGCCTCAGCAACTTCACAGCACTGTCACCACCTAGCTGTGGGACTAGCAAGGACCTTGACAGTGCTGAAACAGATGAGAAACAGAACAAGTGGGGTTACACATGTTCATTCCAGATTGTTGATCAGTTCCTCCTCTGTGGCATCTGTGGGCAGCCCGGATGCTTAATAAACATCACTGTGGCCTGCTGGCCTGTAAACTTTCCCACTTTGGGATTAGAAGGAGCTTTGTCAAGCAGTTGAGTGACAAAGGACCTCTCTGTGCAGCTCTATTTTAGAATGGCTTCCACAGGCCCCCTTGCCTCTCAGACGCTGGCAGCCACGTTCCCTCTGCCACACAGCTCCCTTTGAGGATCATCTCCAGTCTCCATGGCAACTGCATGTCGGGAGACAGTCTGCTCTGGTGCTGGGGCTTTGTATTAAATACAATGAATTTAAATTGGATGCTCGGTGGTGAAGATAATCATTCTGGATTAGAGAGGAGCCTGGAGCTCCTCGTTTCATAATTTTAAATGTTGGCACAATTTACAATTCTCACTTGTAGCCCCATAATTCAAGTCCCAGCCACACCTACTCCTCTGAGTCTAAGCTAAAGCCAGGTTCTGTTTCACTTGGACTTTTCTCCATTCTTTTACTGAGGAACCTTTGGAGACTCTTTGGTCAGGCCAAGACTACCGCAAGCTCAGAAAGGGGTGGCCTAGGGTAAAGGAACCTGGAGCTCTGAAGTCAGATGGACCCTCATTCAGTATGGCTGTGTGATTTCCTTTGTGCCTGTTTTCTTGTCTGTAAAATGAGAAGAGCAATCTCTACCCGACAAAGTCCTTTTTTAACATTTTTATGTCAGTAGAATATTCATAACATGAAATTTCCCATTTTAATCATGTCTAAGCATACATTCTATGGGATTAAGTATATTCACATTATTGTACAGCCATCACCCCCATCCATCTCCAGAGCTGTTTCAGCTTCCCCAACTGGAACTCTTAACCCATTAAATACTAACTCCTGCTCTTTATTCCCTTTGGCAATCACCATTCAACTTTCTTTTCTGGGGGGGTGGGGGGTACTGGGGATTGAACTCAGGGCACTCAACCACTGAACCACATCCCCAGCCCTATTTTGTATTTTATTTAGAGACAGGGTTTCACTGAGTTGATTAGCGCCTTGCTTTTGCTGAGGCTAGCTTTGATCTTGCCATCCTCCTGCCTCAGCCTCCCAAAGTGCTAGGATTGCAGGTGTATGCCACTGTACCTGGCTCACCATCCAGCTTTCTGAATCTATGAATCTGAATACTCTAGTCCCTCATATATGTGGAATCACACAGTTTTTGTCCTCTGTGACTGTCTTATTTCACTTAGCATAGTGTCTCTGAGGCTCATCCATGTTAGAACACGTCAGAATTTCCTTCCTTCTCAAGGCTAAATAATATTCCATTGTGTGCATAGACTACATTTTGTTTTCCTGTTCATTCATGGATGGATACTTGGGTTGCTATTTTAAATGCCTGAGACACATGAATGTACACTTATCTGTTGAGTCTCTGCTTTAAATTACAAAGTCTTTTAGAAGATCAAATAATAAATATTAAGAACCCTGCACATAATAGGCCATCAGTAAGTGTTAATTCCTTTCCTGAAGTTAAACCCAGAAGCTACTGGGCTGATGATTTTCGTGAAGGATGTTACTTTGTGCCAGCAGGCTGCTTCTATACCCCTGGGACTTGCTGGCCTGCCAATCTGGAAATGAATTCATTCTAGGACTTAAGGAAATGTCTTCACCATGGAAATGGGCATCATGTCTCACCACAAAAACATGCATGCTCTTATATTTCTCCCACCAATTGATATTCATATGTTCCTACTTCCAAAATAAAAAAGAAAATGTCAGGACTGTTGGGTATACTTCCTTATCTGTGGCTATTTTAAGTATACGCTCTGGGAGACTCCAAAGCAGGGGTGGATGACCCCAGGCTGGGAGGCTCGGTGCTTAGCTACCGATTCAGCAGGATCAGATTCAGTATCACAGGAGAGTGTGGGGTTTGCAGTAAAAATACCCGGATCTCAGCCTTGGCTGATCACTGAAAAGCTGAGATGATGGCAGTGTCTGCCACTCATGGTGTCTGAAGGTTAAAAGAAGCAAGTGCTGGAGCTGGGGTTGTGGCTTAGTGGGAGAGCACTTGCCTTGCATGTGTGAGGCACTGGGTTCGATTCTCAGCACCACATATAAATAAATAAAATAAAGATCTATTGGCAACTAATAAAAAAGAAGCAAGTGCTTTGTTGCACTGACCATGCACTCCTAGAATGCTCCATGCATGTGGCAGAAGGGACAGGGCCCTGGGCTGGTGGAGATTCTTTCTGTGTTTAATTCATCTAAAAGCATCCTTTGGGGAGTATCCACTTGCTGCCTTGGAACCCTCAGAGGTGAGGATCCCAGGCCTTGGAACCATCTTTCCCTGTGGGGTCCTCTGCAGTGATCCTTTCCAGGCTCCAGCTGATG